>CM030360.1:288001591-288665925 GCA_017893485.1 Hemerocallis citrina | reverse complement strand
CCCCCCCCCCCCCCCCCCCCCCCCCCCCCCCCCCCCCCCCCCCCCCCCCCCCCCCCCCCCCCCCCCCCCCCCCCCCCCCCCCCCCCCCCCCCCCCCCCCCCCCCCCCTCTCTTCCCCTCTTTTCTCCTTTACAACTTCTTTATTTATTACCCTCTCTCTCTCTCTTACCCTCTTTTCTCCTTTTTCATAATTATTTCTCTTTCTTCTTTCTCTTTTTTTACCCAGGTATGTTAAAAAAAAATAAAATTAAATTAAATATTTTTTTTGTTATGCAATTTCGGATTATATTTTTATTTTCTTCAAATTTTTAATTATGTTTTTTTTTCGGATTATGCTTTTATAACTCAACTAATAGTTTACACGTGTGATGCACGTTTTAATAAATATAATTTTTTAAAATAAAATTTTAGACGTATTCTTGATTTGAACCTAGGACCTCCTTTATAATAGTTATGCACATGCGTTGCACGGATTGGTAGAATGACAAAACATTTACAAATGACACTAAGGCCTTCTCCAATTATAATATTAGAGATAATATTCACTCATTTAATTGCTTTTGAATTACCATATTTGATCTGATTGTATTATACTTCACTTATAAATTGTTTTAGATGAGAATGCTTCACTGAGTTAATTTTGATTATAATGCTTTTTATTATTATGCAATTTCGGATTATATTTTTTTTTTGAATATTTAGGCATTTGCTGCTTTGAAAGATCGTTGCAAATTCTTTAATTGACTCGCTTGATCGTGCTTTTATGGACAAATCTATGCTTACCCCCTGTATTTTGGGTTTTTGTAGCTGCAAAATTGTATATTGATCTGCTTTGCTGCAATTTCACTTCACGTATACATCACAACAAATTTTCTCTTTGAAATTCATACATGATTAACTACATAAAAAACAAATAAGGAAGAACTAATTCATGCAGTTTGAGGCGTTAATCGTAACTCATGAAGTTAGAAAATGAATTGCTACTTATGTTAGACTCCAAATCAAAAAAGAAATCTTCTATACTCAAGTCACACATAACAAGGAATTTCTGATTCACTATAGTTGTAGATTCCCAATACTATTTTTTAATCCCGAGCTGCTGACAAATCTATATAATAAAACACAAAGAAAGCTATCAAGTGGCTCTCCTTCAATTCCCCCTAAAATCAAAGGCCCAGATCTAACCTCACAAAACATATTTTTCCCCCCAAAACTCAAATTCAAATCCACAATCCAAAACAACTCCTATATTTATTTTTATTTTTTTTTCTCTCTCTCTCCCTCCCTCTTCTATTTAAAAAATTAAGAAAATAAAAATTTTAAAAATTTTTAAAAATTAAAAAACTAAAAAATTATTTATTTCAAAGTACATCAATACATCAACGTCTACTAGCAAATAAACATCTATATAAACCATTCCTTACTGTTTATATGATTTTTCATATATTGTATCGTTCCGAATACGTGTCGTAGGCACATGCCCACGGGCATACCTAGTACATCTACAATTTTACAAGTGTACTTCTTTAATTTTGTCATTATCTAGCATCCTTCCGGGAATATGATAGTAACATTTTAATACTCAAATTTCTAATCCTGAGTGAAGTCTGTACACTTCAATTCTGTGTTATAATATATTATACAATGCTACAAATATTTTCTTTTTAGGCCACTTCCGAGTTCCATAATGAAAGGCAACTTCACTCGATCTTCTGTTTCCAATCCCCCAACACAATTATCAGAGTAATCAAATATCAGAGTACACAAGCATCAGAGTTCCATAATGAAAGGCCACTTCCCAGTTCTGCAAGTGTGAGAGAAAAATCCTCCTAAAAAACACTAGAAGTAGACATAACAAATTAACAACTGCATCATACCTGCATGTTAGAAAGGGTCAAACTGACTATCCAAGGCTGCAAAATGAAACAGAAACTAATAATAGCAATGATGGTTCTTGGATCAGTTTATGAACAGGAAACTTGTACATAATGTTCAGTTTTTTTATTAGAAGCAAGTGACCTAGGTCACCGATTTCATTAATAAAAAATTAACGAAACCACAAAATAACCATATTACACCACATCATTATCTTCGAGGCCTACCGACCCTCCCCGACATAGTACAATACAACAACAAAGCTGAAAGCTAAAAGATACATCAAACTCGGAATGTACAACCATCCCTCAAAATACCCAAACAACAGCTGGCACCCAGAGTCCACCAGCGGAAATGGCAGTCTCCCAGTCTCTAGAATGGGCCTACACTCCTTATCTCCAGCTTTACTCGCCCCCATCGAATCTGATCATCTTTCTTGCCGCTGAGTTACCTGTCCAAAATTCTATTAGAGCCAGTATTTTATGCAGGGAGAACTTGAAAGAACACCTATAGTTACGAAAACAAAGATCATTCCTATCTCGCCAAAGGGACCATAACACCGCCCCAGTCGTATGTCCAACAAGAATCTATGGTCTTTACATATGTTACTAGATCTCCCTCTACCTCATATGTCCTCTATACAGTTCGGAATGATGTACGTGTTGAACCCTATTCCCAAAATTTTCCACGCTAACCTTGCTTTAGGGCAAGACAAGAATATGTGTGTTGTGTCCTCCTCTTCCGAGTTACATTGCATGCAAGTGACATCTATAGGAAGATTTCTCTTTCTTAGATTAGACTTTGATAGAATAGCGTCATGTTGAACCAACCAAAGGAAAGCTTTCACCTTATTTTGGACACTAGATTTTCAAATAGTTGTCGCCATAGAGTTCCTAATACCCCATCGTTCAATAGTCCGTACATGGAAGCTACCGAGAACTCTTTTGATGTTCCCCCTATCCAGATTCTATCATCATCTTCCCCCTTTTTAGGACGTCCTATAGTGGAGAGAAACAACTCTAATTTACCCAATTGGTCCTTAGCTAGAAACGAAATGTTGCCTGTGAAGCTTAACTTAAGTCTTCGCCTCTTCCACACCTTCGGAAACTAAGTCGTCTTTCCCATTCGTTTCAGACGCCAGTTGTGGAAAAATCGACTGAAGGGAGTTATCCCTACACCACTTGTCCTTCCAAAATCTAGAGTCACTACCATTTCCAAGAATGCATTTCGTGTTCGCGTGGTACACATCCCCTACCTTTGTGATTCCTTTCCATAGAGTTGAAACCTTCCCTTGTTTTCGTCTTCCCCCAAATTTACAAATTTTTCTTCTCCGGTATTTCAAGAACGAGTTGCTCCACCACGTCTTACGTTTCTTGTGCATTTTCCACCACCACTTAGATAGCAGCGCTTTGTTCATGTCCCGCAGGTTAACGACGCCTAGACCACCAAACTCTTTCTTCTTACAGACCCTATCCCATCTCATGAGATGAAATCCCTTGCCATCCTCCCAACATCCTTTCCAGAGGAATTGTTGCCTACATCTATCAATTCTCTCAATAACCCAGTGTGGTAAGTCATAGATCGACATCAAATAGGTTGGGAGGCTCCTAAGAACAGAGTATATAAGAGTGATTCTCCCTCCAAGGATAAGCACTTACCTTTCCATCCTGCCAGTTTCCTCTCAATCTTCTCTATTAGTAGCATCCAGTCTTCACGAATCATTTTCCCCGGTCTAATCACAATTCCTAGATAGCACAGAGGATAGGCCCCCATACCGCACTCTAAGATTGACGAGGAAAGCTCCAGCGAGTTAGCAGTGTTATTATTAAGGTCCAAGACGCAACTCTTGTGCAGGTTCACCTGAAGCCCAGACCAGAACTCGAAACATCTAAGAAGCATCCTAACGCCCAATAGTTCTTCTACTTGTGAGACCCCAAACAATAGCGTGTCGTCAGCGTATTGTAGAATGAAAATTGGTTCCACGATCCCCTTCACTTTGACCCCCTTAATAATGCCCCCCTCCATTCCTTTCTTGTTCATTTATGATAATCCATCCGCAACAAAAGTGAAGATAAGGGGGGATAAAGGGTCCCCCTGTCTCAACCCTCTTTTGCACCTTATCTCTTTTCCTCTCTCCCCGTTAAATTGAATGAACGACTTCCCATCTTTGACACACATATTAATCCATCTCCTCCATTTTACCCTAAATCCTTTCAGCCGAAACGCCTCATCCACGCAGTCCCATTCGACAGTGTCGTAGGCTTTTTGGAAGTCAAGTTTCAGGAGAAAGCCGTCTATTCTGTCTTTAAAACCTCTGAATACAACTTCATGTGCTTATGCAATGCTGTCCGAGATGTCTCTCCCCCTAACAAATCTGCTTTGCGAAGCGCCGATGAGATCTGTTAAAAGAGGCAATAGTCTATTGGCCAACACTTTGGTGATGATTTTGAACGAGCCATTCAGCAAACTAATCGGTCGTAGATCGTTAATCCTCCGAACATCAGTCTTTTTCGGGATCAGTACGACATTGGCATAGTTCAATCTATCAATCTTAGAGTCCCCATCGTAAAATTCTTGAAGTATATCTAGGAGGTCTTTTCGCACAATGGGCCAATACATTGAGTAGAAAAAGATAGCTCAGCCATCTGGTCCCGGGGCCTTATCCTGACCCAGAGACTTGATAGCTTTAATAATTTCTTCCTCCACGAATGGTTCCTCAATGCCTTTGCTCCCTCAATCCTCGAGCTGGTCCACATTTCTGGGCTCAAGTTGCATCTATGTGCTCTCTTTCTCCCCAGGAGCTCTCTGAAGTTAGAATCTATATGTTCTCTGATTACTGACTCCTCCTAAGTCCACTCTTCCCCTATGAGTAACCCCCCTATTTTGTTATGTCTGTTTCTCCTGTTAGCCACCTTATGGCAGAAAGCCGTATTTGCATCCCCCTCCTTAAGCCACTGCACTCTCGATCTCTGTCTCCAGTAACATTCCTCCCTAACCCCGATTGGATGAAGCTCCACTCTATTGGACGAGAGTTCCTCTAGTTCTGCTTGCAGAAGACATCGGTCTTCTTCGATCGTTTCCAGATCCTGAACCCTCCCCGCCAGATGATCTTTTCTTGTCCTCGATTTTTCATTATCTTATCTAGCCCAAGATTTGAGATCACTCCTCAAACGTCTCAATTTGGTATTCCAGTTAGAGATAGCGTCGTCTGCCCTTATTGCTTCTCCCCAGGATTTTTCGATTACCCCTCTGCACCCCGAATCCTAGCACCACGACTTCTCAAATCTAAACTGTCTAGTCTTCCTTCTTCTATCCCTATTCCAATCCAGAATTAATGGGATATGGTCCGAGGTCGATCTTGGGATCGATCTAACCATCGCTAACGGGACAGCTTCTTCCCAATCTGTGGACACCAAAATTCTATTTAGTTTGGCTAGAGTCGGGGTGGCCTGCATGTTTAACCAGGTGAACCTTCTATCGTTCCCCTTTACTTCAATAAGATTGAGGTCGTCGATCGCACGGTTGAAGCGTTGCCTATCTCTATCACTTGGCCCCCTCCTTCTGTGCTCGTGAGTAAACCTAGGATGTTGAAGTCCCCCTAACCACCCAAGGTCCCACCCATCTATCTCGAATACCCCGCAGTTCCGCCTAGAACTCTTCTCTACGGTTGAAGTCACAGTGTCCATAAACAGACGTGATCATTTGTTCCCAATTATCCCTATTACATTTGATCCTAATGGTAACGGAGAATTCGTCTACAAAGTCTTCAGTGATAATAAATTCCTTAGGATCCACGCCTATAGCAATCCCCCCGACATACCTGAAGATGTCTTCCACCTCCAATGATAGTCTTTTAACGAGGTTAGGCCCTCGAAATCTTTTAAGCAAGGGTCCACATTCTTTGCCTCTTGCAGAGCACAAATCGATGGCCTAATCCTAGCTAGGGTATCACTGACCAATCGCGCCTTAACTCTCGAGCGCATCCCTCTAACATTCCAAAAGGTGTAACACATTATAATACCGTATAGGAACACCTACACCCTCTACCCTTGTAAATGGTTAATGAAGCATATTTCACAATTTTATAACTATAAGAAATTTTAATGAAGCATGCATTTCATTTTCCTGTCAATTTGAAATTCAAGAACACTATACACTGAATGTCAACCTATAGCACCAGAGATAAGCTTATAGCAAACTTATCTGCACAATGTTTGAACCCAGAGAAGTGACAAAGCATCATCAAGAAACTATACTTCACGAGTAACATATCATATGCAAAAAATAATATGGAAATACTGAAACCTACTTTCTCAGTTGGGATGAAACTACCGTTTGGCTTTGCTGATTTGGTAGCCAAGTGAGTTCACTTTGTAGCTGTTGATGGTCTCAGCTTCACTCCAAAATTGCAGAAATTATAACAAATATGTATCATTAACTTGAGAACCCTATCAGTTACCTGAACTTTGCTGCAATGTCTATGCAATATACTATAGAGTTGATCAGCAACCTGCTAAAAAAAGTAAGGCAAAATTTAAAAAAACGTCACAATAGTTTGGCGCTGTTTAAAAAAACGTCACAAAATTTTGACTTTTTAAAAAAACCGCACAATGTTTAACTTTCAACTCACGGAGTTATCCAACCGTTAACTGGGATAATAGTTATGTGATGTTTTTTTAAACAAATGAGAACTTTTGTGATGTTTTTTTAAACAGAATAATAGTTCTGTATTGTTTTTTTAAACAAAACAATAGTTTTGTGATGTTTTTTTAAACATTATGTATAACCCAGTTAACGGTTGGATAACTCCGTGAGTTGAAAGTTAAACATTGTGCGGTTTTTTTAAAAAGTCAGAGTTTTGTGATGTTTTTTTAAACAGCGCCAAACTATTGTGACGTTTTTTTAAATTTAGCCAAAAAGTAATAACATAGTTTAAGATTATAATAACAAGCATAACTATAAAGAAACTAAACTAAACTAAATTTGTTATAAACAATAAACTATAAAGAAACTAAACTATAAACTATAAACATGTTGCATCACTAAACTAAACTAAACTAAACTAAACTATAAGGAAAAATACTTACAGTAGCAAAACCCTCATATATGAAAAATACTCCCAGTCACGTATGAAAAAAACCCACAGTAGTAAAAGCCAAAACTTTCTTCAACGATGCATTGCCTATACTTCATCTACTGTGGCCAATCTAAACAAAGAATGCTCCCTTATTTTGAACAGAAACATATCCTACAATATTATAAAACAATTAGAATGTTCCCTTATTGAGATGATATTCATTTGAATTAGTATTCAGCCTTTAACTATAAATTTGAATTAGTATTCATTTGAATTGGTAGTTACAGATAGATCAAATTTACGTTTGAGATCTTCTTCTCCCATGTCAACCCAACTGCATCACCTCTAAGCATTTTTTTTAAGCACCTGGTCCAACAAAATTTACACACACAACTAGTACAAATATAAAAATAAGGATGTGTATGAACATGAAACATTAGCAGAGATCTTCACATTCTCAAACTAATGCACTGCGAACCAAGAACATTGCAGGTCATACAAATCGAGCAAATAAAAATACTACAATCATGTGAAGTTACATAATACACAGGGTACAATAATTAGGTACTACAATCATCTGAAGTTACTACAATCCTTTCCTACTCTACCAAACTATTCAGCCATATTCGCCTAAACTCATCGTCCATGCCAACGAAGGCTTCACGGTAGACAGGTTGTTTGGCAAACATATCAACTGCCTTAACAAACTGTGCGGGCTGAATCTCTCACATGTTCTTAATTATATTCATACACTTCGCCATGGTGAAAGGATCATCTACAACTTCATCTTTTTGTTGTTGGGCAATTTAGAATTTCAGCAAATCAGTTATTGCATTGGACGCAGAGGTAATCGCATCCACACATATATCCATCTTTGAGCTCCTCAAACTTTTTGTTGCTCAACCACTTGATTGACTAGAGGCCCTTTTACGATTCCCCTTAAATTGACACAAAACTGAAGTAATCACTCCACTACAAAAATACTCTACAAAACCCAACAAAAATTACTCTACAAAACTACTGTACTGAAAAAATTACTCCACAAAACTACTTCACAAAAATTATGCAGCCAAAATTGAACCCAACATTCTCAAAAAAATTGCGAGATGAGATTAGTTGTCAATGGTCGACAAATGAACCCAACTTTTTGATGGTTGACAAATGAACCCGACAAATGAACCCAAAAAAAAAAAAAAATTTGAACCCAACATTGGAAACTTCAAATGATATCGATGATCAACAAATTAACGAGGGTAATCAAAAAAATTTGGCGGAAATAAATCATACATTTGTTTGAAGATGAGAGAAGTTTTCTCCGCTAGATTCAAGCGGCAGACGTCGTTTTCCTCGACTACACTTCTTCTTGTAAGTAGATCTTGTCTCACAAACCATCAACCCTAAGTCGATGAAGGGGGGAGCGAATCCGTTGGTTTATAGGGCGCTATGCTGTCAGAGGAGGTTCGAATCTGATGGTGGAGTAGATTTAGTGAAGATTCGATGGTTGCGTTCTTGATTTTGGGAATAAATTGGGGGTTGTTTTCGGGAATATTTGGGGACAAGAAGACAGCGTTGAACGCAGTGAGAGGAGAAATGGGTTAGGAAAATCACAAGCAAAAATACTAGACATATATATGAGTTTTTACCCATTTTTATCCTAAACATATTTTTAGTGAGAATTGGACCACAATGCATTTATAATGTATGTTTAGGATAAAAATTCATATATGTTTAATCATCCTTAAACTTCAAATTTATTCCCAAACTTATCCCCAACCACTAAAAGACAAACAAAAAATGATTAAAGAGTAATGCTAGAGCCACTACCAATTTCACTACATTTCTCTTCACTACCTTAGGTGGCACACTCCAATAGGTAGGGGATGATAGAGTAGGTGGGAGAACTCTCCAATAGGAGTATGTCACCTAAGGTAATGAAAAAAATGGTAGTGAAATTGGTAGTGGCTAAAACATTACTCATGATTAAAATATTATGGGGTATGTTTGGAATAAAATTTGAGGTATGTGTAGTCTCCCTCTGGGAAATAGCTTTTTTCAGTTTTCAGAAAATGCATTTTAAAACGACGGTTTTGAGTCTGCATATTAAAAGTCCGTATCCAAACAGTTTTTCTGAGTTGAAGAATTTTAAAAAACACAAAACTGGTTTTAAACACCTATCCAAATGCAAGTCTTTTGTTTTTTGTTTTTTTGTTTTTTGTTAAGTGCATGAGTGCATCCATTCCCACAAAATTAGTGGCACATAAAACTTAGTTTCCTAATCTGCTTTAGGACGGGTTTTTACAATTTGAAAAATATTGCTTGATTTGCTTCCCACCATCATCTCGTAAATTACCAAAAATAGTAAATTACATTCAGTCATTATTCACCAAAAAGAGTATGCCCTTTTGAAAATCATTGATGAGTATGTGGTATCTCAATTAGACCAGTAACGGAGATTGAGTCACTATTATCACAATTAGTTTGTAGACCTTTTTCATTGTTTGATCTAGGATGTGCCTTTGGCGCAGCACGGTCAATGTCGTGTTCTTGCTCCATATATATCTACGATTGAGAATAGCTGAAGTCGGATTTCAAGAGCCTTACCTGCAATGTACAAACATTGAAGTCATAGCATTGGACGACTATTAATGATTGGATTCAGACAGTAACTGTGGTCTACGGGCCGAATGTGGCCACAGACCGGGAGGCCTTCTGGCAAGAATTGGTCGACATTCGACGACAGTGGTCGGGGCCCTGGATTGTGGGTGGGGACTTCAACATCACAAGATTTGCTTTTGAGCACAAGGGGAGAGGCGCCAGTGACAGGCACAGAGAGGAGTTTAATAGATTGATCACGGAACTGGAACTGATCATATCCCAATCAATGATAGACTTTTTATCTGGTCTAATATGCAGGCGGCCCCGGTTATGGCTAAGTTGGACAGGATTCTAGTCTCCATGGATTGGGAAGCTAAATTTCCTCTAGTGTCGGCTAGAGCGATCCCTAGACCAACATCAGATCACACCCCGATCCTTCTCGATGCGGGAATTCAAGGACAACGTAGGCCTAGGAAATTTAGATTTGAAAAGGCCTAGTTGGAAATTCGGGGATTCCATCACTTGGTTATGGAGAACTGGGCGCTCCCAATAGCTGGCAGAGACGCGGCATCTCGCTGGTGTGGAAAAATCCGAAGGTTGAGAAAGAGGCTTGCAAGATGGAACCGATCTAGGTTCTCCACCATCTGGCACGCGAAGGAATCCTTTCTGGAAGGTATTGATGTGTTATAGAGGATTGAAGAGTCCAGAGTCCTTTCCCAGGAAGAGCGAAACAGGCTATTACAATTCCGTGAGAACATAGCCAATCTTTATAGACTAGAAGAGATCAAATGGCAACAAAGGTCTAGAATTTCGTGGCTCAAAGAGGGGGACGCGAATACGGCCTACTTCCATAGGGTTGCAAGAGCTAGAAGGAGATCCAATCTTATCCTATCAATTCAGACAGACTCAGGAACATCACAAGATGAAAAGGTGATCTCCACGACCTTTCAGACTTTCTATAAGGACCTCTTCGGGAGGAAGAATGATTACAGGGTCCCAATGAGCGAGGACTACTGGCAGAAGTATCAGAATGAATCAGGTCAAAACTTTTCCTCCTTGGAAGCACCTTTCTCAGAAATAGAAGTCAAAACGGCCGTCAGTCAGATGGGAGCAGACAAATCGCCTGGACCAGATGACTTTCCCATGATGTTCTTCCAAGTGTTCTGGGAAGAAATTAAGGGAGACTTTATGGATCTAATGGAGGAATTTTACCACAACAATCTGAGACTGGGAATGTTCAACTTTGCAGAAGTGGTGTTGATCCCCAAACGAGAGGAGTCCAAATGCGTTGGGGATTTTAGACCAATTAGCCTGATAAACTGCTCGGCGAAAATCATCACTAAGGTCCTAGCGATCCGCTTGGGAAGTTTGATGGACAGTCTTATCAATAAGACCCAGACGGGTTTCATTAAGGGCAGATGTATACTGGACTGTGTGGTCACCGCTGAACAAGTTATCCACCACTGCCACAAGAGCAACTCCAAGAACTTCCTCCTAAAGTTGGATTTTGAGAAGGCATATGACTCCGTGGATTGGGAGTGTTTGTTAGAGGTGCTCAGAGGGAGAGGTTTCGGAGACAAATGGATAAGATGGATCAAACAATGTTTGCACTCTAGCAAAACGGCAATATCGGTGAATGGGAGACCCGGTCCATCGTTTCCTTGCAAGAAGGGACTCCGGCAGGGAGATCCGCTATCCCCACTGTTATTTACTATTGTTGCAGATGTGCTTAGAGGAATGATGGAAAACTGTCACAGAAAAGGGTGGATAACGCCTATGGCCAGCAGCCCCACTAAACAAGGATGCATGATACTACAATATGCTGACGACACCCTACTCTTTGGAAATGGCTCTATAACTGAAACAATCTGCTTTAAAGGGGTCCTTTATTGCTTTGAGGCCTGGTCAGGCCTTAGGATTAACTTCCACAAGAGCGCGTTGGTCCCAATCACTCTCTCAGAAGCAGAAGCACGGGAGCATGCCACCATTCTAAACTGCGCGACGGAGGAATTCCCGATCAAATATTTAGGGCTCCCTCTCAAACCAGGGAGACTCACTAAGGCTGACTGGTTGCCTATTATAGACAGGGTGGAAGACAGACTGTCTGGGTGGAAGGGCAAATCGCTCTCGCTCGGGGGTAGAGTGGTACTCATCAACTCAGTGCTTTCCAACCTGCCAACTTACTACATGTCATTTTTTGAACTCCCAAAGTGGGTGATCCAAAGGATTGACCGAATCCGAAAAAGATTCCTTTGGAAAGGGGCAGATTCAAATAAGGGAGGCTACCACCTTATTAAATGGAATATCGCCTGCATGAAGAAGAGGCACGGAGGGCTAGGTATCATTGACCTTAGAGATATGAACCTGGCTCTCCTAGGCAAATGGTGGTGGAAAGTGTTTCACCACTGTGGGGAAGGATGGCAGGAGTTTATTCAACCCTACCTTCGAGGAAAAGGGACGAGAAGTTTAGGCTTCCGAGTGGGATCTAAGGCCTCCCGCTTCTGGAAAGGAATTACAAAAGCCAGTGGACCGTTCAGGTCAGCAGTAACGTCTATTATTGGTAATGGACGGTCTACCAGGTTTTGGTGGGACAAATGGTGTGGTCCACTCGCTCTTAAGGACAATTTCCCAGAGCTGTATGAAAAAACGAATCGACCAAATATGTCGGTGGCAGAAGCCTGGAAAAGAGGGACTTGGAGACCGTCGTTCCAAGGAATGCTTTCACCAGGTTTGCGTCAGCAACTGCGTGAACTACAGTCGAGAATCACCCAATCTGGGGTGCTGTTACCCAAGGCCTAGACCAGTTGCGTTGGGGACTGGAGAAGAAGGGAGTGTTCTCGGTTAGATCCCTTTACCACCGAATTCACTATCGGGGATGCAGACCCAGCTGGACATCGGTGTTATGGAAGGCAAAAACACCTCTTAAAGTCAGAGTCTTCCTCTGGCTGGTGCTTAACAATGCTATACTCACCAGAGAGAACTTAGCCAAGAGGCAACCTCACATTGCGACCGACTGTGGATTCTGCAACACACACACGGAAGATCTGAACCACTTGTTTATTCACTGCACGCGAAGTAAGGCCGTCATGATAGAAGTTCTAAGAGCTCTAGGTACAAGTGACTACCCAAGAGAGTATGAGGAACTTTGGGTTGGCCCCAGATTTGCATCGATCCGACACGACATGAAGGAGGCATGGTATATTGCCATTGCGGCAACCACATGGGTGTTATGGCTAGATATAAATAATTTTTATTTCCGTGCTTCATGTAATTCTATTTCTGGTAACCTTACTCTCATCATGCATCTGATCTCCTTTTGGGCTACAGCTGCTGCCTCAGGAGCGAGAGGGAGGATTGTACAGGTCTTCCAGGTGGAAGAATTTGACGATGAGGAGATAGAGTTCGGGCCGACTTTGGATTGAGGAGTGCACCCGTCTTACAACCCAGTTGCGTCAGTGGCACTCTCTGTGTCTATTTATGCTGCTTCATTGCTTTGTACTTTGGTTATCTGAGGTTTAGAGGTTGAAACCCACCCCCCAGGGTTCTGTTGGGGGTTTATGTTTTATTTCCTGTTGTGGTTTAGATGATGAAACCCACCCCCCAGGGTTCTGTTGGGGGTTTATGTTTTATTTCCTGTTGTGGTTTAGATGATGAAACCCACCCCCCAGGGTTCTGTTGGGGGTTTATGTTTTATTTCCTGCACTGCACTTTTGTTCTCCCCCGGTTCTGCGGGGTTGTTTATTAATTTCTTATTAATGAAACAGGGGAGTACTATTCCACCTTTTAACTCAAAAAAAAAAAAAAAAAAAAAAAAAACTATTAATGAAATATGTTTACTCTATTGTGTTTGAGTATGGTAAGTTTACTATAGGCTATGTCATGAAAATACATACAGGATAGTTTCCTATACAATTGGTAAAACAATTTCTTTAATAGATGATAGCGGGGATGTTGTTCCTAACAATGGTGCATATGCTATGATTGTAAAATACTTAATTCATACAGCTAAGGAATACAGTGAATATGCACTATCATGTATATTCATTCGAGTATATCTTGCATGTATGCGGGAAAAAGAGTTACCTCTTTGCACCGATGAAGAAATTGTTACTATTGTTTTTTGTTCTCTTAAGTGGCCGATATTCAACATTTCTTTCTATCATTTAATATTCCACATATCCACCCTTTCACTTCTATGTATAGATCTAGCCTTTTTGAAGCTCTCAATACTCAATGTTTTTGTGCACAAATATGGCAATACATCAAGATATGACAATGAGAATTTGTCTAAAAGAAACATATGACGGTCAACCGTATGAGCTTTAGTGAATAAATATACAATCTGAAGGCTTGTGGATGTATATGGCAGGGGAATTGTCTTATTGTCTTATATTTATCGAGTAAAATGACAGTCAACCTCAATGTGCTTCATCCATTCATGGAAAACATGATTGTTTGCAATCTGAATGACACTAGTGTTGTCGCAATGCATAGAAGTAGAGTCAGATATTTGAGCACTCATGCCTCAAGCAAGCGTCGTAGCCAAATAATCTCAGCAGTAGTCGAACTCATAGCACGATACTCAGACTCAGTACCGGAGCGGTTATCAACATCATGTTTCTTTGACTTTCAAGAAACCAATGAATCACTGAGAAAACACAATATCCAGTGGTGGAACGATGATCATTAACATCCCCAGCCGAATTTGTATCACTATAAGCGTGAAGAAGAAAGGAGGATGCATAAGAAGAGCAATGACCTAGTGGTAGTGTCACGAAAATATTGAAGTATGCGAAGAGTCACGCCCCGCTTTCCAAAACACGGAATGCAAGCACGTGACACGGCCCAGCGAATGATGTGCGTCATCCATAGGCTGTTAATGATCCAACTCAACAATATAAACAAGTAATAAAACAACCACGCATGCAATGAAAGGATAATCACATAAATAACAACATTGAAAATTAATGTATAAAAATAACCAACATCAAAATAACTCAACATCTAGAAATTTAACAAACAATATTCGGGTCGAAGTCCACAATACAAAGAAATAATATTTGTTCAAATTTTATTAAAGTCATCACATAAAACAACATTTATTTTAATGGCGCGGTAAACATCTCCTTCACCAATGCTGCTCTCCTACTCCGTCAAGTAAATCTTCTGGACTACCTGTAAGTTGCTCATCTAAAGAGAGGAAAAAGAAGTCCTTAGAGCAAGTCATGGACATGCAAGTGGAGAAACAGAGAAACAATGACAATAGTGGTATAGCAATGAATTCAATAAACGATGAAGTCAATAGTGTTGAACAGTGACAAAGCAATAATAGTATAATATACAATAACTATGATTTATCACAATAACGATGAACAATATCAATGGCAATAATAACGATAACGCTGTTCAATAAAGATAACAATATGCAATGATAATGTAAAGAGCCTTAGGTCTATTATTCATTTTTAATCCTAGCTAATGCACGTACTACTGTGTTCCATGTGTGCCGTACCACAGGTTCGATGTATACAATCAATTTCGTTTAGACTAGTAGATTCCATAGTTCATGTATTGGGTATGATGACGATAACAATAATAACACTGGACAAGTGTAATTTCTTACACGATGCCGATAACGATAAAACACTGGACATGTGTAATTTCTTACACGATGCCGATAACAATAATATTCACTGGCCATCATTCGAGTACACTTACTATATTGTCAACTACCCTAATCAACCCCTAACCCCGGTTTTGATTTATTTCCTTTATTCATTTAACACACAATAATGCAATTCATAAGGGACGCTAGAAAAGGTGACAAAACAACCTTAGGATCATGCAATATACTCTATACAATTAAATACACTAAATATAACATTATAGATATAATTATATATTATTAGACATAGGAACCCAATTCTGGACAGCAGTAGGTTGCTGTACCAAAATCAAAATTTCCGTTGCTACAGAACAGTAAATGTGGATCCATTAGGTGGTCTAGAAACTAGACTCCTGCCCGGTTCCAACGCATACTTAAAGTCTATATTCCGACAATGGTAGCTAGGTGAAATTCAGTGTTCTTTACAGATTTTAGTTTCTGGCTGGGTGTCGATGTTAACTAATTTCAGTTGTAAGGGCAGTAAATAATCATTATAAAAATCAGTAAAAATAATTTTTATAACCCTAAACATGTTATCTACAAATCTGGAATTTATCTTGGCTATACTTGATCATTAGTCCACTTAATTTATTAGCCTAACATGGTATGCACATAAATCTGAAATTACAGCGCAGCTGTAGCAAAAGGGTCATAACTCGAGCGATATAAGTCGGAATTCGAAAATTCTGGTGTCTATTGACATCTAGACACATAGTCTACGTTTCATATTCAGGGAGTGACTGATTTTAATGAATTTATCTAAGTTGAAACAACACAGCAAGGTTCAGGTTGGTGTAAATTTCAGAATGGCAACATGTTCATTTTGAATAAAACGGTTAAAAGTTAAGAATGATAAATTGGAGTTTAATAATCATAAATCACAGCGAGTCATTCCTATGTGAACATGGTATTAAGGTAGATGATACCCATAATTCTACTAATTACAATTCTATTAATTTATCAATAGCAATCACATGAACGATCGACCCTAATATACAATCTACAATAGTTGTCTTTAATGTCATGATATGAAATATGACAGTAATTCCCTATTTTTATATTCAATAACTAACTACATGGGTGCATGTAAGATCCCATATATATTAGAGGCAAAAAGGCGGTACGAAGTCGAGATTACCACTTGGATTCGCTTGTGTAAATCCGTGGTATCCTAACGATAGATACAATAATATTTTACGATATTCAATACGGATCCACTTGCGGAATTCAATAAAAATATCGAATATGATACAATAAATATTCGATAAGAAATGACTTGCCTTTTTGACAATTAGATCCGAAAGAGAATAATGCGGCGAACCCCGAAATTTACGTGACGATTAGATCCGAAAGAGAATAATGCGGCGAACTCCGAAATTTACGTGTGAATTCCGTGCAAGAAGGTCCAAGCCAACAACACAGCAACTAGAGCAAGACTCCACACCAAGATCTGCTCAAACAGCAAACAGCAAGATCGAGATTTGCTGCGCCAAAACACGAAACAACAAAACGCACCAGTCAGATCGCTCCTACGCAGCGGATCGAGACCGAACAGGGGACAGCAAAATTGGATTCGCTGTGGCAAAACACCAAACAGCGTTTTCGTCCACCCGCTGATCGCCTTCTTCCTTTCGACGGCAGCGAGCGGAGAGAGAGCGGGACTGCGGCGCGACTGCGGCGGCACCTGTGGCGACAACTGGCGGAGTACTTGGCGGCACGACATCGAGAAGCGATGCAGCGACGAGCGGCACGCATCGAGAAGATGGCGATGCTCTGTTCTACGCGCTCGAAATAGAGGAGCAATGACGGGGGGAAATTGTTCGGAGGTGTTGGCGACGATGGAGGTCGCGAGGCGAGGAGGATGAGAGGGTGAGGGGATGGTGCAGGGCAATGGGGACGATCGGAGGGCGAGGAGGTGACTGGCGATGGGGTTCGGGAGTAATTCGATGGTGAAGACGGCGGTGTATTGGAGCTACGGTGGGAGTGGTGGTGGAAGCGAGGGTGAGCGGAGGTTAAGGAGAGATGGGGAAGTTGGTTTTGGTTCGGTTTTAGTTGAAGACGAAACGGAGAGAGGGAATGAGCAGGAGGTTGAAGATGGCAATGGCGGGGCTGACGAGGACAGGCGGCGAGGTGGTTGTGAGGTGGAGAGGCAAAGGCGGTGGCTCAGGGTGTTTCCGTTGGGTTCAGTGGGTTTTCGAAATGGGGAAGATGAGAGAGCGGGAGGAGAAGGAAGGTGGAGTTGAGGCTTGGGTATGTTTTGTTTGGGTTTTAATCAGAGAAGGAGAGAGGGTACGGGAGAGAGAGAGATATTATTAAAAATTAATACTGATATGGTATTAAAGAGAGGAGAGATTGTAGGGAGGAGGGAGTTACGGAAATCAATGACTATTAGTGGAGGAGAATTAGAGAGATTTTAGGGAGAGGGGTTACGAGATTATAATCAATAGGCTGATAATTAGGGATAGAAATTAGGGGGTTACATGAGAGATTCTGGAAATTGATTAGGAGTAGATCTGGTCAACACATAATTAAGAGAAATTGGGTTAATAGGTTTGAGTTTAAAAATAGTTGGGCTTTATATTTGGGCTTCACAACTCAAATAAACAATGCAAATCATTGAATATAAATTGAGCTTTAAAATAAACAATTGGGTTTGGCTTCAAATTAGATAATTAAATAATGCAAAATAGATCAAGATCAATTGGGCTTTAAAAAATAATAATAATAATAATAAAGATCAAGAAAATAGAAGTAATAACAACATCACTAATTTTAATGATAAGAACAATAATATTACTAATAATAAGAACAACCAATATTAATAAAAATGATAATAATGACAATACTAAAAATAATAGAAATAATAATGAAAATAATAAAATAATAATAGCAAGATTACATAAAGGAATTGGGTTTAACAAATTATTAAAGAAGTTCCGAATATTTTTAGTTTGGCTAAAACGAAAATAGTCGATCAATTACAAAATAGAAAGTAAGGTAAAATATACTCTTATTCAAAATAAAGATAATTTCCGTTCAGAAATATTTTAAATAGAAAAGTTAAAGTGAATTTAACACAACTAAATTCATAAATAATTCGAAATACAGAAAATAATTCAGAAATTATATATTTACGGGAGCGGGGGTTATAAGAGCAGCATAGTGTACGGTCATAAGCGGAGAGACGAACTGACTCACGATATGAACTGCATTGTGAAATATCTAGGTAACTAACGGTAAGATAGACAAGCATCCCAACAAGCTCTCGATAGCAAATGAAATTAGGTAATGGATCACCTTCATCTGGATACTCATGCAGTTCATGGAGTAGGAGAAGTGCAAGAGTGAGCCAGGGCAGCACAACTGAGAGTCTCAACTGTAAACTTGCGCTATGGCAGAGAACATCCACGATTATCAACCTCAAGACCAAAAAAGTAATGAAGCGGCCCAAGATCCTTCATGTCAACATGATCATGAAGGTGGAGTTGTATACGAGCAATGTGATCCCAGTTATCACCAATAATAATTATATCATCACATATAGAAAAAGAATAGTGTGACCCGTTTTCTTCCAAGAAGCACTACAAAATATGCAGGAATATCTGGCAGAAAATCCCCGGCGTTTGGAGTGTTGCGCCAGGGGATTCCCCGGTGTTTATTAAAAAGCGCCAGCGATTCGTCAATACCCAGCGTTGGAAAACGCCAGGGAAATCACCCCCTCCTGCGCCCTAAATTCCCCACTTCCCTCTTTCTTTTTCACTCTCCCCTAATTACTTGCATGTAACCCTACTCTCCGAAACCCATTTCCTCGACGAAACCCTATCTCTCCGAAACCCAATCTCCACTTCGTTCCTCTTTCTTTCTTCGATTTCGACACTGCCATCTCGATCTCGTCGCCTGCTGCAGTTGGATCTCGCCGCCTACCGCCATTCAATCTCGTCGCCGCCACCATTCAATCTCTCTCTTCTCTCGTCGTTGGTTACTATTCTTTAATTTTGGTTTTGATTTTTGATTCTATTCTTGTTGAACTATTCGTTAGATTCATAGGTTTAGGATCATATTAGCGTGGAATAGGTTTTGGATTGGAAAGTTATTTTACAATCGGGATTGATTAGCTTGTTGTAGGTTTTTGGTTATTTTAGCTTGTTGTAGGTTTTATATTGGGAAGTTATTTTACAATCTGGATTGATTAGCTTGTTGTAGGTTTTTGGTTATTTTACAATCTGAATTTGATAGTATGTTCTTACTCCTTGTGTTTGTGAGTTTAATTTCATCTCTCTGTGTTTTCGCATTTGTCTAAGTGTTGCTATTGTTTATTGCAGTGGGCTGACCAACTCAAATTACACCGAGCTGAGTCAATTGTACAAGAAGTACAAAGATCAAGGTATTATGATTGTTCTTTACTGTAAATGATATTGTCACTATCTCTATTGTTTGCTTCTGGTTTTTTTCAGTGAGCTTGACTCTAGGGGTGATCTTGTTCGAATTCTATGGGAATCTTAAGGTGTTTGACAGTGCGAAAGAGAAACATTTTTATGAGTTAAGATGTATAGTTTGGTTCTACACACACCTTGTTTTGTCACGTATGCATGGTAAAGTGAGAGTGGATAAACATTGAGAAAATTGCACAAGTTCTTTTATGTATGACATAACAAGAAAGGTTCTTTAATCCACGACAATGATGGATATCTTGCTGTATAGAATTCATAAAGAAGGCAATGTAGTGTTGACAATTTAATTAGCATATCTTAGGAGATTACCTATATCATGAACCTGTTATCAATTGGACAGGGAGACACTAGACATGTATGATAGAGAAAATGTCTAGAGTTGGTTTAGGATTGGGAGGCGTAAGTTCAGGTCAATGGTTATGGTTACTGGTTATTAGGGGTGACTCTTGGATATCAATCCAAACATTGACATATGTATATTACATTGTTGTCTTGTTGCTTAATGACTAGTAACTTGTTTGATTGAGCTTATATTAATCCAAGTCCGAGTTAACCGACATTGAATGGTTTATATGACTAGTAGTATTTTTGCTCCAATTTTATATAGAAGTTAACTGAATCTTAAATGAGAACGTTAAATGCGCAGCTGTCCTGTATACTTCCTTAGCCAAGCCGTTAAATTTCATATAATCTTAAATGAGAACGTTAATTGAGAAATTTTGGGTTCATTAGCATTTCTTATTCAATTCTGATAGGAGAGTAATTTTTTTTTGTCTTTGTGGATTGAGTTCTTGTAAATCCTCTGTAGGATTATAGGTAATTAAGTAGCTAATTTTATTTTGGAAATCAAATTGTGGCCTGTTCATTAAAAAAGAATATTTTAATTTGTGAGGGTCTCAGTCTCTCTTTCTGAATAGCTATCTTTTATGAAATTTAATTTTCAGATTGAGTGATATTATTGAAATGGATAAAAGTTGGATGAGTAAGCTACGATTATGCAAAGAGTATCGAGATGGTGTTAGAGATTTCATTATCTTTGCCAAGCAACATTCTCGTGATCCCAACTTTATCCTTTGTCCATGTCGCCGATGTGTAAACTGTCATTTGCTTCCATGCTACGAAGTACAAACACATTTGGTGATTAATGATTTTCTGCAAGGCTACACACTGTGGTTCTGCCATGGAGAGCGTGGCACATCGGTTCCGGTTGGACAAGATGTGTTGGAAGAGGAAAATGAACCCTTAGTGAATGACGACGACAGTGTTGCCGATGAGATGCAAAATTTAGTGCGGGATGCTTTTGGGATTCATAACAATCCAATGCACACAAATAGTTCAACAACCCAAGTCCATGATGAACCGACCGAAACCCCGGACACTAATGGAGACGAGGGTGGAGTGGAGGAGGGAAGGCAAAACTCTGAATTTAACAAAGAATTTGAAGCATTCAGTAAGTTGTTAGAGGATGCTAGTACACTCTTGTATCGTGATCGCATCAAATTTTCGAAGTTCTCATTCATCGTGAGGATATTTCAGATCAAATGTTTGAATAGTTGGTCTGTCAAATCCTTTACAATGTTACTTAAATAGTTGAATGAAGCATTTCCTGAAATTTGTCTCTCAAATTCAGCATATAGAATAAAAT
This sequence comes from Hemerocallis citrina, assembly GCA_017893485.1. NCBI lineage: Eukaryota > Viridiplantae > Streptophyta > Magnoliopsida > Asparagales > Asphodelaceae > Hemerocallis > Hemerocallis citrina. Next base: position 288,644,618 of record CM030360.1, on the reverse strand, counting down.
AATTCCTTAAATATTTTGATCTGGGGTATGAGAAGATAGTTGCATGTCGATATGATTGTATGTTATTTAGGGGGGATAAGAAGAGTCTGGAGAACTGTGAAATTTGTGGTACTTCAATGGTGGAGTGAGTATATATACAATGGTGGAGTGAAAGTTTTTTTTTTATGAAAGTTGACAACGAGTACATATACAATGGAGTGAGGCTTTAGTGTGCTTGGCTTTGAAAGCCAGGCTCTGTTATCTTGGGATGTGAGCAAAGGCTGATAAAAATGCTATCATATCATTTAATTTAAGTTCATTTTCTATCACATTATCAACTAATATATTTTAAATGTCTGATTATTTTCTAGTTTCAGTTCCAGCTTCGCACAATTAAAGAGTTTATTGCATATGCACAAAGCATCTCAATCAATAAACTTTTCCTCAATTTATCTTTAGCTTCCAGGAGTTTCGGCTCAAAAAAGAAAAAGAAAAAGAAAACTAAAACCTTCAGTTGTTGCGTTCATCTGGCTCTGCAGTTTTGCGCAAACTAATGGCACACCTAGCAGTTGTTTATCTGCTACAATTGCATCAGTGGCATTTACTAATAATTGGGTAAAATAACAGAAATTCCTTATTGTTTCTTTTAGAAAATTATGAAAGAAGAGAAGAAAGAGGGCAGTGGAAAGTCCTGGTAAAATGAGGGGTTTGTAAATTCCTTAATTTGATACACACCTTCATCTGCCTTACTTTGCATTTGTTTGTCTTACTCTTCTTTTGGTGGCTCCAACTCAGCATCAGTACTGGATTCCACACCTTCTTTTCATTAGCAGAAGATGGAAGGTTTAGCACTCGATCATCTGAAAAATTTTGCATCATAGTGGAAATATTTGCAACTTAGGAGCACATTATTTATTTTCTTTGTTTTTCTTTTATTAATGGTCGATCCTGTTTTATTAAAGAGGTAATTATGAAACACACTGATCATATTTTAGGACCAATCACCAACCACTATGAACGACTTGATCTTTGTAAAAGAATACAACTACAGAATCTAATACCAACTGAAGAATATCTTCAGTTGAATTTACCTTGAGTTGGCTTCTTGTCTTCAGTTTCTGGGGAGGAGAATTTCATATCAATATCTTCAGTTTGTGTAGTGCTTGATTATGCTTTAAAGTAATTAAAGGTGTACTATTGACTCATTGTTTCTGATATGGAGATTTATAGATTCGGTAGGTTTATTGACTCATTGTTCATTTTGCAGGTTATCGCCATTGTCATTTTGAGCTTAGCTGAGTTACGCGTGGTGGAGTTTTTCAAATGACTTCTTAAGTAGTTATGAAAGGCTAATTAGTTGAAAGATCTTTGTTTTATGAAAGACTAATTAGTTATGAAAGAACTTTATGTGATGTATATTTTGAAGTTGAAAGAACTTTATGTGATGTATATTTTGAAGTTGAAAAAACTTTATGTGATGTATATATAGTACTATGAAAGTTGAAAGATCTTTATTTTATGAAAGTTTCAATGAGTGTTTGTTCGATAATTTGTGAGTTTCATAATTTGTGTAGTTTCAATAATATGATTATCATTCTATGAGTTTCATAATTTGTGGGTTTCATAACTTCACTCTGCATTCATACAACATGCCTTGGCGTTTACCAACGCCGGGGTATATTAAGTAACGGTAAAAAAATTTAAAAATTTGAAAGTAAAACGCCGGGGAATTTTCAAAGCTTTCCCCGGCGTTTCAATGCGCCAGGGAATCTCATAGTATCCCCGGCAGGGGCAAGGACGGTGTTTGCAGCGGCATTGAGCGAAACGTCATGTAGCCAATTCCCGGCGTTTTGAAAATGCCGGCCAATATCCAAAAAAGCGCCGGGGATTCTGTTACTGTTTGTAGTGAAGGGGGTCGATTGTTGCGCTTTGCTGTCGTCGCCAGCTTCAGGTGAGAGGTAATGACGCATGACTCGTAATGTGAAAGCAAATCCTCTAAAATCTTATTCTGATCCAAATGCCTCTAAAACAAACTAGTAAATACACGCGCAATGCATGTCTGAACAATATTTTTTTATATTCTATTTATCTATATTATAATGAGAGAAGCACGTGCGGAACACGTAAAATAATAGACTGACATTCATTGTTCATGATCCTTCTCCCACGGGGCAGGTGCAGAGAGAGAGGGAGATGAAGAGGGTAGGGTTTTTTATTTTTTTTGAGAGATAGGGAGATGGTAATAAATTTGAACATGTACTCTACGTATTTCATTGGTTTATATTGTAGAGTTTAATTAAACGTGCATTGCACGGGTTGGGATATGGACAAATTACACTAAGGCCTTCTCCAATTATAGTAGTAGAAATGTGTAAGTTGATCGTTGGCATCCTTGTCACAGGGCCGGCCCAAGGGTAAAGCAACCAAAGTTAGGGCTTTAGGCCTCCAAAATAAAAATTATATCTCTACTACTATAATGGGAGAAGGCCTTAGTGTAATTTGTCCATATCCCAACCCGTGCAACGAACGTCTATCTCTATCTCTTTAGTCTTCATATATCTCTACATATATAATAGGAAAGGGGTGATGACTGCTGAGTCTACAGTGTAATTCAATTTTTTTTTTTTTCAATTTTGTTTACCAAAATTTCCCCCAGATGCATAGCACGTGTAAAATACTAGTAATACTATATTGGGAGAAGGCCTTAATGTCATTTGTCAATCTACCAATGCGTGTGATGCATGTATAATTAATATAAAGGGAGTTTCGGGTTCGAATCCTCATTACATCATAGTTTTTATTTTTTAAAAATATTATTAGGGCGTGCATTGTTCGTGTATAACTAAGTCTCGGGTTCGAGACCAGACTATGTCAAAATTTTTACTTTAAAAATATTTATTTATTTATTAAGACATGCATTGCACTTGTAAATTACTAATAAAGAATAAAGGCCTCCTCACATACCAAAAAGTCCGAAATAGGTCTCCTCACATACCAAAAAGTCTGAAAGTGATTACAATTATATAATAAATGATTTTGCATCTCAAAAAATCCGAAAGATAACATTTAAATAAAATTATATTAATTTTAACAAAATATTATTATAAGCTTTTAAAAGACCTCATTTCGGAGTTCGCTTTAGGCCTCAATAAGTGTTGGGCCGGCCCTACCTTGTCATAGAAAATATACAAACTCTGGATCCTCCATAGCACGTTTTGCCATTGCATCCAAAAACAGTCTGAGACTGGTCTACCTTATGTTTAATCTGCCGATGGCAACAATTGTAAAAATCCCTCCGTGTAAAACCTACATTATTAATACCATTCTCATCAACTTTCAAATTCGTAATATTCTTCTTACGGATTCGGGATTTAACTAGAGTTTTATTTCAATTTTGCACACAGAGTCCATCTTGCGGTGAGAGCGTAGAAAGGCAGCTTGGCCAGGGGTAGCTAAAGAGACTGAAAGAATTATAGGCTATGATACCATAAAGAGACTGAAAGAATTATAGAATTATGGCATACAAAGAATGTTAGGAAGGTTAGGTTTATGTACATACATTACATGATATGTCACTCGGATATATATAGAGTTTAACCTCTAATCTAGGCAAGGTTAAGAGTTGAGTCTAGAATAGAAAAGACATAATCTAGTGAAGGTCACATATCTTTATTATGCTCCCGCAAGATGGAACACTGAAAGGTGAATCCAATCTTGTTTGCTATTTGTTGGAAGCGAGAACGGTGAAGTAGGGACGGCGCTCGATAGCGCAAATAGTGCTCTTTGGTAAGAAGTAGTAGAAATAATGGGGCTCAGTGATGGCGCATGGGATGACACTCGATAGCGCAAGGAACGACGCACAATAATGCAAGGGACTGCGTACGATGGGGCAAGTATGACATCTTGGATCTGGGTGCTCTTTGGCAGGAAGTAGTATAAGTAGTGCTCTTCAGTAGGAAGTAGCAGAAGTAGTGACAGGATGGTCTGGGCAGGTACGATGTCGGAATCACTTGGGATTTAGACGACGACTATAGAAACAGAAGAACCTGCAAGTTCCTTTTTTTTCGTTTTTTTTTTGAATTTTTAGAAGATAAGATCTAGAGTTCTAATACCATAAACAGATTGAAAGAATTATAGAATTATGGCATACAAAGAAGGTTAAGAATGTTAGATTTATGTACATACATTACATAATATCTTCCTTGGATATTTATAGAGTTCAACCTCTAATCTAGAGAATGTCAAGAGTTGATTCTAGTATCGAAAACCTCTAATCTAGGGAAGGTCTAATCTAGAATAGGAAAGACCTCTAATTTAGAGGAGGTCACATATCTTTATCAGTAATAGCTAGCTTACTGGTGATTGTGCGCTTCTTAAAACCACCGAGAAACACGCCCAGAGACCGGCTACTAAAGTAAAGTTGCTTCTAATTGCTAACAGACCTGGGCAACCAACTCTAGTGATGGCCTGAAGTAAGGTAACTTGGATCTATTACTATTGTTCACATGTTTAGAATCCGTTGTTACACCATAATTTTCCATTCACATTATACTGTGTAAGGTCTCTGCGAACAACAAATACACCATAAATTCGGATATCAAATTAACCGTACTTATATTGTAGTAATCGTAAAATTTTTGTTCAGAGGGAAATGTCATCTTCCGACTTCCATACAGTTTGGGAATCAGAGAGAGATGATGATGAAGCATTCTCTGGAGTCAGGGCCGGCCCTGAGTTTCGCGAAAGGCCCAAATAATTATTTTTGAAACCCCTAATTACAATATAATTTCTTTTACGCGTAAAATATGTGCCTAAGTTTATAAAGAGAATACAAATTTGGGAACCCCTAAAAGTGCAAAAAAATCGGAGGCCTAAGGCGGCTGCCTCACCGGCCTCAGGGTGGAGGGCCGGCCCTGTCTTGGGGTCTTCGTATCGGGTTAGAAATACTGGATGGGAGCTTCGTCGATGGCATCCAATTAGTAGACGATAAAGATTCAACTTACAAACGGGGTTCTTTTTAAAAATTAAAAAATAAATCATAATGGAGGTTGCATTAATGGGTTTCAAGAATGTAGCATTACAAACGGGGTTCTTCGTCCGATGGTATCCATTTTCTTGTTTATTATGACGGGAAAGAAAATATGTACAGAATAAACCACAAGTCCTTACGATCAAGCCAGAGGGACCACAAGGAGGCAGGAACAACGATACCCTACAAAACTCATAAATACTTAATACTCTCAGGTCTCACATCAATACCAATACCAAGAACAGTTTTTTTTTCAGCACGCTTGTGGATTTTAAAGAAGAACGCCCACATTTAACAATCAAATAGCGAGAGCCAAAGGCAGTAGAAATGAAGGTCATAAAGATAACAGCACCTAGACAGGGTATTGAATGTACACATAGCCGAGCAGGGTATGCAAATTATGGGATATGAAGTAGCATGTAATGCACAAGATCGGTCTCTGTTACAAGAAACAGAAAATGATACAACAAGAATAAAACGCAATACTCCCAAATCTCTGGGAAATCAACACACACACACCACAAATGCCAGCTGTGTATGACTGCTGGACTCTTCTGGATGATTTCTTCCCATATGCTGCATGCTTTTGACTGGTATCCATTGGCAATGTTTAACTGTTTCACATCTTATGCACCAAAAACACTCTTCTGGGGAATGATTTGGAAGCAAGGTCATGACTGCGACGTATATTACAGGCCAATGATCCATATCTTCTCTTTGTAGGGCCTAGAAATCTGATTAGGCAATAAGTCCGTAAATACTTAAGCTTCACCGTATAATAGGGATATATAAGATTTAAATGTGCAGAAAAGATAAAAGGGACCATAAAACGGAGAAAGCATAGTTTACAACTACCTCTGTGTGGTTAACCAAGTGAATATCTTCTCGCCTTAGACTAGACGCCGTATCTTCTCAGGACCTTGCTCAGAGACGGCATTACATTATATGCTTGATAAGATCTTCTCAACTCTATAATTGAACCAACCTAAATCATCAAATAGATAAGGGATTACTTACAAGTCCAACATAAGAGTAAATATATTGCTGGCAGGTTAAAAAACAAAATGAGATATGGCAAGATGAACCCTCTTTCTTACAATTTACTTCACGGCATATGATATATGTTCAGGGAGGAAAGGAAGTCAGATAGTGGGGTTGTGCTATGGATCAGGTTTCAAGAAGGTCAACACTCCACCCAAAATTAATTGGGTTTGAAGAATGTTTACCACAGATGTCTTAAATGAACCGATAATTCAGAACCCACCAAACAATTGAACCCCGCTCAAAAACCATAAATTCTTTTAATAAAATCATACAGTATATAACTAAGAAAAATCACTGTCCATGTACGAATTTGTTTCATATACATAAAGAACAAGATATAAAATGTCTTTTTTTTAGAAAGGATACCACATTTTTAAGGAATTAAAGTTGATACAATTTATACAAAGAAAAAAAAACAAAAATTTATAAAAAATTTAGTACAAATCCCACTCAAACAAAGTAATAGAAATAACCCGGCCTGGAATGCAAAATCTGTTCGAAATTCAATATGCAAGTGTTGAATCTCTTGAAAATCTAGCGGCAATTTCCAGGTTGAGTACAAGTTTAATTCAAAAAGCCTCTTGGTCAACCCAGCTAGTGTACACCCCCAACCAAAAGTACAGGTTCATCCATCAAACTGAACTTCCAAGCTAACAATGAACCACAATATGCATTCAAAAGGAAGAAAAATGACATAAAGAATCAATAACAATGATGCTAAACTCAAACCCTTTATAAGTTGCTCAAGATAGTCCTTTATTTGTAGGTAGTAGGTCCCAGTAGACATCTCTACGACTGAGGATTCTATTAGTGGGTATGAATAAGATGCGAGTCTACTAATTATGTTTATCCAATTAAGTGTTTATATGTAGTTGGAGTTACAAAGTAACTAGTAAGGCTATACAAATTACTAATTAAGGGAAAGGGAGGAGAAATCCTGGGTTGCCTCGGCCACTCCTGGCCCCAAGCTGTATCTGTCACTGAGTACCAATACCATAAAAATTGAAAAAGGGTTTTAAAGAAGGGATCTCAGTTTCCCTGCAAAATGCACTATTCTATTCTTGTACTTGTGGTGCCAAAAGAACCTTGTCCTCTTAGAGCATCCACAGTCGTTAGCTAAAAATGCATTTTATGCATAATTTCCTACTGTAGCATCCACACTCGTTAGCTATTCTGTCATTTTTTCCCAATTTTTGCTACAATAAAAAGCCAAATATAGCATGAGGTATAGCAATATGCATTTTATAGCATGACGAAAGGATAATTTAATTAATTTTTAAATGATAGGACGAAACAGCGTCCGAACAAAAAAAAATCTTCAAATCTTAACCTCTTAATTAGTAGTTAATTAGTTTAATTAGAATTTTAGTTAAATAATTAGATTAAATTAGTTAGTTAATTAAGTTTTAGTAAATTAATAACCTACTTAAGTCCTTAATTAAGGAAATCCCACTGGGACGAGACATCGTGTTTCATCTCATGTGGGGCCCACGCGAATTTTTTATATATATTTAAACGCTTCAAAAAATTCACCAACAAAAAAAAATCGACAGACAAAACATCACGTTTCGTCTGTTTCATTTTTGACGAAATTAAGCATTTATTACCTTTTGACGACTGCAGCAAACACTCGAATTGCTAAGGTATAATATGCATATATGCATATTATACTTCAGACGACTGTGGATGCTCTTACCAAAGTGGTCAAAATTGTCAGGCTCATAGGAGGGTCACAACTGGAAAGATTGTTATAAATGTTATCAGATACGGCCGGCATATGAGTTCTGGGAGTTAAGCACCACCAATTATGAGCAAATAGGCAAAACCGAATATATCCCATATTGGTAGATATTCTATAAGATCAATTATTGCATATATATATATATATATAGAGAGAGAGAGAGAGAGAGAGAGAGAGAGAAATATAATATATCACATATTGATAGATATTCTATAAAAAAAATTACTTAAATATTGACTGAGAATACTTCCACATTAGAAAAGCAAAAAAAAAAAAAAAAAAAAAAAAAAAATTTGGTACAAGTAACTGAACCTGCTAAGATCTCCTGGGTCGACTTGGCAGAGTAAAAAATAAGCATTTTCTCAACAAGTGTAGTTACTGTGAAGTGTGAACTAAATACCTATCATATATGAGCATATTTATCACATTATGCTTCATTTAATATGCAACAGTTATAACTTTTTGATATTTAGGTTTCATGTTGACAGTTACATATTTTGATTGCAAATATATAGTTTGCATTTTATTGATCGTCTTTGTGATACATAAATGTATATCTGAATCACATCAAGGATATATTTTCATCTAACATGACAGCCCGATACTTAGTAGTAAATATCTCAGATATCCTGTATCATATGTAAAATTGTCCTACAATACGACCCTGATAACTGATTTAGATCCTGACTGAAACCAACAACTTTTGAAACTTTTGCTGTAGTATGTGATAATAATCATAATATTGTAAGAATACATACCATAATGTTTCTACACTAAATAAACATTAAAGCCCTATTTGGTTACTTGGGATACCTATACGTATCTTTCAAGTGTGGTTAAACGTGTGCAACCTAAATGTGCCATGGGCCCATGCCTCTATCCCCACTTTAAAACTTCATGTCTGTAGGTAGGTGTTGCTAAATGATAGGGTATCTTACCTCCAATTTCGTTCAATTTATTTGAATATAAATTCCTGGAGAGGAGGAGAGAGGAGGAGAAAGCAAAGGTAGAAAATAACTGCAGTTATACTGGAGATGTCTTAATCATTGGGGCCGCACTAAAGATACACCCAGTTATCTCAACTCCAAAAAGGCTCCCCAACATACCAACGGCAGTATAGCGCAGCGGCAACTTAGGTACCTCCATATACCTTCAATTATCTAACCTTATCTCCATTTCCAAAAAGGGCCTGACATTTTTTTACTCGGAAAGAAGTCATTAGAGCATCCACAGTCGTGGGCTAAATACCCAAAATTTGGAAAAATATCAAAAAAACGAGCTGCAGTCGTTGTCCAAATACCCAAAATTTGGGTGTACGATGAATAGTGCCTTGCCAAATATAGCAGACGATCTGGCCAAATGCAAAATATAGCTAACGCAACATTATATTCCGTCCGATCTAATTAACAGAAGATAATACTCCGTCTCGTACAAAAAGTACAGAGTCCAATGATTAAGAAGCTTTTAAAAAATTAAAAAAAAAAAAAAAAAGTCAACCAACGGCCTATTATACACCGTCCAAGGAGATAGACGGTAGATTACATCCCGTCCGAACCAATTTTTAAAAAAAAAAAATCAAAAAACGATCCGATTGGCCGACGGGGGATTATACACCGTCATTTGAAATTGACGGCATATAATCTCCCGTCCCAGGCCAATTTGCTCTTTTTTTTTTTTTTTTGTCGTTTAGTGCATTTTAAAAAAAAAACAAAAAAACAAAATTTTTGTACACGTCATGTCCAAATGACGGGAGATTATCTCCCGTCCCAGACCTATTCTTGATTTTATTTTATTTTTTTTTGTCTTCTAGTGCATAAAATAAAATAAAAAATTTTTTAAAAAAAAATTGGAACGGATGATTATACTCCGTCATTCTTAATGGACGGATAATAATCTCCCGTCCGGCTATATTTTAGCTTTCAACGACTGCAGCAACATTCCTTTTTTCCTATTTCTAAATTGCTATATACCCAAAAATTGGCATGAACGACTGTGGATGCTCTTAAAGCTACAAATAACATTAGCAAATCAAACTATGTTGATTGTTGAACAAAAAAATCAGGAACCTTCTGACCAGCATTTAATAGACATACACAAATAAATGTCCATTTTTAACAAAAGTGTTTACTCTCTCCAAAGACTGAAATGGTCGATGAATAATATAACTCTAGTTGTGTGTCCTACAGCTTTTATATAAGCAATGTCGGCATGCAGAATATTTAATATTTTCTAACATCACTCCGTCCCTTAATAGAGCACGACTAACAATAACAAAATGACAGATTCAAGTACCAAAGGAAAATATATATTACATGCACATGACTGCCAACTGCTGCAAAAGTTCTTATGGGTGTCATTGCTTATATATGCCTTGGCCAGGAAATCTATTATTCCAAAGTAACTGAGCAATGGTTGAGAGACAGGTTGATATCCAGATTTATAGATCTTTCTCATGTTTAGTTCTGTTCCACACTGAATCCCATTTGTAGAAGAAAAACTCAAAACTATGATGACAGTAAGACAACATGAAGATGACCACCACTGCAATGACAATTCAATCCTTTGCCCCAAGAAACGGTTTATATAAGATGCAAAGAGTTCGTAAATTGAACACGCTTGAGTTAGGCGTCCAGTGAAAGGCAAGAAAAGAAGCATGGCTTCTGCCCTACTAACAAGCTGGATTAGTTACTTGAGATCAATGTTATATGCACTCTGTTGACAGACCTACATACTCATTTAAAGTATAAAATATTTCAGCAAAGATTGTCCCCCCCTATAAATACTTGTATAACAATATAGACCAGCAGTAGCTCCAGGAAAATAAGAAGAAGAACCAGGATAACTTAATCAAAATTTCTTCAGTCATGGACCTACAGGTAAACAGCGATTACTCCACTATTTGAAGCTCAAGGCAGTCCTCATTTCTACTTGAAACAAACATAATAATCTTACTAAAGAAAGTGGCACTGAAGTTTAACATTTAAAACAGCACAAGCTAACCTTCATCCACGAACGAATGGTGAAAATGAATTATTATTTCTAGGTTCATACGTTTCCCCTGTATTCACATCAACATTGTACTCACTCCCCAAGTATCAGTATTACAACTCTCAACCATCAATACATAAATAAATGCATGTTCATGTCCATTACCAATGGACATAATTATATATCTTTTTACCAAGAGACATTTCAGTAATAAAGTTGAGAACACACGTTACACTACTCATTAAAGTTTAGGCATCAAGATATGGCTAAATAAAATGCGTACTAACAAACATCTTATTCTAGCATGATGCATTATTTACCATGTTTCAATTTGTTTGTGTCTGTAAGTATTTCAAAGAAAAAAATAATACCCAATATCTAATTTATTCAAAACTTAATAAAAGGTGGAATATGCATTTATTTAAGAGGAGTGCTACATGTACTTCTTAATTTAACCACTAATGTAATTTATGTGTCGGATTCCTACATGGAATCTAATTGGCACAACCACTTATGGTCAAGGTTCCAAACAATGGAAATGGGATCATAAGGGTCGGGCACCGTTGGGTTTTTTTCCCGTTTAAACGGGGTCCAAAGTCACTCTAAACTGAAAAAATGGTTTCCAATTTTGTAATATAAAAAACATTTTAGAAATATCAAAAATATGAGGAAAAAAAATAAATTAAAATAAAGGAAAAAACATTTAAAATGACAAATATTAATGATTTTATTATGTGACAATGACATACCATATGTAGAAATAAGATATATTTGATAGTTCACAAGTTTATCAAAAAAATAAAAGAAAACATGCAAAGTGTACCTTTTGGAGACATTTGACAATGTTTGATGCTTGAACAAGTTCTTTCCTTGATCAATTGTGGATACCCTCAATTCGAAAAAGACATTCAAAATTCGAATCTAGAACCCAAACAAGACACTAAAAAACAGCCAGTTTAAACCCGTTTCGGCCCCTTTTTTGCATGTTTCGGTAACAAAATGAATGGAAACATTTTTTACGTCCGTTTAGGCCCTCAACAAAATGTTTTACCTATTTTCTGTTTAAACGGAGCATTTAAACGCGTTTTTCCCCTTCTTAGAACCTTGCTTATGGTATGTATCATCACATAATCAAATATTTGTAAAATTAATTATTTCATTTGATTATACATACCATAAAAATCTCTGCTAATTGGATTCCACGTAGGATTCCAACACATCAGCTACAAAATTGGGTACAGCTAGGGGTACTCATAGCATTTCTCTTTATTTAATGCATCTCTCTAAAAAAAGGTGAATACTCAGACATGTTTGGATTCATTAAATGAGGCCTACAATATAAACGAAAACACTTGATAGCATCAGTGCATACATTGTTTGAAGCAATGTTGTAAGAACCGAACCAGCCATCTGGCCGGTCCGGTTTTCCGGCAATTCAAAAGGGTTCAATACACGGGCGATAATTGAGTATCAAGTTCATATATATTGTTTATGTTAACATAACATAATAACAAATTGGCATATTGGCTAGTGAGAATGAACTGCTTTCAATAGAACCATGGTTTGAAACCGTCCATCATCATATGTTTTTTAGAAATAAAAAAAAAATAACAATGTTGAAACGGCTGGTTCAACTGAAACCGGGTTCAGTCGGTTCAGTCCAGTTTGCTCGGTTTTAGAAAGGAAATGGTTGACTGTACAACTGGACCGGTTTATGGCCAAATTCCGGTCCGGTCCAGTTTTTACAACACTGGTTTGGAGTCTCACCCAGAAAAAAATATTCTGATTATTGGACCAATCAAATTAATGATGATGAATTTAGTCTATCCACCAGCTCTAGACCATCCAAATTATTTTCATAATGCTTTTCGATTACCTTTTTTATAGTTTAACACAAATATGTAGTGAACCTTTTTTTCTTCTAATAGCTAGTGTCTACCTCGTTCAATTGTTTAAAATAAAAATATCTCACCACAAGTTACACGAAAACATTTGATTGAAGAAACTTGCTCTAAGTCTAAAGGATATTATATGGTAAATATATAAGCACAATAGCTATTGTGATATTAAGAAATTCCTCCATCTTAATACAACCATTAGTTCAAAGAAGTATAGTCATGCAATATTATCAGTTCAGTTTGCACCCCATAAGTTCGTGAGGACCAGATGAAGAATAACTAAATATCCACCAATAATTCTAAAATTATTCATAGAGATGAAGACATCTTGCAAACAAGAATCCAAACTTACAATGATGAGGACAGATGTAAACCCTAGTGCAAACCCTTCATTGATACGCCGTAACCGATGATCAAGCAAGGTTGAAGAAGTAGCTAATATACTCAAAAGCACTCCTCCTGCAATTTTTTCAGAGCAGAAACAAGTATTTCTGTTAGGGGAATTCAGAATGAAAACTGTTTTCCTTCATGCTTCAAATATATCTGTTTAGCTAGGGAGAAGTGTGTATATGTATATATGGGTGAGAGCAACACCAGTCTTTCAGGCCTTTGGGTACGGAATCAGGGGCGCAAGTGGATAGGAAAAGTATTTCCTTTTTAAAAAAAAATTGGACTGGATGCAATGGAGAAGATAAATTATGAGGCAGAAACAGTTGGTTATGAGAGAGGATACCCCAAAAACGCGTTGAGGCTTGAACCTTTGTCAAATATTCTATAGTAACTTTCCCAGGCTTTACATTTGGTATTCTTGCACCCATTTTTGTCATATAATCAGCAATCTCTTTCGGTAAGTTGGCCTGCAACAAAAATTGCAGTTGAGAGCACGAGGAACATAACGACAACTGTATCTAGAAACCAACATATTTGAACAGGAAAAGAATAGCAGAAACAACAACTAAATAAAATAATTATGTAATGCCAAAGAAATAATAATTTATGGTTGTGACTATAATCCATGACATTGCCAATATTTCCTTCAGATATCATTATCATTATCGATCAGTAGTCAACTTCAACCAATAGGCTCCATTTGGCATTGTTAGGGTCAGCTATGTAACTTTGTTGTGGGCCAAAAATGCAATAAACATAAATTGTTTTTCATGAATCAGATCTGTTTGGACTTTGGCAAGTCCAGTTGTAAAACTGTTGTCCGAATGATATAACTGTTTTTTTATAAATACCGTTTCGTAATTTTTTTTAAAGAAAATTGTTGTGACGTTATAAAAATTCTCTAATAATAAAAACTAAAACCCTCTTGTAAAAGAATTCACATGTTAAAGAATTTAAAATTTCTTAACTACTTTTTAAATTTTAATATTTCTAATTAATTGCATAAATTTAATATTATTTTTTTCTATATTTTAATCCTATAAGAAAATTGAAATATTTACTTTGGCATCATGAATTGAATTATAAAATTTGTGCAAGCCTAAAAATTATTTATGAGAAAAAAAAAATGTGATAATATTTCTTCTCATATGTTCCCTAACCAAATTAATTATTTTCATATTTTGGTATGGTTAGGTTTAAAAGGAGCTTTTTTTTAAAAGTAAACATTATGGTGAAGCATGGCCTCCCTTTAAAAAAGAGTTTTTTTGGAAGCCCAAAGCCTCAAATTGCTGTGGTGAAATTTTGGAGAGAAAAAGAAGGTTTTGAAAATCTTTCTGGCCCAAACGAGTTTTTAAAAAAATTTGCCAAACACCTAATTTTAAACCTAAATCACTCTTCGGCCTATAAAAGAGCTTTTGGGCTTTCCAAAAGCAATGCCAAACGGAGCCTTAGTCAACAAGAATGAGATAACCATCATGAGCAACCAAATATGCATAAGTATAAAATATATTTGTATATTCCCAGAGAAAATTGTAACACCAGGATAATCACGAGTGCCTAAAATTTCTGACTGAAACAGTAAAATGCCTCCATTCTCCAAAGTAATTTTTTTTTCAGATGAGTTGATAGTTACTAACCACAGTAGCTCAGATGTATGAATGATATCAAGAATGAAAGTTTATTTTGTCTTTAAAAAATTATTTTCTTCAATAAAATTTTCATACCAGGAAAAGATTAATTGAAAAAGGTGGAGAGGATTACATTAGGTAACAAGCTTTTAAACAAATACAAAATTATAATAAAATAAGATAAAACTGAAAATAAGATTTTCTTATGAGTTGATGAACTTGTTCAAAGACCCTACCGGTAGACTAAAACTCTGTAGTTGTGGTAAGGGTTGTGAGTGTAATAGTTATATTCTAACACACCCCCACAAGTTGAGCGCCATCTTTTTTTACCAAGACCTAGACTGCACGCAGCAGTATAATTTTTTTCCCAATCCACCTTTTAGGCACAGCAAATGGGCTTCGAACCTAGGCTGCTCTGACCATATGAAAGATCCTACTAGTAGACCAAAACTCTGAAGTTGTGGTAAGGACTCAGGATTTAGTATTTATATTCTAACAAAACTAAGGATGAAAAAAACAGAGAAAAATAGGAAGATTCTCATTTCTCATCCTTTTCCCCAGCCATATAAAAGGATGCAATATTTACTTAGATATGTTCATCAAAACCACGATAGATGCCCCTCAAAAATGAATTTCTATTAGAACATTTAGACATAGTTTAGAAAAGACGTACTACACTATAGTAAGCACAAAGGATAGATAAACAATGGTGAAATATCCACAATCATCAGGTGATAGGCATATTAGGAAAGATAGTGTGATGCCAACTGATGATTAACTATACCGACACAGACCGTATAGAGGCAATCCACAGAAAATACATATACGAACAAATTTAATAAGTTGTTAATTAGCAATGCATAATATAAGATAGAAGCTACTTACAATGTCAAAAATGTTGAACAGAAAGACGAAGAAAGCATAAATCATATAATAGACCCATGGTTCGGCACCAACAGAAGTCCCGGGATTCAATATTTCTTTCACTTTCTCCCAAAACGGAGAAGAAAAAATACTGCAAATAAAAAAATAATTACAATAACAAAAATAAAATTGTATTAAAAAAGGTGGGTAGGTTGTATGTCACAAAAGAAAAACAGTAAGAACATAAATAACCTGGCCATAATGCTAGGAAAAGCTAATAGGTAAGTTGTAGTAAGAACAGGTTGCATTCCTGTAGGATTAATGTTGAAAGGAATGTAAGGCTCCACCTCGGTAACAGGTGATCCACCAGCTCTGCCAAAAGTAAGTAAACAAATAAACAACACATTAGATGACTCTCAGTAGCTGCTTATACATGCCAAGGCACCAAAATAGTATTAACATGAACATACATGAACGTACGAACATTTAATAAAATGATATTGAATCTCTTTGGAGTGAACCACGTGAGAATTTTTTACCACATGAAACACACAAAAAGGCTAGATTTTATCCACAAAAAGGCTAGATTTTATCGACATACAGAGTTTTTGACAGTTAAGAAAGTAAAGAACACAAATGCTTAATTATAAATCAACCAAATATGTAGAATAAAAATGATAACAGATAGATAAACTTTTTTTAACAGTAAAAAAATGAATACCAAAACTGAAGGTAAATTAGGCATTTGCATCTCACAGCTCGCTTCCTACTCCCTAGTTCCTAACCAAATGATAAATAGCATAAGAATTAGCTTAAACAAAAAATTACTTGAACATTAAGACTACAAAAGTAAATCTAAAAGTTCTAGCTTTCATCAAATCATAGTTATCTCTTAACAGATCCAAATTGATATGTATTTATAGCACTTCTAAGAGAAACAAATGTCATTCAAAATAAGATCCATGATCCTATTCCACCTTCACGTGAGACGCATTGGTAGCAGTTTGTGTAGATTGTTCAGTGCCTTACCCGGTTATCCACAGACATACATAGAAATATCATCAAGTTTAACTAGATGGGTCTGCTTATGAAGTTGAAAATTTCAAGTTAATTAATTACAAAAGTGAGAATTGTCAAACCTTTATCATTTTCAAGAATGTAGAAAATTATTCGCCCTCGATTAAATATGGGAGTATGGGTGCAGGAAACATTGCTCCTCATTTGTCAATAGAGGTTGGCTTCACACGCGTAGTCGGCTTCGCATATGGAATTTCGGTTATAACAGTAAAGACGTAAAAATTTGATAACATTTCACAAGGAAAAAAAGAAACCACAAGTTTTCCATCAAAGCTAAAATGAGGCAACTACTCAATCAAAAAACCTTCAAGTCAAATAAACTGTATAACATATATAACGCAGAGCAAATGTAAATATAAGATTGTAACCAAGGTTTGAGAACTCGGCATCGGGTTTCGATTTCGGTTCCTAAAGATAGATAAGGTTTCTTTAGTTCTGGTAGGTTCCATTCCAAGTTCAGTTTTGTTTATTTGTACATATGTGCATACATACATACTAAAATCTATTTTAAAATAATAATTTTCTTTTAGATTTTCAAACATACAGGGTTTAAATGAAAAAAAGTTATTTTTTCAATATGTCTATTGTTTTAAGTGAATGGGTATAAAATCTAAATCAGTTAAGGTCTGGCCCATTTCAACTCTAAAATGTAGGAATAAGTTGGACGTAAGTTTCGGTTAGAGCGGGACAGCTCTAAGTCGAGAGTGACTTTCAAGCTTTTCGTCGCCTTGATAGCTGGAAGTTCTACAAAAGTGTGAAAAGCTGGAGGAATTTGTACCATCCGTTCATCTCGGCTATTCCACAAGAAAAAGAAAGAAAAAATTTGTGGATCTGTTGAAATCCATGGATCGGGTCAGACAAGAACAATAATTCATTTTCACTCTGTCACACCGCTTCACACCAACGCTCTTTCTTACTACAATTCCTCTTATCATGAAGTCTCGGAGTAAAGAAAGAAAAAAGAAAGAAGAAGAAGAAGATACACAACAGGCAATGGAAACTAGTTCAAGAAAGGTTTGAAACATCAAAAGCAAGTTATTCCTTATCTCTCTACCGTATCTTTCCATCTTCCCCCATCTTCCATCATCAGCAACCTCAAGATTTTATCTTTTGCCTTTTTTAAGCGTTTTCCATCAGTTTCAGCCGAAATCGATTCTTACCCTGTCGTTTTGGACCTTTTCTTTTCGAAACAAAGACAGTCGAACCGAAACGGATCAGCCAAAACTTCAAACCTTGATTGTAACAAGATTCGTCCTAACTACAGATGACAATGGTAAGTTATGGGCAAATTGAGAATATTATCTTGAAGAATCAAAATAGTTATAATATCAAGACTGGAATTGAAAATATGAACAATATTAAGATGATCTGGAAGAGAAAATGAGGAGGAAGAATAAATCGTGCAGAAGAAACAAGATTCATGCTATATGGACACAAGAATGACGAAACAGAAGATGATACTAGATGAATGCATAGGACACACTAATTTGGGACATGTGCATGATGGCTATATGATATCGTTGTTTTGGAATGAGAGGAATAACGATATATTTTTGAATAAGTGTACTAACTGATCTACTTTAATTGATAATTTTGTGTTTATCTTCATTTTTTTATAGACATTCTCCCTCCATCAAAAGAGGCCAAGATAGATCTCTCTTCTATGGATAACACTACTATGGAATTGGTTCGATTAGGGAATTCATCACTCTCCTCCTCAAGCTGATTTGTGGCCCCTCCAAGATGATTCCTGAGCAAGGGTGGTGTTTGGACATTGAAGCTACTCTTTAGAAGATTCAATAGCTTAGAATGCAAATTAAGTACCTGACAGCATAAGAATAAAACCACACTATGGATAATTTGTTAATTTGGGTTTTATCCTCAAGCAATATTGATTTCCAGAATTGGAAGAAGAACAAAACCATAATATTTAATATCCAAACGAGGATTTGGATCCATCCTTAATTGAAACAATCATGATTGTGACCGAGGAACCTCAGGAAAACCATAATACAAGGTTGTCTCTATAGTATAGGTTAACAGGAAAATCTTAAACTATCTTTGCAAAAGACAAAATCAAATATAGCAAAGTTAAAAAACTTTAGCAGATGTTACAGTACCATGTTTGCGATATGAAATTTAAATAAGAAAAACTGTTAAAACCTTGTAGCAGAAGCAAGCTTAAAACCATAATATTGTAACTTGATCTTCCTACAGCCTTCAGTAACTAACACAGCCCACATGGTGACAACTGTGAACATTCCAAGTACTGCGAGTACATAAGGCCACCACGTCACTGCGTTCCCTGAAATTTAAGGAAAACAAAAAATACTAATGAAGAGAAAAGTTCAAATAATAATAATAACAATAGTATAAAATATAAAAAAACTCCACGACAGACAGCAAGATAATACCAACTAGGAGAGAAATGGACTTAAGAATACCACAAAGCATCACCACTTCTATATTATTATAATCGCAGAAAGAAAGGGGGGGAAAGTGTTGAGATTTGAGAAAAATGGAAAAGCTAGAACGTAATTCTTTTTCCTATGTGAACATGGATACATTACACTATAATAGATAGTAGGTAGAAGGGAAGAAGAGTCAGCTAGAACCCATTTATAAAGCGTCTCAATGGAAATTTGAAAATTAGAAATTTGAGGAAAACAAACACACAAATGTAGATGAAGGATCAAAAATTAATAATAATAATAGTCAATAAAAAAAATCTCTATGACAAACAGTAGGATAATACCAACTAGGAGAGGAAATGGACTTAACAATACCACAAAGCATCACCACTTCTATCTATAATATAATAGCAAAAAAAAGTCCTGCAATTTAGGAGAAATGGAAAAGCTAGAAGGTAATTCTTTTTCTTATGTGAACCATGATACATTTTCAGTATAATATATAGGACTTGGGAGATAAGCGAAGAAGAGATTCAGCTAGAACCCAATAATAAAGTCTCAATGGAAAGTAGAAAATTTGCATCCAGGGGTGTCTGCGCATGTATGCAATTAAAAAGAGCATTCATTTAACTAGACCATGTATACCCTCCATAATATTGCAATTGTACTTTCACTACTGTTTATCTTATTGATAACATATAGAGAGGGGCGTATATTATTCACATTAAGTCATTCACAGAAGTCAAGAATCTTGGATATGGTAACATTCTTTAATTTTGAAAACAAAAGAGAAAGGGAAGCAAAAAATAAATACAGAGAAATGTATTGAAAGGGGGAACAGTCCTCACAGCAACAGGATCTACCTGAAAATAGAGACAGCATCTTGTGCAGAGTCTCTGTATAGCCAGTCAATATACCCGCACAAATTATCAACGATGAACCGTGACCTAATATAAATAAGATTGGCCACAGTTAGAAGAGACATCATATATTTTGCAATTGGATGCTTGAGCATACAAGGTTGTGCAGAAATGTCTGATATTTTAATGACAAAATCAGTATTCTTATGAATTCTTGTGCATGGATTACCCATTTTTTTATGTTTAACAAAATCACTATCCTTATGCACGGACAAAAAATGACAGACAATAAGCAGTTACAGTTTCCAGATAATTATATCATATTTACTAATAAAGAAATTGGTCATTTCTTCCATTAAATCTTTGTAGTATTCCATTCTTTTGAACCCTTGGACAGGACAGTTTTAAGTGGTTTACTAGACACCTAGTTTACTTTCACTTTGCCCAGCTTAGAAGTCCTTCCACCTAAATGATTACTCCGGACAATTTGTAATCATAGGCAATGATCACTTCAAGTTCTCTAAACAGGCTATTTCCCTCATCCAATAGGTCGAGTTGTTATTCAACAACTTAAATTTATACAACTCGACCAACAAACTAGTTAGTTTGACCTAATACATTCATTAAACCTGCATCACAATTAAACTTTAAACAAATATCATATTTAAATCATTGCCACTTCCAGAGGTAGCAAAGGATGACAAAATCTGCTAGCAGTGTCCAATCATCCAGAATGACTCCCTTAAGCCCCTATTTGAGTAGGCCTTCCAGAATACTGTATGATTACATCTGTATAGCTAAAGATTGAAAATGAAGTGCAGTTAAATGGATCAGGTTACAAGAGAGGCAAACTACAATTTCAGACCAATATTGCACTTCTAGGAGAAAGTTGAACCGGTGCAGATCAGAAAAACAATGCCTGAGCAACAAGCACTCTTTTTGGAGAATTAGTGGAGAGTTTTAGGTTTATAGAATGATAACAGGTAAATTAGAATATTTCACTAAAAAAAATTGTTAGCTCCTCAAACATTTCATGACATTTAATGTTGCATTTATATGTGATAAGTATTATTGCCACCATTAGTTTACAGCAAAAAATGTCCTGCAGTTACCATATATTTTAATTGAGATAAAAAGACACAACTCCATGAACATGACATGACATGATATTAGTGGCACACAGCTACACTAAAACAACAGATGAAATTCACAGACAATATATATACATACGAAACTTGTCAAAAAGTAATGCATATAGTTCGGACATGTGAACATTTGATGTAAAAAAGAACTACTTTGATTAAAACAGAGATGTATCATATCAAGTTAATTATCTATATAATAAAGACACAGAAATAGGACAATAAATCCAATACATACCAAATCCAGATTCTGATATGGTGTCACAGATCCATGTCATAGACATTGCACCAAGAACTAAGTAGAAGCTTGTCACAATTACGTGCTTGAATCTGAAATAAGAAAAATGTAGAAAAAATATGCATAAAATGGTCAAGAAACAAATGGGAAGTCGCTATATTGTACTTGGAAAACTTATAGCAACTTAATGCTTCACATCAGGAAAAATGAGATAGCGTGTGATGAATAAGCAATCTGCAATCATTAGGGAGCAAAGTAACCCAGATTTGCATAGCTCGAGTTTATATAAGATAATAGATAAATAAATCAAGTATAAGTGCTTCAAAGCAAATAGTGTTAGCTTTAAAACAGATTTGTGGATTCTGAGGAGACTAAAACACACTCATAGTTAATTCAAACAATAACGACTAATCCCGAAACTGGCTATTCAAGGTCAGCTGTGTAGGGTTCTTTGACAATCTTTCTTATTAAGAGTGACAAAACCGAATCTTGAAAAAAAAAATCTTTTCAATTCCTATAACTTCCAGCCTGACCTTTCCTCCTCTGATATAACTCAACTGAGCATGTCTACCCTCTGTAAATCTTTGTTATACATATCACTGCTCCCTGTTCCCTTATTGTTAATTGTTTCAACTGCCACTCCTATGATGCTAAGGTTGATGACTGGAAACACACTAATAGATAGAATAAGAAATAATTGCATAAGTAAAGCAAAAGTTACCCCAACTGAAAAATAAAATGTGGGAGAACCGATTGAGGTGTTAATTTGACCTTCCCTCCTATGGCACATGCAATGTAGACCAATAACAGCCCCAATTAGGAAAGTTGATCGGATTAAAGCTGGGGGAGCAAAAAAGAGTAGACAAAAACAAACTTGGCTGGAACCTATAGATAAGGATTTTGAAGGTGTTAATTTGACGAAGTAGGTGGCCTCAATAGTTGGGGTTGTTGAGTGGAGAAGGATTGATGTAATGACCCAAAATTTTTGGGATAAAGGCTCGGTTATTGTTGTTGTTCTTGTGATTGTTGTGGTTATTGCCACTCCTCTAAATTTTCTCATTTCTCAAATATGCACCTCTGTTAACCACATATTATACCTTAATATACTCAAATCTGGTAACCTTCTTGTTGGTTGGGCTCTTTACCATGGCAATGTTCACAACATAAATACTACCCTTATAAGTCATAGCTGTTACATAAAAATTTCAGTCAAACTTGAAAGGGAACTTCTATCTTAGAAGGCCTGGAGGATCCCCCCCCAGCTGTCAACCTCTTAACTATATGCTGTTAATCTTGATATATCCATAATAGATAAATTCAGTTGCTACTTGGTAGCAAGATGCATGGGGGTCCTACACCAGGTTTAAACCTTTCTGCCCACCTCCACCATTTCATTCCCATACCTAGAATTTGGAAAAGGTGACTACAATCCCCATGTACTGTTTCATGTTAAAAATATCACAATCCTGACCCCACAACGAATAGCTAAATCTGAAGCTCTACATTTAGCATGAAGCTAACGTTAATACTTACCGATTAAAAGTAAAAGTGCAAGTGCTCCTGCTCCATGTGCAGACTATGCAAGTTCTCATAAATGAACATAAAATTTACAACCATGTACGAGAAGAAAAAAAACAAAATAGTAGTATACAGAATATCTGCTAGGTTCATATAAGTAATAATTACTGCATATTCTGTTATGTTGTTCGGAATGTTTTTACTTTCTTCGAAATAAAGGTCTACACTTAACAGTGAGTATGCATCTCCATACACGAAAACAATATGCATGTTTTGCACAAGCAATGTTTATTCATGTGCATGGAACAAAAGAAAGCATATGAACACTACATATGTAGAACAGGTTGTTGAACTACACACTAAAAGATAACTCAAAAGAAAACTATACACAAAAGGCTACCATTCTACATGCAAGGTCACCAACTTATCAAAAGATTAGGTTTGGATTTCATACTACGAGTTAGATAAGAGGAATATTTAGAAATCCCAAGCTCAATTGTAGTTCTAGAGGCTATAAAATGAATTTCTATGCAGAAAGCTGAGAGCTAGACTCTATGATCATCCTGAAGTCAGTCAGTCATAATGTTCTCTTACTTGTGGCTAGCAGCATATACAGAATACTGTAGCGAATACGAAGAAACAATAACAGCCTCCAATATTGCAAATCCCAGTGACATCCACCATCTGCAAAATCAAATTTACAAAACATATATTATATAATCAATACATGCTGCACATCACCAAAGTATTGTATGATATGCTAACAAGGATCAGTCTCACTGCTTGAAAAGAATAACTAGACACACATATAGCTTTTAATCTTCTCATGGCCATCTAAACCTTCCTTCCGCAGTTTGACAAGTGATGGAACAATATGGCAAAGTACCTGCATTGTAAATCATGAGTATGCCACATGCATATCCAAAAGCTATACAGTAGTGAAAAAAGTCAAATAACCAACATGCATGCGAAACCCAATTTCAGTTTAGAATAATTTATTTAGGAATCTGCATCACATTTTGAGTTTTCAAGGCATCATTTAGAAAGGTAATATATCAACCTAGTGAGGGGTAACCCTATGTAAGTTGGGTAATAAAGTGTTGCACTTAAGTATTGTTGGATATATAGGTATATTCTCACTATATGAATAATATTATGTGCAATATTATTCTATGGGTAACACGTGTGTTACACGTGCTAATTGTATGGATATCGGAACGCGGGTTGAGTGGGTTGAGAACACAGTACCCAAACTAGTATTTATCCTATAAATATTGGCTTGTGATAGTAGTCTAGGTATTCCAATTTTGATACCTAGGGTAAATATCTCAAACACCTTAGTTTAGGATATTAACCCTAATTTCTATTGTTATTATCTCTCATAATCTCTAACAATCTTGAGATAGTTAAAATATAAAATACTGAGATTGAGAGAGAGAGGGTTCGTCGGAATCTGCCGTCGCCGGTCGTCGAAATCACTTTTCATTGGATCTCGTTGACGTAGTCGTCGTCGGGACCCACCGTCGCCGCTGTCGTCGACGTCGACGCAGACCACTAGCGTCTCTAGACGCCGCACGCCAAGAGACGACGTCACAGCTCCTCGCATGATCGCGCCAGCCGTCTTCTCCCTTTTTTGGAGATCTGATCGCAGTCGGGGAGTCGCCGTCGCTGGCCACTGCCACCGCCCCTGACGCCGGCGTCGCCACACGTCGTTGGGGTCGCCACCTCCAGCCACCGCATCCGAAACACCCCCCTCCCGTGTGTGATCGATTTCAGGAGAAGATCTGATCAGATCTTATTTGTTGATTGGTTCATCATGGTGTTTGGCAGTGGCGTAGCCAGAATTTTCATCTAGGGGGCGCGACACTTACTATAAAAAAAAATTATAATAAACATATTTGCAAGCCTCAAAATATCATATATTACTACCAAAAACACAAACTATTACAATCACTAAATAGCATTTTTCTTTAGCAATAAAATCCTTCGAGATTTCATATTCTGAAAATATTGAATGATATCTTCATTGTCAATGACATCCAATACATCTCTTTCAATATATGCAACCAAAAAATCATTTATCATCTCATCTCCCAATCGATTTCGTAATGAAGTCTTGATGATTTTCATTGCAGAAAATACTCTCTCTACTGTTGCGGTTGCAACGGGTAATAGCAATGCCAACTTCAACAGCAAATATACCAACGGATATGCATGATGTTTTTTTAACTGAACCAGCTTTCTAGCAAGCCCACTAATCCCTGCAACTTCAGAAAATCGGTCATCAGAGCGCACATCGAAAATGTAGGTATCAAGTTGCCGGTCAAGGTGCATTAACTCAATGTTAGAGAAATCGGATGGATAAAATTCACCAAAGCGAAGCAATTTTTTCTTATCATAAGCAGAAAATGAATCGCTTGGATCAAGACAAGCCATACAAAACAACAACTTCGTATTTGCCTCATTAAAACGATTGTTCAACACCTGAAGTTGCAAATCAATCACTTCATAAAACAATTCAATACGATAATGATGAAGATTTGTTTTTCCTTCGAAGTTGCGACGGGATCTTCCATGTTGTACAAATAATTCATCCATATGTGGAATTACTATCTTATGCTTCACACAAAATGAAGAAACTTCTTCCAACAATGATTTCCATCCATCATCTCTCATATTTTGCAATTGTTGCTTGGTTATCCTCACAAGAGTCATGGCATTTATCATATCTTGGTCTTTTCTTTGTAAAGCTTGTGAAAAATCATTTGTAATTCCCAAAATATTCTCAAATGATCTTTAGTTTGTAAACCACTGAAAGGTTTTAAACCACTGAAAGGTTTTAAATTCTCAAATAAAAGTTTTCGTATAATACTTGTTAGGTAATGAAAGGATGATGGACCAAAACTTGAAAGATATTTGGGGCCGAAAACTTAATCTACTGTTTGTTGCTTATATCAAGCAATCTTAACAAATAACAAGCAGAACTTCTATTGAGTAAATTATAATTCTTGTAATGATCATATCAACGAATATTCAACCGAAATCAAAGTTGCTAAAAGATCATGAAAATATTCCTCCTACCAAACTGCAATACATCAGACATCGGTTCATTAAAAATTTGCAGGGTAACTTATATTAGGCATTTCATCAAACAAGTGGTGTGCATTTTCAATAACTTAGAACCATTAAAAATAAACCAGTAGTTAAACCTTCTCTATTTCCAACTTCAATCATCAGTATTCAGTGCATAGAAAGAGTAAAAACTAATGGTTAGAACTTAGAATTAGTTACCCACTTTGTGTTTGTTGTTTGATCTCTTTCTTACTCCTCTCGAGCTCCTCTCAGATTCTCCGAATCTCCTTTGAATTTGCGATGGGCTTTGTAAATTAAATTCAAAAGAGGAATAGAGAAATAGAATGAAGGTGGTGATCAGGTGATGTAACAGGAAAAGAAGAGGAAGAGTCTGTCCAAGAGAAGAAGAAGAGGAAAGGAAGAAAGATTGAGTAAACTAAATGGGTTGGAATTTTACACAAACCCTTATTAAAAAAAATTACTAAAAATATTTTTTTTTTGAAATTTTTTTAAAATCCCAGGGGGCGCAGCTGCACTCCCTGGGTCCATGGCAGCTACGCCACTGGTGTTTGGTGTTCGGGTGGTTGGAGCAGATCGAGATTCAGATCCAGTCCAACAGCTGCTCTATTGGTTGGAGATTGTTGTTTGGTGTTTGGACTGTTGGAGCAGATACAGATTCAGATCCAGTCTAACAGCTGCTCTATTGGTTGGAGATTTGTTGTTTGGTGTTTGGACTGTTAGATCAGATCCAGATCCAGATCCAGCCAAAAGAAATCAGATCTGGATCTAACCAATGGAGACAATCCATTGGGTATTATTCTGTATTCCATGTTTGAGGAGAAGATTGGATCTACTGCAGTGTACTTCCAATTTAGATCTAAATTAAAGATAAGTTCTTCACCAAATTTAAATTGTTATTTAATTATTTGTTTGAATTTTGTAGCTAAGTGCTAAAGTTCAAAACCGTATTATGCATTGTTTAATTAAATACAAATTTGAATAACTGCTTTGGCTACGTGCTAAGGATCAAATATTTATTTTGATAAATTATAGGCTTTAACTATAAAATTAAATCTCCAATTAAATTGTTGTGAATTAGACAGTACTAATAATTTGTTTAATTGGCTAATCTTTAACAATTTGATGAATGTAGGAACTTAAAGTTACTTACAAATTGTGTATTGGAGACGATGGATTTGCATCACGGTATGATAAGTCTGCACAATGCAGATTTCTCCATCGAATTTGAAAAATACTTCTAACTTGAAGTGTCAGTATGATCTACTCTAATCTCTTAGTATTTTCATGTGATGAATGTGTTAATGTTTTGTGCGTTTGATCACATGATTGAGAGCTTTAGATCATAATTATTCTCACTTTGAAACTAGCATGTTTTAAATTGTTTAGTGTGCCTCATCATTACTATGTGTATAGATATATTGGGTGACACATCGTTTGCATTTTGTGTGAGATTGCATGTTTGCTTCTCTAATAAAAGTTAATATATAAAGTGTATAACAAATGTCTGTAACTTAGGAGAGAGCATCTTTTAGTGCATGATATGACTCCATTAGTTACGCTTTGTTCTTTCTCGTTCATTGTACTGTGTGTGCAAAATTGAATTATAAAATATTGGTCATCATCTCGTTTAGCGTCTCGAAGATATAGCTCAATGTGTTTGAACAAGTGGACATTGTTTGATTCACTAGAGAAAGCAAACAATTTTGTAAAATGTGGAAGAGTAATTTTGTATTAACTCTTATAATGTGCATATGTTGTCAATCGCATTTATAAGTTGAGTTTAACAAATGAGACAATTAATAATAGTAGTTCTAATTGTGTTTAGTTCCTGAACATAGCATAATTGGCTAGGATTTGAGAACTATATATTAAATTGTCTGTTCTTGTTAAAACTCATAACTCTGCTAAATGACACTCCATTAAATATGACAAATATGAAAGTTGTGCTCAGATTATGATCACTAGAAAATCATTTATGGTCTCTAGAAGCACACAACTTCTTGAGTCAATACATTCTGATATTTGTGATCTCAGTAGCTTTGTGACTAGATGAGACGATAATTGGTCAAAAGTATTTAATCGCTTTTGTAGATGATTAGTATAAATTTGTCATATATATGAAGAATGAAGCACTTGTTATTCTTAATAAATTAAATATATATATATATACAGTTAAATGCTAAAAATCAAGGGTTCAGATTTGATAGAGGTAGTGAATATGTTTCAATGATTTTAGAGAAGTTTGCATATGACATAATCTCTACTGCACTCTACTTACAACAGTTAAACGGCATTGATAAAAGTTAGAATCAAATACTAAGTGAAATGTTGAATTCTATAATATTGACTGTTGTTTGTCTTATGTAATTATGAGTGATGTTGTATTGTTAATCATATCTCTAATGTGTTACTACACTCTAAATTGAATACACCTTGTAGATCATAGCATGAAAACACAAATAATTTTGTTAATGTGAAAACATGTGGTGTGATACATTTGTTCGAGTACATAACCCTAGAAGGCCTAAAGTAGAACCTATAACAAATATTTGTGTGTACTTAGAAAGTGCAGAATATGGTTCTATAGACAGATTTTAGATCTATCTAATTTGTATTAATAAAATCTAGACAAACAAAGTTTTTTGAGAATGTGTTCATCAAAGATAAGTGTATGAAATTATCTAGTCCTACTGACATAGTCAATGATTCACTGTTGGAATCTAGAACCAGTCATACTAACACTTAAACTTGAATGACAAATGAGCTAAGAAGAGTTAGTAGACAATAAGATGATTTTGTGTCATACAATAATACTTTAATTTAGTTGATCTGCCGAAATGGGCTAAAACTATGGTAAGTTAGTGGGGTTTTGTAGAAGAAACTTAATTTTAATTGTTCAGTAGCAAATTTTAATGCATTTTAGTAGCTAACGGATTGACTGAGAAAAATGGGGTAGATTTATTTGATGTCTACTCACATGTTTGTCATATTGCTACAATAAGTATTCTTCTTACCTTTACATTTATAGAAAATTTTGTTATTCATAAAAGATATTTAAACAGTTTTGTACTAAAACTTTTGTACTCGATGTTTTGTACTGAAATGTTTTGAACTAATATGTTTAGTGAACAAGACTTACAAATTTAGTAAAGTCACTGTATATTCTTAAAACATGTATAGCCGAGGAATAAATAATTTGACAAATTTCTTAAAGAGCCTAGTATATGAATCAAATAATTCAGATCAGTGTCTTTTAACTTTGTGGTGTGTCAAATATAGTGACTATTATTTACTTGTTCTGTTGACATGCTTGTTCTTGGAAGTGACTTCTCTATTACAAATGAAGTTAAAATTGTGCTATCCAACGAATTCAACATGCAAAACCTAGGTATTGTGGACACCAGAGGTATAAGGGTGAGTTTCGGTTAACAAGGGACAATTCTTAGTCAAACTCATTAAATAAATAATGTGTTTCAAAAGTGGGGATATAGTGATTGAAAGTGTGTTTTGAAATACCTTATGATTATGATAAAAGATTGACACCTAATGATGGTGCAACTATGAGACAGGTAGATCATTCTAAAAAAATTGAAAGTCTCATATATACAAAGATCTGCACTAGAATAGACATAGCCTTTGAAGTAGGTATGATCTGCAGATACACTAAATAATCTCATACATATTTGAGTGCCCTTAAGAGGCTAATAAGATACCTGAGTGGTACTCAAGAGTTTGCTATGTGCTAACTCAAAGTTTAGTGAAAAGTCGGCAACTAGCGAATATGTATTCACACTAGGAGGAGCAGAAAATTATGCTGATTAAAAGGCAAACAAGCATTGCGTTCTCATCCAAAAAATCAGACCTCTATGTGTTATCCTCTGCAGTGGAAAAGGCTGAGTGGATTGAATGACTTATTGCTAATCATCCATTGAGAAGTTTAACATAAATTCTCTAATTCTGTTATGCGACTATTAAGCTATAATGCACTGTAGCTCATAACTCACTCTATAATAGTAAAAGGAGTATATTAAGCTTGAAAGAAGCCTAGTTGAACTTTCTCATAAATAAAGTGCAATTGAAATAAAATATGGCTAATGCTCTTGCTAAGAGACTTGAAAGTGATCTAATTATCAAAACTGGGGGGGAAATAGAGTTTAAAGCTATTGAATCAAAGCTTTAACATCCTAATTGTTTTAAAATTTTAGAATCCAATTGGAGCCATAGAGAAGCTCAAACTTAAGCATCAATTTTAAGCAGTTGACATGTTTTAGATAATTTTGATGATTCCACATAAATTCCACAAATATATAATGTCATTCCAATTTTGATGGTATTATATATCTAAAGAATTTACTTAAAATGATCATATTATTCCAATACGAAACATGAAAACTTGTCGATGTGTTTCCGATGTTTAGAATGTCGTTATATCATTCCAATTTTGATGATATATCTCTTTTATGGACTCTTGTTTCATTCCAATTTTGATGATTCAGAATTAACCATAATTGATTTGACTATTCTATCATTCCAATATGAAACATAGTATAGTTCTTGTGTAGAAACTAGTTCTTGTTCTTTATTTAGTTAATGAAACTTGATTGTGATGCTTGTGTTACATTTTTGCTAAGCTAATTATGAATTATACTAAGTTCTTTTGTGGAACTAGATACTTTATGAAATTTGTTAAAATTCTTAGAGATGTGTCTTTTGATATTCTTGTTTTCAATAAGCTAGCAAAGATGGAGGAGTTGAATCTGTCAACATAGATTTCAAAATAATAATTTGTTCAAAATGAAGGAGTAAACATAAAGCAGTGTGCAAGGATAGAGTTTCAGTTTATTTCTTTCAGGACTAAATTAGTCACTTGCTTTGTAAAACATTTTTTGAGTTTAAGACTCTTGTGTTCATTGAGCTTAAAAATCTTATTTTGTTCTTGAAGTTTATTTGCTTTGTTTGATTTTGAAACTATGACAGATTACTCCAATTGGTTTAGTCACTGTGAACTATTCAGTTGTGATATGGTTTGGGAACTATTTAATTATTTTGGTTTAGTCTTTTTGAACAATTCGGATTTATAATTGATTTAGTCCTTATGAACTGTACATTGAGTGATGCATTTTTTCTATTTAAAGACTACTATCAGCCAGTCAGTTTCATGTTGAACTGATGAGATAATCCAGTATGTCTATATATTGAGAATATAGGAGGAGATTGTTGGATATATAGGTATATTCTCACTATATGAATAATATTATGTGTAATATTATTCTATGGGTAACACGTATGTTACACGTACTGATTGTATGGATATCGGAACGCGAGTTGAGTGGGTTGAGAACCTAGTAGTCTAGGTATTCCAATTTTGATACCTAGGATAAATATCTCAAGCACCTTAGTTTAGGATATTAACCCTAATTTCTATTGTTATTATCTCTCATAATCTCTAACAAGTGGAAGTAAATCGGCAGAGAATTAGAGTAAGCTAATTACACCTGCTCAATGGAAGAAGTTGCACCATTTTTTGGTTAGGTTGGAAGGGTGGTTGGGCATAGCTCAGTTCAAGTGATAGACTCAATTTTGTTGCCATATAACTAGTTACTGCTAAGGAAGAGTGGTGAACTTTAATTTATTAAGTTTGCTTGGAAGTGTCAATAGTTACCGCAGCCACTAAAAACACGAAAAACATATCTTGCATGATTTCAGGAAAATTTAAACACTAAATTGCTAGTCAGTGTTGAACAAAGACATTATTGGACAGTCAGATTTGTTGCAACTCTCCAGACATTAACTATTTGCACTGATACAGATGGACTAAGACATCATCCTACAAGTGGGAAATCCTAAAACAAAACTCTCAAAAGAGCAAATCTTCTCAAAATCAAGGTTTTAAATGATGGGTATCGGTGTCCTGTCGGCCTCATAATTTTCATGTCGAATAGGATATATTTGGGATATGTCGGGATATCTAATATATTTTGGTTGTAATTACAGTACAAAAGTATATTCTAACTATGATCTACATATATGTACATACATTACATTATCACATATATCAAAAAAATAACACAAATAATACAAAATTCAGCGAATGAATGATGGCAACACATATTATGCACGCTTCAGACGGATAAGGTTTTTGCGTTTTAATTCGATACAAACTAGAGTATTAAATCCATTATAAAAATTGACAAAAAGCTACACAAGCTACACATTATAGGGATATTTCAGCCGAAATATCGACCCAATACCCTACATATCGGTGACTCGTTCCCAAAAACTACATCAATTGTATATGTTTATATGTCATGTAGGACAACCTTAAAAACGTACATTTCAGTACATTTCAGCCGATATTTCGAACATGTCGGCCTACATTTAAAACCTTTCTCAAAATCCTAAAAGGTGCTGAATTGGACTTCTAATTTAAGGGTTCTTGAGGTTCAAAAGATTCCAGCTACAAGTGAACCACGCAAAGAGAGCTCCCCCTTTATCTGCCTCAACTTTTAGGCTATTCACAGTCTAGAGGCCACACTACATATTAAATGGAGTCTAGAGTTTATACAAATTAAATTACTAGAGCTTGCATAAACACAAATCTCAATGAATTTTTTAACATCCTTGAAGCTTTCACTGAAACTAGTTGTCAGTTGACAGAATTCGCCAAGGATCTAGAAGCAAACGATAAATGGTTTTTTGCAGTTGGTGAACCATGAGAACAACATTCTAAAAGTAAAACGCCAAAATCACACAGACACTACTGTATTGATAAAAAAAAATGCATTAGGGTGAATTACAATACCTGCATCAAAATTGACGCCGCGATCTGAGGACTAATCCCAAGCTGGAAAAGTGACAGCTTGAGCTCAGCTCCAAAATCGCCGAGCTCATCTGCTCCAAGAAAAGAAGTAGACAATTAACCACACAATCATCGCCCGCATATCCAAAAAAGCTCCACTTTGCTTGCACGATTTAACATTCTTATCAAGAAAAGGTAAGTCTACCAACTCACCATCTAGCTTCAAATGTTTTGGTGAGAAATAAAATTAGGGTGTGTCTGTGTGTGGTCCGAGTGCATAAATTATCCGAGTATGTCATTCATGCTCTGAATCTTTACTAGTATTATAGCAAGAGGGCTGAGGTAGTAGTAACTGTGTGGTGTGTACATTACTCAACAAAACAACAAATGACACAAACATCAACATGACTCATACCCACAGATCCAGACGCAAAGCTAAGATAATCCTCGGGAATCAACCTCCGGTCAAACCCAGGCAACGGAACAAAATACCCCACGCGGCTAGCAAGAATCAGCACGGACGTCACAAACAACCTCCGCCTGATCTCGCTCTTGAAGAACCCCTCCGCCGCAGCACCAATCACCGACCCAAATCGTGCAAAATTCAAGAATCTGTTGTGGAACCTCTCGGGTCTGGCCACTGGGACATCCAGTGGAACTTCCTCCTCCTCCGCACTAACCAATTGCGGTTCGATCTCGGCGGGTTGGGCGGCAAATGCATCACTGTGGATATACTTTCCCACACAATGGATGGAGAAACTACCATGTCGCCTTTGTAGTGACTCATTTGCGTTCCTGAAGAGGAAAGCTGTAGGTAGGTAGAGCAATTGGTCAACATGTCCCGAAACTTCGCATGAAATTTTTATTTAAAAAAATTATAAAATTCTATGGAATCCATGAAAGAGAGAGAGAGGGAGGGAAACCTGGGCGGTGTTTGGGAGAGGGGCGGTGGAGGAGAGGGAGGCGGAGATGATGGAGAGGACTGAGAGTCGCTGCAGCCATTATTCAGTTCAATTTAGAGAAAACAGAAGGAGAGGGTTTTGGTACCGCCAGCGCCTAATTCCCTAAACCCCTCTTGAGCAAGGAGAAAGACACGGTTCGAGATAAATCACCATTTTATTTTATCTCAAGATTCTAAGGGTGAGTTTGGTACACGGTATTGTACAAGGAAATCTAGGATTGCCCTCTTGATTACCTGGTTTGGTAAGACATACTGACATAGGTATAGTTTTGTAAATAATTTTAAATGTTCAGGGTTATCAAAATAATTAGTTTGGAAGGATAAACATTCTCTTTGAAAATGGTAGAATTTGTGAATTCCTCCACATAAAAAGTAAGTGAGATTATTGCATACCCAAAACACCCTCCAGATTTCTGGCTTATTATAAAACCCGCTCTTGTTCATCTGTCTTCCCCACCTTCCTCCGGCCGTTTCGGGCGATCTTCCTGTTCGTCGATCTCCCTTCGTCGATCCCCCCCCATACAAAAGATCACGGCAGCTTCAGTCATTTGACTGATCAGGACTCCACTATAACTAAACCAACAAAATTTAAGTTCAAACCAGAATTTGCAAAGATCACAAAAGTCTGGGCACCAGCCCTCAAAAACCAAACCTAACTTCCAACATTCAAGCATTTTTTTCAAAAAAAACACCATAATTACGTTAAGTGACAACTGATGAATCATCAAAGTCGAAATTTCTCCAATTCACACGAATTATTTAAAAGATCATTAAACATCAACACTCCTTTAACCAAAATTTCGATGTTCAAAGAAATTTTTCCAAAATTTTATCACAATTCAGCTTATTTGACAAGGTCAGTATTCCAGAACAACTTAACTACATCAATAGAGTCCAAATTTCAAAATTGAGATCAAGCATTCTATAATCACATCAATACTTGAGAACTGAAACATCAGAGTGCCAACTTTCAATGTCAAACGCAAAATTCGCAGAGATCACCAAAGTATGAACTGCAACCACACCGAACTTTCCAAATTCGCAATGTTCACCAAAGCGTTTCAAGCAAAATTCGAATCACCACAGTCCAGATTCTTCAAATTTGTAGCAATTATCCCTAATATCATCAAATTCGACAACTACACTCCATAAACCAAATCTCCAAGGTCTTCCGACACCGACAAATTTTCCAAACAAATACTTATAACTCATCCTACGTCCGAGATCAATACTCCACAACAACTGAACTATATCATCGAAGTCCAAATTTTTACTTTCCGATCAGACATTCGAAAATGACATTACAAGTATATTCCTCCACATAATAAATACATTTCACTTTTCTTTTTTGTTATATTCTTCATCTAACTGGTTGAAATATATTTGAATCATAGTGTCATTTTTTTTAGTAATCTATTTGTTAATTTACTAAAGTTTTATAAGATATATATCAGTATTGCCTTTGCACATGCATGCATATAAATCAATTACCAAATTAGATAACTTTTATATTTATTTATTATTAAATAAAGCCAAAAGGGTATTTTCGGTAATGTCTACTATAGAGATGGATTGATGGGAATGAATTGTTCTGTACCAAATACGGTAATAAAGTATTCTCAGACATGTAATGTCGTATACCAAACACAGTATTGCAACATTTTCGGGAATCTTCATTCCCATCCTCATATTTCTGGGATTTCCGTAATTCCTGAAAATTCTCCAATTCGCGCACCAAACGCCCACTAATATTTTAAGAAGAACCAGGCACACAAAACGGAATTTTTTTTTTATATGTCGGGTTTTAAAAATTATTTGCAGAAATATGACACTTGTCAAAGTATTTGTGCTTATTGACTCAATAACTAAGTCCACCGTTTTCAATAACGAGTTTAGTTGTTTAATGCACGTCGTTGGGACACGGCAAGTTCAGTGCTAATTTTTTTAGAAACTCGGCATTCCCAACAACGAGTTTAATTCAAAAATTTTAATGAAGGCTCACTGTTTCCAACGACAATGACATTTATACTATACTCGCTATTGGAAACAACGAGTTTAGTTCAAATTTTTCAATGAAGATTCGTCGTTCCCAACGACGATGACATTTATACTTGACTCGTCATTGGGAACATCGAGAAGGCAGAAAATTTAACAGATAGTGAAACATTATGTTGAACTTACGTAAATTTTCGAGAAAAAAAAAACCCTCCATATAAATATTTGTTGCCGTTCCAAACAACGAGTACGGTGTAAATGTCCTCGTCGTTTGGAACGACGAGTCTTCATTGAAAAATTTGAACTAAACTTGTTGTTTCCAATAACGAGTCTATTATAAATGTCATCGTCATTGAGAATGGCGAGTATTCATTGGAAATTTTGAAACGGCATGTTTCTCAAAAAAAAAAAAAACTAGACTCCTTGTATTCCAACGGCTAGCATAGAACAACTAAACTCGTTGTTGGGTACAAATATTTTTGCAACTAACATCTTTCTACAAATAGTTTTGAAATATGACAAAAAAAAACTCAGAACATGTGAGTTTTATTTTGCGCTCCCTCCAGTCGGTTAGACGAGCATTAACTGTCATTAGATGCGCAATAAGTCTTGAAAGTCACTTGTAGACTTGTAGTATACCAATAACTGATAATTAAAGTAAACAAAAGTTAAATCCCCGATCGTACACATTGTCTTTGTGCTTTTAATGAGGTAATTACTGATTACACCTTAATTACATATTTTTATTATTAATTAGAACTCCCACAAATGATGGATATCACAGAACAGTACCTACATTCGCAATTTGCGTTGTATGAACCATGTTTAAAATTGATCCCAGTATTCGTATAGTAATCATTCACTTGCTTACAGTTCATTTAAATTTGAGGAACATCGACAAGTTGGGGCCTCTAACCTCTTCTTATGAACATACAAACTAACAAATATACTGAGATTGAATACAGAAAATAGCATGTCAAGTTTTTCTCTTTCTTTTTTTTAATTGCTAATTTGTTTTTAAAAAAATTATAATAGGAAAGAATAAGGAGTCGTGTACGTGTACATTAGTACATACTAGTATCAGTGTGCACGTGGAAAAAATTGAAGGATAATGAAAAGGGTAAGAAGAAAATAATTTCCAAACCGATCCACTTTCGAAAATATTTACAAAACAGGTCAACTTTTTAAAATATTTACCAAAATTAGTCCATAATTAAAAAGACAATAATTTCAAACTGATCCACTTTCGAAATTATTTACCAAACAGGTCCATTTTCGAAAATATTTACCAAAGTAACCCAACCCGTGCAACGCACGGGTTGGGTTACTGACTAAGGGGTTCGCATCCACAGTCGTTTTTTTCATTTGCTATAAAATGGCAGCTACAGTAATAGCAAATGCCATCGATCGCTGCAGTCGTCATTTGCTATATTGTTTCTCATTTTTTAGAAAAAAGCGAGCGACGGGTATCATATACCGTCCCATCGTTTACAATAAATTAAAAAAAGATTAATTACTTATTAACTATTAAACTATATTAATTAACTAAATTAAATATTATAATATTTGCTAAACCTAATTAATTAACTAATTAAACCTAAAAATTACTCTAAACTACTCTAAAACTACTCTGAAGCATTAAATGCATTCCTTGAGATGCATTAAATGCATTCTTCCTCATGGACGGGGTTTGATACCCCGGACGGGGTATCATTCCCCGTCTGAGGATAAACTTAAAAAAAAAAAAAAAAAAAAATTTAAGGTGCGCGACGGGTATGTATCCCCGTCCGACCATTTAAAAAAAAAAAAAAATTTAAATTATTGAGACAGTATATGTTGTTCCGTCCGAGTCGATTGATTAATTATTAAATCAGAGAGACGGGGAATCATACCCCGTCTTTTATAATTTGAGAAAGCACACTTCGTTTCTCATATTTGAGAAATAAGAATTGAACGTTTGCTAAAAAATGGATAAATGAGAAACGACTGCAGGGGTGTTTTGCTATTTCGTTTGCTATAATATGCCAAAATGGCATATATAGCAAACGACTGTGGATGCTCTTATAGTATTAGAGATTACAGATGTAACAATTTTCAGTTCCCACCCCTTCCATGAACAAAATTCAAGCATGT
This sequence comes from Hemerocallis citrina, assembly GCA_017893485.1. NCBI lineage: Eukaryota > Viridiplantae > Streptophyta > Magnoliopsida > Asparagales > Asphodelaceae > Hemerocallis > Hemerocallis citrina. The sequence continues at coordinate 288,606,830 of CM030360.1, read as the reverse complement.
GCACATCATCTAATTCTATATTATAAGAGATACCAAGTTTCAGCTTCAATATGGTAATATGTTAGTTATTTATCGTTCTTACTTGTTAGTTACTCCATAAACAAAAGTGTTGACTGAACAATGATCCTCGATCTCTTCCTCGTCATCACCTTACACCAACCCAATTCCTTTGAATGCTTTGATGATGCTGTGAATAAGGGTTTCCACCAATCTCAAATCGACCTGTAATAAATGGGTTAGTATTGACCAATTATTGCAATTATGTGCTGCAATATCTAAATTGTTTGGATATGCAATTAACTTTGAGGTTCGTCTTGAGTATTTGTTTCCATGCGTTGCCTTCTACAAAACTAGTCAAGGTGATACTTTTGCAATATATTTCCAATTGCTTTCATAGCTGGACACAAAATATACTAATATATCAGTATTTTCAAACGCTGATATTAACTGTTTTGATATAGCATATAGTTGTTTATACTTAATAAATATTAATTGTAGGTTTTGAACATGCTAATTCTATTTGAAGTAAAAAACCACATTCACTAGGTCAGCTACAACAAACTATGCAATTCATATATCCATTGCAGTTTACAACTCCCCTTATATCATATTTCTGTTAGAAAATGGGTGTTTTATACACTATTTACGAACCAGTTTTTGAGCAATTTTCTGAGTAAGATCCTCAATAAATTATTGAGAGATCTTGATTGATTTGTGTTATCCTTCGTGAGGAGATCAAAATCATATATTAATTTGCCAAAACGGTTAAGGGGTGAATAAGAAATTGTCTCTCAAAGTGAAACGTTTTCATTCTTAAAAATTGGTTAAGGGAACATAGTCCCACATCGGAAAAATCAAAAGAATTAGAAGAGAATGTATAGTAACATCCTTATAAGCATTGTAAGATAGCTAGAAGAGAGGCTCTCTCTCTCTCTCGCGTGCTCAGGGGGTGCAAATCTTGGACCTGGCATTCAGGGCATTCACTATTGCTTGCCGTTACAGTGTACGCATTCGTATCTTTGTTTGTTTAATTTTGCTCTGTTTCGTTCCTCGGTCCTGCTGTTTCGTAAGTCCATTGTCGGTCGGTTACGTGGTGCCTACGTGAACACTCTCGTCGTTGCATCCTGGGAGATAGACGCCTTCGCACAATCCAGCAACCGGAAGAGGCAAAATCTGTTTTAAAGACATTGTGTGATACAAAAGCCTCGACTGCTCTACCTTGTTGCATATTATTTGGGTTGTTTGTAAGTTGTTATTTATTCGATTTTTTTTTTTTTTTTTTGATTTTCTTCCTCTCCTATTCTCTTCTCTGTTTTCCGTGCCTCTCAATCAATTGAGTTTATTGCAAAGGAAAGTTTATAAAGAATTTTGATAACAAATTCTTCGTTATATATATTCCACCCTTCTTTCAAAACAACTCTTCTCCTTATACCATAGAAAACTTCTATCTTGAAAGAAAACTTCCACCTCGGCAAGAAGGACCCCCGCTCCACAGACTCCTACGTCCCCTTACTTTATCAACAAGTGAGGGGGCTCGTCCGCCAACCCCCTACGCTCGGCCATGTGACCTCGAGGTCGACGCTCGGATATCACCGCGAACCCCAAAATTATCCCCTAATAATGAGGGGCTCGCTTACCGACCCTCGATGCTCGGCAGAAAGGACCACTACTCCCCAGACTCCTACGTCCCCTTACTTTTCCAACAAGTGAGAAGGCTCATTCGCCAACCCCACACGCTTGGCCAAGCGACCTCGAGGTCGATGCTCGGATATCACCGCGAGCCCCAAAATTGTCCCCCAACAATGAGGGGCTCGCCTGCCGACCCTCGATGAATCGGCAGGAAGGACCACTACTCCCCAGACTCCAATGCCCCCTAACTTTTCCAACAAGTGAGGGGGCTCGCCTACCAACCCCCTACTCTCTAGGCCAAATGACCTCTGGGTCAATGCTCGGATATCACCGCGAGCCCCAAACTATTCCCCAACTAGCGAGGGCTCGCCTGCCGACCCTAGAGGCTCGGCATGAAGAACTTTTACTCCACGAGTATCGATGCCCCTCTTTGCTTTTTCCACCGGTAATCGATGCCCCTCTTTGCTTTTTCCACCGGTAAGGGGGCTCATCCACCGACCCTCGATGCTCGGCCGGCCGAGCTCCGACGCCTCGCGTGACTCCAAGAGGGGATCCCCTCATCCTACCCCACTGACCTCTTCTGGAAGATACGGATCCCATTCTTCACCGTACACACCAACCCGCTCTTCCTACAGAGGCAAAAAACTACTTCTACACGGCTGGATTACCCAGCCCTCTGGGAGTAGGGGGCTCCTGATATGGGTCAGATGATGTGGCCCATCCTGGACCACAGGATCCCTTAAAAACCGTTCACCTCCGATCATTAGATCTGCCACATCAGCCCTAAACCGTCTAGGCTTCTACCACATCAGCCCTAAACCGCCTGGGTTTCTACCACGTCAGGCCCACGGGCAACCGGGTCCAGACCCGGCCCCAAACGGGTCTATACCTGATTGGCACTGCCTATAAATACCAGGCCCTCTACCCTTTCAACAGGTAATCAATCTTTCCCCTCTAAAAACCCTAGTTATTGTTACTCCTCAGTGACTGACTAGACCGTCGGAGGGCCTGCTGCCGGGATCAACCCCGGTGTTCCTAGGTCGAGTGCATGTACACGAGACCCTCGAATCCGAGCCTCCAGATCCGACCCGAGCATCCGACCTCCACCTCGCTCCCACCTACTCACGATCCGTCCCCTCGGCTGAGGGTCGGGCGTACAGTCAGTACCGAAGCTTCCGCAAAACAACAAATTGAGAAGAACTCACACTTGGTGCAGCCACCCCCCAAAAACAAACAGCTTCCCATAGTAAATTTATGTTCTTGCTAAGCTAAAAATGTCAATGTAATATAATATTAGAAGAAGGGCAATGTTAATTATACTGCTATTTATTTGGCACTACTATAATCATGTAGATGGTGTCCATAAAATATTATTGTAAAAGTTTTTTTTACATAATTTGGTACTACTATACTTATGTGGATGATGCCTACAATATATTATTGTAAAAGTTTTTGATATAAACTCCACCTCCATAAGTTGAGTAGTACGAAAGCAGTAAACAAAAAATAGTAACTTAACATTTTACTTAGAAGATGTTTTCTTTTTTTTGTTGAGGGGGGGGGGGGGGGGGGGGGGGGGGGGGTTGACATGCATGTCCCTAACAAATTCTTGAATATCATGTATGGCCCTTACAAATATATTTTTTCATATTTGTCCCCAACAATATATGCTACTTCTCTAATTACCCCTCTAGTTAAAAAAACTCAAAACGATGGTTTTTTATAATGGTATTGATAAAAAATAACTGAAATATCCTCTTCTCTATCATTCAAACTTTATCTTCTTCATCTTTGTAAATCCGGACAATTGTTAATCCAACCGAGCCTCATTAACTCTTCTCGAAATTTCTTCAATTTTCTTCAAAAAATGGATAAACTAATAGTACATATTTGAAAACTACATATTTTTTCTCTCTTGACTTCTCCAAATTTGCCATTAATCTTATTTTTTTTAATGATAGACGTCACGCCCCGCTTCCCAAAAATATGGAATATGAGTACATGACAAAAACCCAGTGAATGACTAACGTCACCCATAAGCTGTTTATCCGATTAACTCAACAATATAATCAATACAGAACAATTGCGCAAGCAATAATAACAATCTCACGAACAAAAATATTTGGAATGAAGCAATAAAAATATCCAAATACAATAATAATAATCCAACGTCTGAAAACAATAATAAAATCCGAGACATAAGCCTAAAACAATAATAAATCCAATCCAAACAATAATAAGTCTCAATACATTAAGTTTATTAAACTAATAAGCAATTAGAAAGCAGTAGTCTTCAGACTGTTGTTCTCCAACTCCAGCAGGAAACTGTTCTCTAAAATCTGCAATTTAATAAATTGCAGGAAGAGGAAAAGAAAACAAAACGTTCGTCAATGCAAGTTACGGGCCGCTTGTGGTGCAGTATACAAGTACATGGAAAAGGGTGAACTAATAACACGAAATAGACATGAGAACAAAATATAACAACTGGCATGGCAAGATGAACAAGTGTAAGTGGCATGTATCAAGTGTCAAGTAAACAAGTATCAAGTAATATTCGATATCAATAGGAACAATGATAAACAATATTCAATGTCGATGTTGTGTTAATCCTTTATTCATCATTTTAACTCCTAACTAATGCACGTACTACTGTGTCCCATGTGTGTCGTACCACAAGTTCGATGCATACAATCAATTTCGTTTAGACTATAGTGGTAGACTCTATAGTTCATGTACTGGGTATGATGATGATAACAATATAACACGGGCCATGTGTAATTTCTTACACGATGACGATAATAATAATAACACGGGCCATGTGTAATTTCTTACACAATAACGATAACAACAACACATGCCATCATCCGAGTACAGTCCCCATATCATCAGCTACTGTAGTCAATCCCTTGAACTCCAGCTTATTAATTATTTCATTAATGCAACAATACAATATGCAATCTAGAGACATGAGATGAACGATAATAACAATAGGGAAACAATAGGATGATAACATGGAATATGATGTACTAGATGTCCAAGCAATATGGTATAGGGTATTTTACAAGTATTCGACAAGTACAACACGAATAACCCATCAAACACAGATATCTCAAGATAGCATGAACATATACATCAAAAGTGGTCAACCCTAAGTTAATTCATGTCATATATGTCGTGAGGCAACTACGGTCAATCATCACTATAGAGACGATATCAACAAGGGGATTCACACAAAAATTATCTCTAGAACCCAACTACATTACAAGCGGTATTTAGTACTTGTATTTACAAAGCAATTTAATACAAGTTACTTGCTTTATAACCGGTGAAAACGAATACCAAGAACAACGGAATGAGAATCTCAAAGCAACGAACACAAATTCGTAACAACACGATCCCACGAACACACCATAAAACACATGCGAACCACGTGTAAAAAAGTACCAAACAAACATCGGCACACAAAGAGACAGGCGGCAACACACAAAAGAGACGGCAACAACACCAGCAAAGAGACAGCAACAACACCAGTAAAGAGACAGCAGCAACAATGGTTAGGCCAAGGGGCGGCGGCGTTGTTGGCGACCAGAGGCAGCGATAGGGCTGACGTCGACGACGGCATCGCGGTGGCGGCACTATAGTTGGCGATAAGCGGAAAGGGGCAGAGCAGTAGGGGATTGGGGTTGGGTTCTGGTGTTGACGATCGGAAGAGGAGGTAGAAGGGGTTGCTAGGAGGTGGCGGCGCGTCGACGAGGGGTCGGTGGCACAAGGGGGGTTCGCCGGAGGAGATGACGAAGAAGGGGATGGGTTCTGGCATTCGGGAACAGGAAGGGAGACAGACAGAGGGGGGAGGTCGGGAGTTGGTATGGGCAGCTGTGTAGCGTCGACGGGGGGGGTGGGTGACGGGAGGCGGTGACGGGGTGGCCGGAGATGGCAGGGGAAGACGTCAGAAGGGGGCTTGGGGTTGGAGAAGACGAACGAGAATTGGGTTTCAGTGGGTTTGGGCGGGAAAACGGGGAAAGAGAGAGAATGACAAGGAGTGAGAGAGAGGTGAGAGAGAATAAGCGGCTAGGGTTTCAATTTGTGTGTAACTCAGTGTTTGCATTAGGGTTGTATTTATAAAGTACAATTGAGATGTTGGATTAGTGGTTTAGGGTCCAATAAGAGTGGTTTTGGGTCAAGAATAATAGAAACTGGGGTTAAAGATTCAATTAAGAGATAGAACAATATCAATAGGGTTCAAATAAAAATACTCACAATAAACAAGAGAGCAATATGATCAATAAGAATTGCTCAATCAAAAAGAACGAAGAAATTTCACGAACAAAAATTTAAATCCAAATAAATAAATGAGTAATACAATTGCATTAAAATATAAATTAGGGCTTGAAAATAAATTTGGAATTCGCCAATAAAATCAGATCAAGTACGAAATAAAAATAATTCGATAAATGAATTTTAATTAAATAATAAAAAAAATAATAATCATAATTATAAAAATAATAAAATTTCATAACAAAATAGTATCCAGATTTAACAACTTTATTAAAATAATTCAATAATAATAATATATTTGTTTTCGAGCTCAATTATAAATAGTCGTTCAATAAGTCATAGAAGTAGATTAAAATACACAATTATTCGAAATATCTATAATTATCAATAGAAAAACACTTTAATATAAAATCCAAAATGATTTGAACAAATAACGGATTTATAATATCGAAATACAGAAATATTCAGAAAATACGTATTTGCATGAATGTTTATTTATTTATTTATTTATTTATTTTTGATAAAAGGTGACGCACGTCATCGCTTCATTAATGAAAAATAATGAAACAGAGTGGTACCAACATACAACCAAAAGAAAGAGCCCAAAGCTCCCAATATCATCCTCCTACACCTCCACTAGAAACGAAACACAAAATAACCAGTCTATTACATTCATTACATAAAAGCATAAAGGTAAGGTAATCGCCGCTAAGCCTCCCCATTCAACTTCTTCTTCTTCTTTTCACCAGCATAACCTGCCCAATCATGGATGGGAAGAAAATTTTTATGCAATGAACTTGAGAATGAACATAAGTGATTGCGAAAGCATAAGTCCTTCCGATTTAGCCATAGGTTCCAGACTGTTGCTGCTACCGCTATGCCCCAAGCCTGCCTATTTTCTATCCTAATTAGGTTATCCCTCACTCTACACCTGTCACGCCTCGCTTCCCAAAAGAAAATACGGAATACGGATACATGACAAAAGTCCAGCGAATGATTTTCATCATCCATAAGTTGTTCAAGAATCTTTACAATATTCACAAAAATCATTAGAGTCGGAAGCAAAAGTATCAACCAACATGCACAAATGAACCAAAATACCAACAAGAATACTTGAAACCAAATATATAAATCTCAAATAGTCACGATCTAAATAAGTCAAATATCCTGGGTCACACTGCCCAAAAACAAGAATAAATCTAAGTACAAGAATACAATATTGTTCAAGCAAGCTACAAGAAATAATAATAATAAAATCCATCATTAGTACTTCATGTCACCAATACCGTTTGGAACCTGTTCTCCAAAATCTGAAATTTAACAATTGCAGGAATAGAAAAAAAAAAATAAGTACCTGTCAATTGCAAGTTACGGGCCACTTGTAATGCAGGATACAAGTACATGTGGAAACTAACTAATAGCATGGAATAAGTATGATGTCAAAATAAACAAATAGCATGGTAAGGTGAACAAGTGTAAAGTAATCATGTATCATGTAAACATGCATCAAATATCAAGTATCATGTAATAATGTACCAAGTGTCATGTATCAAGTGTCATGTAAACAAGTCCCATGTATCATGTAGTTAAGTGTCAAGTAAGCATGTATCATGTTTAAGTATAATGTTCAAGTCTTGTAGTGATTACTATCTAGGTAACACTTCATGCAGCCCACCTTACATGGTTGTTACAACAAGCAGTTTCGCTTTAGATTTCATAGTGGACCATAGAGGACAGTGTACTCAGGGACAAGTCAAGTATCGAGCTCCAAGCTCCAAGCTCCAAGCTCCAAGTATCATGTATCATGTAATCACGCGTCAAGTTGTGCAAGTGTCAAGTAACGTGTCTTGCGTGCAAGTGTCAAGTAATCATGTGTCAAGTATCATGTATCAAGTCATCACGTAGGATCAGTGGATCCCCTTCCGAGTACACGTTTCTGAATTATCCACTATTAGATCTTTCCCTTAAACCCCGACTTGGTTATTATATTATTAATGTCAAACAAGCATGTATGTATACAAAATATATCAAGAATAACATGGTATGATCATGTAACAAGTTCACGTTGCAAGATAAACATGTACAAGTGCAAGATATCTCATAAAAGAATAAAATAAACAAATCTCTAGTTCAGGACAGTAAGACCAAACTGCAGTAAAACAGTGATTCCCGGTGTTACAAAAAATACAAATATGAATCCGTCGAGACTTCTAGAAAATAGACTTCCAACTGAATCCAACGAATATAAATAAGTAATATAGTAATTCACAAAACCATAACTCAAAACTGATTTGAATCCAAAAAATATATTCAGCCAGAAATCAGAAGATCGTATTCAAAGTCAGGAAAAAAGCATGAAAACTCATTAAATAAATCCACAAAAAATGTGGGGCATCCCTATATGTTTAGTATCAGAATATAAAGATTCATAATTTTCCAGTAAGATCTGTTTAGTCATCAAAATTCATAAAACATCAAGAAGCGATATTCTGGCAAATCTGAAATTCCCAACACTGCTGTACGAAAACTGTGATATCTTGCCAACCGTGAAACGAAATCCAAATTCACAAAAGTGAGAAGAAAATAGACAAAATAAGATAACTTTCATATTTCATAAATATTTTCCATACAGTAAAATTAATTAGGGTGAAAATACGATCCTTTACAGAACAGCGAGCAAAATACAGCAAGTATGATTTTCATAAACAAGCATGAAACGGCATATAAACTCATCAGTAAAATCCACCAAAATTCTGGTGAATCCCTAATTAGGTATAGAAAAACTGACCAAAATTTCAGATCAAAATAACATGTTTAGAACTAGTATCAAAACAATTTAATCTTCAAAATCATCAAGAAACGAAATCTGGAAATGAAATACACCTCTGTAGTAAAACATCCATATCTCCCACATACGAAAACAAAATCAATCAAGGTCACAGGGGTTGGAAAGAAGACGAATTCCTCTATGAATCATGTTTTATACTGAAATTAAGATTCTGACATTAATATTGTCTAAATTACTGATCAAGACAGATTATCGACAAAATACAGAATTTCCTTTAGGAACAAAACCAACACGAATCACACAAAACTTGATCAAAACATAACTAAACATGAATTTGGATCTACTAAGTGTCCAAATAACATGAAATAGGGTATACGACATGTCCACAACAAGTATATCACATGGGTCTCACAAGCACACGAGTTCTCACATTTGTTTCACATATACATCACATCAAGAATGGGTAAAACCTAGAGTGTTTCATGTCAATTTTTTGTGTCGTGAGACAACTATGGTCAAAACACTATAGAGACAATACTCATCAAACATACACACATACTAATTGTCTCTAGAATCTAACTACACTACAAGCAGTATTTATGACTTATATTATACAAAGGAATTTGAGTACAAGTTACTTGCCTTATAACCGATGATAAAAATGGCTCCAAGCAAGAATAACGGGAACGGTTTCCCGGGGCACGAACACAAAATCACGAGGGGATGAACACGAACAAGATGAACAACCAATCACGATCGGGCACGGATCTTGATGATCAAGAGGATAATCAAGATGATGAAGATCAATAGATCCAACGGCTTGATCAAGATCATATCAGATCGGACGGCTCTTATCGAAGATCAATATCAAGATCAAGATGTGATCAGTATTTTGATGATGATGATGATCGGATCAGATCGACAATCGGACGGTCCACAATCAAAGCAATCAAGAACTCCAAGATGATCAAGAGGAGATCGACGGCCCACATCCAATCAAGCATGACGATCAAGATCCAACGGATGGCCAGAATCAAAACCAAGGGGGCATGATCATGATGATCAAGATGATCATGAAGATTGACAGCTCACATCCAATATGATCAACCCATGATCAAAACCAAAGTAAAAACAACCTATAAAAACAGCAACCACAGAGGCGACGCACTAGTCTGGCTGTGCCAAGGGCTGGCTGAACCCAGGGTGGCGCGACGGCGATTGGCGATGCTCAGGGGCAGCGCCAGTGAGATGTTGCAGTCGTGGAGGAGCCAGGGTGGAGCTGTGGACACCGGGGTGACGCGCAGTCGCACTGCTGCGTTGCTGCATCGCGGAGACTGCCGCACGGGAGGCAGGGCACGCACCGGGGGATGACGACGTTGCTGAGCAGTGCTCAGGGCGGTCATCGACGGATCAGGGTGCTGCTATTGCGGTGGAGGAACTCAGGAGGAGAGGCAGGTCGACGCTGCGGAGGGAACAAGGATGAGCGGGAGGAAGATAAGGTCGGGAGTAGTGGGTTCACTAAGGTGGACGGGGTGAAGGCAAACAGGAGGTGCACACAGGACAGTGGAGGAGGGCGCGAGACGAACATGAGGGAGATGGGTTATGGGAGACAGGGGCAGAAGAGAAGGAAGAGGATGATCGAGGTGCACGGGGCGGAGCACAGACAGAGGAACAGAGAGAGAGTCGGGAGGGTTAAAGGCAGCTGAAGAAAATGGGTTTCGAAATATACATGGGGGAGGGGGGGGGATATATAGGGGTAGGTGAACAATGCTTTAGGGTTTAGGGGGTGAAAACGGGTTGTGGATATTTGGGTGGGGGTATATTAGGGTTAGGCTGAGGAGTATAATATTGGGTTTCGGGTTCTATAATTGGGTAACGGGTTAAAATAGGGTTTCAGGTGTGGGTTAGGTATAGGTTAGTTAAATAATGGGTTTTGGGAAATATAATGGGTATTTGGTTAAGATAAAGGGGTAATGGGTTTAATAAAATTCAATAAAAAACAATATAGCATTATTAGATAAATTAGAGTAGATAATAAAAATAAAAATAATAATAAAATAATAATGCAAATAATAACACTGACTAAAATAATACTGATAAAAATAATGATAATAATAATAATAAGATTTGTATAAAAATCATAGGAAATAGTTATAAATAAAATTATTGATTGAAAATAGATTTTAATAGAAAATCCAAAAATACATTTTGACAAAAGAGTTTGAAAACCGATAAAATAATTTGCGAAAAATTTAAATACAGAAAATACACAAAAATACATTTTTGAAAAAACAGGGGTTACAACCCCACACGTCTATAAAAGATAACGCCCCAAGTAATTCCCGCCTTATGACACATAAAAAAATGTGCTCTACATTCTCGTCCGACTATAAGCAATACTTGCACTTGACCTCTATGGGCATATTTCTTTTCTGTCGGTTTACTTTGGACAGAATAGCATCATTGAACATCAACCAGCAGAACACTCTCACTTTCAATGGAGCTTTGGTTCCCCATATTATGTTTTCTTCTTTGCTTCTAATACCGTCGTCATTGAGCCATCTGTACATTGATGACACGGAAAATTGCTTAGACTCGTCGATATTCCAGTATCTTTCGTCTGCCCCATTGCTCGTATTCCCTCCTTCTGCTTGAACGAGCCTATTTAGTTCTTCAAACTGACGGGTGCTCTCAGGTGATTGACAGGCTGATACAACCAACCTTAGTTACCTGTTTGTCCAAACATCCGCCACCATTGCGTCCTTGTCTTCTGATAATGCCGCTGCCTGTGGGAAGAGGTTGTCGAAGGACCTATTCCCGCACCACTTGTCTCTCCAACACCTAGCATTCTTCCCATATCCTATAAAGCACATAGTATTTGTGTGAAAATTTTCCCCTTGGTTGGTCACTCCTCTCCACATTGGCGATACTTTCCTATGCACGCATCTTTCTCCAAAACGATATTTCTTCCTTCTTCAGAACAGATTGAAAAAATGGCACCACCACCCGTTATGCCGATTATTGATCTTCCACCACCACTTACTTAGTAGAGCTCTGTTCATGTCATGAAGATTAAGGATTCCCAGCTTGCCGAATTCTCTTTTCTTACACACTTTCCCCCATTTTACCAGATGGAACCCTTTGTTACCTTCATCCGTTCCCCTCCACAAGAATCGTCTTCTAAGCTTGTCAATCTTGCTTATAACCCACTTCGAAACCTCGTAAACTGACATTACATAAAGTGGGATAGCAATAATAACCGAATTTAGAAGAGTAATCCTTCCTCTTAGTGACAAAAATCGACTCTTCCATCCTCCCAATTTCTTCGCTATCTTTTCAATCAAGGGATTCTAGTCCTCTCTCCGCAACACCCCTGGCCTAATTGGCATGCCCAGATACTTAATTAGGAATTCCCCCTTCTCACATCCTAACATGGTGGCGATAGTGTCTGCTGATATAGAAAGGTTTTCGCTAATTGATACGACACTAATCTTGCTTAAATTTACAGTCAGCCCCGACCACCCTTGAAAGCATGCCAATGCTACCTTGATAGCTACAATTTCTTCCTTTTTCGTCATTCCGAATAAGATTGAGTCATTAGCATACTGAATAATTGTCATTGGGTGTTCCACTCCTTTTATCCGAACCCCTTTAATGACATTTTGCTCCTGAGCCCGACGTATCATTTCTGCCAGACCGTCTGCTACAATGGCAAACAGCAGTGGAGATAGAGGATCCCCTTGCTTAAGTCCTCTCCTACATCTGGTCTCTTTTTCATACCATCCGTTGACATTTATTGCCGATTTTCCACCTTGGACACACGTTTTCACCTAGGCCCGCCATTTCTGACCAAAGCCTTTTAACTCCAGTGCTTCATCAATACACTCCCAATGTACCGAGTCATATGCTTTTTCGAAATCTAGTTTCGGTAGAAAACCATCCAATTTTCCTTTAAATCCCTTGTACACTATCTCATGTGCTGACGCTATGTTGTCCACAATGTCTCTTCCTCGGATGAAGCCACTTTGCGATGGGCTGATCACATCATGAAGGTGGGGTGCTAATCTTTGGGCCATAAACTTTGTCACAATTTTGAACGATCCATTTAGCAAGCTAATCGGTCTGAAGTCGGTATCCGAGTGCACTTCGCCTTTCTTAGGGATCAGAATAATCGAGGCATAGTTGAGTCTGTCTAGCTATGTGTTTTCATCATAGAACTCATTAAAGATGTTCATTAGGTTTTCCTTTATGATTTTCCAGTAGTATTTGTAGAAGAAGATTGGCAACCCATCTGGCCCCGGTGATTTGTCCTGTCTGAGCTTCTTAATTGCTTCTAGTACTTCCTATTTTGTGAATCTATTCTCAATACCGTCGCTGCCATCAAGCAAGGATGAGTTCCGCATCTCCGCTGAAAGAGAGCATCTAGAGGTGGGTTTTCTGCCCAATAAATCGTGGTACTTCTTGTCTAGGTGTTCTCAAATGTTCACCTCATTTTCTGACCATGAACCGTCCATCAGTCCATTTATGTGATTTTGCCTTCTTCCGTTTGCCACACTGTGAAATAATTTTGTATTCGCGTCCCCTTCCCTAAGCTATTGAATTCTGGACCGCTGCCTCCAATACATCTTGATATGGCTAAAAAGGGGTTAAATCGGAATCGTCCAGATTGGGCATGAATCTTGAAGCTAGGGGTAAAACGGTAATTTCACATACAAACGGGTCCGAAACGGGCACTGGATCTCCTTCTCACAGATCCAATAACCCACGAACGGATCCACTCCAACTGGGTACGGGTCCCGATCCGAGACAGACCCAGACTAGTAAGAGGGAATCAGGGTCACTGATTTGACCAAATCAACTGGCCTGATTTGCGGTTACCCTCTCACCGGGAATCAGGGGTCAGTTTCCTAAACAAACTGTAAGGATTTTACTCCTGACAGTTACACAGGAAATCAGGTCCCTAATCACTCCCATGACGACTATAAATACCTCCCCCTACCACTGTGACCAGGTAATCACTCTTTTTCCACCTTAAGCTCTTTCTTAATCATCACTGGTTACTGACAAGAGCATCGGAGGGTGCGTCGCTGGAATCAATTCCGGTGTATCGCACTTCCTTGCAGGTAGCGGCAGGAATTAGAAGGCTTGGATCCGCTATTCAGGTTTTTCCGCGAACTCGCAAATCTCATCTGTTTACCCCCACACCAGATTCAGCGGTAACAGATTGGCGCCGTCTGTGGGAAAACCATACGAATAGCCTCCGCCTCTTCCTCGTCGACTAGCCCTTCTCCAACCATGCCTCCCAAAAAGGTCAGGTCTAGGGGGTCTAACTGCGGACCCAATCCCGCCGATCAGCAAGAGGAAGTCCCCGTGCATCCTGCTCCGCAGCCCGAACAACTTCCTCCCCCGGTCCAACAGGGCCAGCCTCCTCTTCCGAACCAACAACCCCCAAATGGTCCTGCTGGTCAGAACCAGCGGAGGCAGAAGCAACCTCTCCACCCAGACCATGTCTCAATTCACAATGCCTCCTCGGACTCCATGGCTTCCCATAACCCCCGAGTCTCCGACCTCCGCAACACCGTTCTGAATCGCCAAAAGGATGAGGACCTTTGCAACCATCTAAATGAGAGGCGGGCCCGAGAGGGAGCCTCCCGCTAGCATCAAGGTGAGCGATCTCCTCATCGCCGAGATGGTAGGAGGTCTCCGGACCGAAGAGGCCGGGGGAAATCTCCCGAGCGTCGTAGGAGGAGGCCACATTCCCCCGCTAATCGACATCATCCGAGGAATGACGAGGCACCTATCACTCGTGCCGAGTTCCTACAATTCCAGGAGACTGTGTTGCATGCCCTCAACCTTCGCCCCAACAACCATAATGCCCAGAGGGTTCCAACACCCCCACGGGTTCCAAGTCCTCGCCACCGATCCAGAAGTCCTCTCCCGGCTCCCAGTCGCCAGCAACACCATCATAGTCCTCGCCGATCCCAGGACTACCGACACCGTAGCCCTCGCTCCCCTTCCTATGAAGACGAGTCCAGGGGCTCGATCGACTATCACCGTAGGGACGATGCCCTCTACCGTCGTCTCCACGAGATGGAGAGGTGCATCGGCCGTATGGACAAGTAGGAGGAGTCGAGAGGAACGACCGTCCGCCCCAGCAGACCGCCCTTCTCTCGGACTATCATGGAGGCTCCCATTCCGAGGGGTTTCAAGCCTCCGCGGTTTGAAACGTACTCAGGGGAGTCGGACCCTATTGATCATGTCGAAAGCTTCAAGACCTTAATGCTGATCCACCAAGCTTCCGATGCCATGCTCTGCAAGACCTTCCCCGCCACTCTTAAGGGTTCGGTGCGGAAATGGTACTCCTGGCTCGCTCTCTCTTCCATCTTCTCGTTCGAGCAGTTCGAAACGCTCTTCATAACTCACTTTGTGAGTAGCAGGCGAACAACGAAGACAAGCCTCTCCCTACTACACCTCCGACTGGAGAGGGGAGAAAAGCTGAGGGACTATGTGAGGAGATTTACCGCAGAGGTCAGGTCTATCGCCTTCCTCGACCAGTCAGTGGAGACCGTTGCGTTCCAGTCGAACGTCCCCAACTCCAACCTCCGGTCGTCCCTCGCCAAAAAGCACCCTCACAACTTCGCCGACCTTCTCCTACGATGCGAGAAGTACATCGGGCGGAAGAGGCCGAGTGCCTCCCGAGTTTCGGAGGACCTGCCATCGACTCGAAGAGCAAGACGGCGGAGGAGGAAGGATCCAAGAAGCTGCAGAAGGACAATAGCGGTCAGCGCCGTCCTCCCCCCAGGTTCGAGAAGTTCACTCCCCTCACCACCAATGTCTCCACCATCCTGATGGAAGTGGAGAAGGAAGGAGTCATACCTCCCGCTCCGAGGATGAACACCCAGGCCAAGAGGAGGAACAAGGAGAAATGGTGTCGTTACCACCGGGACTACGGCCACGACACCAACGACTGTCGGGCATTGAAAAATGAGATAGAGGCCCTCATCCAGAGGGGGCAGTTGGCCAAATTTGTGAAGGCAAACGATCGCGTGGATCGCACCACTCCTCCGCCTCGGGGGGCTAACAAGCGCTCCGAGCGACGCGATCAAACCCCCGAGTTCGAGGAAGAATGGGTTCTGCACCTTATTCACGGGGGCCCAATTGGGGGCTCTTCCAACTCCTCTCGGAAGGCCTTCGTCCGAGAGGTCAACTCAGTTCACAGCACCCCTCCCCCCAAAGGCCTCGGCATCCCAGTGACTTTCTCCGATGAAGACCTCGAGGGGGTCCGAACTCCCCACTGCGACGCACTTGTCATCGACCTTCACATGGCGAACTTCAAAGTGCAAAGGGTCCTGGTAGACAACGGGAGCTCGGTGAACATCCTCTTCCTCTCGGCCTTCCGAGGGCTGCAGCTGTCCCGGGACCGCCTTAAACTGGCCGGCTACACGCTCCATGGGTTCACGGGGGTACCAGTAACTGTCGAAGGGGTTATCACCCTGGACGTAACTACTGGGAAGACCCCTACCACCCGAACTGAGCCGATGGACTTTATGGTCGTCGATGTCCCGGCTGCATACAATGTCATCTTAGGCCGACCTGGCCTAGCTGCCCTGGAAGCTGTTTCTTCGGCGTACCACCTTAAAATGAAGTTCCCCACCCGGTCGGGAGTGGGAGAAGTCAGGGGCAGCCAAGAGACGGCTTAGAAGTGCTATATGACTTCCACCGGGGGTCCGGTGCTGTCCCTCGAGACTCTAGAAATCCCCGAGCCGAATGTCTGACCCACGTCCGAGCCGGCGGACGAATTGGAAGAAGTACTCTTCTCGGACGAGGACCCGAGTCGAAAGTTCCTCATCAGCAAGTCCTTGCCGACTGCCCTATGCTCTGATTTGGTGCAGTGCATCCGGGAGAACCGCGATCTATTTGCTTGGTCCACCGCGGATATGCCCGGGATTTCCGAGGACCTTCTAGTGCACCGCCTCAGCATCGAACCGGGGTGCAGACCGGTTCAGCAGAAGAAGCGTAAGTTCGCCCCCGAGCGACGACAAGCCATCAAGGAAGAGGTGGACAAGCTCTTAAAAGCTCGGTTCATACAGGAGGTGAACTATCCCGAGTGGCTCTCCAATGTCGTCATGGTTAAGAAGTCCAATGGTTCTTGGAGGATATGCATCGACTTCACCGACCTGAATAAGGCGTGTCCGAAGGATCCGTTCCCTCTCCCAAATATTGACACCCTCATCGATGCCACCTCGGGCCATGAGCTCCTCAGCTTCATGGACGCCTTCTCCGGCTATAATCAGATCCGAATATTCCCCCGGACATTCCGAAGACTTCCTTCATTACCGACCAAGGTCTCTACTGTTATAGAGTTATGCCGTTCGGACTGAAGAACGCTGGAGCCACCTACCAGTGCCTCGTCAACAAAGTCTTCCAAAGCCAGATAGGCCGCAACATGGAAGTATACGTCGACAACATGCTCGTGAAGAGCATCCGAGGTACCGACCACGTGGCCGACCTCCAGGAGGCATTCGGCGTATTAAGAAGGCACAACATGAGGCTTAATCCGAACAAGTGTGCGTTCGGGGTCTCGTCGGGAAAATTCCTCGGCTTCATGGTGAGCCAGCGAGGGATCGATGCAAATCCCGAGAAAATCAAGGCCATACTGGACATGGCCCTGCCCCGGAACGTCAAGGAAGTGCAGAAGCTTACGGGTCGCCTCGCCGCTATTGGACGGTTCCTTTCGAAGTCTGGGGAAAAGTGCCTCCCCTTCTTCAAGGCTCTCAGGGGGACTAAGGGTTTCGAATGGGGCCAACTGCAGCAGGAGTCGTTCGACCAACTAATGGCCTACTTGGCGAACCCTCCCCTGCTCAGCAAACCCGTTCCAGGGGAAACCCTCTTCATCTACTTAGCTGCTTCCGAGCAGACCCTAAGTGCTATTTTGGTGAGGGAAGAAGACCGGGCTCAGAGGCCCATCTACTATGTGAGCAAGGTGCTTCGGGACGCCGAGCTCCGCTACCCGAAGGTGGAAAAGATGGCCTACGCCCTGGTTATGGCGGCAAGGAAGCTCCGCCCATACTTTCAGTCCCACTCGGTTGTGGTCCTCACCGACCAACCCCTGAAGCAGATCCTCCACAAGCCCGAAACCTCAGGTCGACTTATGAAGTGGTCCATAGAGCTGAGCCAACACGACATCTCGTACCAGCCTCGGACTGCGATCAAAGCTCAGGCCCTCGCCGACTTCATCGTCGAGTCCACCATTCCCGAGGTCAGCCATGTCCCGAACGGACCCCCCATTTGGACGGTTTTCGTGGACGGATTCTCCTGCAATGAGGGTAGCGGCACCGGTATCATCCTGAACGGCCCTGATGACTTCGTCCTCCAGTATGCCCTCCGCATGAATTTCAAGGCCTCAAACAACGAGGCGGAGTATGAGGCACTAATCGCGGGCCTCGGACTTGCCCGAAGTGCCGGGGCGCAGCGCCTCCGAATCCATAGTGACTCTCAGCTGGTTGTGAACCAAGTCTTGGGCGAGTACGAGGCACGAGACGAACGGACGGCGAAGTACCTCGCCAAGGTCCGAACCCTCATGAGCCGGTTCGAAGAGGCACTCATCCAACGAGTCCCTCGAGAAGAGAATTCGCAAGCCGACGCCCTCTCCAAGTTGGCCTCCTCCTCCCTCCAAGGTCTCGAGCAGACCGTCTTGATCGAGGTCCTCTTGAAACCGAGCATAGAAGACGAAGCCCTCGACTCAGTGGAGTCATTGCCAGTCCTACTGCAAGATAATTGGATGAAACCTTTGTGGAATTCCTAAGGGACGGACTCCTCCCCGAGGACCCGAAGGAAGCACGCCGAGTAAGAACCAGGGCCGAGCGGTAAATCCCGATCGAGGGAATCTTATACAAGCGCTCCTTCTCGCAGATTGACGGCCGACCGTACCTGAGGTGCCTTTCCCCGGAACAGGCCAACTATGCCTTACAGGAGCTCCACAAAGGCATCGGCGGAGTGCATTCAGGGTCTAGGTCCTTGGCTCGGAAAGTCCTGAATTACGGATACTTCTGGCCGACTCTCCTCCAAGACGCCGAGCGACACGTTCGGCAATGTGCCTCTTGTCAGAGACATTCCAACATTCGTCGCGTCCCCCAAGCCAACCTCGCCTCCCTATCAAGTCCTATCCCCTTCGCAATGTGGGGGATGGATTTACTAGGGCCTTTCCCTCCAGCTCCGGGCCAGTTCAAGTTCTTGGTCGTAGCCATCGACTGCTTCTCGAAGTGGATTGAGGCCGAGCCCCTCGCCACTATCACCGAGAACAAGGTGCTTCAATTCTTTTGGAAGAGCATCATCTGCAGATTCGGCATCCCCCGTGTCCGCATAACGGACAACGCGACTCAGTTCACTGGTGCGGCATTTCGAGCTCTGTGTGAAGACTTTGCCATCCAACAGCGCTTCTCGTCCGTCTCCCACCCTCAGTCGAACGGACAGGCGGAGAACGCTAACCGGCAGATCCTCTCTGGTATCAAGAAGAGACTGGACAAGTGTTCTAGAGGCTTATGGGTCGACCAGCTCCCCAATGTGCTGTGGAACTACCACACCAACAAGCGGACCCCCACGGGGGAGTCCCCGTTCAACCTCACCTATGGGTCCGAGGTGGTGATACCACTCGAAGTCAGAATACCTTCTCCTCGCCTCGCGGCCTACAACGAGGAACAGAACGCCAGAGACCTCCGGGCGAATTTAGACCTGTTGGACGAGCTGAGAGAAAGAGCATCAATACGCCAACAGAACTACTGGAGGAGGGTCGAACTGGCGTACAACAAGAAAGTCCGACCCACCGATCTCAAGGAGGGGGACTTGGTCCTCAGAAAGCTAGCCATCTCTTTCCCCAATCAGAAGAGCAAACTAGCTCCGATTTGGGAAGGACCCTACAAGATCACAAGGGTTGTTCGACCCGGAGCTTATTGTCTTGAAGACCTAGAGGGCAGAGAGATTCCGAGGACCTGGAATGCCGACCACCTGTTAAAATACCAAGAAAGCGCCCCAGCGCCTCTCTAAGTATCGCAGGATGTCGAACCATTTCTCTCCTCTAAATTGTAATTCATTTCTTAAGTTGTTATATGTAAAAACGGCTCGCCGTCAATCATCAATGAAGAATGCTCTTTCATGCTTATAAAATTGCTTGCATCTCTCCGCTTTTATTTTTTGTTTCAACCAATGGTTTGGAGTCCAATGTCCGGCTCGACTTTACTTCCCCGACTCGCCCTTAGGCGAGCCAGAAGTAGATCGCCGTTCGGAACTGCTCCCACAACCGTTGAACTACACCGATGGTTCAGAGTCCAACACTTGGTTCGATTCTACTCCGCAAGCTCGCTTCTCAGCGGGCTAGGAGTGGGTCGCCATTCGGAATTGCTCCCACAACCATTGAACTCTAACGATGATTCCGGAGTCCAACACTTGGTTCGATTCTACTCCGCAAGCTCGCTTCTCAGCGGGCTAGGAGTGGGTCGCCATTCGGAATTGCTCCCACAACCGTTGAACTCTAACGATGGTTTCGGAGTCCAACACTTGGTTCGATTCTACTCCGCAAACTCGCTTCTCAGTGGGTTAGGAGTGGGTCGCCATTCGGAATTGCTCCCACGACCGTCGAACTCTCACAAGGATCGGCAAACCCACCATTAGGTAAGGCTCGACTCGCCTCGCAACTTCGCGATAAGAGGAGACAGAAGCACCGCTCGGCACCTCCGGCCGAATGCTCCTGTCGCCAAACCACGAACAAGCGAGAGGTATGCTCAGAGCGCACCACGTCGCTCGAACTCTTAGACCTCCGGTCGGCTGACCGAGCAAGTGCCCATCCGAGCGTCAAAACGGAGAAAACTCACTTTCTCCTCAACTTTCGTGTAAGATCTCGATCAGACGCCCCAAATCTTGCCAGCGACGCTAAATGACAAGATAGCGTTTTCTTGGAAACTAGGTCCGTCTCGAGATTCGTGCCCCCATCCAACGGTTCAGATCGCGCTACGCCACCGAACCGCGAACGAGGGAGGGGCCGGGTCGGAGACCTCGGCGCGACGAACACAGTCAGAACCAAAATAACTACGCAAAGCTACAAAGGACGTGCTAATTCGTGAAAGAAATATTATTAATAATTGAGACACAGTACAAAACAACTCTTCCATACAACGAGGCCACAAAGCCTTAAAGAACAAAAGTTACAATGCCGACCCACTACACTTGGTTTTTAAATGAAAAATCATCACCGTCCTGTTCGGTCGTCATTTTGGCAGCCTCGACCGCCAGTTCCTCTTCCTCATTCCGAAGCTCCGCCTCTACGGTCTGCAAGTGACGGATCTCGGAGAGCAGATCGTCCCTCTCGGCTATTATTCTCGATAAATTGTGTCGAACGCACTGGACCCGAAGGGCGTTGCTAAAGGCGGTCGGCGAACCTTCGTCCTCTCCTGCAGGGGTCATCTCGGCGATCCTGCTCTCCAAGCACCGGATCTCGGCGTCTCGCTGACCCAGGATGAGCTGAAGGTGGCCCCGCTCGCTTTCAGCTCGGCGTAATTCCAGCTCGACCTCATAGAGCCGCTCTCGACACCCCGCCGAGCACAACCTCGTCACCCCCAGGCCAGCCTCAGTTCGGGCATTGTTATCCGAGCGATTGGGGTCGGTTTCGGGAGCTCCCACCACGAGCTGAAAAGAGGAAGAGACGAACAACAAAATTTCAAACATTGCCGAAGTCCAACACTTGAAGAATTTTTCAAAACAAACTATCAAGCTTTTACTCCAATAAAGTAACTCTACATACAACAAGACTGACGCTACAACAAAAGTTTTACAGTATAGGACGACATGTTTAGTGCCTCTTCGGAATGGGTACGCTTCGGTTCAAGGAAACGCGGGTGTAACGCCCCAAATTTTTTTTTTTTGACTCCAAACTCAATTCTTTCAATTTCTATATCACTTTAATCATAAACTAAGAAAGTTATATTTCAGGAAAAATTTTGACAGAGTCTCCCCTGTAAATTTTTCCCCGAAACACAAAAAGCTTACGGAATTCTGCTCAAAATTCCGTAGCTCACAAAATACACAATAATTTCATGGGCTCCCCAGGCCAAAATGAGCAGAAACATACAGGCAATAATATATAATGCTCTGGGGGCCAAACTCATAACGAATTATCAAATATCAAATAAAAACCATAAATTTCTTTGAAAACGAGGTAAAATTTTTAGAAAAACCTTTGTAAAATCTACCACAGAGCCCGGTACACCACAACGAGGTGGGTACGGGTCACAAACATACCATACCACATCGTACTATACTTACCATCATCATATACGTGCTTATATATCCATAATACAATTTAATCTATAGATTCTACTATTCACATTACTACACTTATACATCAAATTTAACATAAAAGACTTTACTCAACAAAATCTGTGCCTCACCTCTGCTCTGCTGAGGACCTGTAACAGTAGGGGATTTAGGGTAGTCTAGGGACTCCCTAACCCCCCAAATACTAAGGGGTTAGCCATTTTGGTGTGAGTATAATTTAAAAAATCTAACAAATAACTTAAATTATATAACGAAAATAAATTTAAACTTACAAACATCGAGTAAGAAGATACATCTTGAACCTCTGAACTTTAAAACATCATAAATACAGCTTTATATTCAATTACTCTTCAAATCTGTATCAAATTATAAAATTACTCATACTCACATATTCCACTATATATTTCACATCAACCTCATATCTATCCTTACTTTATATTCGCAAAATATGAATTTCCATTTAATCCGTTCCTTGTCAATTTGAATCCCCTACGCAAATATTTATCACTTCATAATTCCTACCACCTCATCGTTTCTTTATTTCCATACATACTCACATAAAGTCCCTAACTCTTTAGTTTCTCAATTTCATATTTCATAACATCCGCGTTCATTTATTTCTTATAACCCATATCATCACGTATGCATATATCCACCTAATACCACATTAATTCCTTTCTTATGACAAAACATAACACTTCATTACCTATTGCAATTCACTCACATTTCATCACATCGTGCACATATCCCTTATTAAATACTCATTCTTATCACATCAAAATATATTTATAACTCATTCTCATCCCGTTATATCATTTAGCTATTAATCAAGCTAATTAATGACCAACTTACTTTCATCTTCACTAAATTTAACTCTTCATTTCCATCAATCATTATCACAATCATACCAACTTACCCTGCGAATTATGCCAAGGCAGGTAGTTCCCACCATTTCCACAGAAACAGCGGGCAGGTAGTTCCTTGACACAATTCCAAGGTGCAACCACTCGTAATATACTGTATTTTACTTAAATCTCCATTCACAACTCATAATACCGCTTACTTTAACTTTTCGTTCTCATATTATATCTCACCTTACCTTTCATTCATGATTGCATAACTCCTCTTCTTTATTTCTAACATTCATTCACATACATACTCTATATACTATTCATTTCTTTTTCTTTACTTTCTCACTCTCCTCTACTCATGTTCATTCATTTGCCAATATCGCATCATAAGTATAGCCATATGCTAATACACACACACGCACACACACATATATATCTCTCCCGTAGTATATTCATATCTCCCATAATATAAGTAATCTCCGTAAAATATCATATCATCCGTATCTTTACATATACATATATTCTTTCAATACACATTCACCTTTATATTTTCTCCTTTTCAGTGCCCACACAACTGACCTCCTCGTACAACACAGGGATCTCTGTGCCTCCCATCCCGTACATTCCAATCCCGTGAACCCACCACATCACCCAGATCCAGGTGTCCTAAGTATCTATCATTTGTGGGCTGGAGTGAAAGTACAGTTGCGCGCTTGTCCAACCAAGACTAAAGCCAAAAGGCTAGTCAAAAGTAAAATATAACATGCGGATCGATGCTCACACAGAGTCTTACACGTCCGAGGCTACGTCTTCCTCCTGGCCCTATACCAGCGAGGGAAACTCCTGATCCCCAAACACAGTTTGGGGCAATATATAACTCCTGATCCCCAAATATAAAATTTGGGGCAATATTAATATATATATAACTCCTATTCCCCAAATATAATTTGGGGCAATATATAACTCCTGTTCCCGGGTGTATCCCGGGCCTGTGGGGTCTAGCCCAAACCCCTGGGAGATTGTGCAGCACTGCAATATTTAATTCTCCTTTATATACACATACATATCTCCTTTACTATACACTCCTTCACAATATAACTCCTGTTCCCCAATATAAAATTTGGGGCAATATTAATATATATATATCTCATGTTCCCCAAATATAATTTGGGGCAATACGTATAACTCCTTTATAACATAACTCCTTTAATACAATAACTCCTTTAATACAACTCCTATATAATAGGAATCCTTTAATAAAATAACTCCATATATTCATTTATAATATATCTCCTTTATAATATTTCTCCATATATATATCTCTCCTTTATAATATAACTCCATAAATAAATATATCTCCTTTATTATATTTCTCCATATATATATATATATATATCTCCTCTTTTATAATATAACTCCACAAATAAATATATCTCCTTTATTAAACACTCCTTTATAATAACTCCTTTATAAAATATTTCCATATATATATTCATGTATAATATATCTCCTTTATAATAAAACTCCATATACATAAATATATCTCTTACATAACATAACATGAAAGTATATACTCCATTAAATTCATAAGCATACACAAGCCAGTAATCTCACCGATATCATATAAAATTATCATTTATCACCCACACGTCACACATACACCATACCCATTTCGCATCACAATATCACATAAAATTTCCAATTTATCACCCGCATACACACCTACTCCATATCATCATTTCATCAGGTTATCACATCACATTGTCATAACATATTTTACATTTCATATATATCTACACACACCATACTTTTCATCATATCACATTAGTCATGAGATCACACGTCACACGTACACATACATCCACATACAAATATCTGATCATTACGCCCCGTATCATAGAGATATCTATCTGCAACCATCAACACACTCTCATACATATATACTAATTTCTTACACCTCATAATTTACTCTGTATCATACTTATGTACTTTTCTATATTCAATCTACTTCACGCATCACACCAATCCATATTTTAAAATTTTCATAGCACATTATGCATATAAAATAAAAGATCATACTCACACAGCATCCCGCGAAGACTCGAAGCACCCTGCCACGCATCCGAAACTGCTAACATCACCTATTATCAAATTTCCACACAATTAAGGCTCAATTCATCCAAATCAACCACAGAAAAATAATAACACTAATCTTAATATCACACAGACGTTTTATTGAACGCCTGGGATACGCACGTGCAATGCACGTATAAGACAAATTCCTACGGGGGTTTTTATCCTTTAAACAATTACCAAAATCGCTCCCAACTTATTATAATAGTTCTACTAAAATTCTACTATTATAAAGAAGATAATTCTCATATATATAGTTTTCTTTTACAAACCCAAAAACCTCATTTTTAGCAACTTGTAAAATCTACGATAATCTGCTAATTTCTCATCTCTGCTATCCCCAACATCTCCTAATCTCCCTACCATAATATTTCTACTCAATAAAAATCAACCACACTAAATTTTATACAAAAATAAAATCTAGGGTTTACCTTTTCGAAATTCTTTCGAAAAACGGACTCCGCCACGAGCTAGAGCACCCTCCACTTAGTGATCCCCTCAATTTAATTTGAAAATAATAGAGAAATGGGTCGGATTTGGGAGGGGGAAAGAATCGCCGCAAGGGTTCGGCGCTGCTTTCGGTCGGGATCAAGAAGAAGGAAAGAAAGAAGGAGAAAGAAGAATGGGAGGGGGGGTTTTGGAAATATCACCTTATTAATAATATAATAGTATGGGATAATTACATAGGAGCCCTCAATCTTCAAAACATTTCAAATAGATCCTCAACTCTACTTTTAGCAATACAAAATATATGAAAACATCCCATAATAATCCTCCAAAATCATAAAACAAAATAAACAATAATTTTCCATATAAAACTCGACTCATACGTCAGTATACCATCTTCACCAATCCAACAAATATTCATACCCATATCAATATTTAAATAAAATAAACCAAAAACAGTTTTCAGCACTCCAAATATATAAATTAGATATTTTTGGTATTTTACAAATTCGAGGTGTTACAGCGGGGGCGGCGATGCCTAACCTCCGAGCTCGATTCCAAACCAGCGAAGCGAGATCCCCCTTCGCCACTAACCCAACTGTGGCGCCGACCGAGGCACCGCTAGACGAGACGACTACACTACTCTGAGCGTCAGCAGGACTCCGCCTAGTCGCATGCAAACGAGTCGCAAGTTCGTAGAAGGTAATCCCTCTCTCGCTCTCTTCGCGAGTACACGACGTACTGCGAACGTTGGCCCTCTCAGGCAGAGGCTTGAGCGACGAGACCTCTACCTCCAACTTGATAATCCTATCTCTCAGTGCATCATCCTTCGCCGACATCTTCAAACGAGGATGTCTTGACGAGCCCGAGGCATTGGCGCTATCGGTCGCAAGCCGTCGATAATGGGTGACCTCGATCCCCCTGTCTATCGTAATCCTCCTAAGCTTGTCGACCTCGGCCAATAACTTCTTGCGCTCGGTTGACACCTTCTCCAACTCGGAAGCCAGCTTCTCTTCTTCCGCCGAACATTCTTTCTCCGCTAACTCCAAGTGTTGGATCTCGGCCAAGAGCTCGTTATTCTTCTGCTCGGCGACGAAAAGCTCCCTACGAAGCCGCTCAGTCTCACCTTCGGGATAAGGAGCTTGGGGTTACTTCCGCAGTTGCTTCAACTCGCGATAATACCCCCTCGCAGCTACCTTTATCTCCTCCAGCTTCAAGAACATATAAAACTGCTTCTCTCGGCTAAGTGAAAGCTCTCGCTTCGTTTTGGTCAGCTCCTTACGAAGGTACGAAACCTCCGTGATCGGACCAAACTTCACCTGAAAAGCAGAGATAAATCTGACGCCCAACACTTGGAGAATTTTAAGCCTACTCAAACACAAATTCCGGAGACTAACACTTGGAGAATTTTTTGGCCAAACAAAGAATGTTTTCGTTCAAAACTCAAAAAAGCGTTACAAGAGCGGTGGCCAGTCCGCAGTTAGGCTTACAAAAAAAACAAAAGACTAAAAGACGCAACCAAGTCAGGGGTCGACCTTTTTGTCATTCGAGTCTGTCGACCCCTCGGCCTTGTCCTCGCCTTCGACCTCGTCCTCGTCCTCGTCCCCGCTCTCGCTCTCCTCCTCAGAGTCGTCCTCCTCCTCACCCTCGGCCTCAGTCTCGCCCGGGCCTTCGACACCGTCGATCTGTCCCTCGGGGCCGAGCATCGCCGGGGGAAGCTCCTCCTCCCCCTCCACAGGGTCGTAGAAGTGGTAGGAGGACGTGTCGAACCCCGGGTTCCGAGCGGCGATATGAAGAAGGGCTCGGCCGTACGCGTCCTTCATGTTCTTGAACATGTGATGCTCGGCCTCGTCCTGGACAGCCTTCTTCGCCTTCGCCACCTTAGACCGGTGCCTGGCCATGATCTTCTCGGCCCTCTTCCGAGCCCTCTCCGCCTCCGACCGAGCATTGGCCAACTCCTCCTTCAGCTCGGCATTCTCCTTCTCCGAGGCCTCAAGCTTGGTTGTCGTGTCCTTCGACCGCTAAACGGCGTCGACCAGCTGCGCCTCCAACCCCGCCACTTCGGCTCCACGCTTTGCCGAGAGAAGTAGCTCAGCATCGAGCAGCTTCACTGCTTTCGCGCGCTCCGACCTCTCCCGGTCGTACTGCGCCGTCAGCTCTTGTTCTTTGCTCGCGAACTCCTCGAGCAAGAAGTTGAAGTGGCAGAGGGTCTGAAAAGAGAACAAATCGTCAGGGTCTGAACCTAAAAACTTAAAAAATTTTAGAAAGAATGCTTCAATAAGAACGCGTTCGGCCTACTGACTGACATCGTGTTCCGAGCGATTTGCATCGTCGCGTCCCCGACTTGACCAGACTTAAGGGCCGCTCGGTCCTTCGGGGTCGGCAGGTGCTTCACCGCCTGCATGCAAATGTTGTCGTCACCCAAAAAGCCGTCGACTTTCATCACTTGCCAGTTGGGGACGAAGATCTGCTTGTGCCCCTCGGTCAGAATCTTCTCCGCATCGGCAGTGAGGGGCGGAACTTGGAGGGATAACACCTTGCTCACGTCGAATGCGCCGCTCGACGAGCCGGGAGCATCCCCCTTCGCCGTTGGAGTCGGCGCATCTGAAACAGGAGGATCGGAGGCCGCGGCCTTCTCCTGCTCGGGACCAGCCTCCGGAACGACGACCTTCTGCAGGTCAACGGCCTTCGGGATCGAAGGTATCTTCGGCGCTCGGCCGCCCTGAGGCCCTGTCGAGGCTCTCTTCTTTCTCGTCTCCTGCTCCTTCGCCATCAACGCCCTATAGTCCATCTTAGAAGACTCTGCACAAGCCGAATGAAAACACTTAGATAAATTTTTCAAGAAATTCATGCAAAGAGTAAAAATACCAGAAGCGTACTAGGGTCGATCGGACTGAGATCCCCCCGGAACAAAGCTTCCTCAGTAATGTCTTTCCAACTTAGCGTTGGCAAAGCGAGGAGCTTCTTGAGGACTTCCACCTCCTCGTCACTCAGTACCGGCTCCTTCTTCGCTCGTTTGGGCAGCCTTCCCTCGACCAGGCTATCGGAATTGCCCAGGGTGCGGGAGCTCGGACAATGAAATACTTCTCCTTCCAATGCTTGATCGAGTCCGGGTTCTCGATCAACTTCACGCCCATCCGCGGCGAAAGGTAGAACCTCTGCTCGTTCCTGTTCAGCTGGCAAGGGCGGTAGAGGCTCCGAAGGAGAAACATGTTCGGCTCAACGTCGATCTGTTGACATCGAAGAACAAACGCCAAGATGTGCCTCCAAGTGTTCGGCATCAGTTGGGCGGGGCACAGACCGTACCAAATAAGAACCTCCACGATGAATGGATGGAGCGGAAAACGGAGTCCGACGGCCAAGGAGTTGAGGGGAAATACGCACGCGTCAGCCGAAGACGACGTGCAGGCTCGGAATCCCGGTCCAGGGAGGAGTAGCCCGTACTCGGCAGGGATCTGGAATCCGGTCCGGATCCGATGAAGATCAGCCTCCGTTAAAGACGAAATGGTATGGTCCACCTCGGACAACTCTCTCGGCTCATTCTCCTCTACCGACTTGGCAGTGCCCTGAGTCACCTTCTCCAACATCTCTTCGGAATAGCTCTGAACACCCCCCACACTCGACAGAACGATCAGCTGCCGACCGAACTCCCCTGCCGTCTTCGGCTGCTCAATGATTGTGACCACTCCTTTACCCTTCTGGGACTTCGCCACAACCTCCTGGAGCGGCTCGGCTACTTCGCCACTCTTACTTGGCCGAACAACGGTCTGCTCGGTCGGCTCTATCACCTCCTTTCCTTTACCCGCTCGGTCGACGACTTGGTCCGAGGCAGGAGTCTCATCCGAAGAAGTAATCTTAACCATTTTTCTAAAAAGAAAGGAGAGAGACTGACCTTGAAGTGACAGTTACGGTCGGAAAAGTTCGTCGAAGCAAAGAAACACCTAGCCGCGACAGCCAACAACACCACCCGGGAGCTAAAAACTTCGATGGTGAAAAGTAAAAACTTGAGAGAGAGTGAAAGTGAATAATGAGATCTGGGGAGGGGGAGTGAAGATTTATAGTAAAAAAAAAAGTCTCTTGGGCTTCCTAACGTAAGGGCGCGACTTTTGGGCCGCTCTCGAAACGTCACGAAGGCCCAAAACGACTTTGTCTTTTCACCAAGTCAAGTAGCTCGGCACAACAGGATCTAAATCCGAACAACGTGCGATCCGAACCCAACAGCAAAGGGTCCAGTCGGCTAACCGAGCAAAGGCCCATCCGAGCGTCAAAATGGAGAAAATTCACTTTCTCCTCAACTTTCGTGTTAGATCTCGATCAGACGGCCCAGATCTTGCAAGCAACGCTAAACGACAAGATAGCGTTTTCTTGGGAACTGGGTCCGTCTCGAGATTCGTGCCACCATCCAACAGTTCAGATCGCGCCACATCGCCCGGACGAAGCACTTCGGACCCAGACGCTCCACCTCTGTCTGAAGAAGCCAGAGAAAATTTGGGTTAAAAGTTTTAAGGCACCGCCCTCGGCGAGCCCCCCGGGCCCCGGTCTCGGTCGGTTCCCCTCTCACCTGTAAGCAACTCGAAGCCTACGGCCTCGGAGCCGAAACCACGAATCGTTCAAGGGGTGGAGAGAAACCACCGTCTCGCAGGGCCCGGTCAAAAAGCAGATCGGCACACCTCCCATCTCTAACTCCTTCGGGCTGACAGCCATCGGAAGCTGTCAGCCCGGAAGGAAGATAGAGATTGGAAAAGACCAACCATTCCGAAGCAGCTTCTCCCTCGACTCCGAACTTCGGTCGTCACCCCTTCTGCCCTGATCTCCTCCGACCCTGACACCCGCATCCGGACCGTCAGAATCGGGAGAAGATCTTGGCAGAAGAATGACCACCCATCCTTCCGAAGCACCTTGTCCCCCGGGTCTGGACTTCGGTTGTCAACTCTCTTGCCCTTATCTCCCCTGACCCTGACACCTACGTCGGGGCCGTCAGAATCAGAAGAAGATAACGGCGGAAGGATGACCACCCATCCTTCTGAAGCACCTTGTACCCCAGGTCCGGACTCTGGTCATCACCCCTTCTGCCCTGATCTCCTCCGACCCTGACATCCACATCGGGACAGTCAGAATCGGGAGAAGATCACGGCGGAAGAGTGACCACCCGTCCGACGACCTCAGGGTTAGGATTTTTCAAAAGAAGACAGGCATTCGCCTTGACTCCGGTCGTCACCTCTTCTGCCCTGATCTCCCCCGACCCTGACATCCGCATCGGGGCCATCAGAATCAGGAGGAGACCATGGCCGAAGAGCAACCGCCCTAGGCAAACACCTCCGATGGCTAAAACTCAACATTGTTGTGACTGAAACTACAAAGGGAGTGGGGTATTTATAACCTCCCCTCCAAGAACCAGCCATTATGACCCTCGGGAGCTGAAACGCCACGCATTAATTGGAGGGCGCCATTCTTAATGACCCCGGGAAGTTGGAACGCCGCACAAATCCCGGGGCGCCATTAATGCTCTTGGGAACCGAACCGTCTCGAGATTCGTTCTGCCATTCAACGGCCCGGATCGTGCTACCACGCTCGGATTGCCGAACCCTTAGACATCCGGTCGGCTAACCGAGCAAGTGCCCATCCGAGCGTCAAAACGGAGAAAACTCACTTTCTCCTCAACATTCGTGTAAGATCTCGATCAGACGGCCCAGATCTTGCCAGCGACGCTAAACGACAAGATAGCATTTTCTTGGGAACGGAGCCCGCCTCGAGATTCGCGCCACCATCCGATGGCTCAGATTGCGCCACGTCGCTTGGACAACCGAGCCCTCAGACCTCCGGTCGGCCAACCGAGCAAGTGCCCATCCGGCGGCCCAGAACGTCGCTCGGACAACCGAGCCTTCAGACCTCCGGTCGGCCAACCGAGCAAGTGCCCATCCGGCAGCCCAGAACTTCGCTCGACCAAACCGAACTCTCAGATCCCCGGTCGGCCAACCGAGCAAGTGCCCATCCGAGCGTCAAAACGGAGAAAAAAGCAGCCGAACGATCACGATCGTTAGATCTTCCAGAAATTCGTGCTCCTGATGATGAACGGTCCAGATCTTGCCACGTGCGCTAAATGACAAGATAGCGTTCTCTTGGAAAACGCGCCCGCCTCAAGATTCGTGCCACCATCCGACGGCTCAGATTGTGCCACGTCGCTCGGACGGCCGAAGCCTTACACCTCCAGTCGGCCAACCGAGCAAGTGCCCATTCGAGCGTCAAAAGCGAGAAAATGAATGTCGAGCGACTACAACCGTCAGATCTCTCTGAAATTCGCGCTCGCCCAAGATCAACGGTCCAGATCAGGCCACGCCATAAATCAGTATTAAAAAATTAAATTTTATTTATTTAAATCGTTTTATTTATTTAAAAATTGCAAAAAATTGCTAAAAATTCGAAAAAATTAACTAAAAATTCTAGAAAATAATTAAAATTCAGGGGGATATTTTTGAGCTCCTGAACGAACAATTATTGCATAGAATGCACTGTTAAGGCTCCCGAACGATTAGTTAACACATCGCAAAATTAAATAAATAGTCCGAAAAAATAGGTAAAAACCATCAAATACTCAACAAGGCTTCAGAACAGCTCACGACTTCAAAAATCACCTCACTACCCCCTTTCGAGATTCAAAACCCTCCATTCGGACTCGATACAACTCCACTAGCCGCTAAAACAGTTAAACTACTCCTCAAAGGCTGATCACACTCAGTCTTTAGGAGTGGGGGGCTCGTGATATGGCTAAAAATGGGGTTAAATCGGACCCGTCCAGATTGGGCACGAATCTTGAAGCTCAAGGGGTAAAACGGTAATTTCACAAACAAACGGGTCCGAAACGGGCACTGGATCTCCTTCTCACCGATCCAATAACCCACGAACGGATCCACTCCAACTGGATACGGGTCCTGACCCGAGACAGACCCAGACCAGCAAGAGGGAATCAGGGTCACTGATTTGACCAAATCAACGGGCCTGATTTGCAATTACCCTCTCACCGGGAATCAGGGGTCAGTTTTGTAACACCCCGCAAAATTGAAAATTACAATTTTGCCCTCGTGTGTTACGCACGTGTATTTTGTAACGTGTGTTCATCTCGTATTTTGATTATCGACTATTTATTTATTTTCAATATTAATTTTTCCCTATTTTGAGTCAACAAAAATATAATATTTCGATCTTTGTATTCTACGTGCTTTCTACGTGTTTTCAATACACGTATTAATTACATATTCTCTACCGCTACGTACAATATTTTCTATGTGTTTAAATTATTTATTTTATATATTTAAATCTATTTTATAAAAACGGAAATTCATTTTCCCCCTATTTTGATTAAAATGCATTTTTCAATTTTTTTGCACGTATGGTGCACGTGCAAATTTTTTTTATTCTCATTTTGCTACTCTCATTTTACTATTTTTAGCATGCATTAGTTTTATTTAGCCTTTCTTTTGATCCATGGACCTATAAACTAAAATGTGGCCCATTACGAAAGGAGCCCACTAGATAATTAAATAAATTAATTAGTAATGAGCCCATGTAGCAAGCCCACTATTAAAATCACATTTTTAGTTAAACATGTACCAATACATGATAAGTTACAAATATTAGTACACATTTAGAGTTATAGAAATGTGTTCATATTTGTTTGTGCATGTGTGCATGCACACACAAATGTATTTGGACCATTTTGTGGGCTAGGGGGGGCCGGTTTTCATGAAGGGAGAGAGAGAAGTGGAGCTTTATGTTCATGAAGAGTGGGGAGATGAAAGGTTGTAAGTTTTAGGAGTTATGAAAGTGGAGAGTTGTAGAATAAATTTGAAGAGTTATTAAGGAGGGATTTTTGCACTTTAAACCCTTCCAAAATCCTATAAATAGAGCCCCATTTCCTACCTTTATCTTGCACCAAAAACATTATCAAAAGAGAGAAAGGAAAGAAAGAAAAGAAAGAGAGAAGAGAGTTTTGTGCTTGGAGGCCATTGCTAGGAGGAGAAGCCTTACTAGGAGCTAGGAATCTTTGGAGCTAGAAGTGGTGTTCTCTTTTCTTTTCATTGTTCAAGCTTCACAAAAGGTGAGTGTTCTCCTACTTTCTAAATTTTTAGAATGTACATGCTAATAAAAGTGAATGAGTAGTTTGATAAAATAGAATAACTATACTATGATTGTGGTAAGATTAATAGTGAATCATGCTATGTTGACAAATAGATTAACAATGTGTTAGTGGGTGATCCTATGTTTTCTAATTGTAGGAATTGTATGCTAATTATTTTATATGACTAGTATGAATTGAATGTGATGAGAAATGAGTAGATAAAATCCATGCTAGTAACGATCTTGTTGAGGTTTAGTGAATATTTGATTATCATGCTAATTAAAAGGGTTCAACTAAAGAATTAATCATATGAATCATATTAGAGTGTTTGCAAATTTTATGTTTGTCGAATATGTGATTTTTTTTCTTTTAAGAGAAATTGTTAAAGAATGTTATATTTCGACATATACTTTAGAGACATGATGATTAAGAAAGAAAAAGAAAAGAGAAGAATAATTTTTGTTATTACATGTCGACATATGTTGAAAATACAAACTTTTGCATGAAAGAATTTCTTTGAGATATCCATGGTTGATTAAGAGACATGTTTGATTTTAGTACAAATTTCAATTAGTATAATGATGGATATAAACTAGTTTTAAGAAACATGATCCTTAATTTTCGAGTTTGGGAAGAAATGCAAATTTTTGTAAAGAAAGGAAAAATCTATTTTTGAAAATGAATATAGATTATAAAAATAAATTTGAATTTACTTGATTATTATTTTTTGATTTCATCTCAGTCCAAAAGTGAGATTTATTCCAATGTCCTAAATGATTGGATTGTTGGGTGAACAAGTGTTATTAAAAGAAACAAAATTCAAAATAGTATTAACAAAAATACATTAATACAACTTCTAAACAGAAAATATAATTGGACTTATTGGTTAGCCAGTGAATACTATTTATAAGAGGTGTTGGGTTTGAAACTTGTTGCCACCATTTTCTTTCATTTTATTTTTGTTTCTCTCAAAAACTATTTATTTATGGAAGTTACTGACTTTGGAAAGAAACAAATATTATTCAATGGTTTAATTTCTTATCTTGTATTTTTTAAAGTGACAAATGCACTTTGTTTCCAAAATTATTATTTTGAATAAATAATTCTTTTGAATAAAAGAAAAATATGTAACACGATTATCCCGTTATAAACAATCCCTTTTGTTGAGTAAGAATGCTAAATGAGATTAAAAGTTTGTGTGAATTCTTATAAAGTTTGGAAATAAATTATTTATAATTGTTTGACTCGACAAGATCATGTAAATATGCTTATTTGTTGACAAGATCATGTAAATATGTTTATTTGTTGACGAGATCATGTAAATATGCTTGTTTGTAGTTGCGAACTTTATGTGATTAATTTTTTCCAAAAAGATATTTGGATTTATGCCATAGACTCATGAAAAGTATTGATGTCTTAGAAAGACAGTGAATGAATAGTATGAATGATACAAAAACAAGACATACACCCAGTTGTGAATAGTTTGAAGATAAAGAATACTTTGAGTTAAGACATGATTATTAAAGGGTATGTGTACCCATGTTTCTTATACATGAAAGATGTATGATTTAGGATTAGTAAGACCTCGGTTACCAGTAATTTTGAAAGAAAGATTTTGAGACTTGATTTCGAGTTAATGCCGTCGGGCGATCTTGTATTTTGTGAATAAATCCGGTATGAGGTAAAACTGATTCTAGGGTGATAACATATTCATGTCTTGAACAAAAAAATAATTAGGCACTTAGGTGAAGATGTAATAGACTTGTGCAAACGTAAATGGGTGCTTCTATATAGTCGGCGGTGGATCTCCGTGGCTATAGACCCATTTGGTGGACTGTGGTTGCTCCGTAGGAGATGGACTGTATTTTATCCGGGACTTAGGGTATTCGGCGGATGTTTACCATACTCCAAAAAAAATTGTATATACCGGGGCTAGAGGGGCATTTACGGGATTATTATCACGATATAATAGCCAGGGAGGTTGGGATCTGTTATTATAGCCAGGGAGGCTAGCCAGGGAGGCTGAGATCCGTATCTGTGAAATAACTCTAAAACTTGTTTTATTACTGGGTAGTCTCATGGCGAGGGATCGAACCCTTCAATATGGAGTACGTAGGCACTTGCCCTCAGACCTATGTAGTATGGGATGCATAGAATCTGAACAAGTGTGCATTAGTGTCATCCTAGTGTAGAATTGTGTGCATTAGACATTAAGACATGACATACACTTATGTTTAGAATAATCACTTTTGACACTTTACTTGTTCATTCAATCTTTTTGTGATTTGTTAAAGTATGAGATCGTTATACTATTCCCGGCATAGAGAGGATAGCCGTGTATAACATTTCGTCGGTTGTAAGTAACTGACGAGCCCACAGATTAACATGCAGGTAAAGGACTAATCAAGGAGTTATAAAGTGGATATGTTGTTGCTGTTTAGAAGTTAAAGATGTTGCAAATGATGTTAAAGTTATACAAGTTGTATTTCATTGTTGTAATCTTTTAGTCTTCCGCTGTGTAAAAACCAATTGTAAAGGAACTCTGATGTATTGTGAATGCAAAGTTTTAAATTCCTTGTAAAATTATACGAAGTGAAGCAAAGATCCTGTGAAATCTCGAATTTATCCTTATTCGAAATTCGGGGTGTTACAGATGGTATCAGAGCATGCTTCACAAGTAGTACAAGTTTATAAGGAACGATAAAAAGTGACGATAAATTTGGGAACAAGCTAAAGGAGTCCTTCTGTCAACCGGGTGTAAACAGCCCTAAGCGACACGGTATTTAAGCGTCTTCGGACCACCGCTAGCTGGGAACCGACTCCTACAGCTAACCCAAGTGAATCAGAACTTGATAGACTAATGATTTGTTTAGGAAGAGTAGTAAGATCATTAACTATAGTCTAGAACCCGTGACACCTTATTGAGTAGTTACAATATTATTCCTGCAGACACTAGAGTGTGAGTTTCAGTCTATAGAGATTTAAATGTAAGTGATTTACATTTGTGTTGCTCTATGCACTGATGTTTTTCTCTCTCTTTTGGATGGCTGGAGTCATCATGATGTTCTCCTTGTATACATTAATATGAGAGTGTATGCGAGCACATTTTTTCCTGGGTATCAGACTGGCGCAGTGGAAGCGTGGTAGCTTGGACCGTCATTCATGATACCTTACACACTTTCCTCTCAAATTATTTTGTAGATTTTTATCATGCTACTTTCTCCATATTTTTTTTCAAATAAAAATTTTCTTATGTTATTAAATGAGTTGAATATTTATTATTTATCTATCTTCCTTAGTCTTGATATTTTAAACTTATTTTTCAAACTTAAAATTTTGTCTTTCATGTATTTATGTCACTTTTTACCCGTTTATATCAACTATTACTTCACATATCCTGTCAAGTTTTAAATTACCATTTATTAAGTTAATATTGCAACCACTATTTTCTTCATTTATTATTTTGGGTTTTTCTTATGAAATTTTCTTATGAGCACTCATTTTATATGATTTTGATTTCTATGAAACTATAGTATCTTATCCTATATGTTTCTTTTACAAGATTGAAATTTTATTGTTATATAAATATGACCTACCATTTTGTTTCCATTCGGTACTATTATTACTGCACATTTGTTTTGATAAATTCATTTTTCTATTAATCGCTATTCATTACTTTTATAGTTTTACACATCTTTAATATACTGCATATACTCACTATTTATACAATATCCCTTCTCAAATTTTAACTGTCCTTGCATTCTTAGTTATTACTTATATTTTTTTCCAATGATCTCTATATGTATCATATATTTCAATATTCTTATCATACATATCATTTTACCCTCATCTAATTACATTAATACTTTTGTTTATGTCTGTTGTCCTAAATTGCTATACTATATAATTATTGGTTTCAATGGTGTTTTCATCTCGTGTATGTACTTTACACTATTTTGTCTTAATGTTATAAAATATTTTCATCACTACAAAATTTTGTATATTCACAAAGTATTTCAAACGTATGCTTTCTATTTTTTCAAATTGTGTGTATAATTGTTATAGTTACCTTACAAACTATTTTATTAATCGATATATGAAGTCATTTTACGTTATCTATACTTTCAACTATGTCTCATTCCCACTTATTTTTCCAAACTCTTATTCAATGGTCTTGTTTTAAATTCCTAATTCGATTTCGTCATGCAGTTTGCAAATTTTTTTTTTACCGTTTATTACATTGATAAAAAAAAATTCTCTAAATTACCTATTGACCATGTTTTCTTCGCCACATTGTAACTATTTCGAAGGTAACGACTTAATTGACGTTACCCTTTTATCTAATAGCTTACCTAACATTATTTTTATACGAAAATTTCTCTCAAACTATTCTATCTCCTGTCCCATTTCAGTTCTTATGCCATTTTCCTAATTTTCTTGTTCCGTCTTGTAACATCTTAATATTCATAGTTTTCTTATAAAGAGTTTGTCTTGTTTGTTGCGTATACTACATTTATTTTTCTTAAAGTTGCAGTTTTCTAAATACAAATATTTTCTGTGACATGTACAAAATACAATCTTTACCCTAGCGAGTTCCGGGGACGGAACTACTCTAAGGGGGGGAGAGTGTAACACCCCACAAAATTGGAAATTACAATTTTGCCCTCATGTGTTATGCACGTGTATTTTGTAACGTGTTTTCATCCCGTATTTTGATTATCGACTATTTATTTATTTTCAATATTGATTTTTCCCTATTTTGAGTCAACAAAAATATAATATTTCGATATTTGTATTCTACGTGCTTTCTACGTGTTTTCAATACACGTATTAATTACATATTCTCCACCGCTACGTACAATATTTTCTATGTATTTAAATTATTTATTTTATATATTTAAATCTATTTTATAAAAACGGAAATTCATTTTCCCCCTATTTTGATTAAAATGCATTTTTCAATTTTTTTGCACGTATGGTGCACGTGCAAATTTTTTTTATTCTCATTTTGCTACTCTCATTTTACTATTTTTAGCATGCATTAGTTTTATTTAGCCTTTCTTTTGATCCATGGACCTATAAACTAAAATGTGGCCCATTAGAAAAGGAGCCCACTAGATAATTAAATAAATTAATTAGTAATGAACCCATGTAGCAAGCCCACTATTAAAATCACATTTTTAGTTAAACATGTACCAATACATGACAAGTTACAAATATTAGTACACATTTAGAGTTATAGAAATGTGTTCATATTTGTTTGTGCATGTGTACATGCACACACAAATGTATTTGGACCATTTTGTGGGCTAGGGGGGGCCGGTTTTCATGAAGGGAGAGAGAGAAGTGGAGCTTTATGTTCATGAAGAGTGAGGAGATGAAAGGTTGTAAGTTTTAGGAGTTATGAAAGTGGAGAGTTGTAGAATAAATTTGAAGAGTTATTAGGGAGGGATTTTTGCACTTTAAACCCTTCCAAAATCCTATAAATAGAGCCCCATTTCCTACCTTTATCTTGCACCAAAAACATTATCAAAAGAGAGAAAGGAAAGAAAGAAAAGAAAGAGAGAAGAGAGTTTTGTGCTTGGAGGCCATTGCTAGGAGGAGAAGCCTTACTAGGAGCTATGAATCTTTGGAGCTAGAAGTGGTGTTCTCTTTTCTTTTCATTGTTCAAGCTTCACAAAAGGTGGGCGTTCTCCTACTTTCTAAATTTTTAGAATGTACATGCTAATAAAAGTGAATGAGTAGTTTGATAAAATAGAATAACTATACTATGATTGTGGTAAGATTAATAGTGAATCATGCTATGTTGACAAATAGATTAACAATGTGTTAGTGGGTAATCCTATGTTTTCTAATTGTAGGAATTGTATGCTAATTATTTTATATGACTAGTATGAATTGAATGTGATGAGAAATGAGTAGATAAAATCCATGCTAATAACGATCTTGTTGAGGTTTAGTGAATATTTGATTATCATGCTAATTAAAAGGGTTCAACTAAAGAATTAATCATATGAATCATATTAGAGTGTTTGCAAATTTTATGTTTGTCGAATATGTGATTTTTTTTTCTTTTAAGAGAAATTGTTAAAGAATGTTATATTTCGACATATACTTTAGAGACATGATGATTAAGAAAGAAAAAGAAAAGAGAAGAATGATTTTTGTTATTACATGTCGACATATGTTGAAAATACAAACTTTTGCATGAAAGAATTTCTTTGAGATATCCATGGTTGATTAAGAGACATGTTTGATTTTAGTACAAATTTCAATTAGTATAATGATGGATATAAACTAGTTTTAAGAAACATGATCCTTAATTTTCGAGTTTGGGAAGAAATGCAAATTTTGTAAAGAAAGGAAAAATCTATTTTTGAAAATGAAGATAGATTATAAAAATAAATTTGAATTTACTTGATTATTATTTTTTGATTTCATCTCAGTCCAAAAGTGAGATTTATTCCAATGTCCTAAATGATTGGATTGTTGGGTGAACAAGTGTTATTAAAAGAAACAAAATTCAAAATAGTATTAACAAAAATACATTAATACAACTTCTAAATAGAAAATATAATTGGACTTATTGGTTAGCCAGTGAATACTATTTATAAGAGGTGTTGGGTTTGAAACTTGTTGCCACCATTTTCTTTCATTTTATTTTTGTTTCTCTCAAAAACTATTTATTTATGGAAGTTACTGACTTTGGAAAGAAACAAATATTATTCACTCTTCCTTATTAAGTTGCACAAGGAACTTACTAAGAATGGTTTAATTTCTTATCTTGTATTTTTTAAAGTGACAAATGCACTTTGTTTCCAAAATTATTATTTTGAATAAATAATTCTTTTGAATAAAAGAAAAATATGTAACACGATTATCCCGTTATAAACAATCCCTTTTGTTGAGTAAGAATGCTAAATGAGATTAAAAGTTTGTGTGAATTCATATAAAGTTTGGAAATAAATTATTTATAATTGTTTGACTCGACAAGATCATGTAAATATGTTTATTTGTTGACAAGATCATGTAAATATGTTTATTTGTTGACGAGATCATGTAAATATGCTTGTTTGTAGTTGCGAACTTTATGTGATTAATTTTTCCCAAAAAGAGATTTGGATTTATGCCATAGACTCATGAAAAGTATTGATGTCTTAGAAAGACAGTGAATGAATAGTATGAATGATACAAAAACAAGACATGCACCCAGTTGTGAATAGTTTGAAGATAAAGAATACTTTGAGTTAAGACATGATTATTAAAGGGTATGTGTACTCATGTTTCTTGTACATGAAAGATTTATGATTTAGGATTAGTAAGACCTCGGTTACCGGTAATTTTGAAAGAAAGATTTTGAGACTTGATTTCGAGTTAATGCCGTCGGGCGATCTTGTATTTTGTGAATAAATCCGGTATGAGGTAAAACTGATTCTAGGGTGATAACATATTCATGTCTTGAACAAAAAAATAATTAGGCACTTAGGTGAAGATGTAATAGACTTGTGCAAACGTAAATGGGTGCTTCTATATAGTCGGCGGTGGATCTTCGTGGCTATAGACCCAGTTGGTGGACTGTGGTTGCTCCGTAGGAGATGGACTGTATTTTATCCGGGACTTAGGGTAGTCGGCGGATGTTTACCATACTCCAAAAAAAAAAATGTATATACCGGGGCTAGAGGGGCATTTACGGGATTATTATCACGATATAATAGCCAGAGAGGCTGGGATCTGTTATTATAGCCAGGGAGGCTGAGATCCGTATCTGTGAAATAACTCTAAAACTTGTTTTATTACTGGGTAGTCTCATGGCGAGGGATCGAACCCTTCAATATGGAGTACGTAGG
The DNA here is from genome assembly GCA_017893485.1 of Hemerocallis citrina. Classification (NCBI taxonomy): domain Eukaryota; kingdom Viridiplantae; phylum Streptophyta; class Magnoliopsida; order Asparagales; family Asphodelaceae; genus Hemerocallis; species Hemerocallis citrina. The sequence continues at coordinate 288,565,418 of CM030360.1, read as the reverse complement.
CACTTGCCCTCAGACCTATGTAGTATGGGATGCATAGAATCTGAACAAGTGTGCATTAGTGTCATCCTAGTGTAGAATTGTGTGCATTAGGCATTAAGACATGACATACACTTATGTTTAGAATAATCACTTTTGACACTTTACTTGTTCATTCAATCTTTTTGTGATTTGTTAAAGTATGAGATCGTTATACTATTCCCGGCATAGAGAGGATATGCATGTATAACATTTCGTCGGTTGTAAGTAACTGACGAGCCCACAGATTAACATGCAGGTAAAGGACTAATCAAGGAGTTATAAAGTGGATATGTTGTTGCTGTTTAGAAGTTAAAGATGTTGCAAATGATGTTAAAGTTATACAAGTTGTATTTCATTGTTGTAATCTTTTAGTCTTCCGCTGTGTAAAAACCAATTGTAAAGGAACTCTGATGTATTGTGAATGCAAAGTTTTAAATTCCTTGTAAAATTATACGAAGTGAAGTAAAGATCTTGTGAAATCTCGAATTTATCCTTATTCGAAATTCGGGGTGTTACAAGTTTCCTAAACAAACTGTGAGGATTTTACTCCTGACAGTTACACAGGAAATTAGGTCCCTAATCACTCCCATGGCGACTATAAATACCTCCCCCCTACCACTGTGACCAGGTAATCACTCTTTTTCCACTTTAAGCTCTTTCTTAATCATCACTGGTTACTGACAAGAGCGTCGGAGGATGCGTCGCCGGAATCAACCCCGGTGTATCGCACTTCCTTGCAGGTAGCGGCAGGAATCAGAAGGCTTGGATCCGCTATTCAGGTTTTTCCGCGAACTCACAAATCTCATCTGTTTACCCCCACACCAGATTCAGCGGTAACACATCTCTTCCTTACTTCCAATATGCTGCAGCTCCAGTCTGCTCTTTGCCATCTCATCTTTTACCGAGTGCAAAAGATCCCTATATTCTTGTAAAGTTTCTAGCTCGTAAATCTTATTGCCAAGAGTATCTCTTCTTACATTTGTTTCTCCCTTCTTCTGTATAGACCATCCTTTAAGCTTCCTACGGAGCCGCCTTCCTTTTTCCAGCCAAAATCCTACAGCCGACGAATCTTTGGTGTTGTCAAGCCAAGAATCTTTTATGACTTGCCGCGTCTCCTCCATAAATGTACAGGCTTTCTCAAATTTAAAAGGATAACTCTTGTCTGGATTAATCTGCCCACAATCTATGACTAATGGCAGATGATCAGAGGTATATCTAGCTGTCGACTTCACTTTTGCCAGCGAAAATGCTTCTTCCCACTCCACTGACAACAAAATTCTATCTAGCTTAGCCAAAATAGGACTTCGTTGCATATTTGACAAAGTAAATTTCTTGTCACTCATCTCTAGTTCGAGCAGCTCCAGTTCGTCTATGGTATTGTTGAACGTCTCCTGCTCTCTGTGACTGTGGCCTCGCCCTCTATGTTCGTGTTGAAATCTGGTGCTGTTGAAGTCCCCTCTTGCCACCCATGCCCCCGCCCATTTATTTCTGATCTCATGGAGCTCTTTCCATAGATCTTTGCATTTTCTCGAGTTGTAAGGACCGTACACAGTAGTCACCACGTGCACCCAGTCATCGCTTCGCCTTCTTAGTCTGATAGACACCGAGAACAATCCGATATTTTCGTCTATAATTTCAAAAAGTTTCGCATCCGCCCCCGCAGCTATGCCCCCTGAAAAACCCTTGGCCGCTTTGAATCTCCATTCAAAATCTGACATTCCTCTAAGGGTTAGGAATTCCTCTATTCTGGTTTCTTGAAACCCACAAATAATAGGCCGGATTTTATTCAAAGTTACACTAATGGATCTTTTATTAACCTTTTGCCTCATCCCCCTTATGTTCCAGAAGATGTATACCATAAAAAATAAATTACTCCTACCCTCTACCCCTCCCCCCCCGGCAAGGATCTAAGCAATGGCAATTATAGACTCACTTCTAATAATAGCAACATTGTCAAGTTTCTCTGATCTATTAGAATCCATGGTTAAACCGTACAGACTATAAAAATATATAAAAGAATCATCATTTAATGAATTAAGAACAGATAAGTCGGAAGAGCCAATACCTCCACCAGGCGAATCCTGAACCGCTGCTTCAGAGGATTGTACGGTTTCGTCCTCCCTATTGAGCTCTTGACTCCCCACTTTATCCATCTTGCGTTTTCCTTTCCTCCGATACTCAGCAAACTTCTTGCTAGAACTGCTGCCTATGCTTCCTCTGATCTCCTTGTCACCAATCTCTGTCTCTGTGTCTGAGATGATGTTGTCTTCTCTAACATCGTGTAGAGCTCCAATAATCCCTCCTCTAGAGTCCGAATCAGCCGTCTGTTCTATGGGTTTGGATACCAGAATGGTTGGATTGAGTGTGCATTATGTATTTTGTTCATGGATTTGAAACTCCCCCAATGGACCCCCATCAGATGTACTTGGCTTTGAGCCAATCTGTGCTAATACAGATACTTTATTATTCATCAGAGCATTTAATGCCATCTTAACGGATTCTTCAATTTCTGCTTCAGAAAAATGCAACCAGCTATTGTTTGCTATTCCCAATGCCTTTCTTGCCTCGAGCCCCTCCCCGTCTTGACGTTTCAGAATCCCAGGTTTTACTTGCGACCTCGTACAACACGTCACATCAGTAAAGTGACTTTTGACCCTTGATCCTTCTGCCGAATGAAGCAGTAGCTTTCTGTGGTAGGGTAAAAATGGCCTGCGGGCCCAACCAGGGCCCAATACAACGCTCACTCAAGAAAGGTAAAAATAGCAATCTAGCTCGGCTTCGAACCATTACAGGGTCGGCGCCGAACCTCAAGTGCACCCCCCTAGAGCCGACCTCCTCGTATCCGACGAGCCTCAGTTGTCCTCGGTCTCCGACCCGTGACAGCCCCATGAGCCGTCCCCCCCTCTCTGGCGAAGCAGGGGGTTGACCTGGCGCAGCCTAGGCCCTCCGATTCTCCCAGAAGCACAGAAGACCCACGATCAGCCATGTCAGCCCTATACCACTCCTGGTATTGCCACGTCAGCCCTAAACCTCCTGGGCCTTCTGCCACGACAGGCCCATGGGCTTTCGGGTTCGGACCCGGCTCCCAAGCGGATCCAAACCCGGTTGGGATTCTCTATAAATACTAGACCCTCACCCACCTTTTCAGGTAATCAATCTTTTGCCACTTAAATTCACCTAGTTATTGCTACTCTCTCACAGAGACTGACTAGATCGTCGGAGGGTCCGCCACCGGGACAAACCCCGGTGTTTCAGGACCGTCTGCAGGTACACAAGGCCTCGGATCCGAATCCTCTGATCCGGGCCCAGATCTCCGAGCCACCCCGAGGTCGCCGCGAACTCCACCCGATCAGTCAAGGGTCGGCAGACGAGCAACATTCTCCTTCAAATACAAATCGAGTCCGAACTCACACCTGGTGCATCCACACGTCTCCCAGAAATAAACCGCATCAGGTTGGCGCCGTCTGTGGGAAAACTGCTTCAGAAGCCGACCCGAGCACGACCATCAAGGCACCTCGACAGCCGAATTCTCATGGCCTCGAAGGGCAAGGGGGCTGCTTCCTCCGTCAACCGACGGGACTCGCCCCCACCAGTCGCTAACGCCGGTCCACATACTTCAAAACACAGGGCTCCCCATCAGGGATCCCAAAGGAACGTCGCCCACCAAGTCCAGCCCGACCTCCGAGGAGTCATCGTCAACCAACAGGTTGACCGCAGCAGGGGAAGGGCCGCTTCCAACCCGGCCCCGAACTGTCCACGACCACCGCCCGAGAGACGGGGGCCCGCACTCAGCCGCATCGGAAAACAACCTTCAGACCAACCGAACAGGGTCGAGGGATCCCCCGTCACTCAGAAGGAGTTCCAGGACTCCCGAAAAGAAATTCCTAAAACCTACCGACGGACCTCCAGGGAGGAAGACCCACAGGATCAGCGAGGTACTAGGGACCGGAGACTCTCACCTCCGAACCCTAATCCAAACCGCATCCAGGGTCGGGATCCCGAGTCCGAGGGACCCATGGGCACGCCATTCACCCTGCACTATATCCACGGGGGCCCATGGGAGAAGAATCTGATACATCCCGAAAAGCCTTTCTCCGAGAGGCGAATGCTATCCAAAACAGCCCCTCCCCCAAGCAACAACCACTGCCGATCTCCTTCGCAGGAGAGGACCTCGAAGGAGTTCGCCTACCCCCCTGCGACGCCCTCATCGTTAACCTCCGCATAGCTAATTGCGAGGTTCGCCGAATCCTCGTCGACAACGGTAGCTCGGTAAATATCCTTTTTCTCAAAGCCTTTGAAGGTCTCTAATTATCCAAAGGGAAGCTCAAACCAGCCGGATACACGTCGCTTGAATTCTCCGGCGTCCCAATCACAATAGAGGGGACTATTACCCTCGACGTCACCGCGGGAGCAGCTCCTATCAAAAGGACCGAATCCATAGATTTCATGATCATCGACGTAGGGGCGGCCTACAACGCCATTCTTGGCCGACCCGGACTAAACTCCTTCCAAGCAATCTCCTCGGCCTACCACCTAAAGCTTAAATTTCCCACCCCCCAAGGGGTCGGCATCGTCCGAGGTAGCCCTGAAACAGCACGGCCGTGCTACATAACAGCCGGCGAAGGGGGTGTATTCCCCCTCGACGCCGTCGAGCTCGAACCCGAGAGAGACGGCCCAGCTCCCGAGCCGGTGGACGAATTAGAAGAGGTCCTGTTCGATGCCAAGGATGAGTCGAAGTGGTTCCGGGTGAGCCGCTCGCTCTCCGAGGACTTGAAGTCAGGCATCATCGCCTGCATCCGTCGCAACGTCGATCTCTTCGCTTGGAAACCCTCCGACATGCCAGGGATCTCCGAAGACTTGATCATGCATCGACTAAGCATCATTCCTGACTCTAAGCCGGTCGTCCAAAAGAGGCGCAAAGTCGCCCCGGAAAGGCAACAGATTGTAAAGACAGAAGTAGACAAACTCTTGTCCGCTCGATTCATCCAGGAAGTCAGTTACCCCGAGTGGCTGGCTAATGTCGTCATGGTGAAGAAGGCGGCAAGGGGTTGGCGGATCTGCATCGACTTCACGGACCTCAACAAAGCTTGTCCGAAAGATCCTTTCCCCCTCCCATGCATCGACGCTCTCATCGACGCAACCTCGGGGCATGAGCTACTATCCTTCATGGACGCATTCTCGGGGTACAATCAGATCCGGATGTTTCCACCAGACATCTCCAAGACCTCGTTCGTCACCGACCAGGGTCTTTATTGCTACCGTGTTATGCCCTTCGGGCTGAAAAACGCTGGAGCCACGTACCAGCGACTCGTCAACAGAATCTTCAAAGACCTGATCGGTCGCAATGTGGAAGTGTACGTCGACGACATGCTTGTTAAGAGCCGGGCCGGGCCGGACCACGTCGCCGACCTCGAAGAAGCCTTCGGTGTCCTCCGACGTCACAACATGAGACTCAACCCAGCTAAATGCGCCTTCGGCGTCTCCACGGGGAAGTTCTTAGGGTTCATCGTCAGCCAACGCGGCATTGAAGCAAACCCCGAGAAAATCCAAGCCATTATTGACATGTCCCCGCCCCGGAATGTCAAGGAGGTTCAAAGGCTCACAGGTCGATTAGCGGCAATCGGCCGTTTTCTCTCCAAATCAGGAGAGAAGTCTCTCCCCTTTTTCAAGGCCTTGCGCGGAAAAGGGGGCTTCGAGTGGGGTACCCCTCAACAAGAAGCCTTTGAACAACTAAAGCAATACCTTGCCAACCCGCCTCTCCTCAGCAAGCCCGAGCCAGGCGAGCCACTGTGGCTCTACCTGTCCGCCTCGGACAACGCTCTTAGCGCCGTCCTAGTCCGAGAGGAGGAAGGGGTTCAAAAGCCGCTGTATTACGTGAGCAAAGTTCTCCTCCCAGCGGAGACGAGATACGCAAAAATAGAAAAGGTGGCCTATGCGTTGGTCATGGCGGCTCGGAAGCTTCGCCCTTACTTCCAAGCCCACTCCGTCCAAGTACTGACCGACCAACCACTAAAGACTGTCCTTCACAAACCCGAAAACTCTGGCCACTTAGTCAAGTGGTCAATCGAGCTGAGCCAGTTCGACATCAGCTATCAGCCAAGGGCGGCCATTAAGGGACAGGCCCTCGCCGAATTCATAACGGAGTGCACCGTCTCCGAACAGCCTAACCTCGAAGGATCGGATCCGACCTGGGAGGTCTTCGTCGACGGTTCGTCATGCGAAACCGGAAGTGGGGCGGGCATCATCCTTCGTGGCCCCGACCAATTCCTACTTCAATACTCCCTCCGCCTCAACTTCCCGGCCTCCAACAACGAAGCAGAATACGAGGCCTTAATCGCCGGATTGACCCTCGCCAGCCGAGCCGGGGCCAAGCAAATCCGGGCCTTTAGTGATTCTCAACTCGTGGTTAATCAGATCATCGGAGAATACGAAGCCCGCGATGAACGCATGATGAGGTATTTAACGGTAGTCAAGCGACTCCTGGCGTCCTTCACCTGTGCCGCGGTTATCAGAGTCCCCAGGGAACAGAACGCTCAAGCAGACGCATTATCCAAACTGGCCTCTTCCTCCTTCGAAGGCCTCGATCGGACGGTGCTCATAGAGGTCCTACTGAAACCAAGTATCAGCGACCCGGAGCCGGAAGCAATGTGTGTGCAAGAGGGGTCCCTCCCGGACGACTGGACCACCCCCATCAGAAAATTCTTAATCAGTGCCGAGCTTCCCGAAGACAGAGCCGAGGCCAGACGAGTCAGAGTCCGGACTGAAAGATTTGTCATGATCGATGACATCCTCTTCAAACGTTCGTACACGTTGGCCGACGGCAAACCCTACCTCCGCTGCCTCACCAGCGACGAGGCCAGCTACGCCCTCAGAGACCTGCACGAGGGGATCGGCGGATGCCACATGGGGAGCAGGACGCTTGCTCGAAAGGCCCTAAACCAGGGGTACTATTGGCCAACCATGCTCCAAGACTCGCTAGACTTGGTCAAGAGGTGCGGCCCATGCCAAAGATTCTCCCCTATCAAAAGGCTTCCTCAAGCCAATCTCCGGTCTCTGGCGAGCCCTACGCCCTTCGCCATGTGGGGTATGGACCTTGTGGGGCCCTTCCCCCCAGCGGTGGGACAAAAGAAATTCCTGATCGTCGCCATCGACTACTTCACCAAGTGGATCGAAGCCGAACCACTGTCCAGCATCACCGAGCGCCAAGTACAACAATTCTTCTGGAAGAACATCATTTGCCGGTTCGGAATCCCTCGAATCCTCGTCACAGACAACGGAACCCAGTTCCAAGGTCAAAACTTCCAAACCTTCTGCGCAGACATCGGCATCCAGCAACGTTTCTCCGCCATTTGCCACCCTCAATCCAACGGCCAAGCGGAAAACGCGAACAGACAAATCCTCGACGGCCTCAAAAAGCGCCTCGACAGTTCCCCCAAAGGGCTATGGGTCGAGGAACTGCCCAGCGTACTATGGGCGCACCGAACCACCCAGAGGATCCCCACGGGGGAAACGCCATTCAATCTGACCTATGGGACGGAGGCAGTCATCCCCGTCGAGGTCGGATTACCTTCTCCCCGGATCATAGCCTTCGATGAAGCTGACAACACGTCCGGCCTAAGGGCCAACCTTGACCTCGTCGCCGAGGTACGAGAGAAGTTTTCAATCCGAAGAAGCATCTACCAGCAACGGATCGAGAAGTTTTACAACAAGAAGGTCCGACCCACAAACATCAGGGCAGGGGACCTGGTATTACGTAAGCTATCGGTCTCCGATCCAACCAAGAAGAGAAAATTGGCTCCCAACTGGGAAGGCCCATACCGAGTAGTCGAGGCTGTCCGCCCGGGTACATACCGACTGGCAGACATGGACGACCGACCCATCAGCCGACCCTGGAACGCCGAGCACCTAATGAAATTCCTGGAAGAGCGAGCCTAGATCCTAGCCTGGCTAAAGTAAAATAAAACTGATGTAAGCTATTGTATGTAAAGGGCCCCTTCAACGGCCCTCCCTACTTGGTGTGAAAGAAGTCTCTTTTCGCTAAAATCCAAACCTCGCCTTCACCACACCTCTGACCAGAGCAAAGAAGGAAAAGATTTCTTTATTTCATATTCTTTTATTTTGTTCGGGGAAAAACAAACAAAGACTGTTACAAGACCACTCCACTCATCTCAAACTAAAGGAAATCACCGCCTTAGGGCTCCTCGGATCCAGCGAGGGGCGGGATCACTCCGACCGAACGACTTGGAGCTCTCTCTTCGTCATGTCGGTCCATCGGTTCTGCCACAGTCGACGCACCGGCCACGGAGCTCTGAGCATCAACGGATCGCATACGCTCCATCAGGAGCGTCGCAGAGGGGATCCCCTCCGCTCGCCGACCCTCCGAGGAAGATAGCGAGACGCCCAACATCGTCCTATAACGGTGTATCTCCATCTCCTTCTCCACTATCACATCACGAAGTAGCTTTTCAGAGGAGGGCCTCTGCACCGAGGAACTAGACATAGTATATCCGAGACCGGCGCCCCCGAGCTTCCGATCCGCAATCGCCCTCCTCAGCCGGCTTGCCTCCTCACTAAGGGCCTCAGACTTATTCCTGTAGTAATGGAAAGCCGCGTCAGTATCACGCACCCCCTTTCGGTACCGAACCAAAGTGGCCTCCAGGGCCTCAACCTTGCTCCGAAGCCACGCCACGTCGGAACGACGGGGGTCCGCCTCAGGAGGGGGAGCCAAAACCTGCGAGAAAACCAGCCCACTCACAACATATAAGCAAGGAGGTTCGGGAATATTCAAGATCAAAACACTGGGCCAGCCAAAAACCCTCTTCTTATAAATATAGTTTCCCCTCACAAAAAAGGCGGTGGCCAGTCCGCGGAAGGCAAATACAATCGAGAGAAGGAAAAAGATGGACAAAAGTTATACAGCTAGTTTCCCCACCTCAGTGTCGGTCGGGTTCACGGGGGGGTCGGCGGCCTGGTCGCCGTCGGACCCTTGTTCACCAGGAGTCTTCGGTGTCCCCTCAATCTCCATATCAAACTCAAAGTTGGACAGGTCGATAGTAGGGTAGAAGTGCCTCACGTGACTGAGGGCCTTCGCATAACAGTTGTCCTGGGCCTTGATCACCAGGAGCTGACACGACTTCGTTAACTCATCCTTCTCCGTCGCCGACCTCTTCTCCTGAGCCGTCATCGTCTTCGCCCATTCCTCCTTCTCCTTGTCAAAGGCCGCCTTCATATCCGTCTCCCTCCCATGAGAGCCTTCGAGCTCTACCTTCAACTCCTTCACCTCCTGTTCGGCCTTGTCAGCCCGGTCTCGCTCGCGCTGCAAAGCCGCCTCATAAAGGCCTCTCACGTGGGCCCCCTGCACGGTCGCCTGCAATATCCCGACCATACTAAGAAACCTGTCTTAAACGACATGATCTGAAAGCAGGTGGGTTCGATTGACTTACCAGCACATTGGCCTGCGCAAGACGCACGTACGCCTCGTCCAGGGTCTGGGCCTTCATATCCGAACGGTCGTGGGGGGTCGCCAGCTTATCTGCAACCTCCACGGCCTGGCGCCCTCGGACCAGGCAATCACCCTCTCGGATCGACCAATTCGGCACCCATGGTCGCCGAAGTCTCTCCTCTATCCCGGCATCCACCAGGGGACCCTTCCCCTTATCGAGGTCGGTAGTCCTGATCTGATCCGAGCCGCCCTGAACCACCGCGTCCCCGCCTGTCTCCGAGCGAGTCCTCTTGACCCTCGGCTGGATAGGGGCCTCAGAGACCACCTGGGACAATTCGGTCGTCTTCACCGCGTCCCCCTTCTTCTCGACCTTCTTCTTCTTCATAGCGAGCCTCAGTGCCTTAATCGATTCTTCATCCATATCTGTAAAAAAATCCATTAAGAACAATGAGCAAGAAAGTACAAAAAGATCGAGAGGAAAGAAACAACCACATACTAGAAAGAACGGCCGGGCTCAGTCCAACACTCGCCAGGTGGGCCTCCGTCACCTTCGCCCAATCGATGCTGTACGACAGACGGAGGCGCTCAACAAACCTCCACTCCTCCGCCGTCAGATCCCCCGGCCCCGGCGTTTCATATCTCGGCTTCGAATAGTTCCACCGGGTGGGAATGTCCCAAGGGTCCTCACTCCGGATCACCAAATATTTCTTCTTCCAAAACTTGATAGAATCCGGGTGACCGTGGACTACCTTCCCCTTACCACGAGGCGAAATATAGTATACTCCCTCTGGCGATGAGCCGATCATCAACATCGCTCGGAACACATTCAGCCGCACGGGAACCTTCTGCTCTTCGCACAACAGCACGAAGCAGACGATCTGCTTCCAGGCGTTCGGCCCAAACTGCATCGGCGCCAAAGACGCCCAATTCAGCACCTCCCGAACGAATGGATGGATCGGCAGCCTCAGTCCGGAGATAAAGGCGTCCACGGGGAAGATACAATACCTATCCGGCAGGGGGTTTGTCGGCCGAAGAGTAGAGTTCGGCAGCAGAAGCTCATAGTTGGACCCAATGTAGTAGGCCAACTGCAGAGCCCCTAAGTCACCTACCCCCAAAACTGTCGGGTGTGCGTCCACCATCACCCTCTTTCGGTCCGACGACGACGGCTGAACCCCAGAGAGCTCCTCATCGGAGAGATCGTCGGGATAGCAATGGAAGGACTTGGGTTGTACAGACGATCCCACAGTCGGATCACCGTAAACTGGTACCTGACTCGAGCCGCCGATCCCCGACCCCTTCTTCCTCTTCGAAGCTCTCTTCTTCTTCTTGGCTCGCTCCGGCGAGGGACTAGACAACCGAGCCAGGCCAGTCGGGTTCCGGCGCCCTTCGGCGGCATCCCCTTCAGAACCACCCCCCTCTTCGGAAACCAACCCGGGAGTCCGGACTTCTTCTGAACTACCGTCCTCCTCCTCGGAGTCGCTGCTATCCACCACGAAATGCCTCCGAGATCGCAATGGCTTCACACCATGAACCACTTCCTCCTCGCTTACCGTATCCTCCCACGAGATCGATTTAGAGGCAGGCTTCACCCCCCCCCCCCCCCAGACGTCGACGCCGACGAGCCAGACTGAGCCCTATCCATCTGTATCTAAGCTAAAACACACTTACCAGTTAAAACCTGAGATCACTTCGGAAGAACGGCCTACTGCAGGAAACTGAAGAAACAAACACTGAAGAATTGGAGGATTTTTTGTGAAAAGTAAGGAGCAGGAAAAAAGTGGGCGGTGAGAGGAGAGGGGAGGATATTTATAGGGGATAGAAACGACTCCTCGATTTCCGCAGCCACTATTCACTGATTGACGTACAACTGCCACCTGGAGAATTATGCCGCGACCTCGAAACGTGCGCTGCTGACGTCACCCAGCGCCAGGCTGGCAACCCTGCGCAGGGGTCGGTTCGGATGGAGGGCTCGGGGGGGGGCAATGTTTTACTTAAAAATTAAGGCTCCAGGGTTCGGTTGGCTCACCTCTCACCCGCGAACAACTCGGGGCTTACGACCTCGGAAGCCGAAACCCCAAATTGTTCCCGGGTGGGAGAATAGCCACCACCACCTGCGCCCCGGACTCCAGAAATCGGTCGGTTTCCCCCTCACCCACGAACAACTGGGGGCTCACAGCCTCGGCAGCCGAAACCCCAGGGCTGTTCGAGGGCGATAGGAAAGCCACCGTCGTCTGGAACCCTCTCGGACAGTAAACCGACTCCCATATCCGAGGCTCTTCCGCCTCAGGCCCAGAATGCGGTGGGCACCGCTCCCCGACCGGATCACTCTCGGGCCAGACAACCGCGCAAAGGCCGCAGGAACCAAAGAGAGATCCGGACGATAGAGTCGCCACCAATCCGGATCGGGGAATAAAATCTTTTTTAAGAAAAGAGACGTCCGCCGAAGCAGACACCCCTGTGGTGATCGAATCCTCAGAGGGGAATTAGGTATTTATAAACCTCCACCGTTGTCCTACCACTATGGCAAGGGGAAAGCCAAGCGACGGAATCCCATGCGCCATGCTTTTATTAGGCGGCACCATTTAATGCCCCTAGGTAATTGGAACACCTGCACAGATCCCAGGGCACCTCCTAAGCGCCGCAAAGACAGCAGACTACCCCGCTTAAATCCCTCTGGAGCACCGGCTTGCCATCACCCTTGCCGACCCGTAATCTCTCCTCAACTCGAGGTTCGGTCTGGCACCAGGGTACTCTTCTCAGGAAGAAACAACGGCTCGCCATCACCCTTACCGACCCGTAATCCCTCCTCGTCTCGAGGTTCGGTCTGGCACCAGGGTACTCTTCTCAGGAAGAAACAACGGCTCGCCATCACCCTTACCGACCCGTAATCCCTCCTCAACTCGAGGTTCGGTCTGGCACCTGGGTACTCTTCTTCGGAAGATCCACCGGCTCGCCATCACCCTTACCGACCCATAATCTCTCCTCAACTCGAGGTTCGGTCTGGCACCAGGGTACTCTTCTCAGAAAGAAACAACGGCTCGCCATCACCCTTACCGACCCATAATCCCTCCTCAACTCGAGGTCCGGTCTGGCACCTGGGTACTCTTCTTCGGAAGATCCACCGGCTCGCCATCACCCTTACCGACCCATAATCTCTCCTCATCATGAGGTTCGGTCTGGCACCAGGGTACTCTTCTCAGGAAGAAGCAACGGCTCGCCATCACCCTTGTCGACACATAAACCCTCGTCATCTCGAGGTTCGGTCGTGCACCAGGGCCTTCTTCTCAGGAAGAAACAACGTCTCGCATCGCCTTGCCATCCCATTTTCACGACCATGAACACTCCTCCCCGGCTAGCTCCCGTACCCCCGCAGGAGTGGGGGGCTTGTGTGGTAGGGTAAAAATGGCCTGCGGGCCCAACCAGGGCCCAATACAACGCTCACTCAAGAAAGGTAAAAATAGCAATCTAGCTCGGCTTCGAACCATTACAGGGTCGGCGCCGAACCTCAAGTGCACCCCCCAGAGCCGATCTCCTCGTATCCGACGAGCCTCAGTTGTCCTCGGTCTCCGACCCGTGACAGCCCCATGAGCCGTCCCCCCCTCTCTGGCGAAGCAGGGGGTTGACCTGGCGCAGCCTAGGCCCTCCGATTCTCCCAGAAGCACAGAAGACCCACGATCAGCCATGTCAGCCCTATACCACTCCTGGTATTGCCACGTCAGCCCTAAACCTCCTGGGCCTTCTGCCACGACAGGCCCATGGGCTTTCGGGTTCAGACCCGGCCCCCAAGCGGATCCAAACCCGGTTGGGATTCTCTATAAATACTAGACCCTCACCCACCTTTTCAGGTAATCAATCTTTTGCCACTTAAATTCACCTAGTTATTTCTACTCTCTCACAGAGACTGACTAGATCGTCGGAGGGTCCGCCACCGGGACAAACCCCGGTGTTTCAGGACCGTCTGCAGGTACACAAGGCCTCGGATCCGAATCCTCTGATCCGGGCCCAGATCTCCGAGCCACCCCGAGGTCGCCGCGAACTCCACCCGGTCAGTCAAGGGTCGGCAGACGAGCAGCATTCTCCTTCAAATACAAATCGAGTCCGAACTCACACCTGGTGCATCCACACGTCTCCCAGAAATAAACCGCATCACTTTCCATCTCCTTCTTGCAACGCACGATTGGTCACATCTCTAGATTGACCTTTGACCCTACACTCTTCCGTTGTCTCGACATGTGGTTTTTCAGCTTTATGTACCTTACGCCAACTAGCAACAGGTGCCCTCTCTAGTGGGCCCCTACCTACTGCCACATTTTGAATTGGGCGCACCTGATTATGTCTGTCTTGGATCAACATCTTGGATGAAGGAATGATCTGTAAACTCGATGGACGCTCAGGATTCACCCCCTCCAAATCCAGTGGACTCAGTGCATCTTCTACCTCTGCCCTGTCATCCCTGCCGTCCAACTTATCCAGCTCCGCTCCGACGATTCCTCTGAAGGAGACACTTTTCTTTGGTTCGACAATAACTCTAACTTCGCAAATTTTGTGGTCGAAGTCGACCAAGATCTTCGACGGGATGACGACTCTGTCCTCTACCCCAATCTTTATACGTGCGAACTGTAGACAAGAGTGTACAAGCGTCCCTCTATCAATCTCGATCAGCATGCCTTAGCTACGAAGGATGTTTTGGAATCCCGAACGAACCCTTAGGTGGAAGGGAAGGTTGTATAGTCTGACCCAGATAGACGCCATCGACTCTGGTTTCACCGCCCCAACTCCGCGAGTCCATTGCTTGAAAGTAACAAAAAACTCCATGCCATGTGAGTCTCTCCCTTCCAAACTCTTCGTTCTCAAAGTTTCCGCCATCATTTCTCCTCCGTCACTGTAGTGCACCAAAAAAACCCTCCGCTATTTCTTGCACAGTCCAATTTGGCGATGAAGTGGCTTCTAGTGCTGCTGCAAGAAGCTCAAAGATATCTTTCTCCTTCGGGTTGCCAGTTAGTGACTTCACCAAGAAGCATTTGTTGTATCTACTCTCAAAGTCGGCCATTAATGGCGTTGGAGTAATCGTGGCATGAATCACTATCCTTCCCCCTTGCGGCACTCTCTTGGGTCTTGCTAGCTTCTGATGCGGGTGGTGTTATCAGCTTATGAGAGTCTTGGCGGGTGGATCCGAAGGCGTTTCTTCTCCTAGGGAAATCTGTCGATATGTGCTGTTCTCTTTGCACACATAACAAAACCATTCATTATTACAGTTACTAATGGAGTGGCCGGCTTCTGCGCATTTGTGGCAGTTGGGGCGTGGGTTTTGCCTCCTCTCGCTTGAGCCGCTGCTGCTATTGTCAGATTTACGGTGCCTCTTCGGCCTCACCATGACCCACTCACCGTCTTCGTCTTCCATCTTCCTTAACGCTTCCTGTTCTAGGACTGGCGGGCGGAGACGCGCTCCGTATTCGAGCTTGTCTCCCGTCTCTCCTTTGGTGATCTCCGTAAAAGTTATCCGTTTTTTCTCTGCTGGTCTAGCATCATTGTATTTATTCTTCGGCGACTTGCGGCGCTTAGATCGATCACTATGGGCTCTTGCTTCGCCGCAATGGCCTTCCTTCTCCTTCGCCCTTCCCATTTGCTGTTCATGTCCTCTAGCTTCGTTCGAATGGTCTCTATGACCAGGTGGTGATCGAGTAGAATACCTTCCCCTCGAGCTGAGTCGCTCCAGAGCTTCACCTCCATGGTGCTTGCTTGTTTTGGCTGTGCCCACAAACTCCTTCTCACGCTTCGTCATCTCCAGCGGGCTGCGATCCTTGGGCTGGCCACGGTGACTATGGTTGGAATGGTTTGGGTAGGCTGAATGAAGTTGGCTCCTCATCTCTTTCTTTTCAATCATGTTATTTGTACTCGTTTGTTAGCATGGGGAATGGGGGTTACAATAGATTATAAGCTTTCTCATTTATTTTTCTTAAATCTGTTAAATCTCTATAATTTGATTGTCTAATTTGATCTTTTAATTTGATTTCTATTTGTCTCATAAGGGTAAAATTATGGTTAACTTAGCGATATCTAACATAGAAGTAAATATCTATATGAAATAAAGTTCAAATTATTAGGGACATATATGAAAATAAATATCTATCATATTTATTAGAAGTATACATGTTAATTGAATTTTGATTCGGATTCCGTTTAGTTTCCAAATAGGGTCGGTCGCCACCCACCCGTTCCCTCCACAAATTTTCAGAATTTGGGTTTTCCCACCCACCCCACCCCAAAAACAATTGGCGGGATTTATTCCCCCAATTCCATTTATTACAAATACCCCCCAACAAAAGCCAGACCCACCAACACTTACCTCACTTTCTTCCCAATTCCCCAAATTACCCCTCCCCTATTCTTCTTCAATATCTTTCCCTCAATCCATGGATACAACTCAAGAAACCTCCATGTCCCCACAGCGCAAAGGCCAGAAGCGGAAGCTCGTCTCCGTCGCCGCCACGTCAGCCTTCCACTTCGACGCGATCACCGAAGACCGATTCTCACCTGAGGCAGTCGCCGTCGCCGTCAAACCTCAGGTGGAGGTCCTCAACACGCGCTTCTCATGGACGGTTTCCGAGCGCGTCGCAGCCAAGCGTGCCGCGCACGTGATCGCCGAGCTCGCCAAGAACGGTAAGTAATCCAGCCAATGAATTCGTTTTTGTTGGAATATGGTGATTAGATTGTTGATCTGCGAGATTTGTTTGGGTACAGAGGAGATCGTGAACGTGATTGTAGAGGCGGGAGCGGTACCGGCGCTGGTGAAACAGCTGGCGGAGCCGCCGGCGGTCGACGGTGGCGATCTGGCGCTCGAGCACGAGGTCGAGAAGGCGAGCGCGTTCGCGTTAGGGTTACTTGCAGTGAAGGTACGAGATTACTGTTTTTTATTTATTTATTGCGACGATGTTTTGATGCTCAATTTTGAAGTTTGCTCGTTGGCCTTTTGGATTTGTCCGTGGCCATTAGCTTTTAGATTTTTACGTGCATTGTACGTGAGAATTGAAGAGCTATTAAGGGCAAAATAGCACAGATCATCACTCAAATTTATAACTAACTTCTATAATTCCCTATATTTGCTAATATTATACTCTTCAAAAAAAATAAAATAAAATTCTACCAAGAAAACCGAGAATAACTATCTAAATTTTGAACCAACATATATAGATTCCCTCGATAACCGTAACTTCTAATGGGATCTATTTCCTTGCGAAAACATTCTCAAATTACATTAAGTGATAATGTATCTGCAAGACGATTTTGCTGCCCAATCAAACCAATATTGAAATTGTAATATGATATCAAAAACTATATTTTGACATTTAGCTGTTGCCTTTTTGAGGTTATGACACAGAGAAGTATGCGTTCAATTCAACAGGAAATGCTTGAGTCTTTGATCATTGGAAGTGGGTTTTGATAAATGTTTGTACATTCCAGTCATAGCATTTCAGAACTTAAAGGGGGAAGTTATGGATTGTTTCTTAGTGAGTTTCAATAATTTGGTTCTTTGAGATTTCAAACTATTGTACTTGAGGTTGCAAAAAGAGTGGCCTTGGGATTATTGAGGAGCTTTAGATGATTCTAAAATATTTCATGTTTTTTCAAGGTAATAAATTTTTTAATTTTTGTTCCATAGTGTTGGCTGAGAACTATTTCCTTATGGAATACCCATTAAAATAAGCTATTAGAAGGTGCGAAGTAGAAGTCCGTTTATGTAAATAATATGTGATCAGAAGCTTGTATAACATGTGTGTTGAGCACTTGATTGTGTACTGGAGAGGGTATGTTAGCTATATGGTAAACAATCTTTGAAGATGTTGAAATATATTGATTCTGGTGATACATTGACATACTGTCATCCATCAATCTATGTAGTCTTATGCTGGAAGCTGATAAAGCATATTGGAATACTACTTTTGGAGGCAATCTATTATTAACAAATAATAAGAATTATAACTTCCAAAGATCATTATGTTTTTTCTTATTTTGTCAGCTACAGTGGCTCTATTATAATACTGATTTTGTTGGTGTTGTTTGGCAGTTTCATTAATTTTATTGCTTGGTTTCAACTGCTAATAGTCATCATTTGCTTGTGCTTGAACAGCCTGAACACCAACAACTCATAGTTGATACTGGTGCTTTGCCTCTTCTTGTTGGTCTCTTAAAAAGGCACGAGAAAGGTTCTAAGTCCCGAGCAGCTATTAATGCAGTAAGAAGAGCAGCTGATGCATTAACCAACCTTGCCCATGAGAACAATAACATAAAAAATTACATCAGGTTATCTTTTTTGCTTTTATATCTGCTGCATATTTTAGTTGTTTGGATTGATATCTGACAGTGATATGGTTTCCTCTTTTCTATTAAATTCAGGATAGAAGATGGGATTCCACCTCTTGTTAAACTGCTTGAATTTACTGATCTTAAGGTACAGAGAGCAGCTGCAGGTGCATTAAGGACTCTGGCATTTAAAAATGACGAAAACAAAACCAAAGTGAGCAGCTGCCCTTTTAGAAGTTTTACATTTTGTTAGAAGTCGGTATTAATATAGTTACTGTATTTATTTATGTTTTCTTCTTTTTGTAGATAGTGGAGTGTAATGCTCTTCCCACTCTGATTCTCATGCTGCAGTCTGAGGATGAAACAATTCATTTTGAAGCAGTAAGTTTATTTATCCCTACATTTATGTGCAAGTTTTAAAAATATTGTAAAAAGTTGGCATCACTAAACGTTATATTCTTTTATAGACCTTTGTCCTGTACGACGATTAGCACTGTAGTTCTTATTCCAATGAAGCCATGAGGAGCTTGCTCCATCTTTTACTTTTACATTGCTGCATTCATCTTTTGCCTCATATAATCCTCATGTTTATTTTTAATACAAATGTGCCATTGAAACTTCTCTTATTGATCTATAGGTAGGTGTTATTGGAAACTTGGTTCATTCATCCCCAGACATAAAAAAACAGGTTCTTGCAGCAGGAGCTTTGCAACCTGTTATTGGATTATTGAGGTATTATTTGGTACCATCTTTTAAATTTTTGTTTGTGTTCTTTGTGGCATATTGTTTATAGAAAGTTGTTCTTAAAGTTGTTAAACCAGCATTTAGTTTTTTTGTACTGTGTTCAGTTTTATAACAATGCTGGTGGCAATTTGTTTTTTGAAATCCTTTTTGCAAACTTGATTTAGTTTGAGCCTTAAGTCTACAGTATAAGGTGTATTAACATTCAACCCTACAATTTTAGGTGAATAATATTCAATGGATCATGTAACTGTTAGTTTGATACTTTGCAAGAACATAGTTGCATGGAAATCTCAGATTAATTTATATACGATAAATTTTTAGGTGTTGATAAGTAGAAGTAGAACCTATAATGGTTCAACAGTTCTCTTTTTCAACATTAAGTTCTTCCTTGTTTTTTGAATAATGATTTATTTTTTTTATTTCATTCTGCAAGAACTATGATCCTGAAGAATGTCCTACATCTAAACCTTCATCTATCAAGATAGGGTTGACATGGTCCTGTCGAGCATGTTTAACAGAACACTCCATCATTGCTTTGATGATTGTGTTGGTTTGTTTTAGAATATGGGAAAGATGACAGATTTTTCACAGGAAAGTTGATTTAATCTTGAGACAGAAATACTACAATGGATAAGCAAAATACATCCGTAATATCCTTGTGATATATTGGTTTTCCATTTTGGTGATGATATAAAGCTTAAAATATGATTGCATTGAACTTCCAAAGTTGTGATCAATGTAATGGATTTATATAACCTTTGACATGTCCCTGCATGGACAGTTTTAAATTTTGGAATTGAATTTTGCATTGGCTTTCCAATTGCAGTATCAGTTTTGGTATTATCTGAAAACTCGAGCATATTGGCTCCAATAATTTGAGTATATAAAACTGTTTTGGTGCTGGCTTCATAAAGTCATTAAAAATTGATTAGAATTTCTAAAAATAGCTAAAGTACTTAAGCGTTAAGCGAGCATTCAATATAGTTTTTTTGTTAAAAACTGGTAAATTACAAATTTTTGTATTTATTTTCATTTTCATGAACAAAAATATCTTTCTGTAGAAAAAAATCTTATTTCTTATGAAGTATACCATGAAGATGGGATTTATGAATTGTAGAACTTTACTATAAGAATATCAAAAGTTTCAGCTACAAATAATTTGCTAAAAATATAATATATTTGGAACAGTTTCCTTCCGTACTCACTTGCTCATACCGTCTCTCTTTTATGCTTTTGTTCATGCTGTACATACTCAGGAGCAATAGCCCTAACAAATAGGCTTTATGGTATTTGGTTTCAATTGGTTACTATAATTTTTTTTGGTGTGGTTAACTTAGCCGAGTGCAGAGTTTTGAAGCAAATATTGTATCAGGTAGGCCAAGCACTGAGATAAACTTGGAGTATTATTTCAGTCTCGGCCTAGACTTGATACAATGCCTGCATGGTAAAAACCTTTTAATTTGCCTTGTGCACATCATTATTTAGTGTTTCATATTTGTCATTTTATTTTGTGTATATGTATTTATGGATGTATGTATATGGTAAAATTTTCATCTGACAAGATCATTGACTGACAGTTCATGTTGTACTGAGAGCCAGAGGGAGGCAGCTTTGTTATTGGGACAGTTTGCTGCAACTGATTCAGACTGCAAGGTGAAATGCTGTGATAACATCCATTGTACAGGCTTAGTATAATATGAAAACTACAAGATGACTCTTGACAATTTCTATAAGAAGAAAATTCATAGTTTTGAAATTTTACCCTGAAAGTGCAGGTGCACATTGTACAGAGGGGTGCTGTCAGACCTCTACTTGAGATGCTTTTGTCCCAAGATATACAACTTAAGGAGATGGCTGCTTTTGCTCTTGGAAGATTGGCTCAGGTTGTCAGTCTATTCTATTTGCCAATTGTATTTCACTATTGATTTTTACACATACTAGATTTTTACCACATGGAATCCATGTGTTTGTTCTCTTGAAATTATTACGTACAGTCACTAGGTGCCCCATTTATTCCTTCAATGCGTTAACATTATTATCAATTTCCAGTATTGCTTATATTAGTATGTGAAATAAAGATAATTAACCCTTGCTAGAGACAGCCGAGAATAAATTTTACCTTTTTTTCCTTCGGGAAAAAATAAGTGATACTTTACACGTAACCCTCTATGCACTCTCTTTGCATTTCTCTCCTTTAAAATGTTAGTAGAGTATTATATGCCTTTGTCTTTTGAATTACTTTGGATTCAAAGTTGAACCGAATTTATATTATTAAACCCATCTGAGACTAAAGAGTAAAGATATTAGTGAACCCATTACTCCATACTTGGTTTTCTTCTAAACCCAATTCTAATTTTTTTATTCATATACATAATTAATATTTTATTATGCATTATTTAGTCTTTTGTTTATTCTACCCTTGTTTTCTCAGAAGATTTTCAAGATATTTGAATCAAGTTAAAAGCTCAGATCTTTTAGGTGAGGTGGTTTTGAGAAGAAAAACTAGAGGTGAATGAATGCCCCTGATTTCATGTCCAAAATCATTGGCATTCCTTTGTTAAGTGAAGTAATTCTGAAATGTAAAAAGGGTTGAGATATGTGTGGTTTCTTCAATCAAAGGCAGTTGCTGTCTTCAGAGTTTAGAGATGATAGATTAAGGGATTAAAAATTTATTGTAATTGTAAATGAGAATGTCTCTTTGTTTAGATCTCAATATGAATGGTTTGCAACAAAGTAGATTTCTTTTCTCTTTTCGGATTTGGATGCTTGCTTCTTGTTCTTGCAATTTATAATTGTCCTTCCAAGTATTGAGATAAAAATGAAATTGAAAACACAAATCTTATCTTCTACTCTTTAAAACCCAAAAAACCACATCTCAAATCAGTTGCTTTTATAAGGGTAAACTAGGAATCACAAAAAAAATTGTATTTGCATCATTACACCACATACACATTGAAAAGTCAATTGGGTCAAAAAGTAGACTAACATTTATGTTGGGATTTTTAATATTTTTATGAAATTTAATATGTCACGGCCTAAATCATACTAATCCATGTGAACAATTCTAAGTGCTACTTTTGGGTCAGATATTAATTTCCCCTATTTTAAAATTATTCTATATCTTAAGCAATTCAATGTGGAAGGCCCAAAACCAAAATAGCAGGATTAGGGCTAGAATCCAATGAAATTTGAGCTCTTAATCTTTGCTTGTACTGGTGTATATGGATATGTTTAAAAAAAAAAAACTATTTGTTAGTCGTATGATTGGGTTAATAGGAAAGCTTTGGGGAAAGCACTACTACATATATTGTTACTGCACTTCCATTGGTTGGAATGAAATTTTAGGATTTGTCTTGTTCTTGCTCTGATCCCTTGTTGGCAGCCATGGTCAACGAGTCATGGGGCATGTAATAGGTGAATTTTAGTTGTTCTCTAGGTGATAGATGAACTTAAAATGGTCCCTGAGCTGGATCATTTTATAGTTTGACCATAGCTAGAACCTTTGCAACGAAGACCAATGTGTGCCAGTTATGAGGATTGATCGGATTATTTATGATGACCGCTAAGAGGTGTTACAAAATTTGTTTACAATAAAACTAACTTCTTCAATATTTATACTATTTGTTACAACTTTGGTTACAAAAGTTTGGCATAAAAAAAATGATTGACGGGCACAAAAACTAGAGAGGGAGGAGAGAAATAAAACCAAATAAAGTGAAATGAAGAAGAAAATAATAAATCAAACCGATTTGATGTTGAGGCTTGTGTAGCACACAATCTCCACAGGTCGTGTGGGTGCACACAAGTCGCATGTAATCCGATCAAAGATTTGTACACAAGTTGCATGTAATCAAGATCTCTCAATAATTCATTGAGGATCGTACTCAAAAAATTGCTCGAAAACTAGTTTGTAAATGGTGTATAAAATACCCATACACACACACACCAGTACTAGTTGGAACACTTCCTGTCCTGACTAATTTCTTTTTTCTAGGATTCACACAATCAGGCTGGTATTGTGTATGATGGTGGTTTGGTTCCTCTATTAAATCTTCTCGACTCGAAGAATGCAGCTCTACAACACAATGCAGCTTTTGCTCTCTACGGTATTGCAGATAATGAGGTATAACTTATGATTGTCCTTGGTTATTTTTGCGGTCTTTGGTGAGAGTACTATGTGAAAAATAGTTTGATTTTCCTGTTTCTGTAGGATAATGTATCTGAGTTCATTAAGGTGGGGGGTGTTCAGAAGTTACAACATGGAGAATTCATTGTTCTGGTATTTTCTGTTTAAACTTTTGTATCCTTCACTGTATCATCGTAATTTACTCAACTGGTTTTTAGAATGGCTTGAATACTTTTTCAGGCAACAAAGGACTGTGTGACCAAGACATTGAAACGATTAGAGGAGAAGATTCATGGTCAGAGTCGGGTAAGAGTTGCTTTTTCTTCCCTCATTTAATACATTTTAGTTAATTTATTTCATGTCAATATACCTTTGCTTTTCTTCAAAATGTACCGATATTCAACTTTAAGCTGATTTTTTTCCCTGGGTATGTTGTTTTGCTCCAGGTTCTGAAGCATTTGCTTTATCTGATGCGAGTAGGAGATAAAGCTCTCCAAAAACGAGTTGCTTTGGCTCTTGCTCACCTTTGTTCTCCTGAAGATCAAAAAACAATTTTCATTGATAATAAAGGTAACCAATTAACTGCTTGCTAGAATGCATTTCCCATCCCCCACTCATTTTTTGGGGGGTCACAACCCAAATACACATCATCTGTCAATTGTGTGCTGGTATAATTTTAAGGAATAAAGCTGTTAGTTTCCCTTGTCGAAATACTTGTTACAATCAGCTATCAAAACTAGGCCCAGGTAACTTGATTAAATTTTTTAGTGACAAATAAAAAATTGTTTGTATTGTTTCTTGGAAGATGAGTCCCATAATGTAGAGCTAAGGCTTTAGGCAAGTGTTTATTTTCCATTCGAGTTTTGTCTTGATTGAATATTGAGGTGGGTAATTCCCAACCTAACTGCTGAAGAGGGGAGAATATACAATGTTTGCAGTCTCTTTTGAAGTAGTTTCCTCTCATCACGGACAACTTCCAGTGCCAACAGCCTAATTTTCTCTAATATATCTGCTTACAATGTTTCCAGATGCCGATCAGGATAATACAAGCTATATTCCTTCCAGATCACATTATGCATTGCCACCTGTCTGCTAACTAAAACCTATATTTGGATCTTACACATCAAAGTGCTTGCCTATGTTTAACTAATGACTTTTTTCCATGCAGGTCCTAAATAAATATTGAAATTACATATTAGTTTTTCACAATTGCTATTTCCATATTAATCCCTTTATCAACTCCAAAAGTAATAAAAAACATCAATCTGAAAACAGGTTCAACATAATGAAAATTCTTATCCACTGAGAAAAATCTTTGGTAGAATGGTCTAGAAGACTGTTTTGAGACATTGAGACCCTGCATGTGAGTGGATCTAAATTTTCATGATGTTTCAATCAAAGCTCTCAGTGATCACTTTAACTAATATTGAAAAAATGATTTGTGGGGAGTAATATGGAATTTCAATATTTGTTAGGGACCTGTGTGGAAAATAATCTGGAAACCACATGCAACTGTTAAGCAGCATCAATGTTGGTATAGAACTCATATTTTACATTGGCATTAGAATTTTTTTTAAAATTCACAAAATGCCTTGAGCTACTTATTCATGCTGAAGCCATTTATGATGTTTAAAAGTCCAATGAATGGAAGAAACAAAGGGTGGTTACAAAGATGAACTACTAGGATGAATTCTCTGTTCCTTCCTAACTGGTAATTGAAAATTGATTTAGTTGTTATAATAAACATGATCTACAAACAAGAGATATGTAAGCAACGACAGTTGTTATGGATCTTAAGCTGGATTCTGAAATCTATTTGAGAGATCTCGACTGAAAGAGCATGAAAGAGCTCAGGAGGGCTATTGGTGTTAGTTTCAAGTGCTCATTA
Source organism: Hemerocallis citrina (assembly GCA_017893485.1). Classification (NCBI taxonomy): domain Eukaryota; kingdom Viridiplantae; phylum Streptophyta; class Magnoliopsida; order Asparagales; family Asphodelaceae; genus Hemerocallis; species Hemerocallis citrina. Next base: position 288,540,899 of record CM030360.1, on the reverse strand, counting down.
TCTTGGATGGTGCATTATACCCCTTCACCTGTAATCAGGTGGATATTTTAAATTATTTCAATAAAAATTATTTGTGTTTTGCCAATTACATAGTGTTTGATTCCTGTGCCATGTAGGTATCTTTCTCAGGTTCATTGAATTACCTGTGTTATTTGTTGTAGTTAAGGATAGTGTTATGATGTAGTAGGGTTTCAAATAAGACACCAGTCTTGATGAGATTGTGAATCCTTTTGAAGGAAAACAAAAAATGATTTGACTTAGTATACTGTTTATACTCGTCTGACCTCCTAACAACTGAGTAATTTTAGATGGATCACGAGCATACTTTCATCAGGATAATATTATGAGTTAATCAGCTGATACTTGTAAATGAGGTGTGTGATCTGTAAAAGAGTACATTATAGTTAATGGTCAAATGACATTTTGTGCATGTAGGGCTTGAATTGCTTCTTGGTTGTCTTCGGTCTCCGAACAGAAAACAACAGCAAGATGCTTCTGTGGCATTGTACGAGTTAGCTAAAAAAACCATGGCACACTCTTCCACAGATGCTGCTCCTACATCCCCAACACCACAGGTTTGTTTCTTTGAAATAGTATCATGTGCTCAAGTAAAATGAAGAATACTATGCTTGCATACTGCATGGATTTCAGAAAATGTTTTGACATTTTGAACAGTAAAATTAGTAATTTCTACCCACTTGTTCCTGTGCTTCACTGGTGATCTTTCTACAAGTACAAAAATTACAGCAGGACCGAATGCAATTTGTACATATCAAATACATCATGCACTGATTTTGTCTTTTTTCCCCATTAGTCAATCTCAGCATTTTCATCTTGCACATAGACATTTTTTAGGCAAGTGGTTTAGTATTTTCTTGATTCCAACATTCTCACTGGTCACCGTTGCCCATAAAACATAGCTGGAGGATTTCAGAAAATGTTTGACATTTTGAACAGTAAAATTAGTAATTTCTATCCACTTGTTCATGTGCTTCAGTGGTGATCTTTCTACCAGTACAAAAATTACAGCAGGACCGAATGCAATTTGTACACATCAAATACATCATGCATTGATTTTGTGTCTTTTTTTCCCCCCATTAGTCAATCTCTGCATTCTCATCTTGCACACACATTTTTTAGGCAAGTGGGTAAGTATTTTCTTGATTCCAACATTCTCACTGGTCACCGTCACCCATAAAACATAGCTGGAAAGCAACCTCTTTTATTATTTTTTTAATTTCCCTTATATTTTATAAACTTTGCTAACAACTTCATGTGAATCTTAATATTGTTTGTCATATTTCTGTCTTATTAATTCTTTCTGCTTTATGGGAACCTCTCAAAATTCTCTCTGGGAAGTTATTGTTTTGTTTATAACAAGTACATTGCTGACAAATTTTTTTATTGGTGAATAATAGACCTATATGCACATTTGGATATTCAGGTCTTTTTTTAAATTTACATTTTATTTGATAAACTTTTGTTATTGCAGGTTTATCTTGGTGAGCAGTATGTGAACAATTCCACTTTATCTGATGTTACCTTTCTTGTTGAAGGTTTGTAGCTATATCTTTGTTGGTCCAATATACCACTAATATTGAGTATCTTAACCAATGTTGCTAAAGAGAGAACCTTTAATGAAACACTGTCCAAATCCTTCTCTTTACAGGTAAGTGCTTTTATGCTCACAGGATAGCTTTACTTGCTTCTTCAGATGCATTTCGTGCAATGTTCGATGGTGGATACAGGGTGGGTTGATTGTCATGTGCTTGCTGACTTGTATATAGTTTTTCAAATTGCAACTGAATAAATCTTGCTGTGACCAGTTATCCTCTTTCTATTAGATTCAGTGTCTTTTCAATATTTTTTACTCCTACACGATGACATAATTACTTATTTTTTATTCCATAACAGGAAAAGGAGGCTAGCAATATTGAGATTCCAAACATAAGATGGGAGATATTTGAGTTGATGATGAGGTTTGCATACTCTAGTTCAGGCTCATGTTTGTCTTTTGTACTCAACTGATCTTGCAGCTTTTTTGTTGTCTTTAGATTCATATACACTGGATCAGTTGAAGTAAGTCAAGATATTGCACAAGATCTCCTTAGAGCTGCTGATCAATATCTCCTAGAAGGTCTGAAGCGTTTATGCGAATATACCATTGCTCAGGTAGATTAAGAATATTTTAAATTGGTCTGTTATTTTAATTCTATTCTATAGCTTCTGACTCATTGTATTTTTTGTCCCAGGATGTTAACCTGGAAAACATCTCTAGCATGTATGAATTGTCTGAAGCCTTTCATGCCATGTCACTTAGGCAAACTTGCGTTCAGTTCATCTTGGAAAAATTTAAGAAATTAAGAATTAAACCAGGGTATACTCATTCACTTTATGCCTCCATAATACTTTTTAAATATTGACATCAAGTAATGCATCTTATAAGTGTACTTTTTAGTTAGTTAGTTAGTTTTTTGTTTTTTGTTTTTTGTTTTTTGTTTTTTGTTTTTTTTTGATCAGAAAAGGTTGGTCTAGGCCTCCCCTAGTTTCATTAAAAAAGATTTTAATAAAATACAAAATCCATCAACAGACAATGATGTTCATGTGATCCACATACGGGCCATGATACTCATTATCCAACCAAAAAATAAGTCCCCTACATAGGTCGCACTTGATCCCATGAATCCCACCAAAATACATACAAGTAATTAAAAAGACCCAAAATACATCAAATATAGTCCTGGAAAAACATGAAGCAATTCTCCTGGCTGCATGTTCCAGTAACAAATACTTTTTAGTTTGTTACTGAACACATTACTACTGTTGCATCATGAAATAGTGATTATAGCATAAACCTTATCAGAATTATGTTAAAATTATAAGAGAACATGGTTCACTCTTTCATACACAGCCTGGGATTTTACTGGACTTACATGTCTATAATATTTATATTATTATATGGTGATTTGCAGCTCTCCCTTTTAAAGGTGATGAGTTCAATTGTCATTATTCTGGAACTTTTTGTCTTGTTGATAACATATCATATCAGCGATGGTAATCTTCAGTAGTTGTGACTGATTGAAGGTCCAGTTGTTGAGTGGGAAGCATGTGATGTATTAGTTTGCTTTGACAAGGATAACATTTCTTACATCCTGTTTTGCTTTCCTCCCAATAATGGTATATCTGACAATGCTTATTTGCAGGCATTCTCAATTGATCCAACGCATCATACCAGATATTCGTCAGCACTTTTCTGAAGCTCTTCAAACTAGTGAAAAGAATAAGCAGGCACAAACATCCAATAACGACATCATTTAGGTAGCAAGTTTCTATGAGTCTGTACAGTAATCTTTCTGTGATCGATGAACTACTATCAGTGTTGCTGCTATTTTTTGGGGGTGGGGGGTCATGGATGGAGTTTCAGCAAATGGGTTGTGGGAAAAGAATTGGCTCCACAGTCATTTCTAAGTTTTGATAGTAGCACCAATTTTGGTATCTTGTGAAATATTTTTTGTACTGCTTCTGGTAAATAAAATAATAATTATTAGCTTCTAGTCTTGTATACTTGTGGTGTTTACTGCTCTGACTTTATAAGTTGTGTGGCGGATGTGGAGAGAATTGCAGAGACTTGGTTACATTTATAGAATTTGTTGCATAAAATTCACGGAATCGGTTGCATGACATGTTAAATTGACCATACATTCTTACTAATACAAATACTTCAGTGAAGAAACCAGAGATGCAAAAGATGAAATAGGGTTTCCAAAGGGTCTATAAGAGATCTAGCTAGTTTAAGCAGTCTAAGTTATGAACCTCTTATCCATATATTGCTCAAGCCCTCAATATGAGGATGAATTGTCTAATCTTTGATTAGCAAGACACTCTAGAGGTGTTCTTCAATTAATTTGGTTTAATATGCAAAACCAATCAAAATCGGACTAATTTGTAGATTTAGTTCTGCACAATGCATGCATGATGACAGCGGAATTCATATAACAGTGGAATCGGTCTACTGATTCTCTCAACATTTGTAGGTTGTTCCAAACTAGATCAGTAGTTTCAGCCATGAGCCATATGTTGGCATTCTTCGCTCACAACACTAGCTGGCCTTGTATTGATCTTGGTACATGGGGCTTTCATCATTAATCTGTCGTTAATTTTGTCCATCACTCACTTTCTACATCGCGTTATTCAGGGATCCTCTTCGACTATTTAGAGAGTTGAGAGGCACATATACGATATGTACCAAAGCAAAATCCTTATTCGTATGTGGAAGAACATCCTTACATATATTTATTATTTTTAATATAAAAAAAGGAGTATATTATTATTATTATTATTATTATTATTATTATTATTATTATTATCATCATTTATTATAACAAATATTGACTAGATCCTTAAAATGCTAGAAGTATGCATCCTCACTAGTTTTAGTTCAAACTTACAACATATAATAAGTTTCTCGAGTTCACACTACATGAGCTTTGAACTATAACTAACAAAGTTAAAATTTTAAAAGTTGAAATGTGAAATTAAAAAATTTGAAATGTGAAATTTGTGCGACTAGGAAGAGATGGAATCAGCCTTGGGTGTTAGGAAGGGATTTCAACATAACTAGATACCAAGACGAACATAGAGGTAGAGACCCAAGTTGCAACAAGCAGAGACTTTCAATAGAACAATAGATGATTTGGAGTTGATACAGTTAGAAATGACTGACAGAAAATTCACTTGGTCCAACATGCAACACAACCCAATTCTTTTAAAATTAGATAGAGTGCTAGTGTCCAATGATTGGGAGGACGCTTTTTCGCTAGCAAAAGTGAAGTCTGCAACAAAATATACGTCTGACCACCTGCCACTAGTCATAGATTCTGGTTAGGTAATCAGAAACAAGATCTACCCTTTTAGATTTGAAAAATCTGGGACAACGATGAGCGAAACAAGACAAGTCATCAAAGAGTCTTGGAGCGGCCCTACTACTCAAACATTGGCCGTTGGAATCTGGGTGGAAAAGACAAGGCGACTTCGTAGAAGGTTAAAAGGGTGGGCTAAACAGAAGCTAGGAGACACCAACTTAATAAGGAAGACATTAGCCAAGAGGATTCAGGAGTTAGAAACCATGCAAGAAGAAAGGGATCTAACGGGAACGGAAAAAGACGAAGTGGCAGGAGATAGGCTACAATTACAACATACAGCGACTATGGAGGAGCTGTATTGGAAGCAGCGGTCGAGAATTCAATGACTGGCTGAAGGGGATGCAAACACAAAATTCTTTCACAAGGTGGCAAACGGAAGAAGAAGACAAAATCATATTGCAGGGTTATTCATCGATGGAACCTGGACAGAGAACGATGGATTTATCAGAGAGCATTTAGACAGAAAATACCACGAATTGCTCGGCAGTAAAAGCTCAGTAAGATGCAACCTATCCTGTAACACCCCGAATTTCAAATAAGGATAAATTCGAGATTTCACAGGATCTTTACTTCACTTCGTACAATTTTACAAGGAATTTAAAACTTTTCATTCACAATACATCAGAATTTCTTTACACTTGATTTTTTACACAGCGGAAGACTAAAAGATTACAATAATGAAAAACAACTTGTATAACTTTAACATCATTTGCAACATCTTTAACTTCTGAACAGCAACAGCATATCCACTTTATAACTCCATGAATAGTCCATTACCTGCATGTCAGTCTGTGGGCACGTCAGTCACTTACAACTGACGAAATGTTATACACGGCTATCCTCTCTATGCCTGGAATAGTATAACGATCTCATACTTTAACAAATCACAAAAAGATTGAATGAACATATAAAGTGTCAAAATGTGATTATTCTAAATATAAGTGTATGTCATGCCTTAATGCCTAATGCACACAATTCTACACTAGGATGACACTAATGCACACTTGTTCGGATTCTATGCATCCCATACTACATAGGTCCGAGGGCAAGCGCCTACGTTCTTCACAATACAGGGCTCGATCCCTCGCCATGAAAACTACCCGGTAGCAAAACAAAGTTCAGACTATTCCACGAATGTGAATCCCAGCCTTGGAGTCCACCAACAGCTGTTATAACAGATTCCACATCGTACGAACCGTCCCGTATGTGACCCTCTAGCCCAGTATATATATATATACATTGGAGACGGTAAACACAAAAATCCATCCGTCCAACTACTCAAGATCCCGGAGTCCACCGCTGACCCGTCCTCATAGTCCCGGACTAAAATATAATAATCCGTCTCCCACAGGGCAACCTCAGTCCACCAACTGGGTCTATAGTCTTGGAGTCCACCAACAGCTATATAGAGCACCCCACTTACGTTTCCCTAAGTTTACTACATCTTCACTTATGTGCCTAAATTTTTCTTAAGTTCAAGACACGAATAATTTCCATTCAAGAATTAGTTTTTCCTCCTACCGGACTTAATCAACAAATGCGAGATAGCCCCATGGCCATATCTCCAAATCATATCTCAAATATTTCTTTCAATAATGCCGGTATCGAGGTCTTACTAACTCTAAATCGTAAACTTTCATGTACAAGAAGCATGGGTATTCACACCCTTTCATTATCATGTCTTAAACTTAAATAATTTCATCTTTCAATTCATTCACAATTGATCACAATCTTGTCTTAACACTTATCCACAAAGTAATCATTTCATAGTCTTGCCACTATTCATGATCTAGTTATTCATAATAAATAATAATTCATTCATAATTTCAAATTCATATGATGTCTCATTTTAGCATGATTCAATGATCTATTTATTCATTCATCAGCTTCATAGCAAAAATAATTCCTTTCAATGTGCATAATTTCATCACATGAAATTTCATACAAACATGGTATCTCAATGCACTTCAAAAATATTCTTTAAATAAATAAGAGTATAACTCTCTTAAAAAAAAACACCACTTCACAAAATAATTGTGTTCTCAACTTTCCGTTTCTTTTTATAGTTCAAGATATACAAGGCAATTTTATAACTATGATTTTCCTTTTCATTATATATTAATAGTAAAATTTATATCTCAATTTCCTTCATATCCAAGGCTTAATTATATGAAAAGGACTCCAAAAAAAAAAAAGTTATCTTACAAAGATTGGGAGTTGAGCCGAAATATTACTTCAGAAAAGAATGAGGAATGAACTTTTCTGGACTAAGTGAAGTAATGTGTTAAACCCCGAAATTAACTACATACGTTGGTTTAGTTAGAGGATAATCATGGAGTACCATCACAAAATTATTTGATAACTACATACAAACCTATTTGCATTTTGAAATTGCCAGCATACGTATAGCAATGGTGCTGTAAAGAATTTCTTTACACAACTAGCAATAGTCTCCAACCATTTCAAACTTTATTTATTTATTTTTTTTTTTAAACATATGTCGACATGTAAAAATAATAAAAACTTATCTTTCTCTCTTTTTTTTTTTTTTTTTTTTTTAGCATTATGTCACAATAAAAATATTCTTTAACAATTACTCATACTTGTCACACAATTTGACAAACAAGAATTTGCAAACATTCTAACATGGTCCATATGATTATTTCTCTACTTCTTAATTAGCATGGTAACAATTTGTTCACTAACTTTCAACAAGATCATTGTATATTGTGCTAGCATGGATTCTACATATATCTACACATATCACACTCAATTCATACTAGTCATATAAAATAATTAGCATGCAATTTCTACAATTAGAAAGTATGAGACACCCACTTTTATGTTTTACTACTCATTTTTCATCACATACAAAAGTGTAAATTAAATCTACTTTTCATATCTCATTCAAAACATACATTTTCCCAAGATGAAGTTTTAACATGAATCATGGTATCAAACATCAAAATCCCATATTATTCATAGCATGTATTTTAGCATAAAAATTACCTACATAGCAATATCATCTCATAAGATTAATTTATAATTTTTAGCATGATATTTCTACAACTAGAAAGTAAGAAATCACCCACCTCTTGAAGCTTGAACAATTGGAAAAATGATCACCACTTCTAGCTCCAAGACTCCTAGCTCTTCTCCTCCTAGCAATGGCCTCCAAGCACAATAACTCTTTTTTTTTTTTTTCTTACACTCTTTTCTTTCTCTCTTTTTTTTCTCTTGTTTATTTTATTTTTGGTGTGAAAAAGAATGAGAGATGGGTTGCTATTTATAGAACAATGCTAGGGACTATATTGCAAAATCTCCCACCTAATAACTTCTCATTTTAATTCTCTTTTTAATTCTCACCTCTTCATATTTTTAACTCCTAAAACTCCCAACCTCTCATCTCCCCACTCTCCATGAACTTAACCACTCCATTAATCCCCTCCCCTAGCCCACAAAATGGTCCAAATACATTTGTGTGTGCATGCATACATGCACAAACAAATATGAACATATTTCTATAACTCAAAAATGTGTACTAATATTGTAACTTGTCATGTATAACTTAATTTGTGATTTTAATAATGGGCTTGCTACATGGGCTCATTTCTAATTAATTAGTTTGATTATCTAGTGGGCTTGCTACATGGGCTCATTACTAATTAATTTATTTAATTATCTAGTGGGCTTGCTACATGGGCTCATTACTAATTAATTTATTTAATTATCTAGTGGGCTCCTCTCCTAATGGGCTACATTTTAGTTTATAGGTCCATGGATCAAAAGAAAGGCTAAATAAAACTAATGCATGCTAAAAATAGTAAAATGAGAGTAGCAAAATGAGAATAAACAATTTGCATGTGCACCATACGTGCAAAAAAATTGAAAAATGTATTTTAATCAAAATAGGGGGAAATGAATTTCCGTTTTTATAAAATAGATTTAAATATATAAAATAAATAATTTAAACACATAGAAAATATTGTACGTAGCGGTGGAGAATATGTAATTAATACGTGTATTGAAAACACGTAAAAAGCACGTAGAATACAAATATCGAAATATTATATTTTTGTTGACTCAAAATAGGGAAAAATCAATATTGAAAATAAATAAATAGTCGATAATCAAAATACGGGATGAAAACATGTTACAAAATACACGTGCGTAACACACGAGGGCAAAATTGTAATTCCAATTTTGCGGGGTGTTACACTCTCCCCCCCTTAGAGTAGTTCCGTCCCCGGAACTTGCTAGGGTAAAGATTGTATTTTGTACAAGCCAAAGAAAATATCATTATTGTATTTAGAAAACTGCAACTTTAAGAAAAATAAAGGTAGTATATACAACAAGGAAAACAAGACAAACTCTTTATAAAAAGACTATGAATATTAAGATGTTACAAGACGGAACAAGAAAATTAGGAAAATGGCATAAGAACTGAAATGTGACAGGAGATAGAATAGTTTGAGAGAAATTTTCGTACAAAAATAATGTTAGGTAAGCTATTAGATAAAAGGGTAAAGTCAATCATGTCGTTAATTTCGAAATAGTTCGGAAAACAATGTGGTGAAGAAAACATGGTCAATAGGAAATTTAGAAAAAAAAAAATTTATCAATGTAATAAACTGTAGAAAATCCGCAAAATTAGCAATTTAAAACATGACCATTGAATAAGATTTTGGAAAAATAAATGGGAATAAGACTTTGTTGAAAACATAAAATGACTTTGTATATCAATTAATAAAATAGTTTGTAAGGGAACTATAATAATTATACACACAATTTGAAAAAATAAAAGGTATACGTCGAAATACTTTTGAATATACAAAATTTTGTAGTGATGAAAATAATTTATAACATTAAGACAAAATAGTGTAAAGCACATACACGAGATGAAAACACAATTGAAAACAATAATTATATAGTATAGTAATTTAGGACAATAGACATAAACAAAAGTATTAAGGTAATTAGATGAGGGTAAAATGATATGTATACTATTAAAATATATGACATATATAGAAATCATTGGAAAAATATAGGTAATTACTAAGAGTGTAAAGACAGTTAAAATTTGAGAAAAGATAATGTATAAATAGTGTGTATATGCATTATATTAAAGAAACATAAAACTATAAAAGTAATGAATAGTGATTAATAGAAAAATGAATTTATCAAAACAAATATGCAATAATAGTACCGAATGTAAACAAATAAAACAATAGTAGGTCGCATTTATATAGGTAGAAAATTTCAATCTTGTTAAAAACATATAGGATAAGATACTATAGTTTCATACAAATCAAAATCATATAAAATGAGAGCACATAAGAAAATTTCATAAGAAAAATCCAAAATAATAAATGAAGAAAATAATTGTTGAAATATTAATTTAATAAACGGCAACTTGACAAAATACGTAAAGTAAGAGTAGATATAAACGGGTAATCTTAAAGTGACATAAATACATGAAAGACAAAATTTTAAGTTTGAAAAATAGGTTTAAAATATCAAGACTAAGGAAGATAGACAAATAATAAATATTCAAATGATTTAATAACATAAGAAAATATTTATTTGAAAAAAAATATATGGAGAAAGTAGCATGATAAAAATCTACAAAATAATTTGAGAGGAAAGTGTGTAAGGTATCATGAATAACGGTCCAAGCTACCACGCTTCCACTGCGCCACTCTGATATCCAGGGGAAAATGTGCTCGCATACACTCTCATATTAATGTATACGAGGAGAACATCATGAATGAAATTGAATGCAAGTTCAATAACAACTTCATTCACGACTCCAGTCATCCAAAAGAAAGAGAAAACATCAGTGTATAGAGCAACACAAATGTAAATCACTTACATTTAAATCTCTATAGACTGAAACTCACACTCTAGTGTCCACAGGAATAATATTGAAACTACTCAATAAGGTGTCACGGGTTCTAGACTATAGTTAATGGTCTTATTACTTTTTCTAAACAGTTCTTTAGTCTATCAAGTTCGGATTTACTTGGGTTAGCCGTAAGAGTCGGTTCCCAGCTAGCGGTGGTCCGAAGACGCTTAAGTACCGTGTCGCTTAGGGTTGTTTACACCCGGTTGATAGAAGGACTCTCTTGGTTTGTTCCCAAATTTATCGTCACTTTTTATCATTCCTTATAAACTTGTACTACTTGTGAAGCATGCTCTGATACCATCTGTAACACCCCGAATTTCAAATAAGGATAAATTCGAGATTTCACAGGATCTTTACTTCACTTCGTACAATTTTATAAGGAATTTAAAACTTTTCATTCACAATACATCAGAATTTCTTTACACTTGATTTTTTACACAGCGGAAGACTAAAAGATTACAATAATGAAAAACAACTTGTATAACTTTAACATCATTTGCAACATCTTTAACTTCTGAACAGCAACAGCATATCCACTTTATAACTCCATGAATAGTCCATTACCTGCATGTCAGTCTGTGGGCACGTCAGTCACTTACAACTGACGAAATGTTATACACGGCTATCCTCTCTATGCCTGGAATAGTATAACGATCTCATACTTTAACAAATCACAAAAAGATTGAATGAACATATAAAGTGTCAAAATGTGATTATTCTAAATATAAGTGTATGTCATGCCTTAATGCCTAATGCACACAATTCTACACTAGGATGACACTAATGCACACTTGTTCGGATTCTATGCATCCCATACTACATAGGTCCGAGGGCAAGCGCCTACGTTCTTCACAATACAGGGCTCGATCCCTCGCCATGAAAACTACCCGGTAGCAAAACAAAGTTCAGACTATTCCACGAATGTGAATCCCAGCCTTGGAGTCCACCAACAGCTGTTATAACAGATTCCACATCGTACGAACCGTCCCGTATGTGACCCTCTAGCCCAGTATATATATATATACATTGGAGACGGTAAACACAAAAATCCATCCGTCCAACTACTCAAGATCCCGGAGTCCACCGCTGACCCGTCCTCATAGTCCCGGACTAAAATATAATAATCCGTCTCCCACAGGGCAACCTCAGTCCACCAACTGGGTCTATAGTCTTGGAGTCCACCAACAGCTATATAGAGCACCCCACTTACGTTTCCCTAAGTTTACTACATCTTCACTTATGTGCCTAAATTTTTCTTAAGTTCAAGACACGAATAATTTCCATTCAAGAATTAGTTTTTCCTCCTACCGGACTTAATCAACAAATGCGAGATAGCCCCATGGCCATATCTCCAAATCATATCTCAAATATTTCTTTCAATAATGCCGGTATCGAGGTCTTACTAACTCTAAATCGTAAACTTTCATGTACAAGAAGCATGGGTATTCACACCCTTTCATTATCATGTCTTAAACTTAAATAATTTCATCTTTCAATTCATTCACAATTGATCACAATCTTGTCTTAACACTTATCCACAAAGTAATCATTTCATAGTCTTGCCACTATTCATGATCTAGTTATTCATAATAAATAATAATTCATTCATAATTTCAAATTCATATGATGTCTCATTTTAGCATGATTCAATGATCTATTTATTCATTCATCAGCTTCATAGCAAAAATAATTCCTTTCAATGTGCATAATTTCATCACATGAAATTTCATACAAACATGGTATCTCAATGCACTTCAAAAATATTCTTTAAATAAATAAGAGTATAACTCTCTTAAAAAAAAACACCACTTCACAAAATAATTGTGTTCTCAACTTTCCGTTTCTTTTTATAGTTCAAGATATACAAGGCAATTTTATAACTATGATTTTCCTTTTCATTATATATTAATAGTAAAATTTATATCTCAATTTCCTTCATATCCAAGGCTTAATTATATGAAAAGGACTCCAAAAAAAAAAAAGTTATCTTACAAAGATTGGGAGTTGAGCCGAAATATTACTTCAGAAAAGAATGAGGAATGAACTTTTCTGGACTAAGTGAAGTAATGTGTTAAACCCCGAAATTAACTACATACGTTGGTTTAGTTAGAGGATAATCATGGAGTACCATCACAAAATTATTTGATAACTACATACAAACCTATTTGCATTTTGAAATTGCCAGCATACGTATAGCAATGGTGCTGTAAAGAATTTCTTTACACAACTAGCAATAGTCTCCAACCATTTCAAACTTTATTTATTTATTTTTTTTTTTAAACATATGTCGACATGTAAAAATAATAAAAACTTATCTTTCTCTCTTTTTTTTTTTTTTTTTTTTTAGCATTATGTCACAATAAAAATATTCTTTAACAATTACTCATACTTGTCACACAATTTGACAAACAAGAATTTGCAAACATTCTAACATGGTCCATATGATTATTTCTCTACTTCTTAATTAGCATGGTAACAATTTGTTCACTAACTTTCAACAAGATCATTGTATATTGTGCTAGCATGGATTCTACATATATCTACACATATCACACTCAATTCATACTAGTCATATAAAATAATTAGCATGCAATTTCTACAATTAGAAAGTATGAGACACCCACTTTTATGTTTTACTACTCATTTTTCATCACATACAAAAGTGTAAATTAAATCTACTTTTCATATCTCATTCAAAACATACATTTTCCCAAGATGAAGTTTTAACATGAATCATGGTATCAAACATCAAAATCCCATATTATTCATAGCATGTATTTTAGCATAAAAATTACCTACATAGCAATATCATCTCATAAGATTAATTTATAATTTTTAGCATGATATTTCTACAACTAGAAAGTAAGAAATCACCCACCTCTTGAAGCTTGAACAATTGGAAAAATGATCACCACTTCTAGCTCCAAGACTCCTAGCTCTTCTCCTCCTAGCAATGGCCTCCAAGCACAATAACTCTTTTTTTTTTTTTTCTTACACTCTTTTCTTTCTCTCTTTTTTTTCTCTTGTTTATTTTATTTTTGGTGTGAAAAAGAATGAGAGATGGGTTGCTATTTATAGAACAATGCTAGGGACTATATTGCAAAATCTCCCACCTAATAACTTCTCATTTTAATTCTCACCTCTTCATATTTTTAACTCCTAAAACTCCCAACCTCTCATCTCCCCACTCTCCATGAACTTAACCACTCCATTAATCCCCTCCCCTAGCCCACAAAATGGTCCAAATACATTTGTGTGTGCATGCATACATGCACAAACAAATATGAACATATTTCTATAACTCAAAAATGTGTACTAATATTGTAACTTGTCATGTATAACTTAATTTGTGATTTTAATAATGGGCTTGCTACATGGGCTCATTTCTAATTAATTAGTTTGATTATCTAGTGGGCTTGCTACATGGGCTCATTACTAATTAATTTATTTAATTATCTAGTGGGCTTGCTACATGGGCTCATTACTAATTAATTTATTTAATTATCTAGTGGGCTCCTCTCCTAATGGGCTACATTTTAGTTTATAGGTCCATGGATCAAAAGAAAGGCTAAATAAAACTAATGCATGCTAAAAATAGTAAAATGAGAGTAGCAAAATGAGAATAAACAATTTGCATGTGCACCATACGTGCAAAAAAATTGAAAAATGTATTTTAATCAAAATAGGGGGAAATGAATTTCCGTTTTTATAAAATAGATTTAAATATATAAAATAAATAATTTAAACACATAGAAAATATTGTACGTAGCGGTGGAGAATATGTAATTAATACGTGTATTGAAAACACGTAAAAAGCACGTAGAATACAAATATCGAAATATTATATTTTTGTTGACTCAAAATAGGGAAAAATCAATATTGAAAATAAATAAATAGTCGATAATCAAAATACGGGATGAAAACATGTTACAAAATACACGTGCGTAACACACGAGGGCAAAATTGTAATTCCAATTTTGCGGGGTGTTACATATCCCCTGACATGTGGAGCTCGTCTTCAATAGATGGCAGCGAGGGCATTGAAAATGCTTTTTCGGAAGAGGAAGTACGCGATGCAATCAATCAGCTTGGACAGGACTGTTAGGTTTTGTGAGAAATTAACAATTGGGAATTAGGGTTTATCACTAGATCTAAGTTGCTTGAGATATTCACCCTAGGTATCAAGATTGGAATACCTAGACTGCTATCACAAGCCAGTATTTATCTCTAAATACTAGTTTGGGTATCGAGTTATAAGCTCACAAATCGAGTTTCAATATCCATTCAATTGTACGTTCAATACACGTGTTACTCATATTCACATGCAATATTTAGATAGAGAGAATATACCAATATATCCAACAATCTTCTCCTATATTCTCGATATATAAAGTACATGATTATCTCATCAGTTCAGTATAAAACTGACTGGCTGATAGCAGTCCATAAAAGAAAAGCATCATAAAGGTATAGTTTTATAAGAACCAATAGAATTATAAAACTGAAAAGTTCAATCAAAGACTAAACCAATATAATTAAGTAGTTCCAAAACCATATCCAATTCAGAATAGTTCACATAGACTAAACCAACTGGAATAATCTGTCATAGTTTCAAAATCAAACAAAGCAAATAAACTTCAAGAACAAAATATGAGTTTTAAGCTCATGAACACAAGAGACTTAAACTCAACAGAAGTTTTACCAAGCAAGTGACTAATTTATTCTCGAAAGAAATAAACTGAAATTCTATCCTTGCACATTGCTTTATGTTTACTCCTTCATTTTGAGCAAATCATTATTTTTGAAATCTATGTTGACAAATTCAACTCCTCCATCTTTGCTAGCTTATATAAAACAATAATATCAAGAGACACATCTCTAAGAATTCCAACGAATTTCACAAAGTATCTGGTTCCACAAAAGAACTTAGTACAATTCATAATTAGCTTAGCAAAAATATAACGTAAGCATCACAATCAAGTATCTTTAATAAATAAAGTACATGAACTTTATAGTTTCTACACGAACCATACTATGTTTCATATTGGAATCATACTGTGTTGACAGAGGAGGAGGCGACGGGAGGCGAGCGACTCCGACGGGCGGCGAGCGACTCCGAGGGTTTCGACAAGATCCGACGGCTTCAACAAGGTCCGACGAGATCCAACAAAACTCCGATTTCCCTCTTAATTAATCTCACAAATTGATTAAATATCTCACGATTGTTAGGTTTTGTGAGAAATTAACAATTGGGAATTAGGGTTTACCTCTAGATCTAAGTTGCTTGAAATATTCATCCTAGGTATCAAGATTGGAATACCTAGACTGCTATCACAAGCCAGTATTTATCTCTAAATACTGGTTTGGGTATCGGGTTATAAGCCCACAAACCTGCGTTCCAATATCCATTCAATTGTACGTTCAATACACGTGTTACTCATATGCACATGCAATATTTATATAGAGAGAATATACCAATATATGCAACAAGAACAAGGCACCGGGCCCAGACGGGTTGCCTATCTTCTTCTACAGAATCTACTGGAAAATTATCAAGGCACATCTAATGAATATTTTCAAAGAGCTTTACGACGGAAGTGCATACCTGGATAGGATTAATTATGCCTCTATAACCCTCATTCCTAAGAAGCGCGAAGTACATAGGGCTGAGGATCTCAGACCTATCAGCCTGATAAATGGTTCCTTCAAAATCGTCACGAAAGTGCTAGTACAGAGATTGACTCCCCACTTACATGATGTGGTAGCACCGTCACAGAGCGGCTTCATCAGAGGAAGAGACATTATGGACAGCATAGCCTCAGCCCACGAGATAGTCTTTAGGGGAAATAGAGGTATGGCAGACAGTTTCCTGCTGAAGGTAGATTTTGAAAAGGCATACGACTCGATACATTGGGAATGTTTGGACGAGGCATTGAAGCTCAAAGGCTTCGGTGACAAATGACGATTATGGATGACAGTGTGTGTTCAAAGAGGAAAATCGAGCATATATGTTAATGGGCAGCAAGACAAAGAAATCAAATGCAAAAGGGGACTCAGGCAGGGGGATCCTCTATCATCACTTTTATTAGCAATCGTAGCGGATGGACTCGCTGAAATGATAAGGAGGGCACAGGATAACAATGTCATCAAAGGAGTTCAGATTAAAGGAATCAATCAGCCGATGTCAATTCTTCAATATGCTGATGACACACTCTTGTTTGGTACTGCTAAAGTTGAAGAAGCTATAGCTATTAAGGCGGCATTGGCATGCTTTCAAGGATGGTCGGGCTTGAAAGTAAATTTGAATAAGAGTTGTGTCATCCCGATCAACGAACGCCTATCAACGTCGGTGAGCACTATCTCCGCAATTTTAGAAGGCGAGGGGGGGGGGGGCGAATTCCCAATCAAATACTTGGGTACGCCAATTGGGCCTGGAGCAGTGTTAAGGAAAGACTGGATCCCGCTAATAGAAAAGATTGAAAAGAAATTGAGGGTCTGGAAGAGCCGTTTCCTTTCTTTAGGGGGTAGGATTACATTACTAAACTCGGTTCTCAGTGTAATTCCCCTTTATTTAATGTCGACCTACGAATTACCCAAATGGGTGATCAATAAGATAGATAAGCTGAGAAGACGGTTTTTATGGAAAGGAACTGATGAAGGTAACAAAGGGTTTCACTTGGTCAAGTGGGGCAGGGTTTGCAAGAGAAGAGAATTTGGCAGGTTGGGAATTCAAAATCTGCATGATATGAATAGAGCATTGCTGTGCAAATGGTGGTGGAAAATTACCAAATGACGCAATGGATGGTGGTGCTACTCGTTCGATCTATTCCGAAAGCGGAGAAAATATTGTTTTGGAGGAAGAAGCGTGTTCGGAAAGGTTTCGATACTACGGAAAAGAGTGGCAAAACAAGAAAAGATGTTCAATATAAACACTAGATGTAGGATTGGGAACGGGAAGCACACTAGATTTTGGAAGGATAAGTGGTGCGAGAATAGGTCGTTTATCAACATTTTCCCACAAGCAGCGGCGACAGCAGCTGACAAAGATTCTCTAGTGGCGGATGTCTGGAAGATTGGGAAACTTAGGCTGATTGTTTCAAGCGAATTCTCAGCCAAAAGTACTCATCAATTCGAAGAACTAAATAGGCTCATCCAAGCCGAAGGCAGGGAAACTAACAATGACACAGATGAAAGATGGTGGAACATTGACGATTCTAAATGCTTTTCGGTGTCGTCAATGTATAAATGGTTGAACAATGGTGGAATTAGATGTAAAGAGGAAAACATCATCTGGGGAACACAGGCACCTCTTAAAGTCAGTGTTGTAACTGGCTGGCGCACAACGATGCTATCCTATCAAAAGTCAATCTTAGGAAAAGAAAAATGCAAATTGACGCCAAGTGTGATACTTGTCTAGATAAGGAGGAAGACACCACCCACTTATTCTTTTCGTGCTGTAAAGCGGTTCTTACTTGGAAAGTAGTATGTAGAGGTTTTGGGTGTGCTTAGCGTCCTAGGTCTACTCTATGGAGGGAACAACTAATCAGGATAGAGGACAAACAGGCATGAGGTATAGCAGTAGCAGCTACCTTATGGAGATTATGGCTAGACCGAAACGACTTATGCTTTTGCAATATTTCTTATAGATTTTCAACTTCCATGCATAATATTTTCCTTCTCATTTACGATTGGGCAGGATATGCGGGAACCAGGAAGAAGCTGAAGCTGAATGAAGAGGAGTAGTCCTCCAAGACTGTCGGGGAGAAGCACTTCTCCTATCCACTGCGGGATTACAGTCGTTATTGATTTTGATGCATTTTGATGTACTCTTTATGCTTTGGATGATACCTTTGTATTGATGTTGCAACTTGATGTTTATGCTTTACTTTAGAGTAGGCTGTTGTATTGCGGAGCATTATACTCCCGTTTTGTTCACTTATTTGTACTACTGTGTTTCTTTAATCATCATTAAAGAAACGATGATGGGTCATCTTTTTATGTTAAAAAAAAAAAAACAAAAAAAAAAAACACTACTAGGCTTGTAGCATCATCATACAAATACAAAGTTAGTGGGCCAGCACAAGCCCGACCAGGCTACATATGGGCACGAGGTGAGGGGCCTTGTCGCAAACAAGACCCCATCTCCCTAATCTGTGTGTCTCCCCTCGATCTCTCCTTATCATCCCTTAACCTACAAGCTTCAACCACTCATCGCGTCAAATTTCAAACCAGAAAATATATATTAAAAAAAAAACAACAAAAAACCTCCTTTTGGATCTACATCGAATCATTAATTACTCATCACCTTTAAAAACTCCCCATGAATATACTTGTAAACAACTCTAAAAAATTAGGATGGTTACATTAGAGAAGAGAATTATGCTGATATTGGTGATGGTCTTCATTCTTTACGTCTCGGCGGCGGCGTTGGAATCAAGAGTTCGTCCTTCTTCACAAGAGGCGGAAGAGAGAGTGGGAGCGAAAGCATGGAGAAGAAGCGACGATTTGATTGAAGAAAGTCTCTTGTTCGCTTCCAAAAGAGCAGTGCCAGCCTGCCCTGATCCATTGCATAATCGGTAGTGCGTGTTTGTATGTTTTTGTTCATATATAGCAAGTGAAGGCACGTAGGTATCAATTATATCGATTAATAAAGGATACATGCCATCAATTTTTAAGGGGTCATCAAACTTCAGAATTATGTTTTTTCAGTTATAAACTTGTAAGGGAAAAAGGGGTATGAGCAACTTGCTCATTTAGTAAATGAGCAATTGATGATGTGGCAAACATGTGATTGGAAAATCCTTAAAGGGTTAGTTGTCCAATGTATCACATGCATGCCACATAATCAATTGCTCATTTACTAAATGAGCAAGTTGCTCATATCCCTTTTACCCAACTTGTAATACTTGAAAGAATAGATATGGCATGTATATATATATGCAATATTTCGGTCATTTTAATGAATGCATTCCCTTGCTTTGCCATTTCTATATATTTGTTATCTTTCTTGATCAGAATCATGGAGCTAGGTTTGACATGCGTGTGTAATTTGTTCGAGTTTGAATGGAACTTAAGAAACTTGAAGTCGAACATGCATATACGTACATGAATTTCTTAAATTTAAAGCATCTTGTCACATAGATTTGTTTGGGATGAGTTTATAATGTTTGAGAGCATCCACAATGGTAATTCCTATTTTTTGGCAAAATGGGACGAATAGAAATAGAATAGATCGAAAGTGCTGCAGTGAGCGTTTGCTATATTTTGACAAGGACGAGACATCTTGTTTCGTCGTTTAATTTTTTTTTTAAGATTTAATTAATTACCGATTAACTATTAAAACATATTAATTAAATAAATTAAATATTATAATATAACCTAAACCTATCTAAACACCTACCAAAACATCATTAAACCAACTAAACCTACTTTTTTAAAGTCCCTAAAAGCTGGACGGGACATGATGTCCCGTCCGTGCTTTTCGGTGATTTTTTTTTTTTTTTTTCATCCTATCTGGTCCGTTGGATGATGAAAAAAAAAAAAATCCAAAAAACAAAACGGACGGGACATGTCTCGTCCGATTGTTTAAAAAAATTTTTTTTTTTTGGGAAGGACGATACAACATGTATCGTCCGACCCTATTTTTAAAAAAAATATATATATATATATATATACGGGACGAGACAAGTTGTCTCGTCCGATCGGAATGAAAAAAAAAAAAGCTGAGACGATACATGATGTATCGTCTTCTATAATCTCAAATTCGCTAGCCCACTTCTCATATTTGAGAAGCGACTGTAGCTCGTTCGCTATTTTTTGAGAAAATAGCAAACGACTGCAGCGCTCAATTCTTATAAAATTCTCATATTATGAGAATATGGGAATTATAGCAAACGACTGTGGATGCTCTGACAAGCCACAACTTCCTATATGTCTTACATACTATGTTCAGGATTGTATCTGAGTTTCAGGGGGGCCCTAAGCAAGTTCTCAAATGAGGCCTTTTGCAAGTTGACAAAATAAAAATGACAATTATTTAAATGCAAACAAACTTTGAGCATTGGAGAACAAACTATTTAAATGAAAATAAATTTATATATATGCTTCCAAAAAAAATTAATTTGTTAACGTACACTTTTTATATGAAATGGCTCGTGGCAAAAAGAAACTCCGACAAACTCTAACACCAAAAACGAAATATGTCATCTCAAAAAGTTAAATATGATATATTAGAGAACACGATGAGAATGAAATGATGATGAATATATGATATTATTTGGAAGCTTAAAATGTAGAATAACCATATGCACTTGAAGATTTGGTTAGAAATTTATCATAAACAGGTAAATATGATATACCATAGAACATTGGAAAAATATCATAGAGTGCCATACAAGGGCTAAGTGAAAAATAATATTAAATTCATAAAATGTTAAAATGACATGTAAGGCTATGTGAAAAATAATTAGTTTTAAAAATAAAACTAATTGAAAAATTAGTTAGCCCATGCAACATGCAAGTTTCGAACCTGTAACCTTTGCATTATTAGCATAACACTCTAACCACTGAGCTAATAAGCCAAATGTTAATACAATGTAATTTTATCAAAAAATATTACTTTTTACTTTTTAACATTGTAAATACTTAAAAAATATGAGGCTCTATAAAATTGGGGGCCCAAAGCAGTTGCTTGTGCTGCTTGGGCCCAGATCCGCCCCTGACTATGTTTGATGTGAAGTGAATACAGCGAAGCGAGAAGATGTTTGAAACAAAGACGGAGACAAGAAAGAACTGCAGGTTGGCTGGGAAGGTGTTGACAATCGACTGCAACCAAGCAGGAAGCTCTCGACTACTCTTTTGAGCCGATTCTTGAGGGTCTGTTTGAACCCAGTTTCTTCTTCAATTTAGATCATACGACACATATCGTGTGGCTTGCTTTTCAGAATATATCAGATTGTACTAGATTAAGACTACAATCTAGGATTTCTCTAGATCTCTATTTAACAATTAATAGCCTCCATTGAGAGGTAATACTTAATCTGAGAGTTTTCTCTATTGTAAACAACATAATATCTTCTAGTTAGGCTTGAGATATATATATGTTCTTGGTGAGGGTATTGAAATTTTTGTATCTTCTATAGTTATCTTCTATAGTTAGACAATATCTCGGTTATTTCTCGCCCGGATTAGGTTCACCGAACATGGACAAAATTATGTGTCGTTGCTTGGTTGTTCGTTGTGATCGGTTGTCGCCTCTCGTTATATCCTTAAAATATGTTTTTTGTCTCGAGGTTCTCTACAAAGTGGTATGAGAGCATAGGTTGTGCGAGTTCCTTAGTGAAGATGACAGATCATAGTTTTTCAAAAATCAAGCAGTTCGACGGTAAGAACAACTTTAATCTCTGGAAGGTAGACATATACGCCGTATTGGTCCAACATGGCTTACATCTTTGCCTTAGAAGAAGATAAAGGGACACCATCTAGCATGAAGCAGGAGAAGTGAGATGAGATTTGTTTAAAAGCCTTGAGTTTAATCCGGCCGTTATTGTCGGACGATGTC
The DNA here is from genome assembly GCA_017893485.1 of Hemerocallis citrina. Classification (NCBI taxonomy): domain Eukaryota; kingdom Viridiplantae; phylum Streptophyta; class Magnoliopsida; order Asparagales; family Asphodelaceae; genus Hemerocallis; species Hemerocallis citrina. Next base: position 288,518,512 of record CM030360.1, on the reverse strand, counting down.
AAGTGCAACTTTCTTGAGGAGACAAGCGTGACGAGTCATAAGCGAGACTCATAATTGACTATTTAGGATCGTCATTACTGAATCAGCTGTACTAGAAGAGAATAATGTTTCGTTTCTTAATGAAGGCATCACTCTTCATAATCATATAGTAGAATTCAATAAAGTGTTATCCGAATTGAAGGCGATAAACGCATATGATCTAAGCGAAGAAGATAAAGCTTTTAACTTGATATATTCACTACCGTGCTACACGAAAAATCGGCCAAGGAGAAGCTGTCGAAGGCCGGTGTGGTCAAGGGCTTGAAGACTTATGAAGGAAACTCAGAAATCAGAGTCTACTTCTATGAATTGCATGGCGGGGAATGGATCTTAAATTGGAAGGGATAGTGCACGTAAGGTGGGATCCATTGCCACAATTGCAGAGGGTTCGGGCATTTCAAGTGGGATTCTCTTAGCTCGTCCCTCGGCATGGTAATCTGAGGCATTCACAAAATTCTCCTAAATTTTGCTTGGCTCATCCCTCGGCAAGGTATTATGAGCCACTCGACGAATCACCTGACCTTAACACCTTGGCTCGCCGAACCACTTAGGAAAATTCATATTTATTAATAAAAATTTGAAAAGTTAATTTTAAAAATCCCACAAAATAATTATGAATTTAGACTTTAATTAAAGATCCAAGAAGTAATTACAAAAAAGGAAAAGTCAATTAAAAATCTCTTTAAAATGACTAAAATTCTGATAGACGATTACTACCATTGGGAACTCCCGACGTAGTCCCGAATGTCCCCAGGAGAGCTACTCCTTAAAGGCTGCTACACCAAACCTCCAAAAGGGGAGAGGGGGTGGGGGGGGGGGGGTGATATGGGTAAAAGTTACAGCTAACCGAAGGCCGTACGATTCACGCACGAATCTCGAGGTTCATAAGGGCAAAAAAGTAATTTCACAACACCTATAGGCCCATGACCAGAACATGGGCGTCCCATAGGCCCACCATTTCGGCTCAGCCCACGAATAGGGGCTAGTTCACAACCCAATCATGGGAGATTGACCAGCCAATTATGGCTGACAATCAAATCCCCCCAAAATAGTAAGATATTAACTGATTTGATCTCGTGATTATATGAATCTTCCAAATCAGAAATCAGTTAGAGAATCTTCCTAAAACTGCTCCACATCAGCCCTATAAATACACCCTCACCCTCAATTACTAGGTAATCAACAAATATTTTGTCCACAAAAATCCACTTTATACTGCTAAGTTACTGTTTCAGGGCATTTTGCAGGTTTCTGGCAATATCTCAGCCACCAATTCCAAATCCTTCAGATGTAATCAAAGAGTGAGATCTAAGCTTTCTCTAATCATCAAAGAACTTATTATCTGTTGCTCCCACACCAAAAAAGCAGCATCAATAATATTAAAATAAAAACCAACCCAAACTGAATGCTAATTCTCTCTCTTTCTTCCTTCCTACTCCTTTGCTCACCTCAATTTCCAATCACCCATTGTAGACATACTATGGCTTTTCAAGTGAATTTATAATATAAAATTTTATTATTATTTATTTAGAATTGGAATAATTTCATGGAAAGGAGCACATTAGAGATGTACAAATTAAACTGGGCGCGGATCATCGTAGAATTTTTCGTAGAAAGCAAATAACCACAAAGATTAGAAACCAATACGAATAAAGTTGGAGGGGAATGGGATAGAAAGTATTAGAGATTTTGTCTATGACAACTATTAGGGCTTTTGAGCTTTTGTTGTAAGAGTTTTTTTTTTTTTTTTGGAAGGACTCAAATCGTTCTAAAGAGGTAAAGAGATTAATTGATTTAGTGTGTAGATTGGTTTGGTTCGGTTTTTTTTATATTTTATTTTGTTAATATTCTAATCTGAAACCGGGATTAGAAAACCGCAACTATCTCAAATTAAAAATAAAAATAAAAATGTAACGCCATAATTTTAGGAGGTGATGACACGGGTGGAAGAAACAGGACCCAATCAGCACCCCCTCAGTTAAACTCTTTTGGATTTTGTTACCATTTTTCCTAAATATAAAAATACCCTTTTGATATTGAGCTCTGTTAATTTATCGGTATATATTTCTAACGTTTAGAATTTGGAACTAGCAAATGGGCGATTTTTTTTTATAAGACACTTTTCAAAAATATTCGTAGGAGGACAGTTGTCCAAGTATTTGCGCTCATGGACTCAACAACTAAACTCGCCGTTCCCAACAACAAATTTAGTTGTTTCATCATCGCTATTGGGAAACAGCGTGTTTAGTGATAATTTTTAGTTCAAAATTTTTAAAGAAGACTCGCTGTTCCCAACGGTGAAGACATTTATACTAGACTCACTGTTGGAACAACGAGTTTAGTTCAAAATTTTCAAAAAAGACACGTTCCCAACGGCGAGGACATTTACACTAGACTTGCTGTTTGGAACTAGGAGGATGTAAGATTTTTTTTTTTTTTTTTTGGGATAAAAGATGACGCTCGTCATCGTTTCATTAATAAGAAATAACGAAACAAAGTAGTACAACTGAAATAAAAACCGTGTGAGGAACAGGCATCACGAAACATCAAAAGTACTCGGACCAACCCGGGTACAAAAGATAGCAACAAAAGACTAAAACATAGCATACAACACCACCTATAACAATCTCACTACCCTTGGAAACACTTAGGGTATGAAACGACATACAGCGCCAACAACCACTGTGCTAGAATGCTGCCTCGACTGTGTCAAGCTTGATGCCCCCCTGCGGTAATCATCATCCTCTTTCTGATCTCCACCGCCCCCTCCAAGGCCGCCTTTATGGCTAATCTCCTTCATTGTTCCTGATTCTCTTTACCCCCTCCTTAGCATCTGCCCAATCATGGATACGAATAAATATTTTGTGCATGGAGAAAGATAATCTATGCTGACAGTTGCGAAAAATAAAATCATTTCTTTCTAGCTAAAGACTCCAAATTGTTGCTACGGAAGCTATGTCCCAGCCCTAGTGTTAGTGTGACTAATGTGAACTTCTCTAATGGAGACCCAAATGTCGGTTGTTGAGTTCGGTACCTGGTTACACCCAAACCCCCTACAAACGATTTCCCAAGTAAGGCGAGCTCTAGGGCATTGAATGAGAATGTGATTAACATCTTCATCTGCGGCACGACACCTCCCACAGATCACGTTTATATTCAAGTTTCTCTTCTTAAGGTTCACTTTTGATAGAATCGCGTTTTTGTGTGCCAGCCAGCAAAACACTTTGACCCTGAAAGGGACAAGGGCCCCCCAAATAACTGCTTTACATCTCAGTCCTCCATCGTTTATCCATGAGTACATAGAAGAAACTGTAAAAGCTTTAGAATCATCTCGCTCCCACCGTCTTTCGTCATCTAAGTTGGCTCCATGATCACCTTCTTGTCGAACTAGCTTATTCAACGCTTCGAATTGTTGAACTGCCTCTGGACTTATGTAATGAGACACTACGAAACTCAGATTACCGTTCTTCCTGATGTCGGCTACAGCAAGATCTAAATTCTGTGTGGCTTCTGCGGCTTGGGGGAAATGATTAAGCAAACTAGTTTCACCGCACCATTTGTCTTTCCAGAATCTGGTTTTTTTCCCGTTTCTCACTATGCATCTAGTGTTAGTGAAGAAGATTTCTCCTTACTTTGATATGCCTTTCCATAGAAGAGAGACTTTGGCTGACGCACTTCTCCCACCGAACCGGAATTTCCTTCTCTTACGGAATAGATTGAAGGAGTGCCTCCACCATCCTTTGTGGTTGTTAGAGATCTTCCACCACCACTTCGTAAGCAAAGCTCTGTTCATGTCTTGAAGGTTCGTGATACCCAGGCCCCCGAACTCCTTTCTCTTACAGACTCTGCCCCAATTAACCAAATGGAATCCTTTGTTACCCTCATCCGTTCCTTTCCAAAGGAATCTCCGTCTTAGCTTGTCGATACTGTTGGATACCCATCTCGGTAATTCATAGATGGACATAAGGTATTGCGGGATAGCGCTAAGAACCAACTTAAGAAGAATAATCCTCCCCCCAAGCGAGAGGAACCTGCTCTGCCAGCCTTGCAGTTTCTTCTTAATTTTATCGAAAACGAAAATCCAGTCTTCTTTCAAAAGGTTACCGGGTCTAATTGGCGTCCCCAAATATTTAATTGGGAAGTCGCTCGACTTGCATTCTAAGATTTTCGAAATATCATTAACAGTCAATGACAAATAATCAGATGCGGGGATAACGCTAGCCTTATTGAGGTTAACTTTCAGACCCAACCACCCTTGGAAGCAAGCCAAAACAGCTTTGATGGCCACAACTTCTTCCACCGTAGCCCTGCCGAAGAGGATAGTATCGTCTGCGTATTGTAGAATCGTCATAGGCTGGTTAATCCCCTTGATTTGAAAGCCTTTGATGATGGAGCTATCTTGCGCTCTTCTGATCATTTCTGCTAATCTGTCCGCCACAATAGCGAAAAGTAGGGAAGATAGAGGGTCACCTTGTCGCAGACCTCTTTTACACCTTATCTCCTTCCCTTGCCATCCGTTAACCTGGATGGTCGATTTGCCACCCCTGATGCACATTTTCATCCATAATCTCCACTTTTGACTAAATCCTTTAAGCTGTAGGGCTTCTTCCGTACAGTCCCACGATACTGAGTCGTATGCCTTCTGGAAGTCTAGTTTCAGTAGGAAACCGTCCATCCTGCCTCTGTGAGCTCTAAAAATGGTTTCGTGGGCGGAAGCAATGCTATCCATAATATCCCTGCCTTTAATGAACCCACTCTGCGATTGTGCTATCACCACGTTCAGTTGGGGTCCTAATCTTTGGGCTAAGACCTTCGTGATGATTTTGAACGATCCGTTCAGTAAGCTGATTGGTCTCAGGTCTTCATGGGAGCTAACTTTGCTCTTCTTTGGAATCAAAATAATCGTAGCGTAGTTAAGCCTGTCCAGATTACAAACCCCATTGTAAAACTCATGGAAGATATTCAGAAGATCTTCTTTGATAATCGACCAGTATGTCTTGTAAAAAAAGATCGGAAATCCGTCAGGGCTTGGAGCCTTATCCTGGCCGAGATTCTTCACTGCGTCCCAAACCTCTTCTTCAGTGAATTTGTTTTCGATTCCCTCGCTTCCATCAATTCTGGAGGAGCTCCACATGTCTGGAGCTAGCGCGCATCTCCCCGTTGACTCCCCTCCCAATAGGTCGTGAAAATGCCTGTCGAGATGATCCTTGATGAGATCTTCATTTTCAGTCCACGTCCCGTTCACAGTGATGCCCGTAATGTGGTTTAATCTTTTCCGGCCGTTAGCCACCTTGTGGAAGTATTTTGTGTTTGCGTCCCCTTCTCTGAGCCATTGTATCCTCGATCTCTGTTGCCAATACAGTTCCTCTATCCTCCCGATCTGCTGAAACTCCAATCTTTTGTTTACAAGCTCGTCTTTCTCTTCCTCTTGCAGCTCTCTTTCCTCTATCGAGGCAGTCAAACTGTCGATTCTATTAATCAGAAGCTCTCTTCTCTGGTGAATGATTCGCGTTTCCGCTTTGGCCCAATCTCTTAATCTTTTTCGTAGACGTCTCGTCTTCTCAATCCAAACCCCTACGGCTGACATTTGAGCAGTACCTGCCTCCCAGGACTCTTTGATAATTTGCCTCGTCTCCCCGTGAATGGTCCAAGCTTTCTCAAATTTGAACTCGAAGTGCTTCATTTTGCCCTTTAATCCACAGTCGATAACTAGAGGAAGATGGTCTGAAGTATATCTTAGCGCTGTTTTGACCTTAGCTAGTGGGTGAACATCTTCCCACTCGTTCGAGACTAGCACTCGATCTAGCTTAGCCAATATCGGATTGCGCTGCATATTCGACCAAGTGAATTTTCTGTCAGTCATTTCTAGTTCCAATAGTTCTAATTCGTCTATAGTCTCGTTGAAAGAGTCTTGATCCGATTGGCAATGGCCTCTGCCATTGTGCTCCTCGTGGAATCTAGTAATGTTAAAATCCCCCCTACCATCCAGGCTCCTGACCATCTATTTCTGATGAATCTCAGTTCGGACCACAAATCTTTGCGCCTCCTGCTGTCGTACGGTCCGTATACGTTTGTAATAGACTGGATCCAATCGTCGCTCCTTCGTCTTAATCTGATCGAGACTGAGAAAAGACCGATGAAATCGTCGATGATCTCGAAAATAGTCGCATTAGCCCCTAACGCGATGCCACCTGAATACCCCTTAGCCGAATTAAAACGCCAGCTAAAATCCGCCAAACCTCTAAGGGCCGAGAACTCCACCTCCGTGGGGAACTCTAATCTAGTTTCTTGCAATCCACAAATATCGGGTTTAATCTTGCTAAGGGTAACTCCTATCGCTCTTTTTTTCAATCTTTGACGCATCCCTCTAACTTTGACGCATCCCTTTAATCTTTGACGCTCTTTTTTTCAAAATTATACGATGTAAGAAATTTTACAGAGTGAAATATTCTGTTTGACATAGTGAATTTTTGGAAATAGTACAGAGTGAAATATTCTTTAATCGTCGATGATCTCGAAAATAGTCGCATTAGCCCCTAACGCGATGCCACCTGAATACCCCTTAGCCGAATTAAAACGCCAGCTAAAATCCGCCAAACCTCTAAGGGCCGAGAACTCCACCTCCGTGGGGAACTCTAATCTAGTTTCTTGCAATCCACAAATATCGGGTTTAATCTTGCTAAGGGTAACTCCTATCGCTCTTTTTTTCAATCTTTGACGCATCCCTCTAACTTTGACGCATCCCTTTAATCTTTGACGCTCTTTTTTTCAAAATTATACGATGTAAGAAATTTTACAGAGTGAAATATTCTGTTTGACATAGTGAATTTTTGGAAAAAAACTCCATACAATTTTTTTTGAAGTCCAACAGAATATTTCACTCTGTAAAATTTCTTACATCCTCGTTATTCCCAACAGCGAGTCTAGTGCAAATGTCCTTGCCGTTGGGAACAACGAGTCTTCTTTGATAATTTTGAACTAAACTCGATGTTCCCAACAACGTGTCTAGTATAAATGTCATCGCCGTGGGGAACATCAAGTCTTCTTTGAAAATTCTGAACTAAAAATTAGCACTAAACACGCTGTTTCCCAATGGCGAGGATAAAACAACTAAACTCGCCGTTGGGAACGACGAGTTTAGTTGTTGAGTCCATGAGTGCAAATACTTGGGCAACTGTCATCTTTCTGCTATAAAAAAAATAATTTCTACTAAAGATTTTCATGGCCATAAAAAAAGGCAAAAATCCCACAAGATGCCTAATTATTTTTTTAGCAGGCTACTTGTCGCAACCTCCATCTTCCTTTCCTGTACACTTGCAACTATTCCAGTGAAATATATAGATAATAATACACATGAAAAATACAAAAAAAATTATCACCTGTATTGTATTTAAGTTTACTGTATCCTATATCAGGCTTGTAGGTGTAACATTTTTGCATCATGACCAATCGACGTACTCAGTTGACACCTTTGGTTGCCTTTTGGGTTCTTTTCGATACCTGTTGTTCACGAATGTTGATTGGGTAATAAGAGATTCCAAGAAGGCTGCCTCACCCATATCAAATGGATTATTCAACACACTATTAGCATCAACAAACATATAAACAAAAGAGTTGGTCAGTGTGATCATCTAAAGCTTCATGATTTTTTTTGCATACAGTTAGCTCAACAAAAACTATGGTGGTTACCTGTCAAGTACATCTACTAGAACAGCTCTTTGAGAAGGAGTGACATAATGGATACATCTCCGTGGGCACTGCCCGACGGCAAGTTGGACCTGGCAATCATCACTATACCCTGCAAATGTATCAAATGAAATGCCATCAGAGGAAATTGAATTCAGTACTCTGCCAACTCGCAAGACTTTCATGTTGTAGGGAATTTAGAGAGTTTGCTCTTTGGTTGCATCACTTGCATGGTCTGTTTAACTATACTCAATTACATATTCGTTAGTTCATCAACATAATCAGGGCCCTTTTTCCGATAAAAAAGGGGCTGGTTATTAGAACAAGGCTCCATGAGAGAAGGAATAAGTTATGAGCAGGAGCCAAATTTATGGCCAATGAATTGAAAACTACGAAGAAGCAAAGCCACAAAACCAAGGAAAGCTATTACTATGATGGAATGGTTTAAGTCATGTTTAAAGCTCGTGCAACCAAGGAGCATCCCAGCTATGCCTCCAAGATTCCCCAACTCAGACGAGCATAAGGGGTGAAAAATAATGCACCCGAATAGAAAATCGCAACCAACTCTATGGCACAAGACAAAACCGAAGAGCCTATGGTAACAAATTTCACGTGCATTGCTACATTGACCAGTGGTCGATTTATATCATCTCTAAGACCATCTCCAACGGACTCGCTATCTCATTTAGATTAGCCAAAATAGCGATTAAATCCCCCAAAATCTTCTCCAACGGACTCGCTATCTCATTCGCTACTCTGGCAAAATGCTTCTCGCTCGCGATCCGCTCGCCAAATCTGGCGAGCGGGATCCGCTCGCCATCGAAGCCCTCCTCCAAAATCGATCGTCTTCAAGCTCCAAACCCAACTCGCCTTCTCCCTCCAGTCTCGATCTCATCCGACCCCGAAGTCCCGCCGGTCGCTTCATCGACAGCCACAGCCTCCCGTTCAGTCATCGCCTTCGCTCGAGCTTCCGTCGCCTTCCTCCAGTCGAACGCCGCTCAGCCGTCCAGTCGAAGCTCCGCCATTGTTGCCGCTCGCCAATTCCCTTCGCCTTGCACCGCCTTCCACCGTCTCAAGGAGGTATTGCACAATTCCTAGGTCTCGAATCTTTGGTTCTAGTGAGATTTGATTATAACCTAGCCATTTGTCTTTAAATTTCAAGTGGATATTTTCACATTTTAAAACTTCATCTGCATCTATTTATTTCCTCAAGGCATTTGCCATGGGATTTTTATGTAATCATGTTTGGTTAATGAAGTCACTGTGTATGGTTTCCTTAAGTTTTGGCTTTGAGTATGGCTATGATGATTGTATACACTTGATAATTTAACATCCGCAAGACTGAAAAACTTGATAATTGTATACACACAAGATTAAGAATCAATAATTTACAGTGCTAAGATTTTAATCAATAGAACATTATGGTTTTCCTCAAGGATTTCCATTAATATACATACAAATCAGGGGCCTTCAATGAATTGGTCTTAAATTTATTCACTGCTATGGTGTGTTTTATCTAATCTTCTGTTGACATGTCCAAAATTTTACCAAGCACTTTTCATTTGTCAAGAGCTAGAACTAGTTCTTCAGCACTTGTGCACTTATTTGCACATAGTTCTGGAATTTTCTATATGTTTTGTGAGATCTTATTTATACGTGCATACAAGTTATCATCCTGTCTGCCTGAGTTTGCTTCAATATCTCCAATTTTAGGAGTTGCACTCCCATGAAGTGTTCTACTTTGTTATCTACTACCATTACATGAGAATCTTATTGTATGATATTTCCAAATAGTCTTCACTTCTTGTGAGGTAGATCTTATTCTTATAATCTGCCGTACCTGTTCTTATCTGCATATCGATGATTTTGAATACCCAATATGGTTTTCTATATTTTCTTGGTGCAAAGAACAAATTGCCCTCTCTGCTTGAGTCTTCTCCAGATCCCTCTCTGCTTGAGTCTTCTCCAGATCTGAGTTGTACTCCAATGATGTGTTCCACAGATTTGTAATCAATGACACGCAGTTGTTATTTTATAATTCCATGAGTATTGATATGTCCAAAATTTTCAGTGTCTTCTTTCTGTGAGAGATAATCTGTTCTGCACTGCTACACTTGTTTGCACATAGTTCTTCTTGAATCCCTATAATATGGTTTTTGAGATTTTATCTGTGCACAGAACAATTTGACCACTCAGCTCGAGTCTTCTCTAAATTGTTGGTGGTGCACTCCAATGAAGTGGTATATAGAGTTTAATCTAATACATGATTCCTTGAGAGATTTTTCTGCACTGCTACACTTGTTTGCACATAGTTCTTCTTGAATTCCCTATGGTTTTTGAGATTTTATTTGTGCATAGAACAATTTGACATCTTTGCTAGAGTCTTCTCCACATTGTTGGAGCTGCACTCCAATGAAGTTCTCTACAGAATCATCTAATCACTCCATTACTTCGTATTTTGGTTGTGAAGTGAGACTAGAAAGGGATCTCTGGCTTCACTCTCAGGAAGTGTTAATAATAATGTGTGATTCTTCTCAGGAAGTGTTAAAAATATTATTGTAACTATTTTTTAGTAAATAAAAATTAAAACATTTATGGCTAGCCAAAATAGATAGCATGGTTGGAGTGTGAGATTTTTTCGCTAGCCAAATTATCCGTTTGTTATCTATTTTGGCTATTCTAGCTAGCCAAAATAGCTAGCGTGGTTGGAGATGCTCTAAAATGCTTATTGTATGGTGATTTTTCATTAGAATTTTATAGTCTTAAAAAAACATCTAGCAAATAGCGAAGTCTATTACTCCACCTCTTGCGCTAGAGTTTTTATAACTTGGAACTATGGAAAGTTCAAGATAACCAAAGCTTGGCAGAGATTTAAACAATTGTGCAGTAGTCATAAGTGCAATCATAGAAATTTGCAATATTGATTAGTTCTTAGTCAACGAACTAGTAAGCAATATTGATGAATTGTTCTGGAAGATATCTATGAAACTTCAAAATCATGTGCTAAGATCAGCATGACATTTGAGAGCCTCGCTCTATCGTCAGAAGAGAGGGTCTCTCACCTCCTTGACAAACTCTAACGCACTGACAACCAAGGGTGTCTTGCTTCGGCTTCCAAACTGCAGCAAATTTTCTTGCAATTCCATTTCTGCAGCTTTGAACCTTTTGGGTCCAAACGGCAGCACTCCCCTCCCCTTTTGTGGGGAGTTGTCAATTATGGCAGACCAACCCTTCGAAACCCTTAATTTCCACCCATGCCATCGCAAATCTAAATTTAGTTTATAATTCGATGATGACTCCCCCGAGCTAAAACAATAAGCACAGAATGAGACATGGGCTAAGGTATTGCAGAACATGCAACCAAAGGGAACTTGGACCCCAAACGTGGTTCAACTTTGACCATGAAAGGTCCAGCTTGCATGTTTGACCAAGTAAACAACCTATAGAATATAGGAGTTTGTTAAAAAATAGCGTTGATCAATGATTGCATCGAATTAGCTCGGCAACTATCACTACTATAACTGAGAAAGCCTCTGATATGGTGGAGTGGGAGAGCGTGGTCGAGGTCCTACAGTCTAGAGGTTTTGGACCAAAATGGACTGACTGGATTAGCAAGTGCATTAGAGGTGGCAAATCTTCGATTTTGGTCAACGGTCTCTCGACCAACCTTATTGCTTGCAAAAGAGGGCTTCGTCAAGGGGACCCTCTTTCCCCTCTTCTCTTCACCCTGGTAGCTGATGTTTTATCAGAAATGACCATGCATTGCGCCAACAACCAACTTCTTCGTGGCATTAGAGGGATGGACGGTGTCCGTAATAGTCTCATTCTTCAGTATGCAGATGATACTCTTCTATTCGGACGTAATGAGATGGATGAGATTCTCATTTTCAAAGGCATCTTGGTATTCTTTGAAGCGTGGTGCGGGCTTAGAGTGAATTTTGCTAAGAGCTTTCTGATTGGGCTGGGGAGGTGTGACGAGGTGTCCCCCGCCCTGTTGGCTAACGTCCTTGAATGCAAAGTGGGGAGGTTCCCAATCAAATACTTAGGAGTCCCGCTGCGGCAGGGTCGACTCAAACGTTGTGATTGGATTATCCTTATTGAGAGAATTGAGAAACGTCTCCCGGGGTGGAAGAGGAAACACCTCTCGCTAGGGGGCAGAATCACGCTCATTAACTCGGTCCTTTCCAATCTCCCTATTTATTGAATGTCCATCTATGAATTCCCCAGTTGGGTTATCAATAAAATTGATAAGATTCGTAGGGATTTCTTGTGGAATGGGGGTCGAGAGGATGGCAAAGGCCTGCCTCTTGTTAAACGGACCCAGGTATGCAGGAGAAAAGAGTTTGGAGGGTTGGGAATTATAAATCTCAGAGACATGAATAGAGCCCTTCTGTGTAAATGGTGGTGGAAGATCCACTCGCGCCTACCTTCGGACCACTGTTGGGCCCGCTATAGGAGGTCTAGGCGATTCAAATTTGGGGGGGTCAGCAACGTAGAAGCGTGTCCCCCATGTGGAGGGGTATCGACAAGCTCGGCGAACTTTTCCAGTCATTCTCCAAGTTCTGTGGGGAATGGGGCGAGTACCCGCTTCTGGCTTGATGCTTGGGCTGGCCCGAACTCACTCGCTTCCTTGTTTCCGGACATTTTTGAGCATGCTCTTGATAAGGACGCTCTAGTGGCAGATTATTGGGTCAGGTCCTCGTGGCGCCTCAGAGTATTGCTCCCGGATTCTGCCAGCATTCCTTCCTTAATTGCCCCTATCGTCAATTTTTTAGGTGACTCACATAGAGTGTCGGAGATATCGACTGACCAGAGAGGGTGGCGGTTGAACTCGAGCAACCATTTCTCGGTCAGCTCCATGTATGCAGCCCTATCCGACGGAGGGATTAGATGTCACCTCAGTAGAGTCATTTGGAGGATGAGTGCTCCGCACAAGGTCCTCGCCTTCCTATGGTTGGTCTCTAAGGATGCAATTCTGACGAGAGCTAACCTTGCAAATAGGGGTTTGATTATTTCGGTATCCTGTCCTAAGTGCGGAAATAGAGAGGAAAATATTGGCCATCTGTTCCTGGAATGCATGTCTAGTAAGCGACTTTGGGAGTTCCTCCTTATGGGTTTTGGAATCAGCAAATTCCCTTCCAATGTTGCTCAATTATGGGGGGAGTTTCGGGTAGCGGAGATTGGGCGAGAGCAAGAGAGAGAGTGGGATTGTCTAGTTGTAGCTACTTTATGGGTCATTTGGCTTGATAGAAATGATTCATGTTTTAAAGATCGTTCCTATAACTTTACTCAGTTAGTTTATAAAATCCTGTCTCTTACTGCTTCCTGGTTATCTATCCCAGGTGTGAGGAAGAAAGTCAAGACGAGGATTGTTTTCCCGTCAGAGGAGGGAGGTCCGGGCTACGACAATTCTTGATTCAGTCGCTCCGTCTATCCAGCCATGACTGCACTGTTTGCTGTTTTTCTTCTGTTCTAGAGATATGATGTATTTTGAGATTATGTATTTTGGGAGTGGATGTGGTCTTTGTAGTTTGTATCAGATATGTATTGGCTTCTGCTATTTAATGAGATCCGATGGCAATTCTCGTGCCATCTTTTAATCAAAAAAAACTATCACTACGATAACAACCCCCATATTGTACATAAGAGTGCATATGGGACTTCAGACCGCTTCCATAGTTGCAATCTGGTTACCCAAGGCCCCTCCACATGACTAAGTCCTACATAAAACTAGTTAGCATTGAAGGTAATTTAGGATCATTGACTTTATTATATATACATCATCCATCCCATTCTCTTTTCTGATGTGGGACTAAATCCCACTTCTTACTTGAGCTTTTTGGGCTTTAGTGCGTTTGAACTTAACCTTGGGTATTACAATTACCCCCACTTAGGGACTCAGCATCCTCGTTAAGCACGGGTGTAGTCTCTACCTAAGCAGTCGATGTGGGTCCGCATGACTGTCATCACTTAGCCCCACCAGTGTACTGCCTTAGCCTTTTATGTCAGTGTACTGTGATCCTACTAGTGTGCACACCACTGTGGCCCCACCATCAGGGTCAAAAGTTGGCTCTAATGCCACTTTGTAACTCCCTGGGTCCACCATACTGTACATGAGGGTGCGTAGTTAGACTCTCGAGCGCTTCTGTAGTTGCAATACAGTTGCAATACAGTTCCCCATGGCCATGCCACATAACTAAAGTCTCATATAGAATTAGCTAGTATTGAAGGCAACTTACGACCATAGACTTTAATATATATATACCATTCTCTTTTCCAACTTGGGACTAAATCCCACTTCTTACTTGAGCTTTTTGAGCTTTAGTGAACCTGGGCTTAACAATAGATATTATAATATCCCCAAGTTTATTTGAATTTTTACTGTATTATTCTATTATATAATTAAAAAAGTAATATGTACATTGCCAATATACAAGTCGAATTGTTGAGAAAGAAATAATGGTTCCAACAAAACCAACCGTAAAAGAGTCTAAGTTCGTATGAAGTCCTATCATCAATTAAATGATTTGATGGGTTTAACAAATATAATAGTCTTATTTAATATATGAAATCCAAAAGAAGATCTCTCCCATTTGTTGAAGCTATACTGAAGGGAAGGAATGAAATTAAAAGGGAGAAGGAATTCTATGGAATTGAAACCTATAGATAAATATCTTTGAGACTAGGAAGCACGGATTCTTTACGGAGGCTCTCGCACCCGAGTCGGACTCGTATCGGACTCGGGTGCGGCGGGGTGCGAGTCCCATTATTTTATATTAAAAAGTTTAATGGGTGCGGCTAGGGTGCGGTTCGGATGCGGCTAGGGTGCGGCAAGGGTGCGGATTTGGGCCTTTGTTATAATAAAAAAAACCTAAATCCCACTCTTTTTCTCTCTATCTAACGTTTCTCTCCCCCCCCCTCTCAAGAACCCTACATCCCCAAATCCCGATCAAAATCCTAGTCCTCTCTTTCGCCGTCGTCGCCTCATCTCTCCGTTGGCTTCTCCACATTTCGCCGTCAACTCTGCTTCTCCACTCGTCGCTGTTAATTCCTCCTTTTCTCCACCGTTGACTCTGCCGATTCCTCCACCGTCGACTCCTCCACTCTTCGACGTCGCCGCCTTCTCTCTCTGGTAATCCACCATTAAACTTTGTTACTTCTTGTTGCTTCCTGTTGCCAATATCCACCATTAAACTTGCTTTGAGATTGGTGCACATACTTCTCTTGTAATGAAGTTATAAATATAGTTTTTGCTTCCTGTTATGAATGTATGACCACAGTTAATCCTTTATTGCTTCCTGTTGTGATTGTATGACCCCACAAAAGTCTGTACAACCTTAATTAATCCTATTTGCTTCCTTTTTTTGCTTGCTTGTTTGCTTGTTTGCTGTGATTGTATATACATAATAATATAATATGCTTGTTTGTTGTGATTGTATGAACTCAAATATACATAATATGCTTGCTTGCTGTGATTGTATGAACTAAAATCTCTTGGTTGATGTATGATTATTAACAATGATTTTGATTTTTTATACAAAAATATAAATATTAATATAAATATATAACATATAAAATAATAATTTAAATATTGGCCGAATCCCAGCCGCACCCGCATCCTACTATTTTTGGAAATTGTCGCATCCCCGCACCCGAATCGGTGCTTCCTAGCTTGGAGAGTATGAGTTTATCTTAGTGAGAAAGGCTCTAATAGGATTAGGTTATGTTATGTGAGGTTTTCCATAGAAAATTATAGGATTCCAACCCCTATATATAAGACCATCTATCAAACTCTAAACTAACTGACTTCACTCAAAAAAGAAGAAGAAAAAGGGAAGAAAGGGGCAATTGAAGAAGAAGAAAGAGGTTCACAAATATTTCACTGTAAAATTTTTTATTCTCTTGATAATTATAAGAAACATTTTCCATTTATACTACTACCATCTCTATCAATTCTATCTATGTTATTTATTGTGATTATGCACTTGCTATTTCTTTTAATTTACTTACTCCTTGTATTAATTCTCACGGTTGGAAACTCCAAATCTACCAAATAAGTAGCATAAGTTCGTTGGCTATTTAGTAGCTAGTTCAATCTAAATCGACATCACAGACATGACATATAGAGAGATCACATAAACATAAACCCTAGCATGATACTACAAGAAATGTTAGCCTTACATTGGGTTTTGGCAGATGCGAAAGCAGAAGTGGTGAACTCGTTAATAGCTTGAAAGTCCCTCCAAGAGTAACTCGTACGACGACATATCCTACAGGATGAAGATATGTATGGTTCCACACCTTCGTTCCCCACGTCAGATGGAGGGAAAACAAGTATGAAAAAGAGCAACAAAAGACAACTCTTTCTTCTATGTAAGGATCTTGAGGGATTGATATGAGGATACAATCTATGTCTTATTTTGTGTCTCAACCCTAGACCTCACCCCTCTATTTATAGGGGGAGAAGAAGAGGAGTATTAAGGCAAGAATATATTCTGAATATATTCTTCTCTCCTCATTTATCTCGTCATAAGAGAGTGTACATACTAGGAAAGTATCTCATCAAAGACATTGAAGAGTGATTATTTACTTAGGGCTTAAACCATCCTTCTAGGATGGGCCGTCAAGTATGAGCTTGGCTCATGGGCCCGGCCCATAAGCCCAAACCGACTAGCAGAGTTGAACAAACCCATGTATTTGGGGAAGTCCTAAAATACTTAGGCAATCATTGGACAAAATCTCAATTGAGTTTTGCTTATGACATATGGAGGGCGAAGAGTACCTTTGAGGCATGCCATAGTATCGCTAATGTCACGGATAGTTGATTGGTTCAAAGGGTTAAGAGCCACTCAGTTAATTGAACGAATTTTACTGTAATTGACTTATCATCGATGTGAATTCACATTCTATGACCACTCCAATATGTGTCATATTTCTAACTTGGAGCACCACTTCGTGCAACCTTACGGAGTAACTAATGTGCTCATCCTTTCTTTTAGCTTCCACGAAATAAGTACACAAATCAAGCAAAGGAGAAAGGAGTTGTGCCGTTGTATGTAATTTTCATTGTATTTGTGTAATAAGAAATGTTTGATCTTTAGTTGCTTTTATGTCATGAAATGTAAAATAAATTTGTAACAACGACATTATGATAGATTTGTTATCTTAACAAGGATGGGCTATGTTTATACCACTTGTGATATTCTTCATTGACAAAACAAAAAGATTTCCAAGAGAAAGAAGGGTGTCACAGGTATTATAACTACTACCTCCCGACTATGTGTTAGGTAGCAAATCGAGTGATGTTGAAGTCACCTCTGACCACCCATGAAAATTTCCAGCGCTACTTGGTTGTGGCTAGCTCAAACCAAAACCACAAATTACTTTATTTTGTACGTAGACCGATCTAATTTCTAGGAGCAATTGAATTCACCATTCATCCTCTAGAGTAGAGTAAGGGGAAAATTCCTAATAAAATTGTCCGAACACTAGTAAATTGATGAGCAAAAACCCACAAATCCCTTTGATGAACCAACCAATAACCAAATTCTCCAATTCCCACCAGCTTGTGCAAGATGGTGAGTGGGATCAACTATTAAGTTTGGTTCTATTAACACGAAAAAATTTGGTTTGGCCGAGACAAGGACATCCCGAGCTATATCTCGCTTCCCTCTACTTCATACCCTCCTAAAGTTCCAAAATAGGCAATTCATAGGGTAACAATTTTTGAAAGTGAATGAGGGATCTAGTACCCATCCAAGGTCCTATGCTTGATTTCCTACCCAAGTGACCCGAGAAGGAACAAAATTCGTTCCTATTCTTCCTCCTTAACCATAAAACCACACATACTAACAAGACAAATAACTTGTGCATCTCGCATGAATTTTTTAAGGAGCAAAAAATTTGAAGTAGTTTGTTTATCAAATCACCTCTTTGATTTGCATTTGCTTACTCTTATGAAGAGGTCGCATCTCTTAGTAACTTTTCTCCAGCTTCAACTGCTATATTGCAAAGTACCCTCACCGCAGCAACGTCTTGCCCTCTAGGATCACTTCCATGGTCAGCAGCTCTCACTAAATTAGTAACATCCTCTCCACAACTGAAAGAACTCGGTTGCACTCCACACAACCTACTACTCGATTCCGACTGAGAATCAACTACAGGAGAAACACCCCTCACGTCTCTAAGCAAATACAGCGTTCCCTCATGCTTCCCTTTTGCAATCACCTTTGAACCTGCAGCTATACACCACTCCCCACTACCAACTGTAGTAGACAACCTCTCCTTGTCTAGCCTTCCAATCGAGATAAAAATATAAAATTTTCCTTCAAGTTTGGAACATGCCTTGTCTCCCGCAAGACAACACTTTGATCATCAATGGTGTTCACGCGAACAGTATCAACCCCACGTACAGGACACCGGTGACCATTTCCCACGATCACATCTCCAAAAGAACTCTCCTCGTAGTCATCAATTATCTCTCCTCGGAGTGCAATGAAAAGAAGCTTCCGAATCAATACACCAATCTTGAGTGCCCAACTCCTCCCGATCTGATAAGCATAGATCCTCAACAAGCCCCACTTGAGCTTCCTTTGGGGTATCTTCGGTTTCTCCTGCTTCTTCTTTATATAAGCATTGCAACTGTGCATCATGTGACCCTTCTGTGACAATACCAGCACTCAGACCCATGTCCCCCATCGCTGTCATTAGATCCACTATCAGATGAACTACTCTGATCCTTTCTTCTTCGACTGCTCTTAGATCTCACACGTCTCTTCACAACGTACATGGCGGAATCTCTAGAAGATAATAATGGATATCCCCCATTTCTCACCCTTCTCACCTCCTCGTTCAGAATGCTACTCACCACATCCTGTAGAGTCGTCGAATCTGTCATAGTGCCTGTAATAGTCTGTTCCACCGTACCATAATTATCGGGCAAAGTAGATAGAAGTAACAATGACTGTCCCCACTCTGAAAACTTCAAACCTGCAGCTTCCATCTGGTTGTAAACCATACAGTAATTGTTCACATGCTCTGCTACTGAACCCCCTTCCTTCAACTTCATATTAACCAATTTCTTCAGATAAAGAATTTGATTAGATGCCGACGGTTTCTTATACATATCCGTGAGAATCTCCATAGCCTCCTTTGTGGTCTTTGCCTTCGAGATATGAAATATTACCTTCCTACTCGGCCCCAACTGAATCTGCCCCAATGCCTTCTAATCCAAACGATTCCAATCCGCCAAGACCTTTGCATCCTTGTCTGCACCTTCCGGCTTCTCATCAAACAACGGACCATCAAGATCTTTCTGACGAAGATACGCTATCATCTGAATCTTCCACATCGCAAAGTCACTCCCATCGAACTTCTTGATCTTCATCTTGTTATCGGCCATCTCGAACCAACTGCTTTGATACCACTTGTCGGAGAAATCTACCCTCAACTCGTAGTGCTAATAGCGGACACACCTCAAGCGATAAAAACTTCCAAGACTTAGATGAACCAAGAATAAGCCACCACAATATATGCAAGATCTCATAAGAACACAATCAATATACAGAGATAATCAATACTTCTTATTTCCCAAGAAATACAAAGATTACAAAAGAGATTACAACTCTCAATCTCTCTCTCTCACCTTTGAAACACTCGACACAATTCTCTCTTGAAGTTGAACAATGATAACGGCTCACCAAAGATCACTAAACCCTAGAGTTTACGGCCATATATATAGCCCCTAAGTAAACCCTAACAGATAAACACAAATCTAGCAATTGGGCCTTTAAACTCGTAAGCCCAAAAACAATCAGCCGCCGGTATCGGTCGACTGCACTCCTAAGGTCGGTCGACTGCAACGTGTACAACCAAACCCGAGAGCTGACCGGTTGACTGCACCCCTAAGGCCGGTCGACTGTCCCCTCCTCTGTTGGACCTGTACACTCGAAGAACTCTCAGCTAGGGTCGGTTGACCACACCCCCAGGTCGGTCGATCGCAACCCTCCAGACTGCATTCTCCTACTCGCTGCTCGTTTTCTCTTGCTTCTTTGTCTCCTCATCTTCTTCTCCAACTTCAAGTACTCAGTGCCTACGTGCATTTAAGGCCACAATTCCTAACAGGTCGGACCTAGCCGGACTCGGGTTAGGTTCGGGCTAATTGCCGGCCTTACATTTTATGATCTATTCAAGGGTCAGCAGAGGGCGCCGGAGATGCTCCCTCCATATGGAATATGGATTTATGATCTGATCTTAGTTGATCTAACTGCTAGATCCCGAGTTGGTATCGCGACGGTCAATGGTCTAGTGAAGCATTTCTAATCACACAGTTGATATGTGGTGGAGATCCCACTTCCCCCAAGTTCTGCACAACTACAACTTGGATGAAATATATTTTCCGAAGAATCTTCACCTTTAGAAACATAGGTATGTCTGCAAGTTTCTTACACCTTAATTGAATGCAAGCAACTCCAGCCTTAGACCTAGCCATGTTCCTTGGGTCTACTGTCAATAAGCTCCTCAAACATAGATTTCCTCCAACAGTTGACTAGAAGGCTGATTAGAGAGATCCAGAACTTCTCTAGTCGTGGTTTGTACATTGCCACACTTCCAAACTAAATGGTGGTCCCAAGTGAGAAGTAGCTGAAAATCAAGATCAACTTTGTGCTACATCGAGTCTTTAATCACCTTGGAGGGAGGGAGATGAGAAAGCGTTTGGACCAGAGCTTTCGATTAACCACTCCCATTGGTTCGGAGCCGGATTCTTGTGCCTCAAACGATTGTATATTTGATGTTTTGTTGAATTTCCGGTCAAAGTGCCATAGTGCAACCACGAACATCTCAGAGAACCACTTCTCGCCATCTCCTCAGTCACGGCGAGAGAAACAAAGTCCCACAATTTCTAACACTATTGACTCCACTTGTCATCAATGACAAAAAAAATCACACTAAGAGGATCCAAAACCTAGCCCAAAGAAAGCGTTGGGCGAAAACAAGGCTCATTACGATAGTTGTACGTGATGTGCTTGATGTCCCTGCAGTTGAAACATAGTACTACCTCCAATACCTTCCCTTTCTTGAGTTGGTTTGGACATGTATCTCCAGTTTTGTTTCCGTGTTCTTTCTTTTTGATGCCTTCTTGTATATAACAAGGTTCCAACCTTGATTCCTCGCCCTTACGAATAGGATCAAGGTTAACAGAATTTGGCTACCCGTTCCCTACCGGATATGTCGAACTTTTTCCCTTGTCATTGTATGAGGGCTTTAGACGGTGTGGCCATTATGGTCAAGGGTGGGTTTCCTACTCTACTCAGATTGAGGACCAGGTTGATGTCCACAACAGTTAGCCTCACTGGTGATAATTCCACGATGGCGATGGTGAGATTTGTCAGCTCATGGTAGTCTTTGTGCAAGATTTTGAACCTTTTTACATTCTGGATTCACCTAGGAACGCCTTTGCAGGAGGTAAAGGAGAATTGGAAAAGGGAGGATGGAAGGGAGTGAACAAATAGAAAAAGAAGGGATGAAAGGGATATATTCTAGCAGCAGGAAGGAGGTTAATTAATATGAGCAGGAGAACAAGGAGATGGTATTGGGAGGAGAGAGGAGTTGAAGGTAGTTGAGGAAGGGTTAGGTGAGGAGGGGTGTTATTGATCAACTTTTCAATATATTAACAAAAATAGATTTATAGCACATCATAAATTATTGAAAATTTATCCATTGGAGTACATTTATTCAACAAGTACAAAAGAGTTCAACCCTAGCTTCATATTGACAATATCAAGATAGTGTGTAAATGTTTGCTTCTCTTTTTCGGGTTGAGTTTCTAATTAAATTTAGAGTCATACACATTTCATGGGATATTAGCGATACATCAAAAAAAAGGGGGGGGGGGGGGGGGGGGGGGGGGGGGGATAAAACCAACTATGGCCAAACCTTGAGAAATTGCACGTGCTGTACCATTTTCAGAAGTGAAGGAGAAGGCATACGGTGCTCTTTGCACACATGAGTATGGACAACCTATAAAGAAAATATGAAGGAAAAATTCTATTAGGAATATGCACATCAAGTCTAATGTTAGATTTAGATGTACTTATTTCTTCTAATATGACAATATATTGATAGACAAACGCGCTAGTAACCAATATATGAGTTGTAGAAAACATGCTTCCAAAAGAAATTTTCTAAGAGAACTGGTAGATTGGAATCTACTTGGTGCAACAGAACATTTATATCAAAAGTAAAAAAAGACACATGTTAATGTTATTCTCTCCACATATAGACATGAAACAAATTTGTACAAGTAAAAACATATTTTTGCTAAAGAAGTGAATAGATATACTGAAAAAATCTCGGCTTCGGGGTCAGAGTCAGGCAGATTTTCTGTAATTCTTAAATCCTGGCTGTTAGATTTCCGACAGATTTAGAATTTCACCCTAATTTTTCGAACTGGACGGGTCGAGCCAGAAGTTAGTTTGGGGTCAACCTTAAACTAGTAGACAGCCATATCACGTAATCCAGGCTCCACCCCTGTGTATTATGTCCTTAGCTACCTGTTTTCACGTATCATCAGTAGGTGTCACTAACAGTAGTTCTCCATCAATACCGTGATTGCAACATTTTGATATATTAGGTATTACAGTGTTTGGATTATGCTAGGTATAACATTTGAACGTACACTGCATCATTTACCAGGTATAACTAGTATATTCTGAGTGGTTCTACACATCATTTAGTAAGTTTCCATAACAATCATCCACAATAGAAAGAGGTATCAATGAATTTTATAGAACGGTACAAGCAAGCTTTATAATAATTATTTCCTTTCCTGCTTGTGCCAAAGTCCTACAATCAATAGTAATTAGATGATATGCAAACTATAAATAGAACCAAAACAACAAGCCCAAGCAATGTTCACCTTTCCCAACACAAAGAACTTCATTAACGAAGAGATCATAAGCCTCGCATTCTGGCTCTTCAAATGGATCTAAGCATGCCCTATCAGACATAAAGGAATAACTTAGGGAAATCAAGTGCAACAATGAGATCTATACAAAAAGCATGTTTTCAGTAAGTGGAAAACCTGTTGTAGAGAAACAGGCAATAATAAACAGAAAGTCCTTTCAGTTAGATAGCATGCGTGATTAAATGGAAGTGGTTCTTTTTAGGAAGTAGCATTCAGTTTGGTCACAAATATAAGTGAAAATCATGACAAGAATTTCAATATATATCCTGTCAGATATGTAGTTAAGTTACAATAAGCAAGAAGCATTGATGACTGAGGAATGTGGTTAGGCCTTTTATCTCTCTGAAAATGTTCTTGGAGGTAATTGCAGATTCAGACTCATCTTCGGGGGAAATGTTATATATTTGTATAGTTGTCTGAGATGAAACTTGTTGGATTTGGATATTTTCCTTTTTTATTGATGTACTGATTGCTGTCAGCTTGTGAATCGTGTTTAGATTCACCATTTTGTTTAATGCTCCAGCTTGGATTGTAGCTACCTTTAGTTTTATTTTATTTTGGCTGGAGTCCTTTAGGACTCTTATCTATTCTATCCACACACACGCGCACACACACACACACACAAAAGCAAGAAGCATCTGAAATCCTACTAACACACAAATGAAACAAGTGAAGCAGGCATTACCCTTCCGTAGTCTCAGCATGTCGTTTGGACAAAACCTACATTAAAAAAAAATGAACCACAATATATTAATAAGGAGAAGACATCAATTAAACCATTCATTACAAAAAGTGCTTTTACGTAAGTGTACTTTTAGGTGCATTTCTGTTAGTTTTATGTAAGGGTTTTTATATATGATAAAAGTACCCCACATAAAAAAAATTGCCTGCAAATTAAAGCAAAATCAAACAATATCAAGGAGAAACATCTTGAATAAATGTCATGATTAATGAGAAAAAGTTCCTTTCAGGGGAAGTATAGAACGACTATATATGATGCATGTGCCTAGGTAGAAAGATATTTCCTGTTGACAGATGAATAATGATAAAACAAGTAAATTAACACCAATCAGTCATGAATCTTGCAAGCATCAGTGTGGTCATTGGTAAGCCTTTTCGCTAATAAAGGTTGGGAGTTCGAATCCCACTTGCATAAAAAAAATCTCGGTTAATATATATTTGGGGTAAAGTGAGTGTGCGGCTATGGTCTCATTCCAAAAATGAAAACAGCATTCAGTCGTTAGACGTATAGTGCATCTACCTAGAAGACAAAATTTCTCATATAATTCTGTTTTTGATACAGCGAAACCCTTGGCCCCTGGCTTGTATGCACTTTGGAAATGAAGATATTTTGCAAAGCAGGACCTTCTGGTGAATTCAGGTTCTGTACTTTTCCTTCTCTTTCTTTTTGTTCGAAAGGTTACTTTTCAGTCTCCGTAGTTCAATTATATTCATCTGCTGATCCTAGTTTTCTTTGCCTTTACTTTCATATAAAATAAGAAATAAATTATTGTTTATAAAAACTTATCTATTGTCTCCTAGAAGAACTGTTGTCTAGGTTTACAAAGAGAATCTAATAGAAAAAGACATTTAGTCTAGGTTTACACTTCTATTAACTAACCCACATCCAATCAGCCAAATAAACAGAGGAAAGCACATTATAACCAAAAGTACCTCATATGCTTGAATCACACGTTGAATTATTGCATCCGCGTCTATCATCTCTTTACACACATCAGGATGGAATTCCTTGACCTGAAAAAAGAAAGATGATTGCATACATTACTTAAATAAGCTTACGCTTTTCAGCATTTTCAGTACATATGAATTTTGTGTGAAGAATCCAAGCACTGATAATTTTTTTATCAGTTCGTCATTTTCTGAAAATTGTAAGGCTGGCGCCTTAATCGGTCTTTGTATTCTGTAAAAGCCTTATAAAATAATTTAAAAACGGGCATCTGTCCAAGCTAAAAGATCTCGGTTCATACTAAGTTTCATCTAGTTGTTTAATAATTTGGGTGGGTTGTTATTTAGGTCCCTCGGAAATATTGCTAAAATTCCTTAAAAGTCAGATAATCATCGACATATGTCACACATCAAAAATCAAAATTTTTTTTTCTATATTAAATGAATAAATAGGTTCACCTAAGAAAAGTCCCCTCAGGGATTGAACACTTAGCCTCCTCATCCCCTTTTACTCTTCGCTCGACCACTGAATCATGTTTCTATCTGTGATCGTAATTGAGTAGATATTTCCCAACAAAGAATCCTATATCAATTAACATTTGTGGAATATGATACCACTGGTCTAGTTTAACAATGACTAGTATTCTTTTTGCTCAAGTACCCAAACACATAGTGTTATCAAGTACCAATTTATTGAAGAAAATGCATATGTGGTTGGACAAAGTATCCCCATGTAATGGACTCCATATTAACTATTATTGGACAGAGTAGCCTCTTGTAATTATGGTGTGATTATATGGGTAGAACAATGATGTACACATGTGGTTGGATTTCTGCCGGTAATTTGACTACCTATGAACCAGATCATTGGTCAACCCTTTTCCAATGAAAAAACAATTCAACAAGTCAAAGAAGGTTGGCTGCAAAGATTTGGAGAATGGTATCAAATATTGGATGATAACGAGGAATAGTAGCCGAGTCTAGATTGGAAATATCCTTAACAGCACTCCCTATATGTTTGATACTACTGACAAATGACAGGCCAATACCCAACAATCCCCTCGAGTTTATGTACCATGCTTTCAACCAACTATGAACAAATTAATGCAGCGAAAACTTATGCTAAATGGAAGCAGTGCATGTTGGATTGTGGCTTTCTTCAAATAAAGTAAAATCACAGACACAGTCAAGGAAAATGTCTGCATGTGGAGTCAATAGCTTGACAGGAGATTCCAGGAAATTACGAGGTCAGTTGTTGTTGACTGAACTACCTAGTTTAACCCAAACTCAAACTTCGGTCCAATTTCAAAGTCTTCACTGATGTAATCAACACCTGTAACTATGTAAAGTTCAGATCGGGCTATAAATACTCATGTAATCATCATGGCTTTGAGATGTTAAGTGTGTCAAAAAACAAATTTAAGTTACCTAAAGTTTACTTTTAAGTAGAGGTAGTTTATTTTTAAGTGGAGGTAGAGGTTTGCTAACTTTAGTGATCACATCTCTACTTACACTCAAATAGTTAAGTTTACTTTTAAGTAGAGGTAGTTTATTTTTAAGTGGAGGTAGAGGTATGCTAACTTTAATGATCACATCTCTACTTACACTCAAATAGTTAACGAACTCCATTATTATTTGGGTGTTTGCCAAGCCATCTTAATTCCGTTTTTATAGAGATAAAGATAGCTGTCAACATTTAGATAAAAATAGGTTTTGAGTAGGAAAGTAAAGAGAACTGACGTTTTTGGAGAGATAACTCTACAAATTCCAATGTTCCTAACTTAACTTTGTTCCAAAACACACATGAAGGCTTTTTTAGTTTGGGGACGAAGTTAATTAGGATAATTGGAGTAATCTCACTTAACTTTACAAAACTCTAGTTTAGCTTAATTTTGACATGTTTGGGACTCATTTTGGAGATAAGATACCTACAATTATCTCACCACAAAAGTTGAGATAAGTGCATTTGTCTAACGAAGCACTTGTAGTGCAATTGGCAAGGCTTCTCACTCTTAAGTGAGAGGCCAAAGGTTAGTTGGATTCCTGCCTTAGACGGAATTAATTAGGGATGTTGAAGGAAAGAAAAAAAAAATGCACTTATCTTAACTCCACATTAATCAAAATTTTCTAAACTTTAGCATTGCCAAACGCCATGTAAAAAGATAACTTTAAGTTAGAGGTAAAGGTATGACAACCCAAGTTAGCATACCTTGTAGGTATTATTCCCAAGTTAGATTAAGAAGACTCTCTTAACGCGCGCTCTCCCAAGAATTTCAGTGTTTAATATTTATTCCCTTTTACAATATTAGTTTTTGTAAGTTTCACATCTCTCTATATTGAATAGAATATTGGTTTAATTTCCTTCAAGGTTGATCCTATTGTGCTTCCATAGTGCGGAATAATCTAAGTTTGCATGTAACTATATATTGGTTTCCAACCTTACAAAATTAATCGATAATTAAATAAACAAAGCGACTTCTTGATTGAAACAATAGGTTAATTTCCAGACATATATGCCTATAACATAAATTTCAACAACAACAAGAATCACATCTCAATAACTTATATATATCTATATATATATATATATGTAAATGAAATGAAAGCAAATTAAAATAAAAGATTGACTGACTGACTGACACGGGCTCGGAAGGCAGCTTTGAGGAGGGCAGGGGAGCAGGAGGAGGTTGTGGGGTCCACACCAAGTATCTGGTAAGGGGAAGCAGATTGAGATGCGATCCACTCGTGTGATACTGATGACTCTTCTTCACCACCATTCGTTCCCTCATTGCTTCTGCAGCTTATTTTTAGAGGAGGAAGCCTTTTCGAATGGACTTTGCTTCTGAAACCAATTGGGTTGAGAGCTGCTGCTGTTGTTGTTCTTGTGTTGAGAGTTTGGAGAAGAAGGGCTGAAGTGAAAGGGGAGGAGGGGTTTGACCAGGGGCGGATCCAGGATTGAAAAATGAGGGGGGCTGGTAAATTTTTTTTCTCCATACAGTAAGATTCAAAAATCAAAAAATATATAAAATTGTTATAAATACTAGAGGGATATACCAAATTCTCCACATCTTTCAAAATATACATTCTTAAATCATTTTAGTTGCACCCGACGATGTTTGATAGAGTAAAATTCATCAACAATCAAAATGAGAATACAGGAGCAGATTGCGAGAGCAGTGATGTTGCTTATGTAGTCACACAAGAAAGCTAGATTCATGAATATAGCCCATAAGCAGGTTACTAGTATCTTTATGCTTAAATGCATATGGGCCAAGTACCAATCTGGGTTAGGTAAATAAAATTAGGCATGAATCAACCAGTTCCCAAGTAATGCAAATGTGCATGCAAATAAAAAGCAGTGCTAGTTAAAAACTGTAACAAGCATACGGCATAGGGTTTGCACTACTCATTAGCCCTACTAGAAGAGGCTGACAATCTGAATAATTCTTCTTTTTTGTTTTAGCCGCTACTGTAATCAAAAAACTAAAAAACTTGGAAACTTTTTTATATCAAAAATATCAATTCACTTTGAGAAATTTAAACACTTCATACAAAGTAAATTGCCACACAGCTTGCAGTATTCAACTTGTCATCGATATCCCCAAGAGAGGTAAGACATGCTTTAGTTACTAAATCTCACTAAAGTGTGAGATGGAACTCCCTTAACAGTGTTGGCGCTAAAAAAAAGTACAAAGTAAATCATACTCTTAAATTGGACTATATAAATCTCTTATGTTACTGATTATGTTGGTATTAGATATTAAGTATAAAGATTTAAACAGAGAGGAAGTCAGGAAGACCAATTTTTCACTTGAACTACCTCAAGTTAATAGGAAAACCCTGTTTTCATTAATTTACTGACGAAGCATTCAAAAGGTTAATACATAAACACAGCCTTCCCAGAGAACCTTGTAGTTAGACTGGCCAATCAGGATGAAAATGCCTCACTGGAGGTAAGGGATCCTACTTATGAGAACAAATCACATGAGCATGGGGAAATTGACCAAGTAAGACCCAAACCCTAGCCCTAGATTCGCATTCACAATTTTGCATAATAATGTAAACTAACAAGTAACAACTAACAAGTAATGAAATTGAATTTATAATTTGGATTTTAATTTGTGAGTGGTGCTGAGATTTCTTGGGAAACAAACAGGTTTAAAACTTTAAATAAGAAGAACGATTGAACGAAAGAAAAGGAAGGAAAAAAGAATACCAATTACCAAAGAGAAAGATAGAGCAGAAACGCGTCGGTCGAAGTAGCAGAGAGAGAGGGAGAGATGCTGAGAGCTGCCGCCGCCGCTAGTGAGCTGATCTGGGGCTAGGGTTTGGGTCTTTGACTCTTTTCTCTTTTGCCACCGTAAAAGAAGAAGAAATGAAGAAGAAAAGAAGATGAAGCCAGTTAGCCAGAAGGGCTGAAGGGGGCTAAAGGTGAGTAAGAGTTGAGTGGGCTGGGCTTTTAATTTTAATTGGGGGGGCTAAACAAAAAGCCCAAACAAAAATTTCAAAAAAAAAAAAAAAAATTAGGTAAATCTCCAAATGTAGGGGGGGCTGTAGCATACCTCAGCCCCCCCCCCGATCCGCCCCTGGGTTTGACATAAATTGGGCTCCCATGGCCAACAATACTCTCTCCCTCTCTCTCTCTTCCACAATTCAAGCAATATCTGGAATTTTTTCCCATACTGTCCCACTTTTTGAAAGTTTTTCCCAAACCGTCCTAGTTTTTTTTTAATTTCCAAACAATCCCACTCGATCTTTGAAAGACCGAATTTAGTTAAAAATAACTCGGGTTTTCAAAGACCGAGTGTTAATCTTGGATTTTTCGTAGTCTAACACTCGGTCTTTGAAAGACCGAGTTAGTTTTAACTAAATTCGGTCTTTCAAAGACCGAGTATCGATTGGGGGTTATTTCAGATATGTTTCGTCTTCTTCCTATCCACTTTATTTCACTCTATCTTCTCAACCTTATCTCCCTCAATCTAGGGCGACCTCCTACCCACAAAATCTCATCTCAATCTAAATATATTTACTAATTCTTTCCTAACCCTCTCACCTTCCACTATAAAAATCCTAAACCCATCTTTCGAAAGATCCATATTTTTGAATATTGCTAAATTTGAAGAGGATAGCAACTTCAACTCTTCTACCCAAATATTTACAGCTCTATCCTTGAAGCTTGTGAAGGTATGATGAATATTGGCCTATAATTTTCTACATTTTTATAGATTTTGTTTGTGGGTAGATAATAACTCGCATATTCGTATAAATATACGTAGGTATGGATCTCGAGATTTCTATTTGGTTATACTTTGGTGGTGAAATAATTCGTGATCCAAAGATCGGTTGTTGTTATAGTGTGTTGCATCCGGAAATAGTTTGGGTACCTCGTACCATTATATTGGCAGAATTAGTTGAGAAAATTTATGAAGTTACTAATTGGGATAGGGATCAATGAAATGTGAAAATTTTTGCTCGATACGCAGTAGGTAGAGGAGATGGTCAGTATTTTATGATAGTGCCCGTATCTACTGGTAATACTATGAAGTCAATGATTGCTAGGACACTTGATCCCAATTATACTTGGTCTGCATTAGAGTTATATATTCAGCAAATTCAAATTTTGAATGCTCAGCCACATGATATTCCTAGTTCAAGCTTCGTAAGGGTAGTACCTACACAACAGATGAGGCTTAACCCCACTCAATCTTCACAACCAAATTCACTGTCCTCACAAGAAAACACCTTCACAAATACAACAAACCCGGATTCTACAGATGTTGAGTTGCCACGCCAACCTAGTCCGGTTCATACTTATGTTCCAAATGATACTGTATTTGAACTCTTTCAAAATGCTACCATTAACAACGACTTATTAGACGATGATAAAGAAGAGGAAGAAACAAACGATGAAGTTGATGATAGTGTAGAAAATGATGATGGAGACGAAGATGATGATGTAGCAAATCTAAATCCTACGAACAACAGTTCTAATGAAGTGAGAGCTCCTGATAGCTATGCCAATGTTAACACTCATGTTACTGAGGAGATGACACAAGGTGCTAGAGTACACCAAGTTCCACAAGAGTCGTCTGGTTCATCCAATGTAGACGAATTGTACATTGGACAGGAGTTTGTAAGTAAAGAGTCGATTCAGCAAGCTATCAAGGTGTATTCTATTAAGAAACATCGTGAATTTGTCACATTAAAATCTTCACCATCACTGTACACTGTTAAATGCAAAATGACACCTAGAAAACGTACAATTGAGGAGATCGTGCAAGGTCCCCCAGGAGTAAGTGATGGTGGATGCCCTTGGAGATTACGAGCAATTGTTTCAAAAGGCGGGACAAATTTTGTGGTGAAGAAGATAGTTAGACCTCATACTTGTACGAATTCCACGTTAAATCAGGACCACTGTAAAGTTGATTCTAACCTTGTTTGTAATTTGATTGTGGGTGTGGTGAAGAAGGATATTGGTTTAACACCGCGGACAATTATTGAGATAGTGAAAGTACAATATAATTATCGGATTTCATATAAGAAAATTTGGATTGCAAAACAAAAGGTAATTGAGAGGTTGTTCGGTACCTTCGAAGAAGCATACACGAAGTTGCCTTTACTACTAACAGCAATTCAAGCAGCAAATACAGGAACCGTTGTCCACAGGGATAAATATGAGTATAGTCCTAGCGAGAAAACATTCAAGGGAGAATTTTGGGCATTTGGTCATTCGATTGAAGGTTTCAAGTATTGCAGACTTGTTATTAGTGTTGACGGAACTCACTTGTACGGTAAATACAAGGGTTGTTTGCTAATTGCTGTTTCCCCAGATGCGAATGATTGCTTATTTCCATTTGCATTTGCATTGGTTGATGGAGAGAGTATAAATATGTGGACATGGTTCATGAGTTGCATTCGGTATTATGTCACCGATCACACTGAGTTGTGTGTTATCTCAGATCGTCATGCTGGTATATTGTCTGCTAAGGATTTGCAAAATGGAGCTTGGAACGAACCTAATGCATATAATCGTTATTATGTGCGTCATTTTGCTACAAATTTCTTTAGTAAATTTGGTAGCAAGGCATTGCGGAAAAATGCCAAAATTATAGCGTGTCAAAACCAACCCAAAAAGTTCATAGCCAAACTCGCTGAACTTGTAACCGTCAATGTCGAGGCGGCTAATTGGTTGAAAGAGAAGCCGGTTGAGAAATGGGCACTTTATGCAGATGATGGTCGAAGATACGGCATAATGACTACGAATATGTCAGAAGGCTTCAATTCAGTCTTGAAAGGTGTCCGTAGTTTACCGGTAACTACGATTGTTGAGATGATCTTCTATCGTCTCAACTCTTACTTTACTACTTGTCGACAGGAAGCCAGTAAGCTTTTATCTAAATGGACGATTTTTGCTAGAAGTGTACATGAACTGATCGATAGTCGCCGTGAGAAAACAAACCGACATGAGGTTACAATATTTCATCATCAACGTGGAGTTTTTTCCGTGAGAACGGGTATACGCATGGTAAATGGAGAAAGGAAGGGTGGGAACTTGCACACTGTGAACTTGGGTACGAAAACATGCACATGTATGAAATTTCATCTATATCATATTCCATGTTCTCATGTATTGGCAGCTTGTGCATATCGTGCAATCGATCACAAGCCTTTTGTTGATAAATTCTACCTTGTCACGTCATTAGCACAAACATGGGCTCTCATGTTTCATCCTATTCTAGATTCAGCATATTGGCCTACTATTGATGGACCACGACTCGTACCTGATGCTAGTTTGCGACGTACAAGGAAAGGCCGGCCTAAATCCACAAGAATATTCAATGACATGGATGTGAGAGATAGGTCTAGCAGGGGTTCGGGGATGAAATGTTCAAGTTATGGTTTGGAAGGACACAACAAGCGTCGATGTACTAATAGAGGATCTCAAAACGTTTAATCTGATTATGTGCTTTCGAATGTGTTTGTAATATTTAATTTGAACTATGTACTCAGTTTGTATGTGTTTAATTGTGAAAAATGAATGATTGTATGAGTTTTAATTGTGTTTTTATTCAAATATCAGCCTTTAAGTATTTTGGAATCAATAAGGTTCAAATTTAGAGGAATTGGAATCAATCAGCCTTGAAGCTGATTGAAAAAAAAATGTACAGGCATAAGACTTGGTCTTTCAAAGAACGATCTCATTATAACTAGACTCGGTCTTCCAAAGGTCGAGTCTTGAAGTTGATTGATAAAAAGAACTTACAACAGCAAAACTCGGTCTTTCAAAGGCCGAGTCTAGTTATAATCAGCTCGTTCTTTCGAAAACCGAGCTTTGAGTACACTCTTTTCCAGAAAGTAGCTCGTTCTCTGGAAAAGAGTGAACTCCACAGTCGGTTTCGAAAGAACGATCAAATTATTACTACACTCGGTCTTTCAAAAACCGAGTCTTCAATCTGATTGAAAAAAAATTTACAGGAGCAAGACTCAGTCTTTCAAAGACCGAGTCTTGTTATAATTAGATCGTTCTTTCGAAAACCGTCTGTCGAGTTCACTCTTTTCCAGAGAACATCTTGCTTTCTGGAAAGGAGTGTACTCAAAGCTCGGTTTTTGAAAGAACGAGCTCACTATAACTAGACTCGGTCTTTGACCTTAATTGAAAAAAAGAACTTACAGGCACAAGACTCAGTCTTTGAAAAACCGAGTATGTTAATACTAAACTCGGTTTTTCAAAAACTGAATCTAGGCTTAAATTGCACCATTTTAGTTTAGAACATGCATTTTCCCATTACATTCACTTCAAACAACCTCACATACAGTTTAAACAACTTTTCAATCCACTTCCACATTCATTTCCACTTCCACATTCATTTCCACAACTTCTCCACAATTTCAAACATCTCATAAACATCTCAAACATCTCATAAACATCTCATAAACATCAAACATGTCAAAAACATCTCACAACAATCTCAAACAATAAATAAAACAATAAAACAATCTCAACAAGTTCGATTAAGTTAATCTCAAACATCTCTCCACAAATATCAAAATATTACAACATCAAGCTAACTTAAAATATTACAACATCAAGCTAAATCAAAATATTACAACATCAAACTAACATCAAGCTAACATATAACTCAAACTAACTCAAA
This sequence comes from Hemerocallis citrina, assembly GCA_017893485.1. Taxonomy (NCBI): domain Eukaryota; kingdom Viridiplantae; phylum Streptophyta; class Magnoliopsida; order Asparagales; family Asphodelaceae; genus Hemerocallis; species Hemerocallis citrina. Next base: position 288,484,981 of record CM030360.1, on the reverse strand, counting down.
AGATAACATGCATTATAGACAAGATAACTCAAAAGCTAACTCATGGGATAACTCAAAAATGTGGTTCCTTCACGCACTTCCCTCCGCTTGTTCCGTTCACTAAACATTTACCGAACGTGCATTATAGACAAAAATCAACTAACTCATAAATTACGGTGACAAAAAATCAACAAAAATCAACTAACGCTTAAATGCACCTAAATTCCTACATGGTGACAAAAATCAAGGGTCGGGTGTGAAGAAGTTAGTGGGTCTCCGTTGCCTTCTACCACGTTGTGGAGTAGCCTGTGTGACACTGGACATCGGGATATTCTCCTCTTCTTGAATCTCACCCCCTACTTGTTGATGTATCCCCTCCACTTGAATCTCACCCCTTGCTTGTTCTTCATCTTCTGATTCGCTTGGAGGATGAGGTGGGGGCCTTCGAACAACTCTCTTTCGTCGGAGACCAGAACGGCCGCTTGTTCGATGTGTGCGAGTCCTTAGTATTGCATCTAATGTTGCTCCCTCGCCCACAAGATCAGCTTGTGCACGACAACACGTAATCATCTCCCGTATGGTTTCCTTCGTCTGATCGCGATGTTGCTATTCAACAAGTAGCACATTTCTTTCCTATGGCCCAAGTCTGGCTCAACTGACAATCATGAAAAGTTTGAAAGATTATGGTACTTACATATACACATACATATATAGAAACAAATTTCTGACAAAACTTAAAAAAATAAAACGAAACTTTAAAGCTTACAAATTTGTGAACAGTGGATCCCTTAGGTTGGTACATAGGCAGATTCATGGAATGTTGATCTACTGGTTCGGCCCCTGGTCGACGGATCGGGACTACCACTCCAGTAGGAGTCTGCAACGTCGGAGAGATATATCGTCTAGTCACTTTCTCGTACCAAGCCATGTACGCCGCATGCACCGTGAGGTCAAACGGAGGAATGTCACCGATGATTTCGTCAAACCGGTGTACATTCCATCTCTGAACATACGTAGCGAAGCATGTGGCCCAATTGTGTCCGGGCTATCGACCCATTCCAGTAATATTGTGCATCTCCGCATTGAATGGCTCGGCAACCGGAATCCTTTGGTGAAGACCAAACTGGGGTAGCACTCTATCGGGGTAGTAGAACTCAACAACCCCAAAGTGGATTAAAGGTGCTTTCGTCAGCCACAAATCATGCCTGTACGTGTAATTAGGCGGCAGTCGAAGTACACGCTCCTCCGTGTAAGGAAGCCACACGACACAATCAGCTGCCAACCTATCCAACTCATCGTGGTAGTACGTTAAGCACCTGTTGGGGTTGGCTATCCATGTAAGTTTGTCGGTCCAATAAACACCGATAGGAGGTAGCATGTGCACGTCATTGGGAAGATGTATCCAGTGCGGAGATTGGATTCGTACTACGGGCCGACCGACGTGAATGTGCTCCCAACTCCAGATTTGATGTAAAATCATAGGCTCATTCATCTGCACCGAACCTATACTGGCCAAACACAAACTCCGGTACAGTGATGACAGTACGGCACTACCCCAACTGTAACAGCTAACATTTCCTAGATCGGTAATTAGTGGCAAGAGCATCAACGAGACGGTATTACCTGACGAATTTGGAAACAATGCAGTGCCAAATAGCGTGAGGATGTAGGCCCTGCAATAGCACTCCACCTCCGCCGCAGTTGAACCTACATTCAATTTATTCCTAAAGGTGTCCTTCAACCACTTCAGCCGAATAAATTTACCACTAATCGCACCGGTTTCAACTTCGACACCTAAGTACTCCTCGACTATATAAACTGGGTCGAAGTCCATTGTACCTGTGACTTCCTCTCCATCGATTTGAAGCCCGGTGATAATGGAGACGTCCTGCAAAGTCACTGTCATCTCTTCAACTGGCAGGTGAAAGGAGTGTGTCTCAGGCCTCCATCTTTCAAGAAGTGCTTCCAGAAGAGATTGATCGCACTTGATGGAGCTCATCCTTGCAATACCGTACAAACCATAGTCTCTTAGTATCTCGTGTATCCGTGGGTGCATAGGTAGTGGATGACCGGCCCAAAAGTGGCACTCTGTAAACTCACCGTTCCACACATTCTGCGATCGATGCAATGGTTGAAGAGTGAGGAGTGAAGGGTCGAGGGGTCCTGGGCCTCCAGAAAGGATATACGATGATGAAAGGATTGAAGAAGAAGTGTCCGCCTCATTTGGATTGATTTGAACCTACATAACAATAACATTTACATCAATAGACCGAAATTTCATATAATTGTATTAGAATCAACAATTAATTACTTACATTAGTACCCTCGGTACGACCACGACCACGACCACGATCACGTCCACCGCGAGTACGTGCTCCATCGCCACGTGGAGGTCTACTACTTTCTCCTTCCTCCATGTTCCCCATTGTGCGTGCCATTTATGATAAAATAGAAATCATTATAACTTCAACAAAATTGTTATTAACTACACATAATCTAGATATCAATACCAATATTAACAACAATTGCTAGATAACAATGTCATTTGCTACTCTACTTGTTTTTTTCATTCTCTAATTAAAACTAAAATTAACAACAATGGCTACTCTACATTGTCAAGAAAATCACCAACATTGTCATATATATGACCAACATCGTCAACAAAATTTCCATTTGTTACTCTACTTGTTTTGTTTTTCATTTTCTAATTAAAACTAAAATGAACAACATTTGCTACTCTACATTGTCAACAAAAATTGGCATTTGCTATTCTACATTGTCAACAATAACACAAAATCAACTAAGCACCTTCACAATAACCCAAAATTAATACAAAATTTAATTAGCAAAAGCTTGATAAATATACCGTTCGAGTAGTAGATTCAAAAACTTGATAGTGATTACGAGCTCCTACTAAATCCTTCAACCAAGATCTCCCCCCCCCAAGACGAAATTAAACGAAATATGTGATATTGGGATTTAGGGATTTAGGGTTTAAAGAAAGGTTGAAATTTGGAGGAAAAAGATGGGGGAAATCAAATGACGATGAGAGATGACAGTTTTTTGGGGAGTAAATCGATAAAATTGAGGGAAAATCGACCAAATAGACGACAAGCGGCGATGGGTTTCGTTGAGCGAGATGAGTTAGAGAAGATAGAATAGAATAAAGTAGAGAGAGAGAAGAAGAAGAAGAAACATATCTGAAATAACCCCCCCAATCGATCCTCGGTCTTTGAAAGACCGAGTTTAGTTAAAACTAACTCGGTCTTTCAAAGACCGAGTGTTAGGCATCGAAAAATCCAAGACTAACACTTGGTCTTTGAAAAACCGAGTTATTTTAACTAAACTCGTTCTTTCAAAGACCGAGTGAGATTTTTTGGGAATTAAAAAAAAACTAGGACGATTTGGGAAAAACTTTCAAAAAGTGGGACAGTTTGGGAAAAAATCCAATATCTGAGTGATTGTTGCTGACCAACCCACTCTCAATAAACCTTTATCAAACCGAACCACTTTCCAAAACATTTATCACTCTTTCACAAAATATTACCTCCAAATTGACACGGTTAATATAATAACCTAAAAATAAAATTATCTATATAACCCTACTTTAAAAATTACAAATTATAATACCCTTAACTTTATAAAAACTGGATATTTCACATAAAATAAAGAAACTAAAATTTTAAAAAAAATTCAAATTTAAAATTAGATACATTGAGGATTTAAAATTAGAACTTTGTGCGTATATAACAGATGACACTGAAGAAGAATTAGGTATAACAGAAACATGTATGAAGGAGTTAGAAGTCGTGACAAAACTTAATATAAATATCTTGGAAATAGACGATTTATTGGCAAATCCAAATTCAGAGGAAGTTGAGAAAGCTGTGAGAAATCTAGACATACCAAATGAAGAACTAAAAATGAATCAAGAAGAAGACAAAATTTTAACAAAACATACAGAAAATCCAATTAATACTACGAAATCTTAAGGCCACCACTAATAAAATGTTGGGATTGGGGCGTCAAACAATGCCCGTTGTCGCAACGAAACTAATAGAGCAATGAGGAAGTCGAAGTAGACGAGACGAATAAATTGAGCAAGCAAGTAGATCCACCAAACTAACACAAACACACCGATGACTTATCCCGGTTAGCTTTTGCTTAATCCGGGGGGAAATATAGGGAGATCTGATATTCAACTAAAAGAGATTTCAAGGAGTTATTGATTCACTGAATACAAGGAATTAAACTCACTCACCAAGAACTATCTCTCTCTCGAGCCTCTCTTTGCAATGGAGAAAATAATTTATTGAGTACTCCCTCTTATATTAGAGGAGTTTACAATATATATAGAAGAATAGAAAGAAACCTAGGTCTAATCTTGATTCTCAGTCGTCCGATATAACCTGGAAAAGAAGTAACTGAATAGGAGCCGCACGATCTAACTTGGAGTTAAAGATTGGGCTAAAACGACCTAACAAATCGAAGCCCAAAAACGAACACAGCGCCGCGGTCGGTCGACTGTCCAACAAGACCGGTCGACTGTACCACTCTCTGACATTCCCTGTACTTCGAGCGGTCGGGGGGTGCGGTCGAACGCAACATAGGACAGTCGACCACAACTATGCCTGCACCTTGCTGCTGCTGTTTTTCCTTCTACTCACTTCTATGCTTTGAGCTCCATGCTTCATATTACCTTCTTCTAATCTAAACAACGAGTATACAAGACACAATCATAACAAACTCCACCTTGGATTGCATATGAGTGCTATCACATGATGTGTTACTCATCTCCAAACTCTAATAAATTCCACTTGCAAAGAAAACTTAGAACAATAGCTTCTTCTTCTAGTTGAACTGATCTCTACCCAATCTCACCAAATCTAGTATACCCCTTCAAGGGTATTCCTCCGTAGATGTACTCACGAAGTTGCCAAACTCTGCACGAACTCCACCTACCCTTAGGCATTCTCCACCTCTCGACGATATTCAAACATCGTGGTCTCGTCTCGATGAATCTAGTAGCGGTAAACTAGCTGAGCTAGCAGGAATAACGGAAAAAGAACTAGCAACCCTTGCGCAGGATTTTCGAATTTTCCAAAGCTTGTAGAGATTGTGTTGGCTTGGCTCAACCACTCTCATACCTCTAATCACTTCACGACGACCTTGAAAAATAGACAGAACTCCACATCAAGCTGTGTACCTGCAGCCCCGTGCATCAAATGTTCCCAAGGAAATCAGATTCCATTTCAGCAGAGAAATATGCAAAACATCTCTCAAAGTGAACATATTTAGACCTAACATCTTCAACTCAACTGTCCCCTCACCCACTACTTCACAAATCTCTCCAGTTTCCGTTGTCACACAACGCCCCGTAGTAGACTTATAAGTAGAAAACAACTCTCTCTCAGAGCAAATATGGGAACTCCCTGAGTCAAGAAATCAACTAGAATCCACTTCTAAAGAATTTGAAACAAGAAGACACGAACCACCTGAATCAAAGGCACTAACCACATTTGCGGCTGAACTCCCGTTCTTTACGCTCTCCTGATTCTGTAATTTCTAACAGTCTTTCTTGATATGCCCTGGCCTCTTGCAATATCAGCAACGGATCGAATCCTTTTGCAGAGCACTTTGTCTTCTCTCCGAAGGACCATCCACTGTTATACAACTTGTAGGAATAGACAATGATGATTTATGGGTCTCCTTCCTAAGTTGATTTTCCTTCAATACTTTGATTACACCATCTACCGAAATACTCTCCTTGGCAGATCTACCGTGTAGCATGGTAGTGATCAAAGGCTCGTACAAATCCGGCAGTGAATATATCAGGTTGAAAGCTTTATCTTCCTTCATAGATAAACGGAACAACTTCCTTTTCCAATGCATCCGATCTAATAACGACGAACCAGAGTAGTCAGCTATGAGTTTTTCCCACAAACTCGCCGCATCAGTTTCTACAAGAAATCTGCACTTGACCTCATCCGCCAAAGATAGTCAGATTAGACTTATGGCTCTTTCACGAATCTCTTTCCAAACGTCATCCTTCATATCAGCTGGCTTTTCTTTCTTCTTGATTGCTAACTGCAACCGTTCTTGAACAAGAACATCATACATGTCAGTCTTCTAAAGATTGAAATTGATCTTTCCATCGAACTGCTTGATCTTCAAAATACTGTGGCCTGTCATCTTAACCCAGGGACTCGGCAACCTGAAGCTCTGATACAGTTGTCGGGATTGGGGCATCAACCAATGCCCATTGTTGCAGCGGAACTAATAGAACAATGAGGAAGTCGAAGTAGACGAGATCCACCAAACTAACACAAACACACCGATGACTTATCCCGGTTAGCTTTTGCTTAATCCGGGGAAACATATAGGGAGATCTAATATTCAACTAGAAGAGATTACAAGGAGTTATTGATTCACTCAATACAAGGAATTAAACTCACTCACCAAGAACTATCTCTCTCTCGAGCCTCTCTTTGCAATGGAGAAAATAATCTATGAAGTATTCCCTCTCATATTGGAGGAGTTTACAATATATATAGAAGAATAGAGAGAAACCTAGGTCTAATCTTGATTCTCAGTCGTCTGATATAACCTAGAAAAGAAGTAACTGAATAGGAGCCGCACGATCTAACTTGGAGTTGAAGATTAGGCTAAAACGACCTAACAAATCGAAGCCCAAAAACAAACACAGTACCGCGGTTGGTCGACTGTACAACAAGACCGGTCTACCATACCACTCTCTGACATTCCCTGTACTTTGCGCGGTCGGGGGGTGCGGTCGACCGCAACATAGGACAATCGACCGCAACTATGCCTGCACCTTGTCGCTGCTGTTTTCCCTTCTACTCACTTCGACGCTTCGACCTTCGTGCTTCATATTACCTTCTTCTAATCTGAACAACGAGTATACAAGACACAATCCTAACATAAAATGCCTTATCACATACCATGAAAATGACAAGACACGAAAAATAATAAATTAAGAAATGATAAAGGAAAAAAACCCAAAATATGAACCTGCAGAACACTACGAAAAAATAATAGCAGAAAATGAAGAATGGCTAGATCTAGACTGCGTAAAAGACGTATATAGGACAATAGAAGATTAGGTAAAGGCTTCACTAATAGTAGGATTCAGGCAAAACCTTTCAGGAAATTCATTTGAGAAATTTATAGAAGCAACATTTATAGAAGTAGTAGCAAAATGGTGGAATGGACTAAAGGAAGAAGAAAGAAATACTATCAGAAAATCAAGACTAATTGATGATAAGTGAACAGAAGAAAACTTAGCACAACGAACCTTAACTCTAAAAGAAATAATTACAAATTACGAGATAACAATAAGAACAGAATTTAGTGTCTACGATAAACGAGAAAAACATACTATATACAAAAAGAACCAAGCAAGACGGAGATTAAGTAATTTAGAAATATGCAACATGTGTTATTTTGTCAACTATGCTTGTGAATTCTGATAATATTTTCAAGATAGTTATTATACAAAAGAAGAAATGAGTCCAATCTTGGACTCATTTTTTTTTCTAAAATTACCTGATTCATGGAGTATAAACATATATAGTGCATACAAAGGTGAGAAAGTAAAACCAGAAGTCGATACTTTAGGGTATAAAACGCAATTTGTAAAAGATTATAGGGATAAAGTGTGTTAAGAAACTAGAGCAGCTATAAAAAACTATAGAACGGATGCAAGACCAAATCATTGGGGATGTAATAATAATTATAATTATACAAAAAGACGTAAACGCAAATTCTAAAAATATAAAGTAAAATATAGAAAAACTTTTAAGAGATATAAAAAACTCTATAAAAGATACTTCAGAGGAATAAATAAAAATAGAAAATATTTGAAAAACCCAAAGAAATGTAATTGTTATATCTGTGGAGAAGTAGGATATATATCACCAAAATGCCCTAAGATAACGAAAAAAGAAAATGTAAAATACGTAGAAGAAATTGAAGAGATGAATAACATTAACTATGATCTCATAGAATATGAGGAAGACTGGTCAGAAATTAGTGAAGATGAAGAAATAATTGTAAATCACCCTAGGGGGAGGGGGGTGAATAGGGTGATTGTGCGGAATAAAAAATTACTGAAATAAAATACAGAGTAAATAAAAAGTTAAGAAGAGCAAACACAGATAGCACAAGTGACGTAGCGATGTAACGTGGTTCGACCCCCAGGTCTACGTCCACACCTTCTACTTGTAGCAATTCTTCGCCACAAGTGTTCCACTATACTCAAAACTCATGTACAGTGATTCTCGGATTCAGGTCGAGAGACCTATTACACCCACAGGACTTCTAAGACAAGTCCTGTCAATCTCACCGAAGTGGAAGAAAAAGAAAAAGAACCTCAAGATCTTAAATGATCCTAACTGAAGAATATAAAGTAGTTATCACACACACTCGGATTGATTATTAAAAGATTAATTCAAAAGATTTTTCTCAGAAGTAATAGGTGAAGAATACTCAGTGGGTTCGGCCAATTAAATAGATTGGGAAGTGTATCGATCAAAATTGGAAACGATACATTCCGAAAATGTGAACAACGCAAAGTGCAGTCGACCATTCAGCTCTCTGACGTAAAGTCGATAGATGAAAGGTTGACTGTTTCTTATGCAATTGAAAGTTGCAGTCGACTGCACTGCGGTCGATCGTCATGAGGTGCGGTCGACCAGTATCGTGCTGTTCATACCGAATCCACTTTATATTTTACCAAACGAACTAATCAATCAATCAATCAATTTTACAGTTTTAAATCTCACAAATATGGAATGATGGCAGGTGGTCTTGATGCCTTTCTTGGATATTAATCAATCACTTTCTCTTTTTGAATATCTTCTCCTTTTTCTTGATTTCTCAATCTTTCTTTATTATTTTCCTTATTTAAATATTCTTGAATCTTTTTTCTTATTTGAATATTTTTGAATCTCTCTTGGGTATTGTTTTGATCCTGAAAATCTGAATCACTTAATTCAAACTTATTAGTAATTTTTGATACATTTTGTGCACACCAAACTAAGAGTCAACAATAATGGTACTGGAAGGAGATAGTGGAAGTAGTGAAGGTGAATAGAAGAATGCGAAATAAATATGATGACAGAAAACAACAGAAATATAAGAATAATTAGAAAGAGAATAAAATAATGAAGAAGTAAGGGAAAGAATGTGCTTTGACATACAAAAATCCGATAAAATAAGAACAACCAAGTTAGACATAAACCCAAAAGAGATATTTAAACTACCGATATTTGAAAAGGAAAAAGAATACCATCATAATAGCCAGAAATAATGAACAACATATAAACATTGAACAAGCTCAAGAAAAAACCATAATCCCATTAATAACTGAAAAAGTAATAAGACAAGAGATGAAAAAAAAAGTGAGAAAACCACAAAAACATTAAGATACATACATTTTGGAGCTATGCAAATAATAATAATAACTTATTTTAAGGAAGGATTAAATACACCCCTTGAAATATACATAATGGACGATAGAATAATATCGAGTACACAAGATGCCTTAATAGGAAAAGTACAAGAAAACTTAATGTATCAAAAGATAAAATTTACAATAAAACCTAATTTCTATATAAGTATGGCTGAAGAAATAAGGACAAAAGTTTAGTCATGTACCACAGATTGAATTTTTGCCGTGATAGACCACTTTTTGAAAATATTTGCGATTATGGGCCAATTTCGAAACTGTCACGCCCCGCTTTCCAAAGGAATACGGAATACGAGTGCATGACGAAACCTAGCGAATGATTTTCATCATTCATAAGTTGTAGGATCGACTCAACATCATAACAAGAAATATAACAAGAATATACTCAACCACGCATGCATGAATAATTTATTAATCAATAGGAAAGCATTTGAAACAAATATAAATATCCCAATAATTTCAAGATCTGGATCAAAAGAAAGAAAACTTTGGGACTACAAGCCCGTTACAAGTTTTAAGTAGCAACAGAATTAAATAAACTCAATTACAAAATAATTAAAGCAAGTCTTTTTCCCAAGCGAAGCTTAGAAGGTTTGCTCACCAATTCCAGCAGGCAACTCGTCTCCGAAGTCTGTATATATAAGTAAAAAAGGAAAATGGAGAAATAAGACAAACGCCCTTAGTGCAAGTTTGGGCCGCAAGTAGTACAAGCAAGGGTATGAAAATAAATGCAAGAAAATATGAAACAAGATTTAGAATCAAGAATATATAACATGATATGGTAGGGATGTAACAAGTGGTGAAGTTCAAGAGACTAGCTTGTAAGTAAGACAACTCAAGTAACAAGATTGGGTAGCAAGTACTAGTAGTGGAACAAGTAATAAGTGAACGTGTAATTGTATCAAGCATCAAGTAACAAGCATCACGTACAAGTGTCAAGTAACAAGTATCCAGTAACAAGCATCAAGTAGGGTATCAAGTGTGTACAAGTGACAAGTTATTCTTAAGTCTAATGTTTAATTCTATTTAGGTAGCACTTCATGCGTCCATACTTTTACCACATGGTTACTACTTACAAACAGTTACGTTTAGGCCTAGTGGTGGATTTATAGGGTGGTGTACTCAGGTATCAAGTATCAAGCAAGCAAGGTTTATGAATACAAAAATAATGTAACAAGTTCATGAACCAGTTCGTGAATGACTAACAAGTTCAAGAACCAACCGTGGGTTCATGAATGCACTAAAGATACAACAAGTTCATGAACCAAGTAATGGGTTCATGAATATACTCAAGATACAACAAGTTCATGAAAGTACTGGAAAACACGGGTCCCCTTCCGAGTACACTTACCTATATTGTCTACTACTATGGTCTTTTCCTTAAACCCCGGCTTGTTATTTATTATTATTATCAACCAAGCATGAAAGTGTACAAAATAGGTCAAGTAAATATGATCAAGAACATGGAACAAGTTTAAGATAATTAGAAGGCATATTCGAGGGTCAACACAAATTAATATTATTAAGAACTACGAGAATTCCAATTCTGGACAGCATGACATTGCAGCACTAAAACTGCGATTCCTGTTGCTACAAGATAGCAAATGTAGATCCGTTAGAAGTTCTAGAAACTAGACTCCTTCCCGGTTCCAATGCATATAAATAAGATACATAAAAGTTGTAGCATCATGTGTCAAAATAGCAAACTACACAGGACTTGTGTTCAGCCAGAATTTGTAAATTTGAGTTTATACATATGAAACAGGTTTGAAACTTCATTAATTAATTCCAAAAAAATTATAGAATGTTCTCTAGGGTGTCTAGTATGAGCATACAAAATTTCAAGTCATTATATTACAGGTAGCATGGTTAAATTAATTGTAAAATAAAGTGATGCAGCAGTTTTTATGAATCTGCGATTACAGACACAGTAGTAGTAAATCTATGATATCTCACAAACCGTAACTTGGAATTCAATTCCGTCAAAAGGATAATAAACTAGACATCTGGGGCTAAGTTTCATATTCAGGACTCAAGTCCAAATTCTGATGTTATCAGAGTTGAAATAGCAAGTAATTACGGGAATAGGAGCAAACAAAGATAGATTTTGCATGAAAAGCCTTATAATTATGATTCATATGGGTCTAAATTAATATGTTATACAAACAAAAGTGTAATAGGTATCAACGGGAGGTTGTGACTCTTAAGATCATGGAATTGGTAAGGAACAAAATAAGATCAACAAACGATGAGCCAAAAGGAGGTCACATTTACAATCTACTTGCAGTATTTTCAATTAAACACTTGTACTAGAACAATAAATTGTACAAGAAGATACTTGTTTTAATTGGATGAGGGTGTTGATCGACGATTGAGATCGGATGGATTGGATCGGCGTGGATCTTGATGGCGATCAAGATCAAGATGAACGAACGGCTGAGACCAGTTCTGATGATCAAGATGATGGATCTGATCAGATCGCGATCTTGATGGGATCGGATGGCTGAGATTTGAACAGCCAAAATCTCCTCCTTCCTTCTCTTCTGATCGACGCAGTGACGGCGGGAGGCTTCAACGACGGCTATGGCACAAGTGGAGGCGATTGGTGGTAGCGTCGAGAGGAGCTTGATGTAGGAAGACAACGAAGGCGACGGTGATGATGGGGAGGTGACGGAGGTGCTCTGCTTGGGCAGGAAAATAGGGGAGGATGACGGGGGGGAAAGCTATTGGGGATTCGGCAATGGCGAGGCGACGAGGGGAGAGTAAAGGTAGGGGATGACGATGAGGATGGGCACAGGTGAGGGTAATGGATTCGGAGGTCGACGAAGGTGGATAGGTTCAATCGAGGAGGAAGACGATGGGTTGAGGGTGGAGATGGAGTCAATGGTACTGAGGCGGTGACGAAGCTGAGGAGGATGACGGCAGCGAGGTGCACAAGGTATGATCGGAAGGTGAAGAGACGGGGAAGACGAAGCGACGGGAGGTAGGACGAAGAAGATGAACAATGCAAGGGGGTAAGGGCGGCTACTGTTTGGGGTTTCATCAGTGAATAGGTTAAGGTTAACCTAGGTTTAGGAGTTAATTTTGTATGTATTATATAGTATAGGGTTTTACATATTTAGACTAATTTAGATTTGTAGATCAATGTGAACGGTTCGGATCGTCAACACGAAGGCGGGAAGGCCGAGTGCACATGAGTGCACAACGGAAGGGGACTCATATTCATAATACATACAAAATTCACAGTAAGAATAGATAATACACATGCAAAGAGTTGGATTAACAAAATAATAGACCCAACCATAGAAAATAAAAGATTGATAAGATGGCAAATGGAACTAGCAAATTATGATTTTACAATAGAAAATATAAAAGGAAATGATAACATTTTAGCTGATTTTCTATCAAGAAATTAACCATTTCATTTGTTGCAGAATAAAAACTAGAGTCCAGCAAATAGAACAGGATATAATTTGCCTCAAGGGATCCATGAAGCAAATAAAAGGAGCATTTAATCTATTACAACTACAAATATGCGGACTCTAAAGTCTGCTCTACCAACATGTAAGTCAACATATAACTACAGAAAATATGCTGGACAATACTAGTGAAAAAATAAGTGAGATGGGCGAACCTACTCATTTCTTAAAAGAAGATGCAATTACATCCTCAAATAAGGCTACATATAAGGAGACACTTCTTACTGAGAAATCTCCTACCAAAGTTTCAAAGAAAATATTATTTTTACAATATATTGAAAAATTATGCCAAGTAATCGAGGTGAACAAGTTCATCAAAACCATATCACAGCAAACAACAACATATGAACAAGGCCATCATCCTACCACGAGCTAATCCAAGAACAACCAGGCCATTGTTCGAAAGAGGACTTATTCATTGCATCTATCCGTCCAGAGAATGTGAAGAACCGATCCACTTGCCAAGAGAAATTTATAAAGCAGCCAAGAGTTATTTTGGCCTCACAAAGGCCTCAAAAATATATGTCAGAATGTATTAAGCAATCCCTGAGTATCTTGAAGAAAATGAAAAGCTTCCAACAGAACACGTTATAAAAATAGGGATGACTACCCAAGTAATCTATGGAGCATCTAACATTGTACCATATGAAGCTAAGGAATTTGAAAAAAATAATTCCAGAAAGAAAAGCAATGGGAGTCAGAAACATGTATTGTGAGCTAAAAGACATAAAACTAAGAGACATTAACATATGGATCTATGACAGCCCAGATCCAGAAAAAATAAAAATGTATAGTATTGCATAAATAAAAAAACCCACAAGATAAGCATGAGCTGTTTGACAGTTGGTACCAGATACTATCTACAGGAGCAATGACAATGACAGAACAGACAACTGGATACTACTGTGGCTTGATGAATACAGAACATCAACATAAATGTGGAGCATGTGAAGATGTCGGCCAGGAGGAATCACTTTTTCTAGAATAGTCCACAATGTAATCAGAGTAATTATTAAAGGTTGATGTAAGCAGTTACGTATTTGTAGCAATTATTGGACATATGATGTAAGCAGTGATGCATGTAAACTTGTTGTAAGTTGATCCATTTGTCTATCAAAGGGTAGGCTTAGTAAGAGAGAAGGGAGACATTAGAGGAGAGAAATTCCATATAAGTTTGTAAGGAAAGTTTAGTCTGTAAGAAGAATGAGAAGAATAAAAGATTATCTTTCTATGAGTTTTGCTACCAGTTCTAATAAAAAATAAGGTATGAAAAACTAATTTTCTTTCCTTAGGGAGAGTTTTGTAAGGCTCTGGCTGAAGTTTCTTGCAAAAATACTCATTTGTAACCTTCTATAGTTAGATTGTACACCTAATAGCAGGAAACGAGTTAGGTTGTGGCTGCCTGTATCGAAGTGCTACTAGTTGTTCCAGACGTATCTCTTGGATGAAGCTCTATTGAAAAGCATATTAGTCCTGAGATGGGAGGAGCACTGAAATCGGGGTGCATACTAGAGGTATTTTATCCACTTGTAGGAACTGGTATAGAGCAGCTTAAAGAAGTTTAACTAGGTCGGAAGCATGATGGGTCATTTTGTTTGGATTTTTAGGGTATCTTTAGAAATATCTCCCTGCTCATGATTTCATACTTGTTTTAAATCACAAAATCACTAAAAAGGAATAATGGATAATAATAGTTTCAGTCTTGCTTCAGAAATTTATGAATTAATGATTAATTATCAAGGAAGTGATAGAATGTTGGTCCTTGGTGTTTATTACCCTGAAAGAGTAATAAGCATGGATGATATTTATGAATTTAAATTATTCTTCTTTAGCATACAGAGAGTAATAATTACAACAATAAATCAAATTAATCCTGGAGAAACTAGTAATATAACTATCCAAATAATTGATGATCTAACTTACTTTGAAAGATCTTTATTATTTGATGAAAATGGAGAATTTAGGAGTTGCATATGGAGTCCTACAACAGCATATCGACAATTGTGGGAAGAAAATGAACATGTTGGGGAAAGAAATGAACATATGGAAGAACCCAAAGAACTCGAAGAACCCCCATATGATAGTGATAGTGAATAATCAGAAACAGAATCAGAGTCTACGAAAAGTTTTGGAATTATGCTTAATTATTTTTATATTCTGGAGATTGATAATGTAATTGATTTTAAAGAATACTATTTTACAGAAGGATATAACCTTTTTTTTTTAAAGTTGACTCTCTTTTGTTCTATTTTTACAGACATTCACTAAATATTTCACACTTCGCACCCACTTGGTATCAGAGCCAGTTCAGAGTAAGTAATTTTTACTTAATTTATGCAATTTTCTTTAAATTAATCACTAAATTATAAGCTATAGAATAGAAAACAAAATTTAATAATAAAAGTAGAAATTATCCTAAAATCCAAAACTTTAGAATTTAATAAAATGTCACACATCCTATAGAAAGTATTATAGGAAGTGTATTGTAGAAATTTAATTAAGAACTAGGTCATATTGATAAATATTTTTCAAACTGGGTCGTTTCGACAAATATTCTCAGATAGTGGGTCAGCCAGATAATTAGCTGGCAATATCTTTAGGGTAATGCTACACCTACAATTTTCTCTTACAACCTTTCCTTTTACAACCTTAGGTGGCACAATCTCATTGGAATGTATTGTAGAGTAGGTTGTACTGGGTTGTACACATCTCCAATGAGATTGTGCCACCTAAGGTTGTAAGGTTGTACAGGCTGTAGGTGTAGCATTACCCATATCTTTAGGCTAACTTTGTTTACGGTCCCCATTCCCCAACAATATTGGTACTCCATATTAGTCCTCCACTTAACCGTGAATACCATATATTAGTCTTTCGGTCAATTTCAAAAGAGATAAGTAACAAGGAAAATTTTGCCATACTGACCCACTTTTTGAAAATATTTGACGCTCTGACCTACTTCTGAAAATAATTAGCGATTTGACCCAGTTTTGGACACGCCAGCATAAATCGTTATTGGAAATCGTTATTGGAAATAACGGCATAGGTTATTTACGTGTCGTTATTTCCAATAACAGCATCTATATTTAAAAAAAGTCTCATGCCGTTATTTGGGGTAACGGTATAGGTTATTTTGTTTTTTGACAACTTGTAGTCTTCATTTAGAGAAAAAATTACAAGTGTGAAAACATTATAATAAATGCCGTTATTCTCAATACTGATGCCGTTATTTGGAATAACGACATCAGTTATAATTTTTTATTATTATAAAAAAGTAACTTATTATTCATCCTCTCTGACGAATAAGTTAATTAAAAAAAAATTATAACTGATGCCGCAGTTATAAATTTTTTTATAAAAAATTAACTTATTATTCATCCTCTCTGTTTCCAAACAACGGCAAGAGATCATTTATATATAACTGATGTCGTTATCTCCAATAACGGCATCAGTCATTCGAATGTCGTTATTGGAGATAACGGCATTATTTATAAGTTTTTTCACACTTAGAATTTTTAAAAGTTAGAAGATTCACACTTGTAAGAGATATATACTGATGCGGTTATTCCAAATAACGGCATGGAAAAAAAAATGTAAAATAGATGTTGTTATTGGAAATAACAGCATGTAAATAACCTATGCCGTTATTTTCAATAACGGTTTACTAGTACCAGACACGTGCACACGTGCACGTGGAAAAAATTGGAGGATAATGAAAAGGGTTAGAAGAAAATAATTTCCAAACCGATCCACTTCCAAAAATATTTACAAAACAGGTCCACTTTCGAAAATATTTACCAAAGTTAGTCCATAATTAAAAAGAAAATAATTTTCGAACTGATCCACTTTCGAAAATATTTACCAAACAGGTCTACTTTCAAAAATATTTACCAAAGTAACCCAACCCGTGCGTTGCACGGGTTGGGTTACTCTCTAAGGCCTTCTCCCATTATAGTATTAGAGATTAGAGATTAGAGATTAGAGATATGCTGACGTATTCAAAACTGGATCAGATCGCTAATTGTTTTCGAAAGTGAGTCAGGGCGTCAAATATTTTCAAAAAGTGGGTCAGTACGGCAAAATTTTCAGTAACAAGTGAGTAATTTTAACCCCCTTCAATATTTAAATCCTTAATCTATTTCTATTATAAAAGCCACAATAATAATAAAAATCTATCAGGAGACGATCTTAGCCGTTCATATATTGTATTGATCTAGCTGATTAAAGGCTGAAATTAAATAACTTAATGGGAATGTGTATTACTCCTCGATCTGCGCATCATCACCCTAACTACTCCAATCTTTTCTCTCCCGATCTCTTTCAAAACCCAAACATAACCCTACCAAACCCTAAACCCCCAATCTTAAAACCCTGAAATCTCAATCTCAGTCTTCGAGATTCTCGAAGATTCTCGAAGATGAGCACGGTAGACATTGTCGGCCCCAACGGCACCGGCAAAACCACCATCGTCGAATGCCTTAAGCTCGCCTGCACCGGCGAGTTCCCCCCCAACTCCCGCTCCGGCCACTCCTTCATCCACGACCCCAAGGTTGCCAGCGAGACCGAGACCAAGGCCCAGATCAAGCTTCGGTTCGAAACGGCCGCAGGGAAGGACGTCGTCTGCGTCAGGTCGATCCAACTAACGCAGAAGGCGTCCAAGATGGAGTTCAAGGTGCTCGAGGCGTGCTACAGACGATTAACCCTCATACCGGAGAGGTCATCATAGTCGACACAATCTCATTTTGTTGGTTTTGTGATTGATTGGGTAAATTGGTTGATTTTGGGATTTGGGTTTTTGCAGAAGGTTTGTTTGAGCTACATGTATGCGGATATGGATAGGGAGATACCGACGTTGATGGGGGTGTCTGAAGGTGATTTTGGAGAATGTGATATTTGTGCATCAGGATGACTCGAATTGGCCAGTGCAGGACCCGTGTACGCTGAAAAAGAAGTTTGACGATATCTTCTCTGCCTCAATTCCAGACCCTAGCAGCTCTTATGCCGTTGGCGTTGACGTCACCATTGCCGACGATTACGAGTGGTGGTCGTGCCTGAATGACGCCCAATTTACGGACGAGGTGGTCGTTAAGATCCCCTACGTTGGTGATAAGGCAAGCGATATATTTTTTTTAATAATAGAAAAAAATGTTTATTATTATCTTGATCGTTGATGCAACTAATTATCTATGATTTTTTTTTAAAATGTGAAATTGAAGTAATTTAAAGGGAAATTCTCTTGATTTTTGTTAGTTGGAGAGGAGAGAGGAAGAGAGAGTAATTGAGGGACAAGTGGTTGAAGCAGAATAGATAGTTTGATAAGAAGAGGGAAGCCCGGATAGAGTGATTATAATCATTGGGTGAGATCTATCATGGATGATATGTAGTGTTTGATTTTTGTGTTGTAATATATGTGTGCAAAAAATTAAGTGGTTTGGATGTATCCAGATCATGTTACCAAGTGGTTGCAAAAAGAACTGGTTTTCAATAATCGAAGATATTGGTGGAGCACATGATGAATTAACAAGTGACCTCCAAATCACATTTATTTTATACAGATGTGTAAAATGACAAACGAATGATGAATGCAAAAGATTTTCCATAATGTACTCATGGACTGATTATAGTCAATCGACATGAGAGAGTTCTTCGTATAGACATGATCCCTTTTCTCTCCCTCTAATTATCTCAATTTTTATATATTGGTATTATTCTAACTATCCCAGCCGATACTAAGATGCATTATCAGAAATTTGCCTACCAATACTCTTGTTATGTCCGATATTGCATGTAAATGGCAGCCTATACCAATACTGAATTTTGGAACCTTGATGTCAACTCAAAAAGAAAGCTCCTGAGCAACCCAAATTTAGGATAACTTGACATATCTAAGATATCTCCATATAGTTACTGTTTTTGTGACTTACCTTAATTTATAAACTACCCCTGAGCAAATGATCTTGGCCTTTCCAAATGCCAAGATGTTTGATGCAGATGCAAATATTTTCTTACGATTATGTTTAATGGGAAACAAGCTTCTAAAAATTCCTGGAAGGCTTTTGCTTTGTTGACCATGTGTTGTTGGTATATATTGAATATTCTGCAGTTATTTAGTTTATATACTTTTTGCTATAATTCTAATCATTTGAGTTGCTCTTGATGGTTGTATAATGGAAGAAGGGTAACTAGATTTGAAGACTATGATCAGTGATCTCTAATAATATCTAATATCTAGGGCCGGTGGCTGCTCAAAAAATGAAATTACTTTTCTAAACGGTTTGATGCTTCCATGGTATTACTCATAAATTAATTGAAAGAACCACACACTCTTTTAATTAGTTTGAATATGCAATTTAAATGTGTCTTTGTTGCTGTAGGAAGCTATATCTTCTTTAGCCACGGAGTTTCAGTCAGGCAGTCCAATCCTACAAGAAAAAATCAAGGTTTGTTGATAGATGCAACAATTTCTGCATTATTTTCTGTTTTATTGGTAGCGAGTGCTAAATGTTATATCCATATCCAACCTGCAGCTAATTGGTGAACAATATGAAGCTCTTAGGCGAATAAGGAGGTATGGAAATTGTTTCTTTCGAAGCTTTATGCTCTGCTATCTGGTAAAATAATGCTGAAACTCCTGTTATTTCCTATATAATGGTGTTACTCATGTAATAATTTAGTCTCAGTCTAATAAGACATATTCATCCCATTATGGATATAGGAACTTATTCGAGAGACACAGGACAAAGCCGAGGTTGAGCTTATCAGTGCCAACATTGACCAATGCAAGAAGACACTTCAGGATCTTGGATATGTTGATTTTACCTTTGAAGATTTCTTTTCGGTTAGTTAATCAATTTGGTTTTCCTTTTCCTTTTTATGTCCCTCACTTATTTGTCTCCCCTACTTATTTATCTCCCTTTTTATTCTTCATATGGTAGTGATAAAAATGAGAAGTTAAGCATTTGAGAAAGCTATCCATACTCCCAACATTAACTTTTTTAATGCTATAAACTTTGAACAAACAAAAATGGTCATGGTTACTGATATTTATAATGCTGTTAATGCTGCTCCTAATTTGTGACTGTCTTGGATATTGGCTGTTGCATGAATTATCCATGTTTTTATATCTATTTCATCCTTGAGTATCTGTAAATGTAATCACATACGGACATTATGTGGATAATATTAGGTTTCTGAGGTGTCTAATCTTCGTTATTATACCGTAGTCAAATGCCAATCACCTTCTGCTTGCTTCTAGGATGAGTTCTAAAGGATGTCTCCTTGATTGCACTTATTTTGTCCTGCATTGTGTCCTTCTTGATTACCATCCACTTCGTTACAATGCTTTGTATGTTATGATGTTGCACACTTAGTCATTAAATTTCTCTTGCCGTTGTTCGTTGTTGAGTGTCTTTCTTCCATTTGTTGTAATTGCATTTGCCAATCTCTTTCAAATTGCTTTGTATGTTAAGAAGGAATGGGAGTTTTTTTAATTTTTATACTGGGTTTGATTTGATAGATAAATTTGATATACAAATTGAGAAAAACTCAAATCATTCGCTACCTATCTCAGAGATTCACTTAATATGTCGGATGATGTAGAATAACGCTATTGTCTTTTGCACATTGTAGACATTAGAAGAAGGTATTGATCTTGATATTACACTATCCTTTATGTTTTCTATTATGTTGGCCAAATGTTAAATTAGACAGTAGTAATTGATGTTTCTCTTTGTTTTTTTTTTGTTTTAATTTGTGGTTAGATAATTTTGTTTTAACTTAAGTTAATTTAGCCTATTTTAATTTGGCGAGTTATATAAACATTGTATGATTGTATGACTGTATCACATACCTTGTAGCATTCTACTTAACTACCATTGTATGATTGTAACACATTCCTTATAGTGTTTTGAGAATTATCATTAATTAATGGTATATATTTGCTTTTATTTGAATGTTGCACATACATATGCTCAATATATAAGTATTAGGATGTGAAAATTTGTTTAAGCCCGATGCACCAATACTATGCGATGAACATTGAAAATGATACACATCAGGTTGCCCAATTTGACAATAATGTTTTTCATGTCTATTTTCTCCCATCAACAGTGATGACCACACTCTAATTGACTTTTGTCTTTATTATATGTTAGGAATAAATGAATCAAAGTTCCAAGTGAGGATAGTTTCTCATTCTTACAATCAGCATTATTTTTCCAGTCATGAGTGAAGCTTGAATTGAGAATCTGTACTGAATTGGAACAATAATAAAACAAATTTCGAGACTAAAAGAATAAGTTTAAAATTTGAAGATTTCTTAAGACTTTAGGTTAATGAGATCGTTTCAAGTCAGGACATTAAAAAAACAAACATCACCTTTTTAATGGTATATGGGTAATTAATAACTGATGGAAAGAGCTTGTTCTAGCTAATTATATTACATGTTATGTATATAGTTCACAACCTGAGCTCAAATGTCCTGAAAGTTATCAAGTATCAGATCTAGGCTTGATTTAAGCACTATTTTTTGCTTTAAATTAGAGACAAGCCACTGAGTGTGGTAAGCCCGAATAAGACTTCCTGTTTGTTTCTTTATGTCCAAATTTACTTAGGGAAATTCTCAAGTGTCTATTTGTTGACACTTGTTATTCATGTTTCTCTCATATTCTGGCAATACTCTATTTTTTGCGACATGTTGATCATGTTTTTCTCAGATTTCGACAATAATTGGTATATAATGCGCACCCTCTAAGTCTGATAGACCAATATTAATTTAAGGCACAATGTTTGGTTGTAGATCTTTAACAGATAGAAGACTTTTCTCTTGTTGGTATTGGTTAGAAAATCTCAATACCTCTATGTATGAATGGAGGCATAAACTAAGGCTAGATCTAACTAATTAAAATGGGCCTGCACGCTTAAGCCTAGCACAGGAACCTACTTTCTTAAAACCCTAAAGCAGCCCAGTGGATTATCTTGGGAACAAATAAGATACATAATGTTATGAATATGAATACATTACATGGAGGGTTTGCAGCAGCTCTTATAAAATCTCCTTTGTGGGTAATGAATTTTGTCTCATTCTATGGTCCAAATTCCCTGGGTGCAGTCTATGATAGAGGTTTAATTGGTACCTACCATGGTTGGTGAGTGAATTTCCTCATGCCTTATACTTAAATGGTTAACATCCTACCTACACATGATTGCTAAAATATCGTGATGAATATTTGAGATTATATTTCTAATATAAGGTTTATGGATGCTTTGTTAAATCTTGACATATGATTTTTCTTGATTAGAAAAGGGATCCAGAGATTAATTGCTAAAATGCCCATATTTCTTGTAATTTCTCGGCACTCATTTAGAAAATAAACTTGATTATGAGCTGATGAACTTTTCGCTTTGCATCCGCTTATATATTGATCTATTGATATATTGAAGGAAACTTAAGAAGAAATTTTGTTTGACCTTAATTGTTGTGGTGCATATTTACTAAAGAAAATTTTAAACATTATCACATAGTCGAGGTTGTAGTTAACTAACAAGTATATCTTAAGGCCTCTTCCCAAATTTTAGCTCAGGTTTTAACAAAAAAGAGTGCACACTATGATGCTACAAGGGACTGCATCTCAATCTTTATATCACTCTAAACACATTAATATACCTGTTATGCCAACAATATGCCATCAATATCTTGGGCCATATGACTATTTCAGGAATAATGAGACTTAGAGATAATCCATAGTAATCTTTTCCTTGTATTCTTCTTTGAAAGGTAATATGTTTAGACAAATGTGTTAACTGATCGAGAACCTGCAGAAGCATGTACCTTATAAGTTGTCATTTTCCTGATAGCACTGGCAATTAACGTAGAGAAAAAAGAGGAGTTGTGGAGTGGATACAACATGATACCAAAATTTTTTGTTTACGTGTCCGTGCACGTTTATAAAAAGATCTCAAAACAACACGATATTTTCTGTTTGTGCCCGTTAATCTTCTTATGCTTGCACTTGTTTTATATACAGTGCCTCGTTTTTCCAGATCATTCTTTCAAATAATCATGATCATCTTCACAACTGAAATGCGTTTAGCGGGAGATGGTCTAAAAGGACACAACAGAATTGAACCGAGGAAGCAACAGTCGGCAAGATGGGGATTGGCATTGTCGTAAACTTAGGTTAGACATTTCTTTTATTGCTTTGTTGAAAGTTGTTTGTTTTATTAAACTATATGTAATTTGATATTGGTTTATTCTTTTATTACTAGAAGAAAATGAAGGAAAATCAAGATAATGTAATGATTCATGAATTAAACTAATGTATTTTCTTGTGAATTTACCTAGGTTAATCTTCATCTCTCGTGGTGTTGATCTCCAAAATTTAGGAGTTTCTCTTCTCTCTGAAATCCTTTATTTGGGAACTAAGAACTTTAGATAATATTATGCTTTAGGTTTGTACGAATTAGCCTCAAGCACTGATGAGCATGAAAGGTAAGCTCTTATGGTTTTTTGTCTCTTTTCCTATTTCTTAGATTCTTTTTTTTCCTTCGCTTATAATTCACCATACTTGTTTTTAATGTAGAAAGCTCGTTGTTTCAAGTACAAAAAATGAATTTGGTGTAGATTCATGGAGTTATTAGGAACAGAGGTGCATAGTTTGAAACCGCTTGCACATTTTATTTTAGGATTATGTTCCCCTCTTAGTATTTGAGTTTCTCTAAAAAAATATGAAGGTTTTTTTTTTCTTTCTAGATTCGAGTATTCATCCGGTTTGTGAGATAAGTGGCAGTAGAGACGAAGCAGTAAGGCAGAGTTTAACCTATACTACTCACGTAGGTACTATACTCAGTCCTCTTACATGAACCTTCATGTACATCAAATTTGGTGAGTTATTTTTTATATTCCATGTAATGTTATAAATTTGGGGCCATTTAAATTTGGAGCATTTGGATAAAAAAGCTGAAATTATTCTATACTCATACAAGTGGATAATTCATCAGATGATGTCCTGGTTCATGTATGAGTTTGAATGGAACCTCTTTGTCAGTGCAATCTAGATTAGACATGAATAAAATAAGAGGAACCAAGACGTCCATGAGGTCATTTCTAGAAAAAAGAAGAAGCTATCCATGAGGTTTATGATATCCTGCATTGTGTTGGATTAGTTAACTTGATAACTCAGAAGTGAGCTCAGCTTATTTATTCAAGTAGATCATTTAACAAAGAAATCTCCAAAACTGTAGTGAGGCTAACAAAGAAACTTATTGATAAAAATCTAACAGCATTTTTAGAGGTAGAACATGTTTGGTCAACAAATTTAATGAATTCAACTGTGTTGACCTCATAGTTTTGTAGTTGAAAATTGAAGAATTGAATAAAGTCCAAGTTGATAGATCAGTTTCAAACAAGTGTAAAAAATATTGAGTATATTTAAGTAGAAGATTTAATCATGATGTTGGTGTATTAATTTGTGGCCATCTATTGGTTTTCTCATCTTTGCTAATTAATTCATAGAACTTCATCACTATTGCCTTCTATTTACAGTAACCTTCACCAATTTACGAGCCTGCTCTTTATTGGCATTAGTTGGATCATCAAAATTGCTTCATATTATATCTATAATAGTATGTGTTCATGTTATATGTGTCCTATATAATTTATGCAATTGTTATATATATATATATATATATATATATATATATATATATATATATATATATATATAAGTTCTCCAGTTAGTGAAATTATGAAATTTGCATGTTAGTTGATGCCATGGATTCTAATAACTTTTTGTAGATTTTTTTAGGCAAATAGATAGGCTGAATAAAGTTTGTGATGCGGGTACATAAGATTTAGTATAAAGTTTTTACTTGATTCTCCGGAAAATGCCACTAATTGGCGAAATCTTTTCTTGAAATGTTGGCATGGAAGTAAATGAGTTTGTGTTGCTAGGCAGTGAAATAAACATGAAAATGGTGAGTTCACCACTATACAGTTGCCCCTTATTGTGCATGATACCCTTCAAATATGACTTTTACCAATTGATTTTCCCTAAATGTAATGTGGTTATAACATGTGATTCTCACGAAGTTAAAAATGATCAATAGCTAATTATCTAATTTTATATGCAGGGTCAAAATGTTGGTGAATCTAATGGGCGGATCAAGAGATGCATTGGAGATAAATACATTTTCTTATAAAAAATCACAAGATGTCATGTATGGGAAAAAAACTACAAGAACACAACCTGGATGCAAGATAATAAAGGATGAAGAGGTTAAAGCAGTTTAAAGTTCAAAAATGTTAAAAGTCGAAAACGATGACTGACCTACCGAAAAATAAGACGATATAAGTTTTGGATATATTACTTTGTTTGTTTATATTTCTTTTTTGAAATTCTCTCCTTAAATTAGAAGACCAATAAAGGTGATTACATTGAAACTATTGAGGTTTGTTGGTGAAAAGGGTTTAAATAAGGTTTTGAGATGTATTTTGTTGTTTCTGTTTTCTTTCCATTTACATTATATGAAGTTTGAATATTGAATATTTAGTTAGAACCCTTAAACGTGTAAAGGTTTTGTCCATCGCTGACACCACTTTATAGATGAAGGTGAAGCATGTGAAACACCCATTGTAGTAGCATGCCATATTACTTGTTAGGTATGGTAGTTTGTTTCCAGGGAACAATTAAACAGTAATATGTGTTTAATTATTTATGTATATGTACATGTGCGATGTGAAGATCAAGTGGTCAACATCTTTACATGAGATAGTGAGAAGGTGTTTGAATTGTCCAACATCCATCAAGTATTGGAGAATTTGAATATTGGAATATTGGATGCTCATTTGATATTGTAGGACATATTTTATATAGAAGTACATTTTCATTGTAGATTATAGTACTTTTATGTGCCATGGTGATACATATAATTTTGGTGTATTCTTCTAATTCATAACAATTGATATAGGTGCTACCTTTGTCTTCACATTTAAACTTTGAAGGAGCACTTTGAGCAGATTAAATATATTCTTCCAGATGGTAAACCACGATCAGAAAAGGTTTAGAATTTGATAAATCCTATGTACATATGCTCTGTTCCATTTTATGCATGTGGTTGGTAAGCTATGTTGAAATAGAGGAGAATATTGATGTAATTTTGAAATTCATGGTTTGCTTATTAAGATGATTGACCAAGACGAATTTGTAATTTGAAGAATATGGGTGTGCTAAATGTAAGTGTGTTTAGATAACAATTTCAATATTTATGTGCACCAAGCCACGTGCACTTGGTGCACGGTAAATTTCAACTAGTGTAAGTAAATTCTGATATGTTGAACCAGTTTTTTGGAAAACAAGTTCTTAAATTGAATGGTCTAAAAGAGGATAAGATTGGAAGAGCATAAAAACTATTTTGAGAAAATGATACCCTTACACTTCAGATTTTCTCATGAAAGCAGATCATAATTTTTATGATGTTGCAAGTGATATTTTGACCGATCACTTAATTTTGCAATCGGCAATGTGCAAAATTAAGTGTAAATTGCAGAAATCCACCTTTGTTCACGGGATGTTGTGCAAGAAACTTCCTAAAGTAAATGATGAAGACAGTCGACCACGTGCAGAGCAGGCGACTGCCAGCTTGAACATTCAGTTGTTCTTATGGACAATTAATAAATGTTCCAAGTCTCTGAAAATTTTTGGAGGAGTGTGCACCGGTTGGGTCGGACGGGTTTTTAACAATTTTCAAACCCGATCTATAATTTTTTCTCAAACCCAAAACTCATCCAAACCCGTTGGGTTTTAATTTTTTTATGCCCAAACCAGGACCCGTGGGTTTCGGGTTTATTCAAGTGGGTTTCCGGTTCTATGGGTCAGGTTGGTTTTATCGAATAAACCCAATTTTTTTAATTTGATGATTATTTTATTTATTCATGTTTAGCCATTTAAAATTTAAAAAAAAACAACTGATTGAGAATAATATGGTTAGAAGATTGAGAATTTGTAACATTCTAACAAATTAAATGAGTGATTTAAAATTACTAACTAATGTAATTACATTATAAGTTATTAAATTATGTTGGCATAGTTGAGAGTTATAACATATATACAATATTACATTGGGTATAAGATAGTTAAGTTCGAGTTTGAGTGGGTGAGTTTCCTACAAAACCCAAACCCAAATCTGATCTGGACTTCTAAAAGACATTTCCAAACCCACACATTTGGGTTTGGACGGATTTTCATACTAAAAAAAATACCCCACCCGTGCAGGTTGTGACGGTTCGGGTTCGGGTCAAACTTGACCCGGTGCACCCCCTAGTCAATTGAAGGGTCGACCATTTTAGCAAATTAGGCAATTTCAGCAAGTATTTCAGATGCCCTTAAAAAGCCCGAACTCATGGAGCCGCTAAGATGGATTGTGTTTTGATCCAAATTTAGTCCCACATCGGTTATATGGGGAACCAATGTTGGGTAGTTATAAACTTGGGCTCCCTCCCTTTAACAGCTAGCTTTTAAGGGTGAGTTCTCTTAGGTTCCTAACAATTGGTATCAGAGCCAACCCCATGCTTCTTAATTCGCTCTAGAGGCTAGATTAAAATTACTGGTAGGGCTTACGAAAACGTGGTGGAATGTTATGATCCAAATTTAGTCCCACAACGATTATATGGGTAACCAATATTGAGTAGTTATATGTGAATTCTCCTAGGTTCTAACAGATTGTACCTCAAAATATTTTAGCTTGGGCAATCAAAATTCTTCATTGTACTGCCCTCAAGGACATAGTAGGAATTAAGCTTGGGCAATCAAAATTCTTCATTGTACTGCCCTCAAGGACATAGTAGGAATTAATGAAAAACCGAGGATGAACTTGTTCGATTGGAAGGAAGGAATAACCATGGTGGGACATGCTTGATTCGAGAATGAGGGCCGTCATCACTTCATGGAAATGAAAGTCTGCACTTTTTTGCTTCACTATAGATTTGTGAAGGTCAATGAATAATGGCATTTTCTGGGACGACAACAACAACAAAATATTTTTTCCAACTAGTTGGGATCAACTACATAAATTCTGATTTTTCATTCAGCTTGGTCGAGCACAATATCTTCTATAGGATTTGACAAAGTTTTATACTGGCTGTCAACTGTCTAACGCAACCCTCCTCTTTACCTAGTTTGTGGCCGGATTCTTGGCTTGGAACAGACAATGGCGGAGTTAAAAATATTTTTTAAAATTAATGTAAGATATTTTGTAATCATATGGGGGTATTAATTTACTTTCATGATAACACCCGTTACTACGTTGCTATAGTATTATGAGTCGATTATTATTAGCATTATGCGGTTTGTTTCTGTTTGGTAGTTCATGAACACAATGTTATGAAAATGTGGGTGATCCAGTACATTGCCACTGTTTTTTTTTTCTTCTGTAGTCTGCAGAGCATTCAACAAAGCAAACAATCCCCATCAGTTGCTCATTACATTGGGCCGGATTTTATTTTTAAAGTTTCTTTCTGAGGAAAGGAGAAAGGATTCCTTTTTATTTATAATGATAATCAATGGAAGTAATCTAAAATACCACAGTATGGAACAGAGATCATGTAAATGATGATAAAAAAAATAGTTGTCCTCAATGTACAAGTTATCAATAAATACCATCGGAATATGAGTTCTACAGAATACCCAATCATCAATTTGTAACTACAACAAAAAGATATAACACAATCTGGTAGTCTACAGAAAGCTCTCCTCATATTCAAGCTACATGATGAGAATTAATTAGATGGCCTAAAACTAGGAAACAATCAGATTAATGAGAAAAGATTCTACACACATGTCCATCCAATCTTTTGATACAGATGATGAAAGATATCTTACAATTTAATGGTCTTTTACATTCAATCCCTTACATTCGTGCAGATTAATAACAGTTCATTTGCCATTAATTACAGCATATATGTATTTATATGTTGTCACCTAACGGCTGCTTGAGAGGTTCTGACCATCACTTCTCACAAACAGCTTGCTTATATCTTCAGTAACCACATTGCTCCTGCCAAACAATCACACAGGTACATTACTATGCATGTTTTATATAAACAAAAACAATGATTTCGAATACCAAACACAGATAAATTCCTTAAATCATGTTTATTCATGGCTATTCTGACGGGAAAAAGCAGATATCACAACAGTATATGGAAAACAAGAAGCAGCACTATTACTAAGGTCACAGCATTATTACTAATCCTTAACGAACACGTTCATTAGAAGTTACAAACTTATAATAATACAGAAGTAAACATTTAATCATAGGATACTTGAGTGCATTCAATAAAATGGAAAATGTAACACTGTAGTCAAACAAAATGCACAGTTCACTTCCTCAGGGAAAAAGTATTTCAATAATTATGTTTTCTCTTGAGGTTTCCATTGTTGTTACTTGATCACTAATCAAATTGTGAATAACTTAGTTTAAGGTTTATGAATCAAATATAACAGATTAAAATGAAATCATCAATTTCAATAAAAGAAAAGAAAAAAATTATAAATTTCAATAAAAAAATTTGAAATTATGGAAAACTAACCTCCCACGAAGTTGTGGTGGAATTAACTTGCCACCCACAGTATCAGGAATATTCCTTGTTGGTGGCATCTGTCCTTTAGGCTCTTTATTACGTCGATAAGCTAATGCTGATCCATTCGACTCCCTCTTCCTTGATTCACTCGCTGCCATAGCAGCTGCAACTCTAGAAGAGTGGTCAGTCATGAAAGTTTGAGGTGATGAAAAAGATGAAGCAAAAAGAAGAGACGCATCTGGAAGTTTTTCCAACTGCGGTGAAGGCAAAGTTACACCATGAGAAGGTTGATGTGATGATGATGATGATGTGAAATTCCTGTAGAGATAATAAACAAAATATGGAGAGTGTGATCAGCAGCAATCATATTTCAAATTTAATATACAGAGTTGGAGGAATCATATAGGAATCAAACGCCAAAATGAGACACTAAGAAATCAACTCGCTCTGCTCAAAACATTTCATGTGCTTTCTAATAGCAGAATCATTAGCAACACACTGCAGCATTGCAGAAATTATTGTGCAAGTCAGGGAAAACGAGAGCAATGATAGACACCACGGTAATAAAGCTGACAACAGAAAATGATTGATTCACAAAATAAAGTCCAGTCAATCATAAATATTAATGTTAAATGCATAGTTGAATCCGTTGTTTCCAATAAATTTTAGCAATTAAAGTAGGATTTGTGATGCCTAAGCGCAATATTTTATAGAGCATTTAGAGCGACTCTGCATGTGTAACATTCATACGACAGCATACAAAATTGACGAAAATGGTTTCAGCAAAGGAGAAGGAGGGATTGGGGGGAGGGGGGGGGGGGGGGGGGGGGGGGGGCGAGGGGGGGAGGGAATCTGCCATGTAAGTGACATGCAAATAGTTGAAAACTGAACTTTAAACTCATTATCAACATCATCAAAATCCAAGTGTACCCCATGAAAATTATTAGACTTTCATGTAGGGCACCACAAAAAATGGAAACTCGAGTTTTCAGTTCCACTTTCAAATTTTACATACCAAGCAAGGGAACTCAAGGAATCTTATTAAAAAATCCCTTCACTTTCTCACTTTCTTTCCCAACTTCCACTTTTCAAACACACACAGATACTAAGGATGGCCTGTAGCAAGAAGTAGGGATACAGGGATATAGATAATGGAAATAATCTACGATTTAACATTAGGAAGCATGTGCACCCTATGATCCATCAACATTAGGAAAATAATTCCCTCTCTAACAGATCAGATATTGTATACTTCTTTCTAATTAAGTTGTCCTTTGAACAGTTCCAAAAGTCATCATCAATAATCATTCATTTGAAAGTGAGAATATCCTCCTAGAAAGCAAAAATTAAACAAGGAGAATAAAATATCTAATCGAATCAAAACCTAGATAAATGGATAAAGGATTTCCCTGAATCTTGCACACCAAATTGTTACACTTAGAATAGCATTATATTCCTCTTTCTAATCCTCCCTTTTCTTCTCAAATTCCCCGTTTCCTATAATTGATGCAAATTTCACAATTCATTGATAGTGTGATTGGCTGGGCAAGACTTTGCAGGATGGGAGACTAAAATTTATAATTATTTTTTATATTTATTTGCCAAAACTTGCATAGAAGCCAAGCCCAAGAATTTGAATGGAAAAGCTAATTACTAGAGTTACCAACGCCATAAATCCCAGGTTAATACTCTATTGTAACCTATACATTCGATTAGAAGGCATGGTGAGCCTAAAGTGTCATAAAGAAATTTTCTGGTTAATGTGACCATTCTGAACACAAGAGGCAGCTCAAAATGATCATGTAGTGACAGCATACATAATGAATACAGATCACAGTCATACACTACAACTTGGCTGCCACATTTTTGTTGGTGCTTCTGCTTCCTAGACACCATCCACTACAAGAATCTGAATTTTAAGTTATCTCTAAATGAATACATGTTGGAAATTTTCCGGATTCCTCGTGCAACCCGTAATGTTTGGTGTAGGAACATCTCTAAGCTAGTTTTACAATAAGCATTTAATATAGAAACATATTCGAATGTCGATATAAGTGGACATTGCCTCATTTCCTGTCCATGTCAAAAATCATCTCTTTTGTGAGATCGATTATGATAAAAAGTAGCAACCTATGCAACCTGCAGCATATGCGACTACATACATTGTCACATATAGGTAGGATGCTTATGTAGCACCTTGATGCAACTGGGACCTAAAAGGGAGAAGACGAAGAAAAGAGAACGAATGAAAAGGAGTAAGACATGTTAATACTGTCACATGGTTGTTAAATCGTGATACATATCGTATATCGTTTTCCTAGAATATCGTATCATATATCGTATTGTAAGATAAATTAACATAGGCCCAAAAGTTAATCAGTCGGTGATGCATCAATTTATATGATCGTAGTTCATAAAAATATAGATAAATCTAGAACTTTAAAGGAGCTAAGAATATGCAGGTCGACTATTGAGTCACCAAAGATTCTTAATACATTAAAAAACTGAGCATATGTCCTTTATATTAGATTATTCATGATCCTTAATTCAAGACAATGTAAACTAGATTAAAAGACCTTATTAATTTCCACCTTTTACCTCAAAAAAAAAAAAAGACCTTATTAATGCATACTTGATCATGTACTACTACTACTCTTTATGCTATAGATGTCACATATGTGTATCACATTAATACTAATTTGAACAAAATATTAACAATGTACCATTTATTAACAGAACTAAAACTGATTATCAAGAACAAAATGATCTAAACTAAAAATGCAAATATACTACTAAATCGTAATTTTTTAAGAGAGAGAACTTACATTTACACAAAAACAATGGACTCTAAAATCAAAACTGTGAGAAATAGCTTTTAAAAATGTGATATTAATATAAAAAAAAAGGACAATAAAAAAGGGTGAAATGAGAAGTACCAGGGATAGAGAGGAGTCCCGCAGAAGAAGAAGCCACAACCAACATGTTTGCGTTAAACACACAGAACAAGATGAATGTGGCAGAATACAAAGATGAAACCTTATTGTTTTCACACAAAACCCTAAAGATTTGGTTTTGGGCTTTAAAATGGCCTTTATGGGAATTACGTAACATGACCTGAACCTAGAAACACATGTAGGTTATAGTTTTTCATATCGCAGTGTATCATATATTAGTGCGATACGTATCGTATATCGCAAGAATGCAAGATACAATCAAATATTTTAAGCTATAGATAAGTAGCATGAAATACGTATCTAATTCATCAAATACAGTATCGTATCGAGACACATCGTAAGATATGAAGATATTATTGTGGTTGCCAACCACCATGAAAACTACTATCATGACTGAAGGTATTCAACAAATTACCAAGACATGTTGTATATGTTGTGATTTACTACAATTAAATAAGAGGGAAACTATAGGAGATTGGGTCACCAACATGCTCGAGTTAAATAAAAGTTAGCAATAGTTATATCTATAACTTAATCCGACCAAACTATCTTTAGTTTTGAATTGCCCACAACGGAAGTCATCACGCCCACAAAACCTAGATGCACAAATAACAAGACACCGCAATAATCGCAAGATCTCACAACCACAAGAACACAATAATAAGCAGAGATAACCAATACTTCTTCTTACTCAAGAAATACAAAGATACAAAAAGATCAAAATCTAATCTCTCTCTCTCACACCTTTGAAACACTCGGCACTCACCTCTCGTGAAGTTGTACAATGATAACGACATAAAGCTTCACCCTAGAATTCACATCGACATAAAGCTTCACCCTAGAGTGTGACCATTTACAACTTCGAAGTTTTAGCATAGTGG
The DNA here is from genome assembly GCA_017893485.1 of Hemerocallis citrina. NCBI lineage: Eukaryota > Viridiplantae > Streptophyta > Magnoliopsida > Asparagales > Asphodelaceae > Hemerocallis > Hemerocallis citrina. The sequence continues at coordinate 288,451,625 of CM030360.1, read as the reverse complement.
CAGGGACTTTCACACCTTGTCCTACCATTGTGGCCTCACAATTACTCTTAAACAAGCCTTTAGAGATGTATTAAAAACTCCCTAGCAAGCTTTTGCCTTCGAATTTATTAACTCCTTTAGAACTCATTCTAACCTGTTGATAATACAATCACAATTATCACTGGATATAAGGTAGTGGTTGTTTAATATTTTGTAAATACACTTACTGATAATTGTTTCCTTGGGTTAGTGTTCCACGGGTGATATGAACACCATTTATTTCTACAACATTGAACCTTCTTCATGAGACTAGTTCACCAATTAGAAAGGTTGGGTTGTCATTGTTGATAAACCTCTTCATGGGTTTCACGCATTCCCCTAAACAAGTCTAGGACTCGGCTCCTAGAAAGACACGCCAAGTGATCTGTGAGATGCTTTTCTGATTCAATGTTACTGGAAATGCAAAACTCACTCCGATCTGTGAATTGGATTGTGCATTCCAAAATGGTGCATTAGCGATTTGGAACGATAAAATGAAAGACACAATAATATGTTGCTTAAAACATTGCAAAGCCAAGATCCAACAAAAGACACAATAACAAATAACCAGAACATATTCAAAAATAGAAAGAAGACAAGACAAAATTAGAATAGGCCCACTGTTCATCGACTTTTCTTTAAAAAGAAGTTGTATGTACTTTACCAATGTGTTATAGTTTGTTGACAAATTATCCCCAGTATATGGTGGCCTACTAGCTAGTGAATGTGCATTTCAAACACATGCAATCTTCTAATAAATCTCATTGTCTCAATCACCAAGAGTGAGAACTTAGAAGTGGGGGTGAACAAAGAAAGAAGGGTTTTCCTGGAGAATGTTGATTACATGCATCATTTCTTTATTTGCTTTCTTGATTCACTCGAGAGTTTGTTGGCAACGGAACCTACTTCTTGCCTTCCTGGATCTCCACTCATATAGGTTGGGATACGACAGTTATCACTGCAAGTGAATCATCAATATGGTCCTCAGCTCCATCTCCAACCTGAATTTCTAGACTGGAATATTATCAAGTCTTTATGGGGGGATTTGCAACTTGGTCCATAGTTTCAAAAAATCTGTTGCAATCACAACTTCCTTTTGAAAATCCTTTATAGACTTAGGTTTGATATGGATGTATTCTTTCTTTTTTTTTTTCTTTTTTTTTCTTTTTTTTGGGGTGTGTGTGGGGGGGGGGGGAGGTTATTTTTCTCACTTTTAACCTATGCAAGTAGTATAGTTAAAGGAATTGACTCGTTTCTTGAAAGCGCTCATGAAATAACGTAAGGGGCATGACCTCAAAAGCTGACATCAAAAGCATCGCCCCTAAAAATACTAGTTATTACATATATTACGTTACTAATGGACACCTCCACAATAGAGGTTCAGGTACAAGACATATATTCACTTCGTTCTAGTAAAAGTACAAGCTGTATAACTAAGGTAAAGGTTCAAATAAAAGGTACCTTTATTAAAAGCCTTATATGAACATCGTATTTACATTTTTCAAACTAAGAATTTGTGGGAGAATGTTGGATATAATGATTGAGAGAGAATGAGAATTCTTATTGTCAAATGTATGAATGAATTCTTTTGTTCCATATCGGCAGAAAAAGAGTGGCAAACTTGCCTATTTTGAATTTTTTTCACCTAGTGATATGTTGTAAGAAAAGCAATAGGTTATTGGATTTAGGCCAAGGTTCCACTAGGACCCACTAGTGAATTACTCGGGTAGTCGGTGTGGGCGTTGAGCCTTAGGGCCTTTGAGGCTTGGTTAATTAACTGGAGATAAAGATGTTTGTTTTATATTTATTCTTTGGTTTTAACAAACAGATATCTGTCAAATTTTTTTACATATATGAGTAAGTGGGTGAGAAAATCCTTTCCACATTGTTACCCATTATCTTTGATATATGATATATAACCATCTCATATGTAATCAGATGAATAGTTGAGAATATGTACAACATAATCAACGCTCTCAAAAAAATACCTTCTTTCTCTAGGTTGTCTCCCTCATTTTCATCATCGAGGTGATTAAGACTATAGCCCATCTTCAGAGTGTGCATGCACTAGCGAGGAGACCACCAAAACCAAGGGAGAATTTCCAATGAACCCTAAGCACTGGTAAAGTTAGGAGGACTTCTTCTTAAAAGAAAGTCAATTGTCATGCCCATTTATCCAAACTTTGTCTTGTGAGGTGATTAAGACTATAGCCCATCTTCAGAGTGCATGCACTAGCGAGGAGGCCACCAAAACCAAGAGAGAATTACCAATGAACCCTAAGCACTGCTAAAGTTAAGAGCACTTCTTCTTAAAGGAAAGTCAATCGCCATGCCCATTTATCCAAACTTTGTCTTGTGTTCTTTCTTTTGAAGGATATTGGCTTCTTTTTCATTTATTTTGAAACCTAGAATTTCAACAGACATTTTGGCAACCATCTTTTCATTGACAGTTAGCAATAGTATTTTCCTTGACAACATCTCCAATGGTGAGGAGTTGCTCTTTAGTATTTGGTTGCTCCTTCACCTTCCACATCCTTCTGCTTTGGGTACTAAGTGATCCCATCTTCAAAAATGTTGCATGTTGAGCATATTATGGGCCTCCATTCTTATTCTACTCTTTAGTAGTTCCAACATTCTATCACCAATCTAAACATGCAAAGTCTCCAGTATATTAATATTGACTCTAATCTTCACATTGTGTCTTGCAAAAGCCAACCTTGAGGGATTTGTCGGGATTTGTCATGAGAGTGCCATTTATGAACATATTCTAGTTATTTGTTAACTGCATGTTCTATTAGATCTTAGAACTTGCAAATTTTTAAACATGTTAAAGCTCTCTATAATTATTAGGTTGATTTTTACATGTATTGATATTTATTCAAAAGAACTGATGTTGCCTCTCCCATTGGCAAAAATGGTTATCAGTCACTAGTGGTCCACAAAATCCTTGAACCACATACGTCTTTGGAGTTGCATGCGCGGACCAAAGAGGAAAATTTCTGTCAAGCACTTGAAGCCTGAATTGTACTCATGAATGTGTGCAAAAGTATAGTTCAAAAAATATCATAAAATAAATTTTGTATTTTCTTTTAACAGTAAAACAAGGATGAAAAGAGATTAAGATGGAAAAGTTAGCGGGCCTGAAAATTGCTTATTGTTTTATCAACATCTAAATCCCTTTTTTATACATGAAGGGCCACGACATCAAAATTGGGTGTACATCCTTGAGTAGACACATCCAATAATTGTTGGATTCAACTTCCAACTAATTTTCCCAACTAGCACTTCTTTAAATTTGAATCTATTAATAGAAGAATTTATGTATTGTGTACATGTATTTCAAAATCTACCATGCGAATAAATGTGCAACTAATGTTCCATTTATTCCTCCAATTTTCTTTTTTCTTCTTTTGAACTCCTGAAATCATGATAAAACTCATTTCAAAATAATTTTTAATTATTTTATCTTAGTTATTTCGAGGACAAAACATCCAACACTACTCATGCTTCACAGGAAGTAAACTCCCCTTCTAACAACACTGATATTTTGAACTTCCTTTCTAACTAATTTATCTTTGTGCAGTTCTAAGATGTCAACACCCAACACAAACAATCCATCTTTTAAAAAATGAGAGAATAACCAAGGACTAAAAAGGACGAATGACTAACTAACAAATACCTACATGAACTGATGAGCTATGTTGCCTGAATCGTGCACACCAAATTATAACAACTAGAATAATGTTATATTCCTCAGGAATGCATCATGCATGTGCATTTGAATGTTGATTGTTTCGATTATGCAATCCAAAAGGTTAGCCACAAAAAAAACATACAATATAAGAGCTTTCTTCTTTCTCCTCTAAATTTGAACTCCTCTAAATATGAACTTCGATATCTGATCAACCAAGAGCCTTGAACTTTATTTCTATGTTATTCCATCTATCTTGTTTATCATCCTACTATTTTTTTTAAAAACAAGACCGTAGCCAGACACACCCTTACACACGCACACACATATATATGGGATTCTTTTGGTGCAAGCGGGATTCGAAATCTCGACCTCTTGCTCACCAGCAAAGAAGCTTACCACCAGTGGACCACACTGACACTTGCTCCTACCACTCCTATTGCGCACCTCAACCTCAAAATTTTGAGACGAAAAAAAATCTGTCCCTTTCATCTCTCGCTTTTTACTGGATTTAGTCCCCTACTACTTAAAAATAATCTTCAAGTATTATACATTTTCTAATATAATCCACACAAAAGAGAGAGAGAGAGAGAGAATTACAGAGTACCAAAAGAAATAGCCCGATTCAGTAACCATCCTTTCGCGCGGGTTACTAATTAGGGTTTGCGAATGTCAGAACCCTAACTTTCAGAGTTAGAAGTGAAATTAAACGCAGTACTGGTCAAAGTTAAAACCCTAGGGTTTCCAGCTATGGGGATGATTTAATAAAGTATACGAGGACAAATTAATATAAGTGAGTGATTCGAAAGAGAAAGATTACAGGTTATGGGGACCGAAAGGCGGCGGAAGCGAAGGAGGAGCAGTCGACTCCTCCGTTGCATTCTTCTTCTTCTCCTCCTTTTGATCTTCTTCTTGGTTGGGTGGTTGTTGTAGTTGTTGTTGTTCGGCGATTTCGTCATCGTCCGACGATGATGCGTAATCCACCAGCGACATTCCTCTCTCTCTCTCTCTCTCTCTCTCTTGATGTTCAACCTCTACTCTCTTGCTCTTTTTTTTATTTCTTTCCTTTTTTTCTTTTTTTCTTTTTTTTTTTCTTTTTGTCCTAATTTTTTCCCCCTTTGGAGTGAAATCCTTGCGCAAAATAGTAGATCCCGCTTCTGGGCTTTTGAGGATTTGGACGCCCAAAATATGAAGCCCAATTCTTCAAAAATGCCAGATTCTGAAGTATGTTTTTTTTTTTTAATAAATAGCCACTCATCCCTCAATTTATTTCAAATCTTTACTATTTTAATGGAAAAAATTGTCACCAAATAAACTTTTTTTAACCAAACAAATACGTTAACCCAATAAATATATATAATGCACATGCATAACTAATATAAAAGAGATTTTAGGTTCGATGTCAGACAACGTCAGATTATATATATATATATAAAGATGTACATCGCACATGTAAATTTCTAATATAAATTGGGTTTTTTTTTAATATAAGCATGATTTATATTTTTGGCCTTTTACTCACCTAGCAAAGTGGTCATAGATTAATCCAACAAAGGAAAAATAGTAGCATAAATTTCACTAAACCATACTTAAGGTTTTTTTTTTTTTTTTGATAAAAGATGACCGCAGCCATCGTTTCATTAATGAGGATTAAGGAAACAAAGCATTACAAAGTACTAATATTACAGATCGGCTGTCAGATCAGCCACCCAAAATAAAACAACATAGCGAAAACATCAAAGTAGAAACTACAGCAGGAATAAAAGTACATAAAACAACCGAAACAGCTCCAGTCATAGCTGCTTCCAAGATGCGCCAAACTCGCTACTCTTCTTCACTGTTCCTGGTCCTCTTGGCTGGTTCCTGAGCACCTACCCAATCATGAATCAGAAGAAAAATTTTATTCATTGAGCAAGGAATTCTGTAAACTTTATTGCGAAAAATTAAATCATTTCTTTCTAGCCATAGGTTCCAAATTGAGGCTGCTATTGCTATATCCCAAGCCATTCTATCTTCTAGTTTGATGTACAAATCTCTAAGGTGCGCCCATATGTCAATGGTTGTGCTAGGAACCTGATTACACCCAACCCCCCTACAAACTATATCCCAAATAAGCCGTGCTTTGGGACATCGAAAAAGGATGTGGTTGACGTCTTCTTCAGCCGAAAGGCACGTCTCACAGGTGACATCGATCTGCATATTCCTCTTCTTCAGGTTAACTTTCGAAAGGATCGCGTTACTATGTGCTAACCAACAGAAAACTTTGACTCTGTAAGGAACTTTGGCCCCCCATATAATAGATTGTGCTTGACATCTCGTGCCCCCGTCGTTGATCCATTTATACATGGATGATACTGTGAACACCTTTGAGCTGTCCCTATTCCACCATCTTTCATCATCAAAGCTATTAGCCTGCCCCCCTTCTTGAAGAATAAGTTTATTCAGCTCTTCAAATTGAACTCTGCTCTCCGGAGTAATATTGTTGGAAACTATAAAATTTAGCTTGTCGTTCTTTCGAACATCTGCCACTAAAAGGTCTAAGTTCTGCGTAGCTTTCGCCGCTAAGGGGAATTGGTTTTGCATAGACGTATTACCACACCATTTGTCCTTCCAGAATCTTATATTTTTCCCGTTACCTACTTTGCACATGTGTTGGTATGGAAAATATCGCCTTGTTTAGCTATCCCCTTCCAGATTAGGGACACTTTTGCCGAGGGGCTTCTACCTCCAAATCGGAATTTTTGTCTCTTGCGGAATAGGTCAAAAGAGTAGTTCCACCATCCTTTATGCTTGTTAGTAATCTTCCACCACCACTTACAGAGCACGGCTATGTTCATGTCATGAAGGCTAACAATACCCAATCCTCCGAATTCCCTTTTCTTGCAGACTCTTCCCCAATTGACCAAGTGGAAACCTTTGTTTCCCTCATCCGTGCCTTTCCATAAGAATCTTCTTCGCAGCTTATCTATCCTGTTGATGACCCACTTAGACAGTTCGTAGATGGACATCAGATAAAACGGGATCGCGCTAAGGACGGAGTTGAGCAGGATAATCCTTCCTCCAAGAGAGAGAAATCCACTCTGCCACCCTGCAAGCTCCTTTTCAATCTTTGCGATAATGAAGTTCCAATCCTCCTTCAGGAGAGGTCCCGGCTTAATTGGCGTGCCTAGGTATTTAATTGGGAATTCGCCGGTCTTGCAATCTAAAATTTTCATAATCTCCGTACACGGCGTCGGCAGCCGATCGCATATCGGAATGATACTGGTCTTATTTAAGTTCACCTGCAGCCCTGACCAACTCTGAAAGCAAGTCAATACAGTCTTAATGGCCGTCGCTTCTTCCACCGTTGCTTTACCAAAGAGGATAGTGTCGTCTGCGTATTGGAGGATCGCCATTGGCTTAGCGATACCTTTGATCCTAATCCCTTTGATAGTGTTGTTTTTCATAGCTCTTCTAATCATTTCCGCTAGCCCGTCTGCCACTATAGTGAATAGAAGGGATGATAAGGGATCCCCTTGTCTGAGACCTCTCTTGCACAGAATCTCTCTACCTTGCCATCCGTTCACCTGGACGGATGATTTTCCGCCGCTAATGCTCATTTTCATCCATAATCTCCATTTTGCGCCAAATCCCTTAAGAGTTAAGGCTTCCTCCACACAGTCCCACGAAACCGAGTCGTAAGCTTTTTGAAAATCAAGGTTAAGAATAAAACCGTCCTCTTTTGCTTTGTAACCTCGAAAGACAACTTCGTGTGCAGAGACTATGCTATCCATAATATCCCTTCCACTTATGAAGCCGCTTGCAATTGGTCGATGACCTCGTTGAGGTTAGGGGCTAATCTTTGAGCCAAGACCTTCGTGATTATTTTGAACGATCCGTTCAGCAGACTTATAGGCCTGAGATCTTCGTGAGTCTTAACCTCGCTTTTCTTGGGAACGAGAACAATCGTAGCATAATTTAACCTAATACTTAGGTTTTACCTACTTGCAAATAACCATATTCATTTTTTATTTTTATTTTGCGAATGAGTATACTCCGTCCGCATTCTTGCAACAAGTCCCTATACTCTATTCAACTCGAGTGTCATCACCAGACTGGTTTTTGGGTTGTGTTCTTCCTGATATATCCTAGGGTTCTTTTGTTTAATTTGCTTATTTTTCTATAATTAAATATGCTTATTACCATATTGATGAGAAGTTATACAAATTAGAAAGGGAAAATGAAATAAAGAGAAGGTAGAAAGTATTTTAGTGAGGTTTATCTTAATAACTTTAAAAAACATAGAACGTAAGTTGGGGGGGCTCACTCATATAAAACGAGGGGTATATGAGATATAGGCAGTGAACCGCAATTTCTTTAAGGGTACAGTATACCATCCGAAAAAAATTTTAAAAAAATAAATTGGACATGATTATCCACAGTTTGGTGAAATATCGGTATAGCTTAGTGAAATTTTCCCAAAATAGTGTCGGCAGTTTGGCACTATGATTTCCATGTATGCCCAAATGAAGTTCATATCATACAGGAGGCACATTTTAGGAAGTCCAATTGCCAAACTACTAGAAAATTTTAAGAAACCTCACTCAATTCTTAGTCATTCATTTAAGACCTCACTTAACGTCTTTTTTTAATAATAAACTGCACTTAACTCCATTAATCAAGATACTTTAGCGATATCGTTTGACTGTCTCTGGTCTTTTTGTGACGTGCAAGTCGCCGGACTTATTTTTGACCAAATTATCCTTATTTGAATATTACTCCCGGGCCGGTCCTGAGTTTCTGGGGGTCTGAGGCGAACTCCCGAAATGGGTTCCCCATACACACGCACACACAAAAAAAACATGTATACAAAAAAATTCGGGTTTGAGTTTATATTGATTTAAATGTGAACTTGTTATAAATCACCCAAATTGAAGTCTTAAATTCAATTCAAGTCTTCAAACCCAAATCATTTTAAAAAAAATTTAAAGGCTCAAATAATTATTTTTTGGGGCACCTAATAACAATATTTTTTACATGCCTATATTTACAAGGGAAGTGTAAATTTGGAGGCCTCTAAAATTACAAAAACTCTGGGGGCCTGAGGGTACCCCCCCCCCCCCCCAATCGTCATCCTCTTCTCAAATCTTTGTTCTTAATTTTAGGGTTCTTAGGTCAGCCAATTTGATTTTTTTGCCGTACTAGGCCACTTTTTGAAAATATTTTCGATTATGGGCTAGTTTCGAAACTATTAGTGCTCGTGGGCTACTTGGTGCCACGTCATCAGCAGCCACTATTTCTCATTAGCGGCATTTTCACTTTGAAAGTCGCTAATGAGAATAGCAGCTTATGTTTTAAAATATTTGAAATTTTTTGTTTGTTGGCGCTATTCTCACTAGCGACCGAAGTATATATGAGGTCGCTAAAATGAATGTATTGAGACACATAGCAATTTTTAGAGAGTTTATGCTCTCTTTTGGGGGGGAAAAGTGAGGTCGCTAGTTCAAATAGCGACCTCAATAGAAGACTAAATATCCTTGCTCTCTATAAGATTTGTAAAATAATCATCCAACTAAGGTCGCTATTGAAATTGAGGTTTATTCTTTTTTAAGTAGGTACATAATTGAATGAGAAATTTCTTTACCTGTCCAATTTCTAACGAATTAAGATACCTGTTCGCTCCAATATAAATAGTAGTTATCTGTTCGTCCACCATAAGAGGGTCTAATTGGGATTGTTTGAGCAACTCACATAATCATTGACCTTATGCCAATTGATTCCGAGTAGCTTTATCAAGATCAGAAGCAAATTGTGCAAAGGCTTCTAACTCTGCAAATTGAGCTAGTTCCAATTTTAATTTGTCGACTACTTGATTCATGGCTTTAACTTAAGCTGCGGATCCCACTCTAGAAACAGAAATACTTATATTAATCGCGGGTCGAATTCCCGCATTGAATAGATCGGCGGATAAGAATATTTGTCCAACTTTAATGGAAATTGCCTTAGTAGGAATATAAGCCGAAATGTCTCGCGATTGCGGGAAATAGCGACCTTAGTATACTTTGGTCCCTATACGCAATTGCGACCATAGTAGGAAACTCAATCTTTTTGTTCTTTGTAAAATTTGCAAAAGAGTCACACAACTAAGACATCTATTGAGAATAGCAACCTTAGTACAATAAAGACCTTTATTCCAAATAGCAACCTCAGTTTCAAAAATAAATTGATAGTAAAATCTATAGAGTTTTTGCTCTCTAGATTTTACTAAGTGTTGGAATGCTGTTCATTGAAGGTCACTAATCCCATTAGCGACTTCATATATGCTTTGGTCGCTAATAGGAATAGCGACAATAAACAAAAATTCAGTTTTTTTTATATAAAAAAAATAAAGACCGCTATTCCCATTAGCGACCTCGAAATGAAACATGCCACTAATGAGAATAGCGGCAGCGGCTGAAGTGACACCAAGTAACCCACGAACACTAATAATTTCAAAACTGACCCATAATCGTAAATATTTTCAAAAATTGGCTTAGTACGGGAAAAAATTCAGCCAATTTTCCTTATACTTAGGGCTTCTCATTCCAATTTATCATTTGTTCCCCTCTACTTAGGGCTTCTCATTCCACCGCTTCTTCAAGCTTGTGTGTGCATGTTAGAACTCGAATTTATAAATATGAAAAAACCCAACAGCTATTGCGAAGAATTGAAATACAGGAAATCAAAACTGCAACGAAAGACTTTGCACAGAGTCGAGATTGAGGTAGTGTTTGGCCCAGCTTAAAATTAGCTTAGCTTCTCCTTTAGAAGGAGAAGCTGGGCCAAACACACATTTTGAAAAGCTCTAAAAAAAAAGTAGCTTTTTTTTATGAAGAAAAGGAGTTCTAAAAGAAGCTCCCAAAACCTACTTCTAGCTTCTAGCTTCTAGCTTCTAGCTTCTAGATCAAAACCAACAAAAAAAAAAAACAAATCAAAACCCAAAAATCGTCTTCTTCGATCTGGGTTCTTCGTTCTTCTTCGTTCTGTCTTCTTCGTCCTTCTTCGTCTTCGTCGTTCCAGAGCGTGGTTCTTCGTTCTTCTTCATCGTTCCATCTTCTTCAAATCTTCGTTCTGTCTTCTTCGTTCTTCTTCGTCTTCGTCTTCTTCGATCTGGGTTCGGTCTTCTTCGTCTTCTTCGATCTGTCTTCTTCGTCTCCTTCGTCGTTCTTCTTCGATCTGTCTTCTCCGGTGGCCATGGCAGAAAGAGAGAGATTCCAGAGCGTCGTTCTTCTTCGTCGTTCCATCCGAGCACCGTTGGCTCGCCACCATCTTCATCTCATCACCGTGGATGGTGGAGATTAGGGTTTAGGTGAAGATTAGGGATTAGGGATTAGGGATTTGGGATTTAGGATTTGGTGAAGATGATGTATATTAGTAGCTTTTAATTGATATATGCCAAACAACTTCTAGCTTAAAAGTAGCTTTAAAGTTAAAAAAAAAGCTGACTATCCAAACAGCTTCAGCTTTTAATTTCAAAGCTGTACTTTCTAGCTTCTCCTTTAGAAGTAGCTTTAAAGCTAAAAAAAGCTAGGCCAAACGCACCCTGAGAATCTCAATTCGCCCCGTAGTGTGACGGTGGCTAGCGAATTGCTTCCCAGGATACAACTGTACCTCTGAAGAGCAACACTCTTGATTCAGAGATTCAGCGAACTGTTGTCTGTGATGTACTCTCAGCTGACACAGAGGAGAAGAAGAAGAAGAAGAATAAAAACTATGACTGTAACACCCCGCAAAATTGGAAATTACAATTTTGCCCTCGTGTGTTACGCACGTATATTTTTGTAATGTGTTTCACTACATATTTTGGATTCGTACTATTTATACATTTTTCGTATTGATTTTAGTCAACTAAAATATAATATTTCAATCCCTGGGATTTACGTGCTTTTTACGTGTTTTGATGCACGTGCTTCCACCACTACGTATAATATTTTCTATAGGTTTAAATTATTTATTTTTATGTATTTAAATCTATTTTATAAAACGAAAATTTATTTCCCCCTTGTTTTGATTAAAATGCATTTTTCGATTTTCTGCACGTACAATGCACGTGCTTTCTACATGTTGCGATTTCATCATGAAATACATAAAATTAGTAAATATATTTTTCTTATATTATTTTCGATTATATTTAATAACTTTTCATCAATAAAGTCGATTTTCGCATTTTCATATTTTACGTGTGACGCACGTGTTTTCGGTAAACGTATTTAGACATATTTATTTCAAAATAAATTTCAGAGCATGTGTAGCACACGTAATTTGAAAAAATGAGATGTATATAGTAGATACCCATATAGTAGATATATATATATATGAATGGATAATAAAGTATGGTTGTACTGTTGGTAAGAAATGTGGAATGGTGTGATTATGGAGATGGGGGCCCGTTAGTGGTCTTCATCTAATTGGGATAATTAGATATGTTATATGGGATTATATATGATTAGAATATGAGATGTATATGGGGCCCATGGTATGAATGGGTTAATAGGAATTATTAGATTTATAATGGGGCCCACGTTGGAAATTCAACACAGCACACTTGTGTGCTGGATTGCTTCTTTGACCGGGCTGACTTTTGTAATCCGGGAGGGAGAGGAAGAAATTGGAGTTGGGATTTTAAAGAGGAATTTGATTAGTAGGAGTTAGTGTTCTAGAGAGTGGGGAGATGAAGAGTGAGGAGTTAGGGAAGTTATGAAATGTGAAGAGGTGAGAATTAAAAAGAGTATTAAAATGAGAAGTTATTAGGTGGGAGATTTTGCAATATAGTCCCTAGCAAAATCCTATAAATAGCCACCATTTCTCTTCTCATTCTTGACATCAAAAAAATAAATAAATCAAGCAATAGAAAATAGAAGAAAGAAAGAGAGAAAAATGAGAGAAGAAAAGAGAAGAAAGAAAGTAAGATAGAAGAGAGTTATTGTGCTTGGAGGATATCTTGCTTGGAGCATTTGCTAGGAGGAGAAGAGGACTAGGAGTTGCTAGGAGCAAGAAGGAGCCATTCATTTGTAGTTTTCAACCTTCAAACAAAAGGTGGGTGTTCTCCTACTTTCTAATGGTAGAAATTGCATGCTAATTATTTTATATGAATAGTATGAATTGAATGTGATAAGAAGTGTGTAGATAAAAATCCATGCTAGAGATAACAAATGAGAAATATTTTCTTATTGCTAATGGGCATAGAAGAATATATATAGTAAAATAAAATTTACATTTCACAAATTATAGGGAAAGTTGAGTTACTCTTCACGCGGTAAAAATTTTCAATTGTATGAACTTATTGTCGCCCTAGAGTTCAGTATACTGTTCTCGAATAATTTTTAGAGTGTGTGGGTTCGACATTTGGGATCGTAAATTGTTTTTTTCGAAAAGAGAAATTTTTAAACCGGAAGTATTTAGGCAGAGTCTGGGTATTTAAAAGACCATGTGAACCTTAATCATGTGGGAGCACTTGGCCTATCGGCTTGGTGTCTGGGCTTTCTTCTTGCGGATAGTGGGTTCGAATCTTTGTGGAAGCCCTCTGACTTGAGGTTCTGAACATTTTTGTTTTGGTTTCTAAACATTTTATATTTTTTTTTGGAGTCTCTCACTTGGAGTTTCCTAACTGACATGTTAGCATTGTTAAGCTCATTACTTCAAATAATATGATAAGGATATGATTTCGATAACTTCAAGTACACTTTGTTTATAAGAAATTAATTTGTTTAATCTTCCTACTTGGCGTCACCTTATATAACAGTATATAGTGGACTATGGATAAGTCCAAAAGGACATATTGGTTAGTGCGGTATGGGTTGCGGATTGGCAGTGGTTCGAAACCCAGTGTTGGCAACTTTTATATTTTTTTGGATTTTAAAATGATTTAGTGAGTTGAAAATGCATTTAAAAAGATGGGGAAAATCCTAGTATTTATAAAATGTAATGAATGCTTTATTGAAATTGCTTAAAATATTTTCTATGTATGATTGAGAAGTAAAAGAGACATTTTGAAATTTTGTTCTTAAGTTAATTATTTTAAGAATATGATTTTTTTTTTTTAAAGACTTTGATGTGAGTCTAGTGCCGAAAGTCGATACATATGGGGTTTTGTTTGAACATGTGACAGCCAAGTCCACATGGGTTAGTGACTAGCGGGTGGTCTTGGGTGCCGACTGGGTATAGTCACGGGTTCGATGCTCAGGGGTGCCCTTTTATTTTTTTCATTTTTTTGGTGTTTAATGAATTTTAAAAGCAAGTTAAAATTTTGGAAAGAAATACCATTATTCCTATAAATGATTTAGAACTTACTAAAGATAGTTCTAAGATTTTTATGACTTTAAAAAGAAAGATTGAGATAAAAAGTAAGTAAAGTTTTAAGATTTATTATTAAGGTATGATACTATTTTAGAAGGATAAAAGAAATATGGTATGTGAAATTAATTGTTCTTGTACTTGATTATTGGAATTATTTCATGAGTTTTAAATTAAAAATGAAAGTGTGAGTAAAGAATTGTTGTTGTTGATTTGTGAATGAAATTTATGATTGGTTAAGAAATTCATATATACTGCTAAATAAGACATTGGCCAAATTGTGGATAAGCTAGAGACATGAAAATATCTAAGTTTAAGACATGATTGCAAAAGGGTATGTGTACCCATGTTTCTTGTACATGAAAGATTATGATTAAGAATTAGTAAGACTTCGGTTACCGGTAATTTTGAAAGAAAGAATTGATATGATTTTGAGATAATGCCGTCGGGCGATCTCGTATTTTGTGAATAAATCCGGTATGAGGTAAAACTGATTCTAGGGTGATAACATATTCATGTCTTGAACTAAAAATAATTAGGCACTTAAGTGGATATGTGATAAACTTGTGCAAACGTAAATGGGTGCTTCTATATAGTCGGCGGTGGATCTCCGTGGCTATAGACCCAGTTGGTGGACTGTGGTTGCCCCATAGGAGATGGACTGTATTTTATCCGGGACTTAGGGTAGTCGACGGATGTTTACCATACTCCAAAGAATATGTATATACTGGGGCTAGAAGGGCATTTACGGGATTATCATCACGATATAATAGCCAGGGAGGCTGGGATCTATTATTATAAGCCAGGGAGGCTAGCCAGGGAGGCTGAGATCCGTATCTGTGAAATAACTCTAAAACTTGTTTTATTACTGGGTAGTCTCATGGCGAGGGATCGAACCCTTCAATGTGGAGTACGTAGGCGCTTGCCCTCGGACCTATGTAGTATGGGATGCATAGAATCCGAACAAGTGTGCATTAGTGTCATCCTAGTATAGAAATGTGTGCATTAGGCATTAAGGCATGACATACACTTATGTTTAGAATAATCACTTTTGACACTTTATATGTTCATTCAATCTTTTGTGATTTGTTAAAGTATGAGATCGTTATACTATTCCCGGCATAGAGAGGATAGCCGTGTATAACATTTCGTCAGTTGTAAGTAACTGACGTGCCCACAGATTGACATGCAGGTAAAGGACCATTCATGGAGCTATAAAGTGGATATGCTGATGCTGTTTTATTTTAAAGATGTTGTAAATGTTTTATTGTAAATTTCAGTCTTCCGCTGTGTAAAACCAAGTTGTAATTGAACTCTGATGTATTGTGAATGAAAAGTTTTAAATTTCCTTGTAAAATTGTACGAAGTGAAGTAAAGATCCTGTGAAATCCCGAGTTTGTCCTTATTTGAAATTCGGGGTGTTACAATGACTGTGTAAGAGACTCTTTTTGGATTCTATGTAGACTTTATAAAAGATAAATGGAGACTGGAGACTCTTCAGAGGCCCATTACTCTGTAACAGCAGAGTAATGGAGACTCTTCAGAGGCCCATTACTCTGTAACAGCAGAGTAATGGAGACTCTTCAGATTCATAACTGGTGAGTCATTACTCTGCTGTTACAGAGTAATGGTACCAGTTACCTAATCTGAAAAGCTTTATCAGTTCAGTAGGGGAAAAGTTTTTGTCTGGGCAAAAAAAAATTTAAGCCGAAGCCGGAGCCGGGCGCGCACGTGTGTTTGTCATTTTGGCTAAGTCCTCTCTCCACTACACGTTAGTGGTAACCCCCGGGCCACGCCCTTTAGTCCAGTTTTCTAGTATATATACTAGAAAAATTCTTTCCTAATTTCCGATATGGGGCTATCCATTTTCTCCAAGTTGCCAAGTTAGTACATTTCAAGTACCCAACTTTGGACCAACATTTCTCATTCATACGGAATTCGTTTTTGGCAAGTGAGTACACTACGGAATAGTATTCGTCGAGAGGATCGCAATCCACTCATTTTCCGGTGCTGCCGGTGGCCAGAGTCTGCCGGAATCCGGCCCGGAAAACTGCAAAAATTAATTCCAACAGTGCATAATTCAGATTGGAGCAAGGGATTGACGAAGAAACTCAGTAGATCTAAGGTTTTGAAGAAATAAAAATTACTTCAGGGTAAATACATCCTTTATCATTTTTCCGCAAATTGATTTTGATCTTAATTTCTTCTTCTTCTGTTGTTTTGTTGTTGGTGGTGTTTCAAATAATGAAGTTTGCAGAACTGGTGATCTTAGGTGCTGTGTTATGCGACAACCAATCCAATGAACAACCAAGCAATCACAAACACACAATTTTATTTTGGTTCGGTGAACCTAATTAGGAGTTAAATAACTGAGATATTATTCGATTAATGAAGAAACGAGAGTTACAATACTATGACCAAAAACATTTCTATTTCTCACGCCTAACTAAAAAATACTTTGATGTTTACAATAGAGAAAACTATCAGATGAAGTATTGCCTCTTAATGGAGGTCATTACACTGTTATATAAAAATCTAGAAAAATACTAGGTTGTAGTCTTGATCCAACACCGTTTGATATACCCTCAAGAGAGCCATACAATAAAAGACGTAAATCTAACTTGGAGAATATGTTGGACTCAAATAGATCCACCAAAATACCGGACTCAATAGCCGATGCCACCGTCAGTCAACTGCTCCCTGGGGTTTGGTGGATCATATAATACTTCCGATGCATTTAACCATTGTAACCAACCTGGTTCAACTTTATGCATGACACTCCTCGAGCTCCTCATCCTGATATATTATCATTCCTAAAGAACGAATGTAAATTACTCCTGGCTTGAGATGAATTGTCTTTAATATGTTCACAATTATAAGAAAAGAAGAAAATAGAACTTGTAATATATAAAGCAAAAACCGCCCCCAAAGCCACATTGAAATGCCTTGCATTCTCTTAAAAGACGACCTTATTCTACATTAATACATTACAGTCCATATTTGGCTGGATATATGTTGAATAACCAATTCTATGGTACTATTGTCTAAGTTTGAATTCCACTTGGGATGAGAAGTTTTGTTGCATATGCTTGCTATACCATTCTTGCTTGTATCAAATGTGCATACAACTAATCGATCAAATTTTGGAGCCAGTACTTTATAGTTGTGGATGCAAACTACGCCATTTAACCTCAAATTTCATGTCTACAAATAAACAGAAGAACGAAGATGTACTCTTCTCCACTCTCCAATATGTCTTTTTCCATCCTTACATGTAAAGAATTGTTTGTTTTGCTGGAGTTGGAGCTGCATCCTATGACATCAAAACCTATGAGCTGCATCATCTCCTTCCTTCACTTTATTATACCTATGACATCAAAACATCCGCACAAAGAAAAACACCGGAAGCTTAATAATTGCACCTCCTTTCCGACGATAGTAAATCAAACATCAGACTCTTAAGAATTAATCAATCTTTAAAAAAAAAATCTGAAGTTCTAACCAACAGAAATAACAATTTGAATTGGGAGTTCCATCAAATCAAACAATCCCTAAACCAATAATTGCATTAATAATTTCTCCAATTGAAGTTGAATAGCTGTAACGCCCATGTAAGTATATGAAATCAAGTATAGTAATGAAGAATAATAGATGAGATTAAGTAATCACAAATGTATTGTTGTTGTCCTGCTCCTTCAACTTTACGAAGTATCACTGCCCATTGTTGGTTTTCCTTGCGTGGAGTTTCTGTTCCTGTTATTCCATAACAAGCATTAGAAGTAGTTAAAGAAGAAAATATATTTGAAATTGAAGGGACCAAACACACAAATTAGATTTACAGAGTATTTCAAAAGACTCTTAGTTGCTAAGTAATGTTGAATGGCATCTAACTTGTTCCTGATCTCCTCAATGCTGGAATGACTTAATTTTCATGAGGAATTGCAGAGTAGGTAGTCATGTTAATCATAAAAGGCAGAAGTAACCCAAGCTTCATCTGCTGAAGCTCAAGTTGCATTCCTTTGACTGCAGCACAAGCTTGAATGCGACACAAATATTATGTCAAATACAAGTAGTAGGTTTATATAACGATATATACAAGTCCTGGGTTACGCTAATGTGTGATTTGGGTATCTAGGATTTTTTGGAATGAATACTTTGGATTGTCATTTATCCATAGCTATGAATAAACATGACAAAGTTACTTCCAGTGCCTTTGGTATTTTGGGTACTGCTGGTGTTTGTTTTGGATCAGAAGTAGAGCTTGAAGTTGCTCAAAGCTTGCCTATATAAAGATGTACACGGTAATATATACCCAGAGGTGCTTTTTACTTCAGGTATTTATGGTGTTTGTTTATCACAATATCACGGAAAGTAGAACTTGAATTGGAGTTAGTTCCAAGCTTTGACTGTGAATCCTAATTCGAGCCCTTACTTCCAATATTGACTATCTAAATTAAAAGTTGGAAGTTGCTAATAAAGAACAAGAAGTAGCCTAAATATAATGTTGTAGTTTTGTCTTTCTAACTTTATATTGTTAACACGTGTCATTGACCAAGTTATAAATATCAAACACAAAACAGCTATGGAAGTAAATGCATTGCTATTCTTTTGAAGAATCCAAAAAGTACATGAAATAAACACTAGAAGTAAAATAAAAACCTACTACCAAGTTTCCAAATAGGCCCTAGAAGTTGGAAATTGCTATTGCTAAGGGGGCAAGGAATCAAACCCTCAAAGGATGACCCTGCATGACCCTGCAGTAGTATATTTTCGAAAAGAGCATACTAATTTAAAGAAAGCACGACTACTTAACTAAAAGCAAACATGTCTATACAAAATTTATATAACAAGAAGAAATAGATCTGAATGAAAAAGCTGGATCGACAAGATGTTCATTTATTATTATTTTATTATTATAAACTACTGGCATAAAAAAATATGCTTTTGCTAATAAAAAAGAACTACTGGAATATGTTGATTAAGTGTAAAATTCTACATTGATCGAATGAATGCAAAAAATTTATGACCGTATATTTTTTATTTCAGTTGATTCTATTAGTATATATCTCGACCCCACATCAGAAAAGTTCTGGGTCCGCCCCCATGCTAAGCTGCATGTTTTGTTGGTGGTGGAGGTGGTACTGTCGCTGGGGGGGGGGGGGGGTGGGGTTGGGTTGTTTTCTTTTAATTTGAGTTGATTCTATTAGTATATATCGCGACCCCCCATCAGAAAAGTTCTGGGTCCGCCCCTGCTAAGCTGCATGTTTCAGACATGCATTAATGTGCTCACTCTAACTTGCTTCCAAAATAAAATGGTTTGAAGGTAATCTCAATAGCAAACGTTTACAAGGTGAGGGCAATTATTCAGGAAATTCAATATTTTACATGCGAGTCGCTTATCCACGTATCTTCATCGTCAACAGGACTAGAGGCCACATAAATTATAATATACATTATTCAACCAAACATGTAATATCTTAATTAAGTGAATTTTGGAGTTTTTTGCGGTACTAGGCCACCTTTTGAAACTATTTGCGATTTTAGGCCAGTTCACAGACTATTAGCACTTTCGGCTAGCCAGTGCCACGTCAGCAATAGCGGCCTCTTCATAGCGACCTCTCACACTTGTCAACTTATAGAGAGGATATTGTATAATGGACACGACTTGGTATAACTGAGGTCACTATTGTCAATAGCGGCCTTGTATAACCAAGGTCGCTATTGGCAGGTTGGCCCAATCGCTTTTTGGCCCACCTGAGGTCGCTATTGGGAATAGCGACCTCAGTTAGACGAGACCGCTATTGACAATAGCGACCTCAGTTACACCAAGTGATTTGCAATTATACAATACCCTCTATAATCTGCCAAGTGTGGGAGTCCAATGTGTTGGTCGCTATGAAGAGGCCGCTATTCCCAATAGTGGCCGGTGCTAACGTGGCACTGGCTAGCCAAAAATGCTAATAGGTTGGGAAGTGGACTAAAATAGCAAATAGTTTCAAAAAATGGCCTAGTACCGCAAAAAATTCTGAATTTTGATTGCTGTACAAATCAACGATTATATTATGGATTGCCATGAAAATGAATAAAATAATTGCTACAAATAGTAGAGCATTTGTTGCAATTGAATAAAAAATTAAAATCACCTGTCAGGTTTTCAACTAGGATTCTGCCTCCTTTACGGACCTAATAAGATGACTCACACGATACTGAAGCTTACTGTTTTCTGTTTCAAGTTTCTGGATCTCCTTTGAAGCCTGCAAATCAATAATATATGTTATTACAACAAAGAATGTGTGTTAAGCACTCACACTGTTTGGAATAGCTTTTAATTTTGCCTTATGCAAATTTGATCAAAATTTTGGTCCCCCCACAGAAGACCAGCTCTTTGGTTATTGCACACTTTTGTGTGCAAATCTGAGGTGGGGCCCAGGTTCCACCTTAGGTTTTGGGTGAAAATTAGTTGTCAGAATTTACATGCCATTTTGGCATGTACATTCTTTCTCCTCCCTGTTTTTATTATGCTTTATTGAATGGTGGTGGGAACATGTGTTGGAAATCGGTTCCATCTTATTTTACTCATCAAGACGAATAAAATGATGTACTCACATGTCCAAAATGAATTTCATATGAATGAAATATTCGCCTCCGAAGTTAGTATATTGAAATGAAGAATTGAACTTTTTGCTTGGTATGTGGTATTAGATGTTAGTCCCATATCGAAAAAGAACAAAGAAGTAAGCGAGTTAATAAGTTAAAAATTTAGCCAAAGGATTGTGTCCTTAGGAGTACGAATATTTTCTCCGAAGGGAGAACACACCCAACTTGGGCTTCGATTTGAAACACAAGTGCGCGCCTGCCGGCCGGGCTCGGCCGGGTGTTAAAACACTAACTTATTTTTTTGCCCGTTTCTGATTTTGAAAAATTCAGCAGTTGCAACCATCGGGACAATTGTTTCCTGTATAGTTGTGCAACCGTCTAGGCATAGGGCTATAAATAGGAGCCGATCCTGATCAAATCAGAATCTCATTTGTTCTTATTCCTACCACCCTGTATCAGTGCTAACTTAACACAAATACTGCTGTCATATCCACCTCGACCGAGCCTTCGTTATTCTAGTGTAAGTTAACGAAGTTTAGACTGTTGTATCGTGGGAGACGGCTACCTAATCAACTGTGTACATCGTAGCAGTGGCGGAAATAACATCTTAAGGACATTGTTTTTAAACAAGCCTCAGTCTATCTGTTCACCATCTTCAAGGTCGAAATCGAAGATAAAATTATCTTGTTTTTGTGCTTTGTTTATATTGAAATACGTTGTTTAAGAAACAGTTCTTTTTAGTTCACGATTATCCAGGTTCGAATTGAAGATATATTATTTTCATTTTGTTCTTTGTTCATACTGAATTTTGCTATTTGCGAAACAGTATAATTGTGATTAAATTCGAGTATGAATTTAATTCGGTTTTTATTAATTTTTCATTATAAAATTAATTTTGTCTACTTAAGACATAACAACTTAAGACGTTTATCATTTTCTTCTTTTGTAAACAAAATCATGACTACCAAAACAGAACTTCCGAAAGTGGTCACAAGTATGCACAACAAGCCCGCGAATTTCAAAGGGGCTCACTTCAAAACTTGGCAAAGCAAAATGCTCTTCTATCTCACAACCCTTAGGTTGGATAGGTTCCTTGAGGAGGAAGAACCTAAGCCCACTGATGGGCAAACTCTTGAAACCCATAAGGAGACGTTTGCAACGGTTGATGCGTGGAGGCATTCAGACTTTCTTCGCAGAAACTATATCCTAAATCGTTTGGATGAAGTTTTGTCCAAGATATATAGTCTGGTTACTACTGCAAAGACTTTATGAAATGTTGTGGCCAAGAAGTATAAGACCGAGAACGCCAACTTGCAAAAATTTATCGTTCATAAATTTATGGACTACAAAATGGTGGACTCCAAGTCCATCACTGTCCAGATGCAGGAGCTTCAGATCATTATGCATGAGATTGAAGCAGATGGTCATACTATTGGCGAATTTTTCCTCGTAGATGCAATCATTGAAAAGATGCCGCCATCTTGGAAAGATTTCATATATTACCTTAAGCACAAAAAGAAGGAAATATGTTTGGAAGATCTTGTTGTCAGGCTTAAGATTGAGGCCGACAACCGTGGGACGATCAAGACTAAAAGCGAGGAGGCTAAGGTACACATTGTGGAGAGCTCTAAAAGGCGTAAAGACAACTCTAACAACAACAAGAAGAATTCCAAGAAGAGGAAAGCTTCTGACCAAGGATCCAAAGACAAGAAGCCCAACAAAAAGTTTAATGGAAACTGTTGGATTTGTGGGAATCCTGGTCATTCTGCCAGAGACTGCCGATTCAAGAAGAATGGCAACACATCAGAAGCAACTGTCACTGAGAATATTACTTCAAGCATAGATGACTTAAACCTTTCTGCGGTTGTTTCTGGATGCAACATAGTCTAACATCCTGAACAATGGTGGGTATACACTAGTGCTACTCGACATATATGTTTTGATAAGTCTTTATTCTCAACTTATCAGAAACACGATCATGAAGAAAAGCTCTATATAGGTAATTCTGCTGTATCAATGGTCGAAGGTTGCGGAAAGGTCATTTTGAAGTTCACTTCTGGCAAGAATGTTATGCTGAACACTGTGCTTCACGTATCAGACATTGGCAAAAATCTTATCTCCGGATATGTGTTGTCGAAGAAAGGATCTCGGATCGTGATTGTGTCAAACAAGCTGGTACTGACCAAGTCTGGGGTTTATGTCGGGAGGGAATACTTTTGTGATAGGTTATTCAAGGCTAATGTAGTCGTTGTCGGCAAAAATTTAATGTACTCTAATTCTGTTATTAATAAAAGTTCGGTGTTATTAATAAAAGCTCAGTTTCTTATTTGCTCGAGTCTGAAACACTTTTATGGCTTGATAGATTAGGACACATAAAATTTTGAAATATAAAAAAACTTGCAAATTTAGGTTTAATTCCAAAATTTAAAGTTGATAAAAATCACAAGTGTGATACTTGTGTTGAAGCAAAAATGGTCAAGAAACCATTCAACACAGTGGACAGGAGTACTGAGTCGTTATGCTTAATTCATACTGATTTATGTGATTTTAAGTCTTTACTTACGAGAGGTGATAAATGTGTTTATTACAAACATATGAGACAATCATGTGTGATTATTTGCCTATATGTGGATGATATGCTAATCTTAGGTCCTAACATGGAAGTTATTAAGACTGTAAAGAAAATGCTAATCAACCAGTTTGACATGAAAGACTTAAGTGTGGCAGATGTTATTTTGAATATCAATATACTAAGAACACCAAGTGGCATTGAATTATCTCAATCACATTATGTGAAAAAAGTGCTTGAAAGATTCAAGGAACATGGTATTAAACGAGTATCAAATCATTTTTCACCATCTGTAGTTTTGCACAAAAATACTGGTAAGAATATAATGCAATTGAAATATTCTCGTGCAATAGGCAGTTTAATGTACCTCATAAACTGTACGAGACCAGACATTGATTATGCAGTGAGTAAACTAAGCAGATATACAAATAACCCAGGAAAAGGTCACTGGGCGTCGTTGCTAAGAGTGCTTGGGTATTTAAAGAACACCACAAATTTTTCATTGCATTATGGTAGATATTCTACCGTTCTTGAAAGATACAGTGATGCAAATTGGTTTGTCTTTACCCTAGCAGGAGCTGCGGTGTTATGAAAATCTTCTAAACAAATAGGTATTGCTCGATCCACAAAGGTATCCGAGTTCATTGCTTTAGACAAAGTAGGTGAAGAAGCTGAATAAGTTTGTCACTTTTATAAGACATTCTATTTTGGCATAAACTAATGACGGCCATATGTATCCATTGCGATAATCAGGCAGCGCTGAGTAAAGCACACAATTCTGTATATAATGGCAAATCACGACATATTCGTAGACGCCATAATACTGTTCTACAGTTATTCTCAAATGGAATTATTTTCATGGACTTCGTTAGGTCACATGATAACTTAGCGGATCCATTTACTAAGGGATTATCCAGAGAGAAAATTAACTGTGCATCGAAGGGAATAGGCTTAAAAAGTCTAAACCAATATGAGTTACCTTATACAGAAACCTAACCTGGCGACTAGAGATCCTACGGACTAGGTTCAATAGGACAACCAAGTTATGAGTAAATCAATAACGCATTTGGACTCAGGTCCATCTCATTCCTATGGTGCAAAATAAATGCATGCCTACAGAAGTACTAAAAGGCTAAGCTATGCTTTTAAAGACGTCCATACCTTGAAAATCACAAGTGGAGTATTATAGGATACTCTTTATGGATGCGGTCACCTATGTAAGTGTGAGCTGGGTCGGCTCTATGAGAACTTTAAAAGGCTAAAGTTCTCTAAAACACACGCAGAACCGAGATTTGTTCAAGGCCAAAACGAACACAACCGAGAGATTGGATGTGAAGAACACAATGTTGTGTAAAGTATATTATTTTTGTATACACCAACGGCTGACGATTCAAGATGAAATATTTCACCGATAAGCCAAGTATGTCCGATAAACTTTAACTACGAAAGATTCAAAGTGACATATCTATATATCCACAATGCGACATTGTTTCAATTGCACTCTGTGATATGTACCTTTTAATGAAGTGGGAGACGAAAATTATCATTCATGTGGGGGATAACATTATTTTGATACCCAAATAACATCTGTCACACCTAAGTCTTTCAGGTCAAAGTGGTTGATTAGCATTTTCTTGACAGTCTTAATAACTTCCATGTTAGGACCAAAGATTAGCATATCATCCACATATGGGCAAACAATCACACATGATTGTCCCATTTATTTGTAATAAACACATTTATCACATTCATTGATTCCAAAACCATTTTTCATCCTGACATTATCAAATTTTTCATGTCATTGTTTTGGAGCTTGTTTAAGTCCATATAGAGATTTAACAAGTCTGCATACTTTGTCTTAAACCAAAATGAACACAACCGATGTTCATTTTTACTATGTTTTTACGATGTTTTTTTTTCAATTTATTTTTTTTAATTTCTTTCCAAATTAATTACCTAATTTATATTTTTCTTTTACTATATTACCTAATACTTAAACATATTATTACTTTTGTATGAGAATTACTTTCAAAATATATTATCTTTCCCCATCTCATTTTTTTCTACTAAATTTTTATAGTTTGTTTAACACTTCCATTTTTCGTTCTTATTAATATTTTTCGGTTTTTACTCTTATTCACTTTGTATATCTTTACTTAATACTCGTGTTTCTTATATATCTACTTTATTTTAAGTGTATTTTGTTTTCTACATTATATATTTTGATACAATATTAATTTTTCAAATTCTTTATATGGTGCGTTCAAAATACAACTTTTACCATGGTAAGTTCTGATGACAGAAATTTTCTAAGGGGAAAAGAGTGTAATACCCCGCAAAATTGAGTTATTGCAATTTTCACTGCATGTGTTACACATGTATTTTGTATCATTACGTGCAATGCACGTACTTTCTGTGCACGTGTCGGTTTTATCTTTTTCAATATAAAAATTTTATGAAGTCATGCATATAAATTTTATTTGCTAACTTTAAAAGGCCAGATTGAAATATTTAGTTAAACTCATTTTTAAACTAATGAGTAATGTTATCACATAAGTAAGAATTATATATATATATATATTCATGTGCATGCGTGGAAAATTGTACAACACGTGCACTCCCCACCTAGGCTAGTGGCCGACCAATTTGAAGAAAAAAAGGCAAGACTTGGTCAAAAGTATGGGAGAGTGGGGAGACTAATGTAGGATATGGGTAGTTATTTTAGGATCATGCTTTCTGCACTCAACCCCTTCTCTCCCTGTATGAATCCCGGCCATCAACTAGGAGAGAAGAAAATTTCACTTCTTCTCAAAGTTGCATTCGTTGAGAGCTTGGAAGTTGGTGTTGGGGTTGTGCTTAGGAAGGAGGAGCTTTGGGGTTTTTATAAATTACAAAAGAATACGTTTTAAAAGGTGGATGTTATTCCATTTTCTAATTTTATGTAGAAATGTTTCATGCCTAAATTTATGAGTAGATTGTGATTATGTTTGAGTATACTTGTGTGAATATTTCATTGATTTCTAATATTTTGTTACGAGCATGATAGTTTGTAAAAATTAAAAGTGTATGTATGGTTGATTCTTTCCAAATTTTCAATTAAATTATACTAGCATGCTATCATGTAGTATAACATGAATGTATGAATGCTCCTTAAATGTTGATCAAAATTTTAATAGTAATATACTAGTTTGATTTCTTCTATAAGATATTTTTTTATGAAGAAGCATATGGTAATATAAATCTCTATCCTTGTTTTAATATTAATCATGAAATTAATAAAAAGGCAATGAGGAAAAAATACAAAATTATGTAATGTCATGAGTGAATATATCATTATTGAAAATTTTGCCGATGGGATTTGATGTGGGTAAATAAACCTAGCGCGATCAAAGCCGTCTGATCTCCTCGAAATCCGCTCATCTCTGATCTTTGGGACAGATGATCCAGTGGGTCTTCTGCCAGTTCAGGCCCACAGAGAAACGGGTCAACCCAGCCCATTAGGGTTAGGGCTCTCTCACTCTCTCTACCTATAAATACCAAACCCCCTCCCCCTTCTGAAAGTAATGACTCTTTCCCCACCTGAACCCTAGTTCTCATTTTCACTTTCAAGAGAGTAACTAGATCGTCGGAGAGCCTGTACCGGGATCTCTCCCAGTGTCTCTAGGCCTCTTGCAGGTGTTCTAGTCGACCAGGCTCCAGCAGCACCTCCTCTCCAGCTCCCCAAGAGATCCCCTTGTTTCAGATCCGGATCTGCAGCTGAGATCTGTCTCTTCCTAAACAAATTACAAGAACTCACACATGTTGCTCCCACTGCTAAAACAAGCAGCATCATGATTAATTGATTGAAGGAGTATACTATCTCTTTTCGTGATAAAAAATGTATTGTTGATAAATAGTTGGATTATTATGATGTTATTTTATACAATTAATAATGCTATAAACAAATGTAAAATTGAATGATCATTTTATGGGTCAACGTATTGTAGTTGAGTTGAGAATTAGAGTCGTTTCGGATTTCAAATCAAAAGAGGATTGGAGTCCAAAAGACAGAGGTTAAGTTATTTCCAGAGAGGGAGATGGCAGAACTTGAGGCTTGATTGCCTGGTTAGTGCGTTTGGTTTAGGGCACTTGGGCTATGTTGCAAGTCGCGAGTTCGAATCTGTGGGTTCTTTTCTTTTTGGAAGCTTTTAAAGTTTTAAAACAATGAGCAGTAAACATTATAATTTTTGCGATAAGTTTTCTACACAAATAATTGGTTGGAAATCTGGTTAGTGGTGTGGTTTGGAGTGATTGTCTAGCTCTGTGGGTCTCGGGTTCGAGACCCAGGGCGGCCGGAACATTTTTTTCTCTTTCATGTTTTCTAATGTTAAGGAGATGTTTAATTCGAAGAAATTAAATTAGTATGTTATTAAATAAATTTGAGGTGAATACATGTGTAAATTCAAAACCTATCTGGGGACTAAATTAGACTATAAAATTTGATTTGATTACAACGATAAAATTTTAAATTGTTTTGATATAAGATTATTCTCGAATTTTATATAATTTAAAATAAACTCTATTTGGAGTTGTTTGAAATTTAGTTTGGTGGATGAACTAAGATTTAACTAAAATATTGATTTAGGAAATTAGACTTAATTGTATTTGAATAAGTTTTATCAAATGGAAATTTTGTTGAAAATTTATATTTCAATATATGAAAAGGCTATCTAGTTGTTTTGAGATTTGACTAATTGGAAGAAATGTATAAGAGAATGACATAAGTTATATGAACATGGGTCCGAGAGCAAGCCCTTAACGTACTTCTCATTATAGGGTTCATTCCCTCGTTATGCAGACCTAGAACCATGACGAAGATCAAAATTTAGACATACTGTGAGTATTGGTTTTCGCCCCGAAATTCTGAAGGTCAGACTCATTCCTCAGATAATCTGAAGACTTTCTCTCACATCAAGGAAAAATAGAGAATACATCACCCCGTAGGTCACGCTGGAACCCTCATCACACGAATGCCCTATGAGCGTCGCACTTGTCCCGGAACTCTGGAGATCAGACCCATGTGGGAATATCTCACCCTGTGGATCACTCTAAGCCCTCATACTCAAGTTTGCTCAAATTTCATCATATCTCCCACCCATTGGCTATCCATAAGATTCATTCATAACAGGTCTAACCTAGTCTACCTAGAGCTAGTTTACCATACCGAACTTAAATCAACACACCGAGAACATTAGCCCACACTGGATACTTCACACATTTTCATTTATCAATCCTGCCGGCACCCTAGGTCTCAGCCTCTAGCATCCACACATACAAAATCATAACCTTGTTAGGTTATTCTTAACCTCTTTTATAAAATTCTTATTCATTCATATAACTTATTTCATCCTCTTATACATTTCTTCCAATTGGTCAATCTAAAAAACAACTAGATAGTCTTTTCATCCATTATAATATAATTTTTCAACAAAACTTCTATTTGATAAAACTTATTCAAATACATTAAGTCTAATTTTCCAAATCAATATTTTAGTTAAACCTTAGTTCATCCACCAAACTAAATTTCAAACAACTTCAAATCGAGTTTATTTTAAATTATATAAAACTCTAGAATAATCTTAGACCAAAACAATTTAAAATTTCACGTAATGATACAAAATACATGTGTAACACATGCAGTGAAAAATTGTAATAACTCAATTTTGCGGGGTATTACACTCTTTCCCTCTTAGAAAATTTCTGTCATCAGAATTTACCGGGGTAAAAGTTGTATTTTGAACGCACCATATAAAGAATTTGAAAAATTAATATTGTATCAAAATACATAATGTAGAAAACAAAATAAACTTAAAATAAACCAGATATATGAGAAACATGAGTATTACGTAAGATATACAAAGTAAATAAGAGTACAAAGCGAAAAAAGATTAATAAGAATGAAAAACGGAAGTGTTAAACAAACTATAAAAATTTAGTGGAAAAAAAATGAGATGGTGCAAGATAATATATTGAAAGTAATTCTCATACAAAAGTAATAATAGGTTAATTATTAGGTAATATAGTAAAAGAAAAATATAAATTAGGTAATCAATTCTGTAAGAAATTAAAAAACAAAATAAATTGAAAAAAAAAATGTAGTAAAAATAAACTTTTTTATAAAAAAATAATTATAGTAAGCAAGATAGTGAAAGTAGTAAGAAGTTGAATGAAAGTATATCTTCGATTCGAACCTTGATAATCATGAACTAAAAAGAATTGTTTCTCAAACAGCATATTTCACTATAAACAAAGCATAGAAAGAAGATAATTTTATCTTCGATTCCGACCTTGAAGATGGTGAACAGATAGACTGAGGTTTGTTTAAAAACCATGTCCTTAAGACGTTATTTCTGTCACTACTACGGTGTACACAGTTGATTAGGCAGTCGTCTCCCAAGATACAACAGTTTGAACTGCGTTAACTTACACTAGAATAACGAAGACTCGGTCGAGATGGATATGACAACAGTATTTGTGTTAAGTCAGCACTGATACAGGGTGGTAGGAATAAGAAAAAATAGGATTCCGATTTGATCAGGATTGGCTCCTATTTATAGTCCTATGCCCAGGCGGTTGCACAACTGTACAGAAAACAACTATCCCGACAGTTACAACTGCTGAATTTTTCAGAATCAGAAACGGGCAAAAAATAAGTCATTGTTTTAACACCAAGCCCAAGCCTAAGCCTAAGCCCAAGCCCAAGCCCAAGCCCAAGCCCAGCCCAACCCGGCGGGCGAGCGCGCTCGTGTGTTTCAAACCGAAGCCCAAGTTAGGTGTTTCTCACTCCAGGGAAAATATTCGTACCCTTTGGGTAAGTTTTTTACTTATTAACTCGATTGCTTCTTTGCTCTTTTCCGATATGGGTTTAACATCTAATACCACATACCAAGCAAAAAGTCCAATTCTTCATTTCAACATGCTCACTTCGAATGTGAATATTTCATTCATTTGAAATCCATTTTGGACATGTGAGTACATCATTTTATTTGTCTTGATGAGTAGAATAAGATGGAACCGACTTCCAACAATGTGGAGATAGAATGGAGGGAAGAGGGATGGGGTTATTTTGTATTCAATAGTTTCCTACTTCTCTCACATTGCATTTGGGAATTACATGAACAATGTATAAATGAGTTGGCAAATTTACATCAATATTTAGTATGGTACCGAATGCATTTTTATACAATTGGAGGGGAAAAAACTTGCTACAGTAAAAATTATTTGCAATATTTGCATATCTGAACAGTAAAACTTAGTTCAAAGTTCAAGATTATTTGAACTTTCATTCTTAGTTTCACATGAACTTCACTCGTCAATTGATCTGGCATATTAATGCGAGAAGCTTTAAAACAAGTGGCAAATGAAGAAAAATTCAATACTCGATAGATGACCAACCTTTTCCCTCTCAGCCTTGAGTTCAGCTTGTGCAGCCTCTAGTTTTAACTGGAGGTCTTTGATAATTGATGACACTTCTTTGTCATCAAATTCTGAATCACCAACTAAAAGAGACAACAAATTAAAACAAATGTAACTAACTAATTAACTGGTGCCTAAGGCATTAAATAGAGGGTGGATTTGAAGACCTACCCTTTTTAGAAAGCAATGATTCCAACTTTGCCAAGCGATCCTTAAGTCATAACACAAGTTAGAGTCAAATTACACACATAATACTAATTTAAATGTATAATAAGATATACACTCCACACAAAAAAAAATTTGCTGATACAAGCCTAAATGTCTACTGGGGAGCAACTTGATGCATCAGTGAAGGTTCCAAAAAGAAATTGATCTATTATATGGGTTATGAATATGAGAAGATCATTTAAGAGTGCAGATCACAATCTGGTCTTTTGATAATTTACTGGGCCATCTTAAAAAAGGTCTAGACAGCGGATGCAGATATGGAGTTAAATGGACCCTTTTGTCATAAGATAAATAGTTGCTAAGCTTACAGGCACGAAATGAAGAATTCTCAAGAAACCCACATTGCTATTCTCAAACAACTTCACAGTATAAATCAACAATTGAGACAACCATGCTAGAGTTTGGTACGAACAAATCCAGGTTTTTCCCACGATAGTGTTTGGTACTTTGGTATGAAAAAATGAAAAGAAAAATAAATCCCCATGGATCATAAAGTGCTTCCCTGTTTATGTTTAGAAAGAATTATCAAAACATTTGTGTTAAAAAAAAGAGGGAAAGATCTATACAAGAATTAAACCTTGGAGCTAATTGAGTCTAAACCCCTAATATCATTATCTTACTTGCTTGATGCATATTGTTTCATGTCCTAACACAAAAATATATGAGAACTCATATTTGTGCCTGGAGTGCTTACAAACAAATAGTTCTAGATTCCTATAAAAAAAAAACTAAATAATTCTCCATATTCTACAGTAAGACCCACGCACAGGAAAGTACCATATTGTAATTCTTCTACATATATGTTTCAAGATATAGACCACAGCCTATATCTTGAATCAAAACCATGTCAAAAAAATTCAAGGTCTTTGGACTTTTTTTAAACCAAGCATCAAACAAGAAAAAATAAATTTACTAGGAATTAGAAGGTGCATAAAAAATGTTATTATATGATAACATGATGCATGCAAAAAGATTACTTAAGTTCAGTGTTTTAAATAACGTGTGTTACAACCGTTATACCGGCCGTTATAACGTTTTAGCTAGGTTACCATTACTGAAATGGACTTTAGAAAATAAATAATGTTTTTGACCAATTACGACTGGCCACAGCAGTTATATCACACGTTACGGCCGTTATATCACCCATTATTAGATATAACCGGCAGACAATCAATCCAATATTGGAAAATAACATTTACTTGGATTCTTTTGGGCTTAGATTCAAAATCCAATGAGAATCCAAACCTAATTGATTCAAATATGTATATTTGATAGTAAAAATAAGAAACCAAAACCTTATCACCAATTGTTCCC
Source organism: Hemerocallis citrina (assembly GCA_017893485.1). Lineage (NCBI taxonomy): Eukaryota > Viridiplantae > Streptophyta > Magnoliopsida > Asparagales > Asphodelaceae > Hemerocallis > Hemerocallis citrina. The sequence goes on along the minus strand of CM030360.1, from coordinate 288,419,442 downwards.
TTCAGCTTCTCTATTCAAACCTAATTTTACAAGAGTTTGACGTCGCCTATTGTATTCGTCATCTTCTCCAATTGTCTTTTTCTCTCTTACATCTTTTTTCTTATGTTATACGCTTATACAGTATGCTTAATCTTTAATATGTAGATACCTTGCTTTTATGTATTATATTGCAATTTCATGTCGGTGATAAAATATTTTGGTTCTAACTATTGCTTGTGAGAGATTGTTGATATTTGTGATACATAAATATAATATATGTAATGGTTGTTTAGAAATTTAAATTATATCTAGATATATATCTTCCTATGTTATAGCAACCCGATATTTTTTAAATATCACCGATATCGGATATGAATTTTTGTCATCTGATACGGCACCAATTTCCAATATTTAAAACATTGCTTAAGATGTTTGGTCCACAGGTCTTAAGAAGGGTAATTAAATGATATATGTATCATCCATGCAGTGCTCCACACCCTAACAAAAATAATGTTTCTCGAGCAAGAAGGCTTCTCCTCTAGGACTTTTACACACATGTCAACAAAAGATATACCCAAGGAGGGACCTGTCATACCCAACATGCTCGTCGGCAGGTAGGAAAACATACTATAATTATTCAAGTAAAAAAGAACATTCCAAAATAAGATTAAGAAAATAAGAGAAAAATTATAGGAAAAACTATAAAATACAATTATAACAAGAAAATGAGGGTACAATAAAAAAACTAAACACACAATTCTAATAAAATAGTGTACAGTAAAAGAAATATAAAATGAGGGGGCAGGGAGACAATCAACTGACCAGTTAACTAATTGCATCTGCCCTAACCTTGTCCCTACTATCTATTAAAGTTGGTCTCATGAATGTTTTCTTTTTTCTAAGAGGATCTATTTAAAGCAGTCTCTAGTCAAGTGGGAATGACTCTTAATCATAAATAGACCATCTAATTCTCAATAAATGTATGTATGAAGGGCATAAGACAGTTGCAAAAGAGATACCCTTGCATTGCTGGGTCACCCAAGCACCAAGGTTGAGCATGTCTGCAAGTGGCAAGTGGTCCAAAGTTCATTTGTGTAACTTTCTTCATTTTATATCCCCTACTTTGACATTATCATATGGAAACTTAAACTTTTAGCTTGACTTACGATACCTATATGAACCGTGTTCATAGACTTAACATAATCTGAGCGTCAGGTTTGGTCTAGTTAGATTCAAGTTCAACAAAACATATGGACCTTCACAACAACGTTGCAAAAAAATGAAAACAGAAAAAAGAACGGTAAGGTGGTGCTTCCGTTTAATCCCCTTGTTTCCCATTCAATCACCGTTTTTTTTTTGTTTTGTTTAAATAGATCATCGTTGACGTTTCTGTTTATCCCCTGTATTTTTCCTTCTCTAAAACTGCTTCACACTAGAAACTTGACTTCCAAATCTATATGACACCCCCACATGCTATTCTAGCCCAATTCCGCCATGGGTTTCCACCTCTCAGGCTCTAACAAAAATATTCATTCCTATCAACTCATTTCTTCCTCTTGTCGACGGTGTCTCAAGCAAAATATATACAATCAAAATGGCATTTCCTATCAGAAAAACCCATTTGCCAGACATTAAACATAAAATTTTTATTTAAAAATTTTATTAAATTTTTTTTTTTTGCAGGGTTTACAATATGGAAACAAATTTAAAAAATTCTCTAACTCCCCCTTAAATTCCATTCCGTGTTGCGCAATTTAATTTTGGGTGAAACGGAGATGGTGCAGTTCCAAACATTCATCCTAATATTTTATTGATAAAAATCTATTTCATCCCTAACCTCTAACAACATATATTTGAAAGAAAACTTATATTTTTTTTTTATTTTTTTTTAAGAAAGAAAAAAAAGTTTGAGAGAGAGAGGATACCTCAGCTTCTGAAGCCCTCTGATAAAAGGGCTTGAGCACCTCAACATCAAGATTCTTTGATTCCCCAGCTTCTCCCATTTTTGGTTGCTCTCAAAACTCTGAAGTCTGTGATGTCGGCGAAGATTCTTCCTCTATTTGAAACCCTACAACAGTCCGGAGAATCTTCACCCCAGGTCTGCAAATGGGTCGGGTATTCCGAACTTTATCCCAACCGAGATGCCATGATATGATGTAGGATATCGTATAGGGAGCATTAGATCTTCTGAATTGAGTGCAGAAACGAGATCCGACGGCTGTCTGTTGCCTTTACATATTTTTGGACCCCGGGAAAAAATCATATGACAAAAGATCTGGGCCTTTGATTTCCTTTGATTCTCTTCAAAGACCGTGCCCCTTACATGATTGCTCTAGGTCTTGAGAAGTTTTTGTAGGGGTCAGGACTCAATTTCACATACAGGATATTTTTAGAAAATATTTACAAATATAGGACATCCTCCAAATTATTTATAAAAATAGAATAGTTTGAAGTAAATTTTCAGAAAAGACCCTAACTTTGGAGATATTTGCACAGCATTAAAACTAAAAATTTACACATCTCACTACCTTATTTAAAAATTGGATATCTATCTATACTATTATTAAGCAAAGCCTTATTTTGGCGGCTTTTTACTATCATGCCCTCATAAACATAAAAGGCTAAAAAAAATCTATACTATTATTAAGCAAAGCCCTATTTTGGCGGCTTTTTACTATCATGCCCTCATAAACATAAAAGGCTAAAAAAAATATAGGGTTAATATCGGATGTCAGAAATGTAATTTGAATGTATTGGAAATATAATTAACATGCATAGATTTGCATGGCTGTCTGCATAGTTTTGAGAAAATAATTAATAGTATAGATTTGCATGTACTTGCATGCACAATTTATTCATCTATCTATACTATTATTAAGCAAAGCCCTATTTTGGCGGCTTTTTACTATCATGCCCTCATAAACATAAAAGGCTAAAAAAATATAGGGTTAATATCGGAGGTCAGAAATGTAATTTGAATGTATTGGAAAAATAATTAACATGCATAGATTTGCATGGTTTCCTGCATAGTTTTGAGAAAATAATTAATAGTATAGATTTGCATGTACTTGCATGCACAATTTATTCATCTATCTATACTATTATTAAGCAAAGCCCTATTTTGGCGGCTTTTTACTATCATGCCCTCATAAACATAAAAGGCTAAAAAAAATATAGGGTTAATATCGGAGGTCAGAAATGTAATTTGAATGTATTGGAAAAATAATTAACATGCATAGATTTGCATGGCTGTCTGCATAGTTTTGAGAAAATAATTAATAGTATAGATTTACATGTACTTGCATGCACACTTTATTCATCTATCTATACTATTATTAAGCAAAGCCCTATTTTGGCGGCTTTTTATTATCATGCCCTCATAAACATAAAAGGCTAAAAAAAAATATAGGGTTAATATCGGAGGTCAGAAATGTAATTTGAATGTATTGGAAAAATAATTAACATGCATAGATTTGCATGGCTGCCTGCATAGTTTTGAAAAAATAATTAATAGTATAGATTTGCATGTACTTGCATGCACAATTTATTCATCTATACTATTATTAAGCAAAGCCCCATTTTGGCAGCTTTTTACTATCATGCCCTCATAAACATAAAAGGCTAAAAAAAATATAGGGTTAATATCGGAGGTCAGAAATGTAATTTGAATGTATTGGAAAAATAATTAACATGCATAGATTTGCATGGCTGTCTACATAGTTTTGAGAAAATAATTAATAATATAGATTTGCATGTAATTGCATGCACAATTTATTCATAGATGTAATTTGCATGTATTAGGAAAATAATTAACATGCATAGATTTGCATGCCTGTCCGCATAGATTTGGGAAAATAATTAATAAAATAGATTTGCATGTACTTGCATACACAATTTATTCATAAATGTAATTTGCATGAATTGGAAAAATAATTAACATGCATAGATTTGCATGCCTGTCTACAAGTATAGATTTGCATGTACTTGCATGCACAATTTATTCATAAGAAAGTTTCATCAAAGCCAGTAGGTCTAACACATGTATGCAAATTTCAAAATGAATAAATTGTGCATGCCTGTCTGCATGCATGCATGCAACCTCTTCGGTGACCTGCCCCTTTCTCAAAATCCTACACACCTTTATAGACGTGCATCGCACGTGCATTATAATAGTTTCACATAAAATAAAGAAATTAAGATTAAAAAATCACTCGAAATTTAAAATCAGATACATTGATATAAGATTAACACGCAAAAAAACATATAACTGATAGAAAAATATCAGAATATTTGTTAATAACAAGTAAAATAACCAAAAAACTACTTAAGGAAATACAAAAAAAGATAGCATACAAGGTTATTAGATTATAGAAACGAAGAAGTAAGTTGATATTACCAACACCTGCTAATATATAAAATATTATGCAAAGTATGGCTAATAAAGTAGTAATACTAAAACAAAAAATAGAACCAAAAATTTATATGATAAACATACAAGAGTTTGAAAAATATTGCAATGGTCCTGATTTTGTAGGAATTATAAGAAAATATTTAAAAATCATAAATAAGAACATAAAAGAACTAAATAGATTTATAATCGAAGACACAAAAAAATAATTGGGCATAACGGAAGAAGGTATGAAGGAGTTAGAAGCTATAACAAAGCTTAATATAAATATTTTAGAAATAGAAAATTTAAAGGAAAATCCAAATTCAGTGGAAGTAGAGGATTGAGGAAGCCTTCAAAATTCTATATAGACCTTAAAAAATCTAGATATAACGAATGAAGAAATAAAAATTGATTAAGATAAAGAAAAGATTGTAGCAACCGAAATTCAAACTGGCATGTACGAAATCTTAAGACCACCACCTAACAAAAGACCTTATCACTTACAAGGAAATGGCAAAACACAAAAAATAATAAGTTAGAAAGAGACAAAGAAAAAGAAACTCCAAAATATGAACCTACGGTACACTACGAAAAGGGAATAGCAGAAAATGGAGAATTGCTAGATCTAGACTGCGTAAAAGACGTAGATATAACAATAGAATAATGAGTAAAGACCTCACTAATAGTAAGATTTAGGCCAAATCTTTCAGGAAATTCATTTGAAAAATTTATATAAGCAACCTTTATAGGAGTAGCAGCAAAATGGTGGAATAGACTAAAGGAAGAAGAAAGAAATACTATAAGAAAATCAAGACTAATTGAGGATAAAGGAACAGAAGAAACCTCAGCACAACGAACCTTAGGTCTGAAAGAAATAATTACAAATTACGAAATAGTAATAAGAACAGAATTAAGTGTATACGGTAAAGGAGAAAAACACACTATATACAAAAAGAATCAAGCAAGATGGAGAAGCAATTTAGAAATGAGTAATGCTTCATCGACTACCAATTTCATTACCATTTTCTTCACTACCTTAGGTGGCACATTCCTATTGGAGACTTTCCCCACCTACTCTCTCTTACACCACCTATTGGAGTGTGCCACATAAGGTAGTGCAGTGAAATGTAGTGAAATAGGTAGTGGATGTAGCATTACTCACTTAGAAATATGCGATATGTGTTATTTGACAACTATGTTTGTGAGTTCTGTGAATATTTTTAAGATAGTTATTATACAAAAGAAGAACGGAGTCCAATCTTGGACTCATTATTTCTAAAACTACCTGATCCATGGAGTATAAATATATATAGTGCAAACATAGGAGAGAAAGTAAAACAAGAAGTAGATACTTTAGGGTATAGAATACGATTTGTAAAAGATTATAGAGACAAAGTGTGCAAAAATGCTAGAGCAGCAATGAAATACTACAGAACATATAAACAAATAATTTGTTGAGAAGATGCAAGACTGAATCATTGGGGATGTAATAATAACTATAATTATGCAAAGAAGAGTAAACACAAATTTCAAAAATATAAACCAAACTACAGAAAAACTTTTAAGAAATATAAAAAACCTTATAAATGATACTTTAGAATGATAAATAAAAATAGACAATATCCAAAAAAACCCAAAAAAATGTAATTGTTATATATGTGGAGAAGTATGACATATATCACCAAATTTCCCTAAAAGAATGAAAAAAAATGTAAAATATGTAGAAAAAATTGAAGAAATGAATAACATAAATTCTGAACTCATAGAATATGAGGAAGACTGGTCAGAAATAAGTGAAGATGAAGAAATAATGGTGTTGAAATAAGATAGTGGAAGTAATGAAGGTGAAACAAAAGAATGTGAAATAAATATGATGACATAAATAATAAAAATACGAGAACAATTAGAAAGAGAAGAAAACAATGAATAAGGAGAAGAATGTGCTTTGACATACAAAAATACGATAAAATAAGAGTAATCAAATTATATATAAACCCAAAAGAGATATTTAAACTACCAATATTCGAAAGGAAGAAGAATACCATCATAATAGCCACGAATAATGAACAACCTATAGACATTGAACAAGCACAAGGAAAAAAACATAATATCATTAATAACCGAAAAAATAATAAAACAAGAGATGGAAAAAATAAGTGAGAAAACCAAAAAAAATTAAGACATCATTTAGGAGTTGTGCAAATAATAATAAAAGCTTATTTTGAGAAATGAATAAATACACCCCTGAAAATATACGTAATGGATGATAGAATAATATCAAGTACACAAGATGTCTTAATAGGAATAGTACAAGGAAACTTAATCGATAAAATTTACAATAAAACTTAATTTTTCTATAAGCATGACCAAGGATAATAAGGACAAAAGTCTAGTCATGTACCACATATTATCACGAATAGAAATGATATAGATAAGCAAAGTTATGAGTATAAAATAAGAAATATTTATTTTTTTCACTAGTAAGCATGAAGTAAAAAATAGAAATACAGATATTTTAAAATAGAACCGTTATTCAGCGAAATTATAAGATACAAACCAGCTAGAGAAAACCCTGAAATGAATATACCAAATTATATAGAATTTGACTTTAATAAAGCAAAAGAAATTGCAAAAGAAAAAGTACCACAAATAATATTCGAAAAGATATCACTATCAATAAGAATCAAACAACAAGTATTGAAATTAATACCAATAATAAATACATTAGACAATGAGAACAATAACCAATTTAAATTAGAAATAGAATATTATGAAAGTGGAAAATGGAATAAACAAGTAGCCTTAGCAGATACAGGAGCTACTAATTCACATATTAAACAAACAAATATAAAAACAACAGAATTAATACCATTAGAAAATCCATATTACTACCTAGACTATTACAATAATAGACATCCAATTGTACATAAAATAATACTTCCACTATGGATAAATAGTAGAAATGAAATGTTATTACATTTACACGTAGACCCAGAACACCATGTTAATGAAATGTTATTAGAAATTGACTTCCTTATCTCAGTACAACCTTACTCAATTCAAGAAAAAAAGATCACAATAACAGTAACCAATTAAAGTTTAGTAAAAAATAGAATATTGAGCAAATGAATCCATTGAGAGAAAAAAAGAACACGTTATACATACTAACAGAATTTGTTTACGAAGGATACAAATCAAGAAACTATCATAGTCTAATAGACATTGGAGCAGGCACTAGCCTATGCCGCGAAAATATACTACCAAAATGGAGACAAGATTGATATAATGAAAAAACAATAACATGATTAACTGGACAAACTATCATACTTAATAAGTATCAACAACATGTTAATATACAAATAGGAAGTTACATACTAAAAATACCAATAATATACCAGTTTGATGATATGAATAATGATGTGCTATTAGGAAATAACTTTTTCCAACAATACTATCCTATAACCATTGTAACGCCCCTACCCCTAGCTCAGACAATTTATACAATTTAGAATACAAATTATATACTATGTAGTACAACTGCCCATTACAGGTTGTCTCTCAAAAGGTGGTTAACCGAATTGGTGACTCTTGATCATAGGCGTAGTTATTTATTATTATTTTATTCAAATCATTTTACCGATATGGGATTATTAATCTCATACTCTCTCTACTTTCTGCCGTGAAGAGTGCTTCACTGCCTTTCTCAAAGGCCGGGGGGGCCCCCCCGGGTCATCGCCACATCAGCCAAAGACCAAGTCAAAGCTACTTAACAGCCAAAGCAAATGCTTATTCAACGGTGGGCCCCCCATACTATATTGTGTTATGCAACTATATATGCCATCACACTTTATATCAATTATATATATACACTGTATATATATACATACTATTACTATTATTTTTTTGCAAATTACGGGATGTTACAGACACCCCCCCTTCAGAAATCAGCGTCCTCACTGAGCACGGGGCATGCACAATCTAGTGGAGTATCCTGATTCTGCTAGCTGCACCGTACCCTGATTCTGTGGGTGGTCCACTATTTCAAGCCGCCACCTCGGTCCCTCTCGGGCATACCCGTACATCTGCTAGCTCCATCTCAGGCATACATCTCGCCCACTCTTACCCACACTCAGTATCGAAAGTCGGCTCTGATACCATTTATAACGCTCCTGCCCCTAACTCAGACAATTTATACAATTTAGAATACAAATTAGATACTATGTACTGCCCACCACAGACTGCCTCTCAAAAGGTGGTTAACCGAATTGGTGACTCTTGATCATAGGCATAGTTATTTATTATTAATTCATTAAAATCATTTTACCAATATGGGATTATTAATCTCATATTCTCTCTACTTTCTGCCGGGAAGAGTGCTTCACTGCCTTTCTCAAAGGCCAGGTGGGCCCCCCTGGGTCTTCGCCACATCCGCCAAAGACCAAGTCAAAGCTACTTAACAGCCAAAGCAAATGCTTATTCAACGGTGGGCCCCCCATACTATATTCCATTATGCAACTATATATGCCATCACACTTTATATCAACTATATATATACACTGTATATATATACATACTATTACTATTTTTTTTTCGAAAATTACAGGATGTTACAACCATATCACATAAATCCGTTATATTTACAACACCTTGTAGACACCAAGCAATAACAATTAGAATAACCCAACCTTATTCTAGGACCGACCTGCCGCATATCAAAATTTCTTCAACCCATCGTGGTGAATATCAATATTTACCAAATAAAACTAGAATACAACGAGTCCATGAAATAACTACAAATAAATTTTACAAAAACAATTAGAAGATCTGTGCGGAGATGACCCCTTGGCAAAATAGTATAGAGTTAATAGATAAGAATAAAATAATAATAATTAAACCTATGAGACACACTCCAACAGATCTAGAAGAGTTCAAAACACATATAAAAGAATTAATGGAAAATAACTACATAAGAAAATCACAAAGTCTACATTCATCATCAGCATTCACAGTAAGAAAACATTTAGAAAACTGAGATAAATCTCGAATGGTAGTAAATTATAAGGAACTAAATCAAAATACTATGAGATTTGAATATCCACTACCAGATATGCAAATACTACTTAACACAGTAAGAATAAGAAAAATATATTCGAAATTCGATTGTAAATCAAGAGTTTACCATGTAAAACTAACAGAAGAATTAAAACAGTTAACAGTATTTAGCACACCTCAAGAATTCTATGAATGAAATGTATTACCATTCGGATATAAAAACAGTCCAGGAATATTTCAAGAATACATGGTTAACATATTTGAAAAATACAGCAATTTCATATTAGTATATTTAGATGATATTCTGATAGGATCCGAAAACGAAGAACAACATAAAGAGCATCTACTAAAATTCATAGAAATAGTAAAAAATGCAGGTATTATACAATCAAAAAAGAAAATGGAACTGTTCAAAACTGAGATAGAATTCTTATGAACAAAATTATCACATGAAAGAATAGAACTACAACCACATATAGCAGAAAAAATAAAGATATTTCCTAATGTCCTAAAAATTTTTTAAAAAAGAAGTACAATCTATAATCGGGTTACTAAATCAAACAAGAGGATACATACCAAATTTATCAGCAAAAATAAATTGGTTACAATAAAAACTAAAAAAGTTTAAGAAATGAAAATGGACCCCAGAGGATGAAGAAAAACTTAAAATATTAAAATAACAAACTTCAAAATTAAATAAGCTCAGATTACCTATTAAAGAATGTTCATGAATAATAGAAACAGATGCATGTGAAAATAATTGTGGTTTGGTATTATCATTGAAATAGGTGGAGAAGAGGAAAGAGTAGCCAGATATACTAGTGGACCATTCACACAAACCCTACAAAATCATCACATAAATGAAAAAGAACTACTAGCAATCTTAAAAGCTATAAAAAGTTTTGAATTATTCATAATACATATGAAATTCACAGCAAGGACAGACAATACACAAGCAAAGAGTTGGATTAACAAAATAATAGACCCAACTATAGCAAATAAAAGATTGATAAGATGGCAAATGGAGTTAGCACATTACGACTTCTCAATAGAAAATATAAAATGAAAAGATAACATCCTAGTAGATTTCTTAGCAAGAAACTAACAATTTTATTTTTACAGGATGGAAAATAGAGTCCAGCATATAAAATAGGATATAGTCTACCTAAAACAGACCGTGAAGCAATTAAAAGGAGCATTTAACCAACCACAGCTACAAATCTGTGGTATTCAAAGTATATTTTACCAACATATAAATGCAGAACATATTGAAAATATGAGCGAAGGGAGTGAACCTTTTAACCCACAAAATACAAGTGAGATCACAAAAATAGCCACACAATAGGAAAACTTCACATCCATCAGCCTACTACCTACAAAGAGAGTTTACTCTAAGATCCTCCAAAACACTTCAAAAATGATTTATTTTTACAATATATTGAGAAATTATGCCAGACCACTAAGGTCAACCAATTTATCAAAACTATTTCTCAATAACATATGAACAAAGCGATCATACTACCAGAAGCAAATCCAAAAACAGCAAGAGTATTGTTCGAAAGAGGACTTATGTACTGCATATACCCATCCCGAGAATGTGAAGAACTTAGCAAGCTACTAAGATAAGTATATAAATCTGCTAAGAGTTATCTTGGTCTTACAAAGGTCTCCAAAATATATGTCCGGATGTTTTCTGCTATTCCAAAATTACTTGAAGATGATGAAGAATTACCGGCTTAGCATATTATAAAGATAGGGATGACTACATAAATCCTGTTTGGAGCGACAAATATTATACTATATAAAAATGAAGAATTTAAAAAATTGATCCCAGAAAGAAGAGCTATGAGATTTAGAACAATGTATTGTGAACTAAATGACATACAAAATAGAGATAATAACATATGGATCTATGATAACCCTGACCCACAAAAATTAATGATTTACATCATAGCAAAGATTAAATGACCACAGTCAAAGAAAGAATTCTTTGATAGCTGGTACCAAATTCTACATAAAGGAGTCATGACAATGACACAAGAGACAATTATCCACTACTGTAGATTGATGATGATGGAACCACAGTATGAATGCAGACAATACAGAAAAGAACAATAGAAGGCTGACGAAGATCTATTTCTGATGTGAAGCACGTGAAGATGTTGGCCAGAAAAGAATTTTTAATGTAAGCAGTGACGTAAGTGGCCCAATTATTTATCTATGATGTAAGCAGTGATGTAATGGGAACAATAATTGTAACTGATGTAAAGTTGTCACTTCTTCTATAAAAGGGGAGGCTGAGTAAGGGAGAAGGGGGAAGATTTAGAGAGGAAAAAACTACATATAAACTTATAAGGAGAGTCTGGAAGAAAGTGGAAATCAATAAAGAATGTCTTTCTTATTAAGATCTTGCACAATATAAGGTATGAATAATTAGTCTCTTACCCTCAGGGAGAGTTTTGTAATGCTCTGTCTAAGGATCTTACAACAATACCCATTTGTAACCTTCTATAGTTAAATTGTATACCTAGTAGCAGGAAACGAGCTAGGTTATGGTTGTCTGTACTGAAGTCCTACTAGTTGTTCCAGACGTATCTCTTGGATGAAGCTCTCTTGGATAGCATAATAGTCCTGAGATGGGATGAACGTAAAAGGAGAACTGAAATCGGGGTGCATACTAGAAGTATTTGATCCACTGGTAGTAACTGGTACAGAGCAGCTCAAAGAAGTTTAACTAGTTCGGAAGCATGATGGACCGTTTTATTTTGATTCTTAGGGTATCCTTATAAATCTATCTATACTCCTGATTTTATAATTGTTGTTTTAATTCACAAAATTGCTAAAAATGACTAATGGATAATAATAGTTTCAGTTTTGTCTCGTAAAATTTTGAATTAATGATTAATTTTCAAGGAAGTGATAGAATGATAATTTTTTATGTTTATTATCCTCGTAGAGTGACTAGCATGAATGGTTTTTATGAATTCAAATTATTTTTCTTTCGTGTACAACGAGTAATAATTATAATAATAAATCAAATAAATCCTGGAGAAACTCGTAATATAAATGTCCAAATAATTGATGATCTAACTTTTTATGAAAGATCTTTATTATTTTATGAAAATGGTGAATTTAGTAGTTATTTCTGAAGTCCTACAACAACATATAGACAATTTCTAGAAGAAAATGAATATATTGAGGAAGGAAATGAACACATGGAAGAACTTGAAGAACCCCGATATGATAGTAATAGCAAAATATCTGAGACAAAATCAGAATCTATGAGAGATCTTGAACTTATGCTTGATTACTTTAATATTTTTGAGATAGACAATGCACATTATTTCAAAGAATATTATTTTACATAAAACTATCATCTTTGAGGTTTTTTTATACTCTTTTTTATTTTATTCACATGTGTATTCTATTCACAGGTCTTTTCACGCTTCGCCACCCAAATTGGTATCAGAGACTTGTTTCTAAGTAAGTAATTCCTATCTGGTTTTCTTAAATATTTAGTACAATTTAAGTAGTTAAAAAATTGATTAGATAAGATAAATAGAAAATATTACAAAATCAAATTTTAAATTTGCAGAAAGATCATACATCCTACGGAAAAATCTATAGGATAGTAAACATAGAATATTAATTAAAAGGGTGAAGGACCTATCAGCACCTAAAGTTTATAGTAATATTCTAAACACACTTGGACTTTTTAAAATTGGACCTATATGCACCTGTTGACCACTTCTATTTGTTTTTTAACAATTAAGAGGTGAAATTACTTTTTTACCTCCATGCCTTAATAATTTATTAAAAACTCCTTAAAATTTCTGTTTAAATTCCCTTAATTTTTCATAAAATTCTATTTTGAATTCCTTAAAATTCCTTAAAAAATTATTTTGAATTCCTTATAATTTCCTTCAAAATTACTTTTAAAATTCCTTTAAATTTCCTTTTAAATTTCTTTAAAACTACATTAAAATTACTTTTAAATTTCTTTTAAAATTTCTCTAAAATTTCTTTTAAAATTTTCTAAATTTTCTTTAAATTTAATTTTAAAATAGAATAAAAAGTCCTTCAAAATTGAGAGTTTTTCTGCAACTAAGAGCGCCAACTGATCCAAAAATCCTTCAAAATTCCTTTAAAAAATTAATCTCTAAATCCTTAACAGAGGCCATTGTTTGTTCAAAACCAAAAATATTTAATCATCATATATCAATATCTCATAACATTAAGAATAAACAAATTATTCAGAACCAACATAGAGCAAAGAGTTTGTTGAGATACATTTTCATCTGTAGATCATAAGTATCCAACAGATAGCAAAAAAAGAACTGGAGAATATAGATATAATCCTAAATGCATAACTATTTTGTATACTTTAAATGCACAAACAATATTACATAACGTGAAACAATTACATAACATGAAACAATTATACAATCAATATTACATAACGAAACAAGTTGCTGCTTCTTCTGCTTCTTCGGCTGCTGCCAACCACAAAAAAAAAAGTTTCATAAATAATCATGTATTTGTATGTACATAAAACTAAAAAATACATGAAATAATTATTAGTAGGCTCAGAACACTACTTTCAACAAGGATTTCTCAAATTTACCAAATATTCAAGCATCAGTTCAACAAAGAGATAAAAAAATGGTGTCACTATGGCTGCATTGAAATGCCATGCCAACTAGTTCAAATGCAAAAATAACCCTCCCTTATATTGAAATTTACAATTTAGTAACAGAAAGTATCAGGTCCAGGTTCCATGATAGATATTAAATTCATAATTGAGTAACATGAATGATTGACTTAATCTACTAATGAACTATTTAACCTACAACAGAATTTGATAAAGCATAGTTGTCTGTTAACAAGTTTAATAAAACAAAAACAGAAGATATGTACTAGAGTGTTTAAGAGTGACAATGCATATAAGCATATAAGCATAACATATAAGCATATAAGCATAGCATAGCATATAAGTAACTGGCATATAAGTCAGCATAGCACAGCATAGTATACTAGTAGGCTCAAACTGTTTAAGCATATAAGTAACATGCAATGCATATAAGCATATAAGCATAGAGATCAGGTAATGCTCCAGAATAATACTCCAAAGAACCAAAGATCTAGGTAATGCTTCTATGAGAAACAAAGAACCAAAGAACAAGGTAAAGATCGGGTAATGATCAGGTAAGAACTAAAGAAGCAAGTAAAAAATAGATGATTGATATTTAAATGATCAGGGATGTATCTAGTATTCATAAAAGCAGATACTTCAAATTCATTCATAAAAGCAGATAATTGATGAAAGCAAATTAATATGCTTTTACAGCTCGTGCCACTAGTGTCAGTGTATCACCATAGGAAGAATCTCCCTTCCAAATATATTACACTTGTTTCCTCTCTAAAACTAACAAGATTACCTCTTAGTGTTTTTATACGATGTTCCTTTTTTCTAAATTAAATAAGTAACACAATATTCAAATCTCTTATCCTTTAATAGAGATGTTAGACCTATTTGTAAAGTCTGAAATTACAAGAACCAACTTAATGAAATTGCAGTTTGGAAATTGCAAGAACCAACTTATATCTAACTGTGAATCATCATTGCCTACACACACAACCAAAAGAAATCGCACGAAATGGAACAAAAAGCTTAAAAGCAAGTATGAGAATCAAACACTTCCCTCTAAAATAGAGAGGAATCAGGGGTGTCGGGGGCATCAAGAATGAAGGCGAAGAGGGACGTCTGGGCATCAAGATCGACGGCAAAGAGGGGGAATTTGGGCATCAAGATCGACAGCAAAGAGGGGCTTCGGGGAGAGCTCAGGTGGGACAAGGGTTGAACTTGGGGATAAATTTAACGGAACGAAGAAGACAAAGAAACTAGGGTTTTGGGATTTTGGGGGATGTCGAGAGCACGAGATGGAGATGGAGATGGGTGGCGGCAGTGGTGAGAGTGGCGCTGAAGAAGGAGCTTCGGGGGCTAGGGTTTATAAGAGAGAGAAGGAAGAGAAGGAGAAAAAGAGAGAGAGAGAGAGAGAGAGAGAGAGAGAGAGAGAGAGGTAGGCAACAGAGACAGAAGGAGAGAAGGGATTTTGATTTTGGGTGAATGATCTACTAGCACACAAAGTTAGTAATAATACCCTATAAACGCCTAAAGTTACAGTAATACCCCAATGACACCCAAAGTTTTGAAAATTGGACCTATAGGCACTCACGCCGTTCACAAACCAGTATTTTTTTGGAGAGGGATTTTTTTGTAATTTTACATGCCTCTTAACGAGTTTAAACCCGTTAAGAGGCATATTACTGGAATATTCTTCTAACTTAACTGAGAAATAAACGGCAGAGGCCTTTTAGGTCCAAATGATAGAAGTTTGGGTGCTATTGGGGTGTTTTTTCCACTTTAGGTGTGTATAGGTAATTTACACTAACTTTAGGTGCCAATACGTCATTAACCCTAATTTAAAACTATCCCTTAGTTGCAAATATTTTTGCCATTGTCATCTTTTTGCAAATATTTTCAAATTTGGTCCTAAAAACCCAATTAACTCGGGGGGCAGCCGGATAGGCACTGACCACCTTTACAGAAGAAGAAAATGCTCATATCTTTTTTTTTCTTTTTTTTGGGTATAACTCTTTGTTATGATCAAGTGTGAATATGATCTTTTCCCCCAACGCTGCGAGACATCCTCAATGAATCATGTATTTGGAACACTTGTGGAACACTGCTGGAACATGAGGTTGTCTTACTCTCAGCAATACAAATTTCATATAGATCTCCTAACAATTGAACATGGCAACTGTTGCATGTGAACATCAACCTTAAGATTGCAACAGGCAGAGCATGCTCCCTAGTGGAGGCCGGGGAGGCGGCCGTATCGGGCCCCCGATTTTTTCGCAATTTTAGGTGCTCCCAATTTTATTTTTGATTTTTCATTACATTTATATATACGTGGTTTATGCATAATATTTTTTTTGGGTGCCCAAATTTTATTTTTTTGACTTTTGTTTTTAAAATTATATTATATTTATATCGTATACTAATAAGAGAGAGAGAGTCTACCTGCTCTCGCCTTTCTCTATTTCGAAGTAGAGAAAAGAGAGGAAAAGTATGAATTCTTATTTAATTAACACGTGCACTATGCACGATTTTATTAAAAATCCAAAACTAAATAAAATTCCCAATCGCTCAAATACTGTCTCTTCCCCTCACACTTTCTCAATCTCACAAAATCCCCCGTCTCTTCCCACACCTCCATTCCCTAACTTAGAATTAGATTTTTAAGCAAACATAATTCATAAAATTATTTTTATATCATTTTCTTAGTCTATCATCTTTACCATGTTTACATTAACATGTGCTATAATGCATGATTTATAATGTATAACTTATTTACTGAATGTTAATGATGTTATAATATACATGTTAAAATAAATTAGTTAAATTTGCCACATCTTTTCATTGCTTGCATTTTTTTAGCTTTAGTAGTATTCAATTGAATAAAATTATGATTTTACAGTGATTCTCTAAACCGTTTGCTTATATGAAGATGATAATGAAGATTTCATTAATCACGGTAAGGATGATATTCATAAGTTGCTCTCAAATCTCTCACGTTTTTTATAATTCTATATAATTTTATGAGTCTCTCAAAATTATTTTAAGTTGTGCAATTTGCACAGGAAAACACTATTTTTTTTAACTTTTGTTTTTAAAATTATATCTATATATTATGCTAATAGGAGAGAGAGTGTACCTCAGTTCTCCTTTCTCTATTTTGGAATTTAAAAAAAAGAACAAAAGAAGAGATTTACGTGCAAACTGCAAAAAAACCCAACAAAATCCCCTCACTGCACCCACACGCTGCTTCATCTTCATCCCCACTAAATTATATTAAAAAAAACCTCGCATCCCTCCTCCTCACCCTGCACGCCACTCACTGCACCCACGCAGCCCCTTCCTTCTCACGCCGCACTCACGCAGCACCCTCCACCTCACGCTGCACACCGCTCACCACGCAATGGAGGATCTCCACACATCTTTTAATTTCTTAATTAATAGATGAGCAGATCTCTCAACCATCTTCTCCAATTGTCATCATCTTCAACCTCTTTCCTCCATTTTGGTGCTTGGTCCTTCATTCCCTCATCAATTGCCCTCATTCTCAGACCGGAGCACCCCCTCTCAAACTACAGTTCTTGAATTGGTGCATGTTTAAGAACTTTGCTTATGAGCTCAACTGAGTCTGAATCGAGCTCAGTCCATTCTGCCGTGGTAAGTGTTTTTTTGGAAAAAAAAATAATGAGTAATATGATAAGTTTTTTAGTTGTTAGAGATGTAGAGTTTGTGGTTTTGGTGTTGAAAATTTGGAGGGGGGGTTGGGTTGTGATGCTATGTAGTTTAGGTATTTGACATAATGCGGTAAGTGTAATTTTAGGGTAGAAGGAAATGAGAATGGTGATTGGGAATTTGATTTGATCATCATGAGATTAGTTGTTCATGCCTTCGTCGGGTTCGGAAATCGTGTTTTGATGGGGAGTTCTTTGTTGACAGTCGTGGGCGCTTGAGTTTTTATGAAAGCTAATTTGTTAGTGTTATTATACTTTATACGATATTATTTGCTTATGTGAGGATGCATATGTGAAGATGATAATGAAGATTTGAGTAACTATAGTATGAATGATATTCATAGGTGTATCCAAATTCTCTCCAATTTTTAAAGGAAATTTTATATAATTTTATGAGTCTCTCAAAACTTATTTAGGCTGTGCAATTTGCACAAGGTAACACTAGTTAGTACTTAAGCCGGCTTATTTTAGTTGAGTTTGGTTTGTATGGAGATTTTTTTTCTCAAATCCCTAAATCTCCATATATTTCTTCATATATATTGATTTTTAAGAATTATTGGGGAAAAAATATTTCGAAGTTTTTTTTCTTCATTTTTTAAAAGTAAATTTTATGTGTGGACCTCATTTTGGGAGTTCGCCTCGGGCCCCCATAAACTCAGGGCCGGCTCTGGCAACAGGTCTTAATTGCTTGCTCCAGTTCTTCTATAAAAGGGGAAAAACAAATGCAATTTTTCACATATCTGTTAGTCGGTATGCTATTAGGTTACAGACAATTACAAATTCTTAGATATCTCAATTAATTAACTCGCAGAAAATGAAAAAAGATTCTCTGACTCTTAAAACCATCCATAGTCGTGAAAAGTAAAAAAATAGCAAAATGCATAAAATAGATATAGCAAAGTGGGGTTTCTTGCAGTCATCAGATGATATAAAATAGCAAAGTTGTACAAAATTTGATCGGACGAAACTTTGAGTTTAAAAAAATCATTTAAAACTTTTTTTGGGGGTTGAATTGAATATTTTAATATTTTTAAATGGCGGATGAAACTTAAAACTTCGTCGGAGCAAAAAAAATAAATATTTCCCGACGGGCGAAGTTTCGTCTGATGGAGAGTTGTCATTTTCAAACCCACTAACAATCATTAAACCCCTAAGTATAATTAACTAAGCCTATAATTATTTATGAAATATCTAATTAGCATACTAAATATAATTAACTAATTAATTATTTAATTAATGAACTTAATAAATATTCTAAATTTAAGGACCAAACATACATGAAGTTTTATTAATTTTAAAATGCCTCTGTTTTTATCGGATGAAGTTTCGTCCGATCAAATAAAAATATTATAAAATAATTTAGACGAAATTTGAAGTTTCATCTTGTATAATATGCATATTGTTATATCGTCTCTCATATACAACAATCTCCTGTAGCGATTATGCTTAAATATGCATAAATAGAAAACGACTGTAGTGATCAAAATGCTAAATTATGCATATTATGTACATATAGCAAAACGACTGTGGATGGTCTAAAGATTGTCATATTTCAGTAAAATCATCAGTCTCCTAAAAGCAGTTGTTTCATGCGTAAATCAACAGTAGATTATAAATGTTTTGTATTTATAGTTATGAAATAATAGTTGTTAATATTTGTACAATTATAATGAACCCTAAGATATATAGCCCATGCAAAAACACATTTTGCGTGTTTGATATCTTTTATCTTGAACACATTTTTTTCTTTCTTTTGATATCTTCTTGAACATATTTTAAGCTAAGAATTTGCACTTATGCACAAATAACTTTTTAAAGTTCCTACTCTTCACAAATTATCTCAAGTGATATTAATGTTTACTGGTATTATACACGTGTTGTGCACGTGGGAAAAATGGGGGGGAGGGGGAATGGAAAGGGCAAAAAAAAATTACCAGCACGTGCGTTGCACGGATTGGGATATGGACAAATTACACTAAGGCCTTCTCCCATTATAGTAGTAGAGATTTTACATTAAGAACACTTTTGTAAATAACTACTGGAAATTGGTTGTGCACCAAGTGCACAAGTCTAATATGATACGTTCTTTATACTATTAATTTACACGTGCGATGCATGTTTTAATAAAAATTAAAAGTAAAAATTTTGACGTAACTTGGGGTTGAACTTGAGGCATCCTTTATATTAGTTATACACAGACAATACACGTAAGTTGATAGCTTTACAAACGACAACTCCAACTCTCCCATCATAATAGTTACTAGTAATTTACACATGTGATGCACGTCTTAATAAATATATTTTTAAAGTAAAATTCTGACGTATTCTGGCCTCGAACCTGGGGCCTCCTTCGTATTAGTTATGTATGCGCGATACACGTAAGTTGGTATGTTTACAAACAACAACTCCAACTCTCCCATTATAATATTAGAGATTAGAGATAGTAATTTATACGTGCGATGCATGTCTTTATAAATTATATTTTTTAAAGTCAAAATTCCAACGTTGTCTGGCATCGAACCTAAGACCTAATTTATATTAGTCATGTACGTATTTGTTTGATTATAATGCATTATACAACCCCAACTCTCCCATTTAAATATTAGATTATAAATTAGAGATTAGAGATTAGAGATAGATGTTATAAAGTTTAAATAGTTTAACAAGGTTACATCTGTTAGAACTTGAATTTCAAAAAACAGAAAAATGCTAACAATATTTGTGAAAAATTACAATTACAGAAAATAAAAGAACAAACCATACAATACAATACAAAGTCGAGATTAAGATCTCTGTCCTTAAAGCAAAATTCACCCCGTAGTGTGACGGTGGTTGACGAATTGCCTCCCAGGATACAACTGTCTGCACCCTAACTTCAGAGATCTCAGCGAATCGGTAGCTGTGTTGTATTCTCAGACTGTGACTCAAGAAAGAAGAAGAAGGAGATTCGGAATGTTTCAAACTTTGTCCACTGGTAGACAAAAAATGTTGGTCTTATAGGAGAAGGGGAGTAACTGAAAGGTCCATTACTCTGTAACAACAGAATAATGGTCCATTACTCTGTAACAGTAGAGTAATGGTTCAAAAACGTAACTGATAAGCCATTACTGTGCTGTTACAGAGTAATGGTACCAGCAGTTATAGAATTTGGAAAGCCTCAACAGTAACTGGGGAAAAATTTGGAGCGAGGCAAAAATAAAACTATAGGCCAAACCAAACCAAACCGAGTCGAGTCGAGTCGGGCACGCGCGCGTGCTTATGTGATTGTTATTTTGGCTAGGTCCTCTCTCCACTACACGTTAGTGGTAACCCCAGGGCTACGCCCTTTAATCCATTTATTTAGCTTATATACTAGAGGAAAATCTTTCCCATCTTCTGATGTGAGACTATTCATTCCAACTGTCCAAGTTAGTACATTTCGAGTACCCAATTTTGGACCTACATTTCTCATTCATACGGAA
This sequence comes from Hemerocallis citrina, assembly GCA_017893485.1. Classification (NCBI taxonomy): domain Eukaryota; kingdom Viridiplantae; phylum Streptophyta; class Magnoliopsida; order Asparagales; family Asphodelaceae; genus Hemerocallis; species Hemerocallis citrina. Next base: position 288,398,190 of record CM030360.1, on the reverse strand, counting down.
GCCGTTTTTGGCAAGTGAGTACAATACGGAATAGTACTCGACGAGAGGAACGTGATCCAATCAATTTTCGGTGTCACCAGTGTCCGGAGCCCACCGGAATCCGGCTCGGAAAATATGCAAAAGCTTTTTCCAACAACATCTTGTGGAGACAATCAATCACATAACAACCAAAATAATTATGAATAATATAACTGCTGCAAATGTAAAATAAGGCACTATGCATAATGAAATTCTTCTAAAATTATTAAAAATACAAAACACTCCTAAAACTTTCAATTATCATGTCATTGCAGCAATCCCAGCTCCAATCTTCAATGAAATTTGAATTTGTTCATCCTGTTAAGATAAATTAGAGAGATGAAAATAATACTGATTATTGAATTGGGTTCAACCAAGTACAATATCACCTATATATAGGATGAGAACAAATATCAAAACAACTATACAACCGATGTGGGACTATAATAATATCTAACACTCCCACTCAAACTCATGATGGGTCAAACAGTGTGAGTTTTCCTACTAAGTATCGAAATCTCTGAACAGTATGAAATTTGGTAAATAAGTCTGCAGTCTGCTGGGAAGTGGTAATAGAATGAAGAGAAATGGTCCCTGCCTCAAAGCGCTCATGAACATAATGGCAATCAAGCTCTATATGCTTCGTTCGCTCATGGAAGACTGGGTTTCTTGCAATGTGCAATGCACTCCGGTTATCACAATGAAGGGGAGAAGCTCCTGTAAGAGTGACATCCATATCTGATAACAGCCAATGAACATGAACAATCTCTCTAGTGGTAGCTGCCATTACTCTGTACTCAACCTCGGTAGAAGAACATGCAACTCCTGCTTGTTTTTTTGCTTTGCCATGAGATCAGCGAATCACCAAAAATAGACAGAAACTTGTGGTAGACCGTCTAGTAGTAGGATCACTTGCCCAATCTGAATCAAAATATGCACTGAGCTCTAGTTTGGATGTAGAAGACATAAATAATGAGCGAGTGATAGAGCCCCGAAGATATTTAAGGATCCGAATAAGAGCACCATAGTGAACTGATGTAGGAGCGGAAACAAACCGACTGACAACACTAACTGCGTGAGCAATATCAGGTCTGGTCATGCACAAATAGACAAGTTGTCGGACAATCTGCCTGTATCTAGTGGGATAAGGAAGGAGCTCACCATCTGTGGGACGGAGCTTCACATGAAGCTCTAAGGGTGTATCGGTTGATCGACTGTCAAAGAGACATGCAGCGGAGATAATATCTTATGTGTATTTCTGTTGAGAAATGAGTATCCCCTGAGATCCATGAGCAATCTCTAAACCCAGAAGTAACACAGCTTACCAAGGTCTTTCATATGGAACTGCTGGTGAAGTTATTTCTGGGTGGATACAATGCCAGCAGAGCTATTTCCAGTAATGATCATATTATCAACATATAGTAGTAGAAGTACCCCCCCTGCGGTGATGACTACATAAACATGGAATGGTCCTCAGAACTCTGAATAAAACCAGCCTTGGTGATGACAAACCAAAAACACTTCAACCAGAATCGAAGGGACTGTTTCAGACCATATATAGCACGTCACAATTTGCAAACATGATGAGGATGAATAGTGAGGCCAGGAGGGGGATGCACATAAACAACCTCAGATAAGGTATCATGAAAAAAAGCATTCTTCACGTCCAACTAGTATAACGGCCACTGACGAATGGCAGCAACAGCAAGAAAAATGCGAACTGTAGTCATCTGAGCAACTAGGACAAAAGTCTCATCATAATCAATGCCATGCTCCTGAGTAATTCTCCGGGCAACTAGACGAGCCTTGTGCTGCTCAATGCAGTCATCAGATCGATATTTGACCTTAAAGATCAACTTGCAGCTAACATGCTGAATGCCCACAGGCAGTGGAACAATATCCCAAGTACCAGTCTGATCAAAGACACTGAACTCCTTTGCAATAGCTTTCTACCACTCGGGGTACCGTACGACTTCCTTATAGGTTCTGGGCTCACGTGTAGAGTATATAGCAGTGAGATGTGCATTAAACTGGGGTGAATCTAGTGTGGTAAAACCAAATTGGTCAGAGGGACCAGTGGAATTAGGTGTGTAACGTGGTGGTGGGACACCTGCAGTAATACGTGTAGACTGGCGAACCGGTGGTGTAACGCCCCTGCCCCAAGCTCGGACAATTTTATACAATTTAGAAGACAAAATTAGATACTATGTAGTACAACTGCCCACCACAGGCTGCCTCTCAAAATGTGGTTAACCGAATTGGTGACTCATGATCATAGGCAATAGTATTTATATATTATTATATTCATGTTGAAATCCGATATGGGACTAAATCTCATACCATATTCTCTCTCTCCTCTTCTCTTCCGTGAGAAGACATCAGGTGGGCCCCCATTTGAAGCCACATCATCGTGTGTGACGTCACACACGGGAAGCAGCACAGCCTCTTTCATGTTGTGTATTCACTGGTGGCCCCCCCATGCCATGCCACGTCACCGTGGCCTTTTACCAAGTCAAGCAGCACACAAGTGCTGTTTTACCTCACCGTGGGCCCCCCAAACTCACATTAATTACAAGTATGCCATTGCTGTTTATACCAAACAACCACATTACTTTTCAACACACACACACATAGACACACACACATATATGTGTGTGTGTGTGTGTGTATATATATATACATATACACACACACACTCTTTGAAAATTACGGAGTGTTACACACACCCCTCTTCAGAAATCAGCGTCCTCGCCGAGCACATGGCATGCACAATCTAGTGCAGGATCTTCTTTCTAGCCGATGTGGAGTGGAATACCCTGATTCTGCTAGCTGCACCGTACCCCGATTCTGCGGGTTGTCCATTATTTCAGGTTGCAACCTCGCTCCCTCTCAGGCATACCCGTACATTTTCTAGCTCCATCTCAGGCATACATCTCGTCCACTCTTACCCACACTCGGTGTCAAAAGTCGGCTCTAATACCATTTGTAATGCCCCTGCCCTGAGCTCGGACAATTTTATACAATTTAGAAGACAAATTAGATACTATGTAGTACAACTGCCCACCACAGGCTACCTTTCAAAAAGTGGTTAACCAAATTGGTGACTCTTGATCATAGGCAATAGTATTTATATATTATTATATTCATGTTGAAATCTGATATGGGACTAAATCTCATACCTTATTCTCTCTCTCATCTTCTCTTCCGTGAGAAAACATCAGGTGGGCCCCCATTTGAAGCCACGTCATCATGTGTGACGTCACACACGGGAAACAATACAACCTCTTTCATGCTGTGTATTCACTGGTGGGCCCCCCCAAGCCATGCCACGACACCGTGGCCTTTGACCAAGTCAAGCAGCACACAAGTGCTGTTTTACCTCACCGTGGCCCCCCAAACTCACATTAATTACAAGTATGCCATTACTCTTCATACCAAACAGCCACATTACTTTTCAACACACACACACACACACACACACACACACACACACGCATATACTCTTTGAAAATTTTGGGGTGTTACATGCTTAAACATTTATAAGATCATGTATATATACATATTGCTGATTTTGAGAAGTTTTGAGGAAATTCACTCCAAAATGATCTTGATGCGATTTTGATTTATTTTATAAACTCCTATATGTTATTCAAGTCATATTTTAGCATATCAGAAAATTTATTTTTGATCTCATAAGATTAATCAATGTATCAATCAAAATGTTCAAACTGGTTGTATAGCAGCTAGCGGTCGACCGACATTTCTTTAATTTGAGAATTTCCACTTGACAGTCGTGTCACGCCCCGCTTCCCGGAATACAGGAACACAGGCACGTAACTGAGGCCCAGCGAATGATATAAGTACGCCAACTCATATCATCCATAAGCTGTACCAGTCTTAGCTCAACAATATAAGAAAAATGAATCACAACCACGCAGGAAACATGATCACATAAACGAGAACGAAATTCAATAACCAATTCTGGAATATAAAGACTTACCAATTAACTCGATAGACTTCTGCTCCAATTGTGAAAGATCTGCTCATCAATGCCTCCTAGAAATTCTCTTGATGCACCTGTGCTTGATTATCTAAAAAAAAGGAAAATTTGTCCTTAGAGCAAGTACGGACAGCAAGTAGTGAAAAACAGAGAGTAAGGAAAACAGGGTACAGGAAGAAATGTGAATCAAGATCAAATTTGCAAGGCAATAATGGACTAATAGCAAGGGTCTTTATCGAGTATGTATACATGTCAACTAGGTCTATTATCAAGTTGTTCTTCCTATCTAGTGCACGTACTACTGCATCCCATACTACAGGTTCCATGCACGCACAACAGTGTTCGTTTTAGACTTCGTTGTGGGGCCTACAGAGCGTGTACTCGGCATATCACGACAACAAGATAACAGGATAATAAGTCCACGTCTCCACACGTATTCTCCTCCTTCTATATAACAAGTCCATGTAACAAGAGGGCCCTACCGAGTACATTTTCTGAGACGGTCCACTACTAGGTCAACCCTTAGAAACCCCGGCTTGTTTATTATTTTATTACTAAGTCATTCATGTACATGCGAGTGGTTATAATAATGTCAAGGGGACGATATGATGCAACAACATGATACATTACACAATAATAAGCAAAAGTAATAAATCTGCAGTAGCTGACACAGTTACACTAAAATAGGCATAACTCCTAGACTACAACTCCAAATTCAAACTTCCAGTATGCTACGGACATCTAGACAGACAGGGCTACAAGTTTCATTCAGGAGATTTCTCCTAATTCGGACTGTATCTAGGTGAAACATGCTGTTCTTTACGGTTCAGCTGTTCTGGCAGCAGTTAGAGGTCAATTCCTAAGGAGTGGGAACAGGGTCTAACTGTATTATAAAAATCTATAAAAATTTGGGGCGAACCCTCAGCATGTGTGTAAGGTTCCTGGTAAGTTTCGTGGCATTCTAAGACTATTTTCATGGTGTTTCATTACTAATCATGTCGAGGGCATAACAATTCAGCAGTAAAAGGAAATGAAGACTAGTGGAAAAGGAATGTTATATGTTGTAGCTCATGGCTCCAAATCAAGATTTATCACTTAGATGAGAAATCATGCCAAATAAACTAAAAGTCTCATTTATATCCTGTGTGCTAATTCTCATAATTACAGGGTCGAAACCTCTGTACAAACAATACATGCAACGAAAGTTTTTATAAAAGACTACCATGTTTATTTCCATCAAGTGAGTAGTTGTCAAATTACTGGATCACATATGTATCAGAATTTATGATAAACAGGTATTGTAAGTTTTTCCAAGTCAACAAGTCAAATGTATTTCTCCAGTAACACGTCCAGTTAATAGTCAAGTCCCAGTCTCAAGTTCTCATGTAAACAGCATGTATTTAATCATGGTATGTTTTTCTCATGTATAATTAACTATTTATATTATATGCATGTCCAGGTTTGGGTTTGAGTCAAAGGATAATAAAGGAAGTCAAGAGTATGTCGGGTTAGCTCGTGTAAACCCTCGATACTCTTAACAAGACGGGACACAAAGCAGATTAGGATAATTAAGGTGGAACTACTTGCATAGAGGTCAATTAAACTTGAACTAGAATAAATAAAAATTGTTCAAGTGGACTTGCCTGTTAGTTGAGACGATGAAATTGAACGCTAGAATAACGGGATCAGTATCCCGGGCAGCAGAACACATGCATGGTATTTGGCAGCCACGCCAAACCAGCAACAGCAACTACTCCTTTCAATGGCTCCAAGTCAGCAAAACTCCAACTAGTAAACACACCAACTCCAAACAGAGATACAACCAACCCAACTCAACTTCGCTACTCCAAACAGAGATACAACCAACCCAACTCAACTTCACTACTCCAAACAGCAACTTCTAAAATAGCAACTTCCCAACTACACTTCCAACAGAGTCTCCCTTCACAAACTTCAAAATGGCAAACAGCACCAACACACCAATCAGCAACAATAAACATCCCAACAACACTCCAAACTCCAATATAATATTCCAACAGTCACAATCTCCAAACAACAACTCAATTCCAACCCAGATCACAACATCAACATAATCTAATACAATCAAATCCCCAATCTCAACTCAACAGCAAGCCAATCCCCAACTGGCTTCTTCTTCTTCTTCACAGAACAGAGAGAGAGAAAAAGAGAGAGGGAGAGCGCACGCGCAGTGAGGGGGCAGCTGTGTCTCCGACGGCGCGCTCAGGGAGGCGACGCGATGCACAGGACGGCGAGCGGAAAGGGGAGCAGCGACGATTAGCACGCCGCACTCAGAGTTGGAGCTCCAGAGATGGGTTCAGCCAATGGTGGCGATGATGACGGGAATGGCTTCGGGGTTCGAGCGAAGAAGGCTTCGAGGGTCGGGGAGTCGAGGATGGAGACGGGGCGGCGAGCGACGGCTTCAATGAGGGGCTCTGGTTTTGTGTTGCGATTTCGGCGGTCAGCTAGCTGCGCGAGAGGCAGAGGAGATGACTGGAGAAGAGCGGGGCGCTTCGGGAGGTTGGTGGAGGACTGGGAGCGGCGCGCGACTGGGGAAAGGCGAAGCTTCGAGGGCGGAGCTCGATGGTAATGGCGGAGGGAGAACTCGAAGGTTCTCGGGGCTTGCGGCTGTCGACGGGGGAGAGGAGCGGGAGGTTTATTTGGTTTGTTTTGTTCTGTTCGTTTTGTTGAGAACAGAGGGGAGGAAGGGATTGGGGGAGAGGTTAACGGGAAGAGAGGAGAGTGGGGTTTAGTTGTAACGGGAGAGAGAATAACGGGAGAGAGTGGGGGAGTGTGCAGTCAAAGTGGGGAGGAAGTGAAGAAATTGTATAGGGTGTGTGTATAGATTTGATTCTGTACAATAAAAGGGATAATGGGTTCTGGGTTAGTGGCTTGAATTTGGGCTTTATGTAAATATAATTAGATAATACAACACACATCAGAATCAATGGGCTAGAATCCAACAAGAGATGGGCTTCCAACTAAAAAGAGGAGAGACAAGATAAATTTGGGTTTCAATAGGAGATTCAAAAGGCCATAAGTGCATTTGAATGATTTATACAGAAATTGAAAGACAAGAATACATGGAGGAAAGAAAAGTACTGGAAATCCGTATAATCGGAAACAGGGGTTACAAATCCTACCCACCTTACAAGAAGAATTTCGTCCTCGAAATTCATTATGGCCGGCAGTAGGACAAAACGACAGCAACTTAAGAAATAACAAGGCAGGGAAATTGGAAAAAGAGAAACTCCAGTGATGGAAGCACAAGAATAATAAAAGGACATAGATAAGGTCGATATTGAATAATAAATCGACAAAAGATGACAAGTGAAAAAGACGAACAGGGTCTGAATGATGCAAGGAAGAAGGAACAAGAAAAGAGTTCTGGGACATGTGGGTTATGGGCTCACCACACTTCCGCTGCGCTACTCTGATGATGATGTCCCAAGCAAAATACCATGTCGATGTAGGCCGCATGATACCAATCGATGAACCGAGCAGGAAGACAAGAACGAGACACCAGGATCAAGGACAGTATTGGCTCAAGATAAATAATACAAAAATGAATATGAAGGTTGACTTCAATTTAAATAATTCAAGGACATGTAGATCAAAACTAATGGGTTTTAACAAAAATAACAATAACAACAATATCAATACTAAAATAATAACATCGAGAATAATAGAATAGTAATAACAATAATAAAATAATAACAATAATAATAACACACATGTTAATAATAAAAATAATAATAACAATAATAACGACAATAATAATAACAATAACATTAAAAACATAATAGCAATAATAATAATAACAGTAATAACAATATCAATAAAATAATAAGGATAATAATAATAGTAGTAGCAGAAATGGATATAATAATAGAATACACATGTGTCGGAATGGAAAATTGAGTTTAATAGATTTACTAAAATAATTCAAACAGTAGTAATATATGATATAAATAATCGATCACTTAAATGTAAAATGAAATTAAAATACACCGTTGTTTGAAATAAATAAAATTTTCAGATAGCCAGATGAAATAAAAAGTTTCTTAGAAACCAGAATAATATTTTGTTAAAATCTGATCAATTGAAAATGTAACTTGCTGAAAGGAATTTGAAAGCGAAAGGAAGCTATAAAAATCTCAAATACAGAAGGTACACGGAAAGATACATATGTGCAGGAACACGGGTTTGGGCTCAAGTTAAACAGTACTAAATAGTGCAATCAAGTGTATATAAAATTTAGGCTTCAACAAAATACCAATAATAACACCAATAATAATAAAATATTAACAATACCGGTAAAAATAATAATGTAAAACAGAATATAACTTGGTTCAACAAATCTTTTTTTTTTTTGTACGAAAGTAATTCATTATTAACAACAGTAATAATAAAATAATGCAAATAACAATAACAATAACAATGGCAATATCAATAATAATAACGAGAAACATAATAATAATAATAATATTATAAAACAAAGTAAGATTTTATTTATTTATTTATTTATTTATTTATTTATTTATTTTACTATATAAATAAATCAAACAAGAATATATATAGTCGATCAATTATAAATGGAAATTAAGTGAAATAAAAATCCCCGATCGTAAGAAAATAGGAGACTATTCAATAAGAATTTAAACTCAAATATAAAAATGTTGATAACCATACAAACAACAAAGGAACACAAATTTAAAGGTTATATAAAAAGAATAGTTTTAGGAAAATAATCAGTCAAGATACGTAGGAATACGGGCAAATTTAACTAAGTAAGAAAATATTAATAACCATGAATGTGAAAGACATATAATAATTATTGAATGTTGACCTTATTATAATCAATACTCGAAAAATACATTAAAGGGTAACGAGCAAAATAGGCCAAAATATAAATATGCAAGAAGACTCAAAGGAAGTTCATTAAATATTACAAAAATAAGCGTCAAATCATTAATTAGGACGTGGAAACAAAATTAAGTGAGAATCCAAAGTTTAAAGAATTAGAAAACGGTGACAGTAAACAGTAATTCACAAAATAATGAAGACTTATACCATGATTAATGTACTCAATCTTAACATAATGTAAGAATAAGTTGTAACACAAAATAGGATAAATCAACTATACTAGTTCAAACTGTATGAAAACATAAAGTGTAATTGTATAAACAAAATGCCATAAAGAAAATATTCACTTACCATTAGTTTCATTATATAGGTAAAAATTGTCTTGAAATATAAATTAGCAAATACTTAGAAAATCTTACATCCTTAACATCAAGTTGCATGTTTGCCTTCACGACATCAGGCTTCAAGTTGCTGTCCGGATATTCGGCTGCACATTCTGCCTCGCCGATATCCAGTTGCAATTTGCCTCCATTGACATCGAGTTGCATACTTGCCATCTCGATATTAGGTTGCACCGAAATGGTAAAATGGAAAATGAAATCTCCCATTTACATAGGGATAAGGGACATTTGATTTAAGTATGACGTATGTTTTGAAATTCGTGATGTAAAAATAGTAGAAAAGTAAGAAATGAGGTTAAAAGCCACACAATAGAATATCAAAATAAAAGTATAAATTATAAATATCAAACACAATAATACAAAATCGCAATTAAAATGATTTATAAAGGTAGGGAGGAACGGAATGAAATACACGCATAGCACCCTGCAAATGAGAATGAGAAAATAAATATATAGTGTAACAAATTTACACAATAATTATATCATACAAATATACAGTATCGTAGGAGTTAAACGAGCCTCTAACATGTCCTTGAAGATCCACAAATGCCGATCGACGAACCAAGCGGGAAGAAAAGAATGGAAAACTCCAGAATTAAAGGGAATAAGAACACGAAAGAATAAAATTATACCCAATGAGGAATCAATGAAAGTGAGGGCTGCAAGGGACGGAAGGAACCAAAGATTGAAAGACTTGAATAAGAAGAGATCAAAGAGGAATCCAAATGAGAAGGGTATCCAGATAGATGTTGGTTATTACAGGTTCATGTGATTAGCGTGGTGTATATATCATTGAGTTAGACTGGCTAGAACCGAACTTGACTAACACATTAGCCAAACAAACATGACTAACACATTGGTCAAACTAGTTAAACTCCAACATAGTTAGAGCCTAACCTGGGCTCTGATACCACTAAAAACCTGTCACGCCCCGCTTCCCGGAATACAGGAACACAGGCACGTAACTGAGGCCCAGCGAATGATATAAGTACGCCAACTCATATCATCCATAAGCTGTACCAGTCTTAGCTCAACAATATAAGAAAAATGAATCACAACCACGCAGGAAACATGATCACATAAACGAGAACGAAATTCAATAACCAATTCTGGAATATAAAGACTTACCAATTAACTCGATAGACTTCTGCTCCAATTGTGAAAGATCTGCTCATTAATGCCTCCTAGAAATTCTCTTGATGCACCTGTGCTTGATTATCTAAAAAAAAGGAAAATTTGTTCTTAGAGCAAGTACGGACAGCAAGTAGTGAAAAACAGAGAGTAAGGAAAACAGGGTACAGGAAGAAATGTGAATCAAGATCAAATTTGCAAGGCAATAATGGACTAATAGCAAGGGTCTTTATCGAGTATGTATACATGTCAACTAGGTCTATTATCAAGTTGTTCTTCCTATCTAGTGCACGTACTACTGCATCCCATACTACAGGTTCCATGCACGCACAACAGTGTTCGTTTTAGACTTCGTTGTGGGGCCTACAGAGCGTGTACTCGGCATATCACGACAACAAGATAACAGGATAACAAGTCCACGTCTCCACACGTATTCTCCTCCTTCTATATAACAAGTCCATGTAACAAGAGGGCCCTACCGAGTACATTTTCTGAGACGGTCCACTACTAGGTCAACCCTTAGAAACCCCGGCTTGTTTATTATTTTATTACTAAGTCATTCATGTACATGCGAGTGGTTATAATAATGTCAAGGGGACGATATGATGCAACAACATGATACATTACACAATAATAAGCAAAAGTAATAAATCTGCAGTAGCTGACACAGTTACACTAAAATAGGCATAACTCCTAGACTACAACTCCAAATTCAAACTTCCAGTATGCTACGGACATCTAGACAGACAGGGCTACAAGTTTCATTCAGGAGATTTCTCCTAATTCGGACTGTATCTAGGTGAAACATGCTGTTCTTTACGGTTCAGCTGTTCTGGCAGCAGTTAGAGGTCAATTCCTAAGGAGTGGGAACAGGGTCTAACTGTATTATAAAAATCTATAAAAATTTGGGGCGAACCCTCAGCATGTGTGTAAGGTTCCTGGTAAGTTTCGTGGCATTCTAAGACTATTTTCATGGTGTTTCATTACTAATCATGTCGAGGGCATAACAATTCAGCAGTAAAAGGAAATGAAGACTAGTGGAAAAGGAATGTTATATGTTGTAGCTCATGGCTCCAAATCAAGATTTATCACTTAGATGAGAAATCATGCCAAATAAACTAAAAGTCTCATTTATATCCTGTGTGCTAATTCTCATAATTACAGGGTCGAAACCTCTGTACCAAACAATACATGCAACGAAAGTTTTTATAAAAGACTACCATGTTTATTTCCATCAAGTGAGTAGTTGTCAAATTACTGGATCACATATGTATCAGAATTTATGATAAACAGGTATTGTAAGTTTTTCCAAGTCAACAAGTCAAATGTATTTCTCCAGTAACACGTCCAGTTAATAGTCAAGTCCCAGTCTCAAGTTCTCATGTAAACAGCATGTATTTAATCATGGTATGTTTTTCTCATGTATAATTAACTATTTATATTATATGCATGTCCAGGTTTGGGTTTGAGTCAAAGGATAATAAAGGAAGTCAAGAGTATGTCGGGTTAGCTCGTGTAAACCCTCGATACTCTTAACAAGACGGGACACAAAGCAGATTAGGATAATTAAGGTGGAACTACTTGCATAGAGGTCAATTAAACTTGAACTAGAATAAATAAAAATTGTTCAAGTGGACTTGCCTGTTAGTTGAGACGATGAAATTGAACGCTAGAATAACGGGATCAGTATCCCGGGCAGCAGAACACATGCATGGTATTTGGCAGCCACGCCAAACCAGCAACAGCAACTACTCCTTTCAATGGCTCCAAGTCAGCAAAACTCCAACTAGTAAACACACCAACTCCAAACAGAGATACAACCAACCCAACTCAACTTCGCTACTCCAAACAGAGATACAACCAACCCAACTCAACTTCACTACTCCAAACAGCAACTTCTAAAATAGCAACTTCCCAACTACACTTCCAACAGAGTCTCCCTTCACAAACTTCAAAATGGCAAACAGCACCAACACACCAATCAGCAACAATAAACATCCCAACAACACTCCAAACTCCAATATAATATTCCAACAGTCACAATCTCCAAACAACAACTCAATTCCAACCCAGATCACAACATCAACATAATCTAATACAATCAAATCCCCAATCTCAACTCAACAGCAAGCCAATCCCCAACTGGCTTCTTCTTCTTCTTCACAGAACAGAGAGAGAGAAAAAGAGAGAGGGAGAGCGCACGCGCAGTGAGGGGGCAGCTGTGTCTCCGACGGTGCGCTCAGGGAGGCGACGCGATGCACAGGACGGCGAGCGGAAAGGGGAGCAGCGACGATTAGCACGCCGCACTCAGAGTTGGAGCTCCAGAGATGGGTTCAGCCAATGGTGGCGATGATGACGGGAATGGCTTCGGGGTTCGAGCGAAGAAGGCTTCGAGGGTCGGGGAGTCGAGGATGGAGACGGGGCGGCGAGCGACGGCTTCAATGAGGGGCTCTGGTTTTGTGTTGCGATTTCGGCGGTCAGCTAGCTGCACGAGAGGCAGAGGAGATGACTGGAGAAGAGCGGGGCGCTTCGGGAGGTTGGTGGAGGACTGGGAGCGGCGCGCGACTGGGGAAAGGCGAAGCTTCGAGGGCGGAGCTCGATGGTAATGGCGGAGGGAGAACTCGAAGGTTCTCGGGGCTTGCGGCTGTCGACGGGGGAGAGGAGCGGGAGGTTTATTTGGTTTGTTTTGTTCTGTTCGTTTTGTTGAGAACAGAGGGGAGGAAGGGATTGGGGGAGAGGTTAACGGGAAGAGAGGAGAGTGGGGTTTAGTTGTAACGGGAGAGAGAATAACGGGAGAGAGTGGGGGAGTGTGCAGTCAAAGTGGGGAGGAAGTGAAGAAATTGTATAGGGTGTGTGTATAGATTTGATTCTGTACAATAAAAGGGATAATGGGTTCTGGGTTAGTGGCTTGAATTTGGGCTTTATGTAAATATAATTAGATAATACAACACACATCAGAATCAATGGGCTAGAATCCAACAAGAGATGGGCTTCCAACTAAAAAGAGGAGAGACAAGATAAATTTGGGTTTCAATAGGAGATTCAAAAGGCCATAAGTGCATTTGAATGATTTATACAGAAATTGAAAGACAAGAATACATGGAGGAAAGAAAAGTACTGGAAATCCGTATAATCGGAAACAGGGGTTACAAGTCGACTGCCCTGTTTTTGAACTGATTAGGCGGTCGACCGTCAGTTGTTTTACTGACTGTTTTATTGAGTTTTTCGTTGTTACTTTTGCACGATTATTCATTCAAACTTATGAATTATTGATCTACTATTTTAAATGATATTTTACTACAGATTTTAGTATTTTACAGAGAGTTGTACTTTAATTATAATAAAAATTATATTGCTATGACTTTATTAAGTAAACTATATATGTTTTTCTAAGTAATTGATGTTTTGTGATATTCTGTGACTTTAAAAATATGATTCCCGGTTATTTAATAGATTTAATACTGTATTTCAATTCTAGAATTTTGTGAGCATATTAAATGAATTTGGATTTTGTTAACCTAAGAGGTTTTTATCAATATAAATGTTTTGATGATGAAAGTAAGAGTTCTTATTGGAAGTTTTGGTATTGATATTCGATTTGTGCGTCTCTAGGAGTTGAGTGGGAATCCTGTATACCGGCAGATGAGATTATGTGAATTTTGACCAGTTGGGGTCATTGGGGTTGTTTTGTGAAATTAAGTCCGGCAGGATACACTAACTCTAGAGAGGAAAATTTGTGTCTTTAATAATAATCAACATAAGGATAGGCACTAGTGAAGATGTAATGGAACTTGGGAAACGTAAGTATAAGCTCTTGGAGTTTTTAGTCCAACGGATGCGTTCAAGGACTGTATGTTGTTCTGTCTCGAGAGGACATTTGTATGTTCGCGTGTCAAGAGTCTGCAGGCCTATTTACGGAGCGTACAGGGTGCATTCGCGTGTTGAGGGTTGGCGGGCCTATTCACAGAACGTACCTTGTGTATCTGCACGTCGAGGGCCTCGCAAGCCTATTCGTGGGGTACACGGCAGAAAGGTAATTCTCCAGTTTTTGAGCTATTCTTATACAATGCTTGCACGTCGAGGGCTGTGATGCCTATTCACGGAGTATTCTGGATCTTGTTTCCGTCACCGTAGTAGGATTAGTTGCATAACAATGGATTTAAACCTATAAAGTGGAGGGGGTTGTGATGCCTATTCACGGAATATTCTGGATCTTGTTTCCGTCACCGTAGTAGGATTAGTTGCATAACAATGGATTTAAACCTATAGAGTGGAGAACGATAAGGGCTTGCACTGGGCCTATGTAGTATGGAATGCATAAAATCTGAAAAGTATGCATTAGAGTCATCATCTAGCATCTGTGTTTTCTTGACTTGATTTTATGCATGTTGTTTTCTGTTTTCCTATACTTGACACTTAGTCTAGTTTTACTTGATGTTTTCATATTTTATTTATTGTTATTTCATTTTCCATTCGTTATTACTATTGATATGTGTTGTAATTTTATTCTCCATGTTTTATTTATGTTATTTTTCTTTTAATGTCACTTACACCGTTATGGCTGACCCCTATAGTTTTGAGGGTTAGGGTTATCTTTAACTTCATGTTTTACAGGTAGGTACCTATAGCATTGAGATTTGGATGCATGTGGTAGATTGATGTTGTGACTTATGTAAATTGTAAAAGAAAAAAATTGTAATTTAAGGTGTTCAATTTTTCGATGTGCTTTATAAAGAATTGATGTAATAAAAGTTGAAAAATTTATCTGTTTTTTGGCTATATTTTCTATTACATTGAGGTTGATGCTGGAAATTGTGTCACGTATTTCTGAGATATTATATTGAAAATTTGGGGCGCTACAAACTGAGTGTGAACCATGGTCGTAAAGAATCGGTAAATGTCAGGTATCTCAGAACTTTGGTGCATAAGAAATACCATGTGTGTCCAGTGAAATCATCGATGAAACTAACATAATAGAGATAACCTTTTTGAGAAGGTGTGGGAGATGGGTCCCATATGTCATAGTGAATAAGTTGAAATGCATGAGTAGACTGAGAAATGCTTTTATTGTTAAAAGGGAGGGATGTGTTTTGTCAACTTACAACCCTAACAAACAGATAACGAAGTAAAATTAAAACGACCAAAGGCACTACTACGAACCAAATCTTTCAAACGAGACTCACTAATATGACCTAAGCGTCTGTGCCACAATTCGGCATCAGAACTGGCAACACCAGCAAAACTAGAAGTAGAATCATGAGCATGAAAAAAAGTCTAGATGATATAGACGTTCATATTTGCTAGCGCGTCCAATCATATGACCAGTCTGAGGATCTTGTATGGTATAGCCCAAAGAAGTAAAGGTAACGGTAATACTGCTAACACATAAAGCACTAATTGAAATAAGGTTCGTAGATAAATGAGGGGCATAAAGGACGAAAGGTAATGTGAAAGTTGGAGTGTTAACAGACCCTGAGTGTGTAGTGAGAAGTAGTGAACCATCGGCAATGTAAAGTGACGATGGACGAGAGGTAAGTAAAGTGCGAGTGGTGAGGAGTGTATAATTTCTAGTGAGATGATGTTAAGCACCAGAATCTAAAAACCAGGAAGAAGACATACCAGGAGTGACAGAGAAAGCAGGAGCAGAGGAACCAGCACTGATGGACTGATCCGAGTTCTAAAGATCCAGCTGAGCTAGACGGTGTTGTGGAATATCATAGGGAGCAGGAGAAGACATGGCCGGAGTGACGGCCATCGCACCAAGTGTGCGGAAAAGAGGTAAACCCTATTGCTGTCTGCACTGTTGTGCCTGAACCAGGAGTTGGGGATTAAGAATAAACAATTACTATGTGTATGACCATCTCGCTGACAGTGGGTGCAATGGGGACGACGATCAGGGACACTGCGATGGGCAGAAGGAGCAGGCATTTGGCTGGGGCGAGGCTTGCGTGAGAAGGATGTACGAAGTTGAGGCTCCATGAAAAATACAAGTACATGATATATTTTTATTTTTTTAAATTTTTTTTTTATTTTTAGTTTTTTTTTTTTTGAAGAAGCAGATAAAAGAAGAGGAGGGAGGAAAAAAATAAAATAAAATAAAATAAAATAAATAAACGGGTCGGGTTCGGGTTTCGGGTACTGATTCATGGGGAAGAGGCGGATAGGGTTAGGGTTGTGGGTTCGGGTGTTGAAGGTCGACAGGGTGAGGGGAGGCCGAAGGTCGACGAGGTGTACTGCGATGGACAGTGGAGTAGCAGCGGCTCGACGTGAGGATGAGGGGGAAGGCGACAGATGTAGCGGACGGTCGGGGATGGCTTCGACGAGATGGAGGAGATGTGAGTGGGGGTTCGACAAAGGCGGGGTCGAGTTCGACAATGGGGAAAGGTTCAGTTGATGATGGAGGATGGGGGTCGAGGTGGGTTCAGTCGATGATGGTGGTGGTCGGTGGGTGAGGATGAGGACTCGACGGCGGCGCGAGGTGTAGTGGTGACGGGAGATTATGAGGAGTGGGATGGAGGAAGACAACACGACGTACAGGCAGCTCGACGAAGAAGATGACACTTTTTTTTTTTTGGGGGGGGGGGGGGGGGGAGGGGAGGAAGAAACCCAATTTCTTGTAGGAGATTTTTGGAGTTCTGATACCATGTTAAGATAAATCTGAGTGATAAAAACAATACTGATTATTGAAATTAGTTCAACCAAGTACAATATCACCTATATATAGGAGGAGAATAAATATCAAAACAACTATACAACCAATATGGGACTATAATAATATCTAACTCATCCCATATTTAATATAGACCTCATGCAAATTTTCAATGTTTGTTTTATAAGTCAAAGGGTTGGTCGGACAACATGGAAGACTCTGGATTAAGATGATGACCCAGTTTTATTTAACCTGCTTGATGGTGCAACTTTCTTTGCGCATTACAATACGTTGTGACCGTTATACTCACTAAGCAAGTTCTGCTCACACGGTCACATGCCCGAGCTCATCATGGAATGGAGTGGACTTGACTTGTATGTGAAGATTTTGATCAACTATATGGGACGTCTTAACCTAAAATTGTGAGTGAGAGATGTTAGTCGGTTTGTGCTGCAGGGTGAATGTGCAGCTATTGTCTAGTATAAAAAAAATAAAAATAAAAAGTAAAAGCAGGTGGCTTGAAGAAAAAAATCTCAATTAATATTAGGTTTCTTGGCTGCATCCATATTATTAAAATTTTAAATTTTTTTTATAAAAAATATCTCACTCAACTCAGTACGGCTCAGTACAGGTTATTAGTTGAGTTATTCTGAAGATATCCTTGGATTTCTGCAAATGTAACATAATACAGGGGGCTTCAGCATTTTATTTTATTTTATTTTATTTTTTGGTTATGCTGGCAGTGTGTCAGCTGGACTCTCCCCTCACATACTCTAATTTTTTGTTTGCTTGTTCAATTTCTTTACCTTTGCACAATTTTGGGGCAAACCAATTCTTTATTCCTTCTCTTCTCACCTAATCCAATCCAATCCAATCCAACCCAATCTCTGGGTTTAGGGCTTGAAACTCTCTTACTACAAATCTAAACAAGCAAACAAAATCGGTAAAACCCAACAACCTCTCCTCCTCCTCCTCCTCCTCCTCCTAATTTCTTTCTTTGAAATTTCAGGATCTGATCCAATCTGACGTGGATTTTGAGTCGGCCATGGCGGATTTTGTGGGCCCCAGACTCTACAGCTGCAGCAACTGCCGAAACCATGTAGCCCTCCATGATGACATCATCTCTAAAGCTTTTCAGGTTGTGTTAGGCTATGGGGATAGTATATAGACAACCAATTCATATATATGGGAATTTTCAAGAATAATTAATAATAATAATAATAGTAGTGTATGGTATGACCATGTGAAACTCACTTTCTTTGAATTCCATGACTCACATTTTAGGGGCGAACTGGCCGTGCCTTCCTCTTTTCGCATTCAATGAATGTGGTTGTGGGGCGGAAGGAAGATCGGCAGCTCATGACGGGGTTGCACACTGTTGCGGATATTTCCTGTGGAGATTGCCGCCAAGTTCTGGGCTGGAAGTATGAGAGGGCTTATGAGGAGACCCAGAAGTATAAGGAAGGTAAATTTATATTTGAGAAGTCGAAGATCGTTAAGGAGGATTGGTGATTATTATTTTCCTTCTGTTGGTTGGTGTACTACTGTTGAAATGCTTGATTGATGAACTCAGATTTCTTCTTCTTGTGGCTTGAATTGTTCAGATTCTTGTAATTATCTTGCGCCGTTGGATTATCGTTTTATTTGTATAGGTTGGTTGGTTGGTTGGTTGGTTGGTTGCTTGTGAATAAGCAAGCCATCATAAAATGTGTGAATATTTCTTTTGTTGCATGTTATTTTAATGAACTTCGCGATAGGCTTAACTCAGTTCATGATAATGATAAATATGGCTTTGAGCATATAATTTTTGATGATAATGCTTAACAAGTGCACTGGTTAGCAATGCAGGAATGACAGTGATGGAGATGTTACTAGGGTTGCTTGATTAAGGTATTTCTTGAAACTCTGTTAATCTAGTTTAGTTGGTTTATAAACTCTTTAAATATAGAATGGTGATTGTTGTTTATGATATGCATGGTTCTTTTGTTACTTTACTGATTGTCTTGATTGTGCTTGCAACTTTCTAGAAACCCATCTTTGCTCATCTTGCTTATGTTTGGCCGAATTTGATTTTTTGTCTAACAAAATCTGGACATGGCAACATCATTCTTTTCTCATACTTAGTTTACCCACCATTTGACACTTTAAATGTCTCAGAATGAGTACTCTTATGAAATTACTTGTCAGTTGTCTCTAATGCAATTTGCTATTGTAGGTAAGCTAACAAACAAAATTCTTGCTATGAATGAACTTATTACAAGTCAATCTTTTACAATGTAGTGGAGTTGTTATAAATGCTGCACGAGTCCTTGTTCTTTAATGCTTTATCTTGGTATCATAAGTTAGAGTTGGTTATTCCAGGTATGGATTAACTTTGTGAAATGCTTGAATGCTTACTTTTCTTTTTCACTTGTGTGGATGGAGATCCTTACTTTTTTCTTTTTCACTTGTTAAAACCATTTGATCAATTGATTATTACATGGTTGCTTGGCTAATAGCTTTTTTTCTCTCATTATTTCATCCATTTCTTGTTCTACAAAGTTCTATCAGAAGCTATTATCCACCATCTAACTATGACCATCAACTGATACATGTTTCTTGAATGTATCATGTTAATCTGATTTATACAATTCATAGCTGGTGAGGCTATCATCCACCGTCCAATTTATAGCTGGAGGATAGTGGAGATGGAAGGATAGAAGAGGGTAGATATAAGAGAAGAATTGGATCACAATCTATAACTCGAAGTTAGTTCCAAAACGGATTTACTATATAGACGAATAAGTAACCAAAACTTATTTAAGTCCGAAAATCCTCAGTGTTCTGAGGTTTAAGAAATACCTACAAGACAAATTTTAAGAAGCATGGAAGGTTTAAGAAATACCTATAAGCCAAATTTTAAGAAGCATGGATGATCCTTTTTGGATAATGGAACAAGATAGCTTCCATTGAGTCCGATCTATCTCCATGAACAGATACAAGTTGTTGCACGCATCTCTGAGTTGTGGAAGGTCAAAAGTCAGTCATCATACAAACTTAATTTTGAATCCATGTACTCAACATAATCACCCACAATGTTGCGCATGTGATGTGGGGTGTGGTGCTAGATCTATAATCCAATGATAATCTGATGAGGTAAAGCTACTTAGACATGGTTCTGAACTGGAAACCTGAAATGGATATACTAGTGAAGTTATAAGAACATTAATGCACAATATCTTGTTCGATACTGAAACTATGACTAGTAGTTGAAAATTGGAATTTCCAAGAAAACTTGTACATCGATCTTTTAGTTATAATTCTAAACCAAGATACTACCATAGGTTTCTGACTGAAATAGTATAAGAAGCTATGTATAAGAATAACTAGTTTCAAATTTGAACAATAGTCGAACAAGGAATAATTCATTATCTCCATAGAAGGGGTAATTCTATCATAGAATTCTCCATACCACATGCATGTTGATGTAATCCTGGGTACTTGTTAGATTTTTCTTGAGTAGGTTGGGAACTCAGAATAAAGGTTTTCTCAAATTATTGGCACCTGAAATAACAAACTTTTACTCTAATATATATGCCCAAAAAGAAGAAACAATGAAACATCAATGAAATTGCTATATCTTGCAAAGTCAGAAGAAGCTTCTCCAGAAATATTTATCAAAAGAGCCTTAGCTGCAAGTAAATCAGCAAGCACAAATTTTTAGCACTTCCTCAGATCCAGTAAGTTCATATAGTGTCAACATACTTTTTCCGCGATGTTCCGGATCTATGGCAATTTTCATCAATTGTGGTTATACATACATATTTAGTTCGAATACGCAGATTATTCTCTGATATCTCTCTTATTTGTACTTGTGAACTGCAAAAATGTGAAAGTGGTATTTATGGTTATACTGTTGTTGCCTTGACTTGTTTCTGCTGTTACAGTTAAGATTAACATCATGAATATTTTCATTGAATCCTTATATCTCTGCCCTTACATTTGACATTCGTGTTTTTCCAACAGGCTGTGTTGTGTGTTTCCATTGAAAAAAACATTAATAGCCTATCCATTAGGTAAGATGCTCTGCGCGGGGGTGGGTGGGTGGGTGTGTGTGTTTGTTTCAAATTTTGGGATGTCAAATTTGTTAATGCTTGATTCCACATAAACACAGAGTATACAAAGAAGCAAATTCTCCCCTTGTTTTTAGTTAAAATTTGCGACCGTCGCTGTCAAAAGGTGAACCCAAATCGGAGTTTATTTCACTATTTTGGATGATAATTATTAGAGCATCCACAGTGATGCATGCTAAAAAAATTGACAAAAATAAAAATTTCGATGCTTGCAGCAAAGTGGAGAAAAAATCGAACAAACGAAAACATTGATGTTTCGTCCGAAATAAAGAATCTAATTTTTTATAATTTTTTTGACTGATTTTGTTTGTATATATATATATATATTTGGTATAGACGGAACATCATGGATCGAACAAACGAAAACATTGATGTTTCGCCCGAAATAAAGAATTTAATTTTTTATAATTTTTTTGGCTGATTTTGTTTGTGTATATATATATATATATATATATATATATGGGTGTTGTTCGGTTGCAAACGGGCCGGAACGGGTCGGTTCGCACGGACCCGTGCGAACCTCGATCTGGACCGTTGGATCGAAGATCCAACGGTTCAGATTTTTTTTCATAAAATCTTGCCTTAACCCGTTCTTGCCAACGACGGGTTAAGGCAAAATTTAATAAAAAAAGTTGGCCTTAATCCGTTCTTCGGAATAACGGGTTAAGGCTATATTTTTCATTTTCGTCGACATACAGTTCGTCTTCTTTCTTCCGCTCTCTTCTTCTTTCTTCGACGAACCCAGACCCAAACGACGGAAAAAAAAAAAAAAACCCTAAAAAAACCCTAGCTCCGACGATCGAAACCCTAGAACTCCATCTTCTCTCCCAACTCCGAAGATTGAAACCCCCTAACTCCGACGTTCGAAACCCTAGCTTCTCTTCCCCTCTTCGGAACCCTAGATACGAAATTGGAACCCTAGTTCTCTTCGAAAACCGATTGCTTGGCTTGATTTCGACCTATTCCGTAAGGTATACACTATTTCTTGAACCCAATAATCTACATTTGTATTTTTTTGGTTGAATTTGTGTGTAGTGATTTATTTAGAAATTGGAAAAAAAATTAAAATGTGTTAGTAGATTATAGATGTAGAATCGGGTTGACCTCAAGTATATTCAATTGCCGAATTATGTTTCTTGCATTAGTATCTTGTAGAATTAGAATTGTATATACGAAATTAGTTAGAATTTTCAGTGCGGTTATGGTTGAAAACCCTGCGAATGACCGTAAAAAAATACGAAACTTTCCGAGTAGGTTCGTCTCACGTAGTGCAAGCCACACCAACTTGTAGAAACGAGTTTTGACTCACGGTTCGAGAGATACGGCCGCGTATCGCTTTCGGTTGGAAAAAACCAAGTATAGCGGTGCACGGCCGTATATCGCAAACCGTGACTCGAAACTCGCTTCTACAAGTTCGGGTGGCTTCGCCTACGTGAATCCTACCAAGTGGGAAAGTTTCGAGGGTTTTTGGAGGCCGTTTGCGCGGTTTTCTCAACTTCTTCGCACGATAGTTTTTCGTATTAGAATTTTGTAAGTGCGGTTAGATTAGATTAGAAAACCCTTCAAACGACCTCCAAAAAATACGAAACCGTGCGAGTTGGTTGGTGTCACCTACGATAAGCCACCCGAACTTGTAGAAGTGAGTTTCGACTCACGGTTCGAGAGATACGGCCGCGTACCGGTTACGGTTGGGAAAAAACCGAGTAAAGCGGTGGACGGCCGTATCTCGCAAACCGTGAGTCGAAACTCGCTTCTACAAGTTCGGGTGGCTTGCCCTACGTGAATCCGACCAAGTCGGAAAGTTTTATAATTTTCGGATGCCATTTGGGCGGTTTTATCAATTTCCTCGCATTACAAGTTTGAGCCTAAGAATTTTCTAAGTGCGGGTAGATTAGAAAATCCTTCAAACGGCCTCCAAAAAATATGAAACTTTGCGATTTGGTTGGTGTCACCTAGGAGAAGCCAAACCAACTTGTAGAAGTGAGTTTCGACTCACGGTTCGAGAGATACGGTCGCGTATCGCTTCCGGTTGAAAAAAACTATTATAAAGCGGTATACGGTCGTATCTCGCAAACCGTGAGTCGAAACTCGCTTCTACAAGTTCGGGTTGCTTGCCCTACGTGAATCCGACCAATTGGGAAAGTTTTAAAATTTTCGGGTGCCGTTTGCGCGGTATTGCTCTATTTCCTCCCATTATAAGTTTTATAATTAGAATTTTCTAAGTGCGGGTAGGTTAGAAAACCCTGCAAACGACCTCCAAAAAATACGAAACTTTGCGATTTGGTTGGTGTCACGTACGAGAAGTGACCCGAAGTTGTAGAAGTGAATTTCGACCCACGGTCCGAGAGATACGGGCGCGTATCGGTTTTGGTTCGAAAAAAAACAAATAAAGCGGTAGACGGCCGTATCTCGCAAACCGTGAGTCGAAACTCGCCTCTACAAGTTCGGGTGGCTTGCCCTACGTGAATTCGACCAAGTCGGAAAGTTTTATAATTTTCGGATGGCATTTGGGCGGTTTTCTCAACTTCCTCGCATTACAAGTTTGAGCCTTAGAATTTTCTAAGTGCGGGTAGATTAGAAAACCCTCCAAATGATCTTCCAAAAATACGAAACTTTGCGATTTGGTTGGTATCACCTACGCGAAGCCAAACCAACTTGTGGAAGTGAGTTTCGACTCACGGTTCGTGAGATACGGCCGCATATCGCTTATGCTTGGAAAAAAACCGAGTAAAGCGGTAGATGGCCGTATCTCGCGAACCGTGACTCGAAACTCGCTTCTACAAGTTCGGGTGGCTTCCCCTACGTGAATTGGACCTGGTCGGAAAGTTTTAAAATATTCGGATGCCGTTTGTGGGGTATTGCGTCAATTGCTCAAGTGAGAAGTTTTTGACATAGAATTTTTTAAAAAACGGGCCGATTAGAAAACAATTCGAACCACCTCCAAAAAATACGAAATTTGGCGAGTTGATTGGTGTTACCTATGAGAACTGACCCGAAGTTGTAGAAGTGAATTTCGACTCACGGTTCGAGAGATACGGCCGCGTATCGGTTGGAGGTTGGAAAACAACCTAATTAAGCGGTATACGGCCGTATCTCGCAAACCATGAGTCGAAACTCACTTGTACAAGTTGGGGTCGCTTGCCCTACGTGAATCCGACATAGTCGTAAAGTTTTATAGATTTTTTTGTTTTCATTCATGCGTTTTTCAGTATAATCTCGGTATGTTTGTTTTGTTGTCATCTTTATTAACAACTTTTTAATTTTTTACAGACGGGTATCTAAATGGCTAGAACAAGGCAACCAAGAATCGAGTCCGGGAACACCAGTGGCGCACCAACTACTGAGGTAAGATCGATTACTATTATTGGTTTTAAATACAAACATGTAACATTATCTCAATAATAACATTTGTTATATTTATTCGTGTAGGTTGGTGGCCGTCAATCCACATCGGCTGAGGCAGGTCCGTCGTCCTCGGTTACATCACCCGGACCCGTGGACACAAGTGTACTCACCCTGCAGGGCAAACACCGATCGGAAGCCGTGTGGAATGGGTCCGATAGAAAACTAAATTTTCGGAAGCACACAGTTCTTCCTTGGGATGAACGTATCACGCCGTATGTGGTAGAGGCCGGTTTCTACGGAGCAAGATTCATTCACTCTGTGAAGCTAGATCGGCCACTCCTCACAGCTCTAGTCGAGCGATGGAGGCCGGAGACCCACACATTCCACCTGCCTGTGGGTGAGATGACTGTGACCCTGTAGGATGTGGCAATGATAACAGGACTACCAATCGATGGGGTTGCCGTGACGGGAAACATGGACTTCGATCGAGTTGAAGTCGTTCGGGACTTACTCGGTATCGACTTGCAGTTGGTAGTTCTTGAAATGCAAGAGAAGGCCGAAAAAAATATCCGCGAAAATGCCCCCGCAGATTCTGATGAAGATGTATTGAATGAACAAATAGAAGCTGCGAAACAAAAAGCGGAGGAAGAAGTGATGGATGACGCTTTCGAGGGTAAATCACTTTACATCACCTGGTTAAAATACCAGTTCGAGGAGGGATATTTGAACCCCGAGTCGGGTGAGGCTGACCTAGTGTGCTATGCACGTGCATACATTTTTAGTTTGATAGGGGGACTTATCTTCCCGAACTCATCCGGATCAACCGTGCCGTTGATGTACCTACGGTTGTTGGAGGATTTCCAGTATGCGGGTCGCTATAGTTGGGGGAGTGCGGCACTGGCGCTACTATACAGGAGTTTGTGCATATGTTCTTTAGGTGGCGCACAGATGGGTGGCCCAATGGTGCTGATGCAGATATGGAGTTGAGAACGCATCCACATCGGACGTCCCCGTATTACTCAGCCTATACCGGAATTTTTGGCCGACCCAGGGGCAGCAGAGTTGTTACCTCCTGTAGGAGCATATTGGGCCGGCCGACACACGTGGACCGATAATCCACGCCATTCGCTGACCTACTACAGAGATGAGTTGGACAACATGCGGGACGAGTTCGTCACATGGGAACCGTACTCGGCCGATAGGTTGCAACGCGTTCCTCCAGTCTGCCTAGACAGATCCCTTTGGTTGACGGCAGCACCTCTTGTGAACTTTTCGGTTGTGGAGTTCCAGTATCCTGACCGGGTCTTGCGGCAATTCGGATATCAACAGAAGATTCCCGATGTCAGGTCGTACGATAAAAAGTTGCACGAGGTTAGGGGAACGGGACGGGTGCCCAACTTCGATTGGGCTGATTTTCATCGTTACCACGTAGCCAACTGGAACACCATGCGACATCAAATGACACTGAATTTGATGTTTGTCGCGAGACCATACGATGGGTCCCTCCAGCAGGCATACATGATGTGGTACGAGCGAATAACCCGGTTGTTCGTTTCTCCAACGGTCGCCGTACCAGCTGGGGTGCAACTTCCGATTCCCGAAGCCCAGGTAGAACCACCTCCAGCATATTCCTCCTCCCAGCCGATGTACCAACCGAGGGCTGAGGCACATCGAAAAGCGGTCAGTCCAATTTCATATAGTTTGTATATTTGTACTGTGTTCAATTGATGTACACTAATTTTGAATGATGTTTAAATTGGAATTTTTCACCAACTGTAGATTGACAACGCATGGGAGGTTGTCCGAACAGCTGCCCGCCACCTGAAGACTAGAATACCCGAGAGCTTAAAGACGGTAATCCGGGAGATGTTAGCCCCGTGCCGTCGTACTCTGGAGGACGCGGGTGAAGGTCCACAGGTTGAGGCCTATTTGAGCGCCAATGTGCCGCCAACACCCTTAAGGCGAAAACAGGTTGTTAGTAGGGCAATTATAATCCCTGGTCGTCAACAGGGTACTGATGAGGAAGAGTCGTCGGATGATTCTGACTCTCCCCAAACACATCGCGCACGGCGAAATCCTAAAAGGACCAGGCAACCTCCCAATCAATTCACACCAAGCGGTCGCAAGCGGACTGGCCGTAGACGGTAATCTGTAATACTCTGTAATAGCGTATCTTTTGGTTGGTGTTTTTGTCACTGCAGTAACTAACGTATTGTTTGTTTCTACGTTGATAAACTGTTGTAGGTGAATTTTGGTGCGCCGGATGCAAGCCAAATTCGAGAACGGCTTCATTTGTGAATAATTGTCTTTTGGCCATGTGCAGTCTTATATGTATAATTTTGTTGTAAACTCTTGGATTTTGTGAATATTGAATTCAGTTCAAGTAATTAAGTAGTTGGTCGTTATTGGACTTTTGTACGCCTTCAAGTTTCTTTTGAATATATATGTTGTCTTATTTACTTTGATGTGCTTTCATTTGTTATTTTGTGAACCACATTTAATTAGTTATATTGCTGCCAATATCTCTCTACTTAACCCGTTATCAGCAAGGACGGGTTAAGTGGAGAGATATTGTCAGTCCTTTGGAAAACTACTCAAGTAGTACATGAAACAAGTGCTGCCAATATGGGTCTTCCTAACCCGTCACTGCCAACAACGGGTTAGGTTAACTTAACCCGTTCTTGGCGACAACGGCTTAAGTAGAGAGAGATTGGCAGCAATATAATTCATACAGGCGAAAGTGCTGCCAATATGGGTCATCCTAACCCGTCGTTGCCAACAACGGGTTAGGTTAACGTAACCCGTTCTTGGCGACAACGGCTTAAGTAGAGAGAGGTTGGCAGCAATATAATTCATACAGACCAAAGTGCTGCCAATATGGGTCATCCTAACCCATCGTTGCCAACAACGGGTTAGGTTAAAGTAATCCGTTCTTGTCGACAACGGCTTAGGTAGAGAGATATTGGCAGCAACTAACCACTTCTACAAATTTCTCTTAACTCTTTGCGAGAACTGTCTCCGGAACTGTGCAAAGTGACATTAATATACCCATAAATTGTTTATTATTTTTATAAATTTCCCATTATTCGCCCGCAACTAACCACTCTAAATTTGTAACATGATAAGTTTTGTGAAAGTAAAAAAAAAAAAAATTACGAGTTCTGTTGTAAAAAAAAAAAAAAAGTCATATGTATTTGTTTTTTCCCTGTTTATATTTATTTTTTTAATTTCTTGGCTAGCCACGTAACTAACCAATATAAAATTGACCACATCAAACGGATATTCAAATCCAGACAAATTTATTAAAATTGAGCACATCCCACATGTACACTATACGAGGGGAAAAAAACTTGTAGACTCTCTAATGTGGGTACATGGGGCATGCATTTATTGTGGAAGGACTGACAAGAATCATTTTAGGTTATCTGGTCGGTCCTCGTTCTAATTTCCCGTTGATAGACTCTCACTTCTGCTTCTTCTCATAGTAGAACAAGTTTAATATCAGAAATACCACTTTTAGATCCCACATGTAGCCCATGTGGGAGAAACACCACATGTAGATCCCCACATCAACGTACAAAAGGACCAAGTCAGGGTTTGGAACAATTGTAATGATGAAAATATTCCTAATGGAAAAGCCCCTCTGTGTTATTATTGAGCGCAGTGCCTCCAGGTTTAATATAGAGGGCTAACAAAAACTGCCATCTTTTACCAGAAATGACAATACAAATATGTTTTCCACTGTCTGTGCAAAAGATCCCCTGTTTAATAAATGGGGAAAAATCCACATTTGGATTCGCACATGTAGCCGTTATGGAAAAGCTACATGTAGGGAGGTACATGTGATGTTGTAGGCGGGTGTTGAGTTCTACTTGTTTAGCTTGGTGCGTTTTCCCACTAAGGTGTATGTTCAAAAAAAAACGTTGCCTATATGGAGCAAAAACCACACGTACATCCCCACATTTAGCCTATTTGGGGGAAAAACCAAATGTACATCCCCATATGTAAAGATTGTGTGAAAAAAAAACATTTACATGCCACATGTAGGCTTTAACACATGTAAAAAAATATTTAGATCTCCACATGTAACCCACATGGGAAAAAAAAACATGTAGATCCCCACATGTAGCCTATACATAGAGCAAGCCATATGTAGATCCCCACATGCATGTAAAAAAATTCCAATACATATTTGGATCAACTGTGATGATGATGGTATCCCTAATGGAGAGATATGAAACGGTAAAATCTCTGCTACAACTTACAGTTTGTAAGACTGTTAAACCTGTTAGTGTTCCATATATCTTACAGTTCTCTTCAGCGAGAAAGAGTCTGCTTACCAAAGCTGACAGAATTGTGTATCTAAATTGTGGAAGGCCGGATAAGAATCATTTTGCGATTTTGTTGCTGGTCCTCAGACAAAATTGCGGTGCTGAGATCCCTCATGAATATGCCTAACCAGACGCGTCACGTGATCCGCATCTCGTCCTCAGATGAGATTAATTGGCTATCAAGAACTGGATCTGTACATGTGATGAGATTACTTAATGTGAATTTTTTAAAGGCTTGTGGTTGTCACTTGTTTTAGATGACAACATAGCCTATTCGGTACAGACAACATGTAGATTCCCACATGTAGTCTGTATGGGAAAAAACCACATGTAGAATCCCACATGTATCCTATACTGGCAAAAAACCACATGTACATCACACATGTAGCCTATGTGGGTGAAAAACCACATCTAAATCCCCACATGTAGTCCATGTATGGTAAAAACTATATGTGGATTGCCTAACGTTGGTACATGAGGGATGCACTTATTGTGGAAGCAAGTATAAGAATCATTTTATGGGTTCTTGCTGGTCCTCATTCTAGTTTGCGGTTGACAGGCTGTCACTTCTGCTTTTCTCCATATTAGAACAAGTTTATTATTAGAAAAACCACATGTAGATCTCACATGTAGCCCATATTAGAACAAAATCGAATGTAGATCTCACATGTGGCCCATATTGAAGAAATAACACATGTAGATTCCCTTAACATGTGGGAGTAGATATATTTGATTGACTAATGGATTGATTAGTGTGGGAATTTAGAACGGCCTGTTAATTTACTACAAGTTAACGATTCGTACAAAAAACCGTTTAAGGAAATTTTTTTACTTTGACAAAACTTATTATGGTAACAAAGTTAGAGTGGTTAGTTACGGGAGAATAAATGGAAATTAATAAAAATAATAAACAATTTACGGGCATATTAATGTCACCTTGCACAGTTCTGGAGACAATTCTCGCAAAGAGCGAAGAGAAATTTTTGGAAAACCCAAAATTTATTCAACACCTTAAACCGTTCTTGGTAATCACGTGTTAAGTTAACTTAATCCGTTATTCCCAAGGACGGTTTAAGTACTTCGATTTTTGGCAGTATAATTTGAAAACTTAGAGAGCCCCCTGGCAATAACACTCTACATAACCCGTTCTTGCGAAGAACGGATTAAGTTAACTTAACACGTTATTACCAAGAACGGTTTAAGTACATCGATATTACCAGAACTATATCAAGGCTTGGTTTGTACGTAACCCGTTATCACCAATAACGGGTCAGTTGAACTTAAACCGTTATCACCAATAACGGGTTAACTAGGGCTAATTTACAGACACTGTACAAGTTGAGATGTGTATCAATTTGGTGGGGACAATTGTTGTCCTTGCTGCTAATTTTTCAAATAATGTGTCAAAACTTCGTTGACTAACATTTGATGGCATCTTGTCATCTTTTAATTATTTTTAATCCAACCATGATCATCCGTTCCCTGCTAATCCATTCCCTATTTATCAACACCACTCTCTACAATCTTTGGTCATGTCATGCTCCCCAATTATTCGGTTAGCCATCTATATGAGGGACCTTGGATCTCCGACATGCACTTCAAGAGGGAGTCTCCTCTCCTTCTATTTGGAGAACTCAAATGGGGTCTCCTCATTCTTCATAAGTGGTCTCCTCTTCTCTTCTAACTGTTTGCAACCAGGGCCCTATCAATGTTCTCCTCTTCTCTTCAAAACCCATCTTTACTTCCCAATAGGGAAGACAAAGCTGAAGCTGAAGCTGAAGTTGAAGCTGAAGTTGTAGAAGACAAAGCTCAAGATTAGAGAATGGCTGCCGGCTCTCTCTCTTTTTTCTTCATATTTTTCTTAGTCTTCTAATTTGTTAGTTTTTACAATTGTTAGCATAAGTAGCATTTGTACGCCTTTCATACACATTTGTTCTCTATTGTTACACAGAATGCAGAAATTCTCTGCTTTCGCCGGACGGAGTAGTGGTGAGTGTCACGGTGTATTCATGGTACTTTTCGACTTCTTGGCATGCACACCTCACAATCGTGCCACAAATATCACGATTATGAGGAGTGCGTGTCAAGAAGTTGTTAAGTACTTTGAATATGCGGTTACACCCACTACTACTCCGGCCGACGAAAGCAGGGGATTTTTGCATTCTGTGTAACAGTAGAGAACGGGTCTTGTATGCAGGGGGTACAAGTGCATGCTCGGTTTCTCTCAAGTGGTAGGGAGGGCCGTTGGCTCTGCCTTTTTTTCCCCACAGTGTTCGTTTCTTTAGTCTTCTATTTTTTTTGCAAGACCGGGTGTGTTTGCATATGTAGCAACTGTACGCCTTTCATACACATTCGTTCCCTATTGTTACACAGAATGCAAAAATTCTCGGCTTTCGTCGGACGGAGTAGAGGTGGGCGTCACGGTGTATTCATGGTACTTTTCGACTTCTTGGCATGCACACCTCACAATCGTGCCACAAATATCACGAATATGAGGAGTGCGTGTCAAGAAGTCGTTAAGTACTTTGAATATACGGTTACACCCACTACCACTAAGTTTCGAAGGAAGCCGAGGATTTTTACATTCTGTATAACAGTAGAGAACGAAATTGTATGCAGGGGGTACAGCTGGCTACTTATGCAATCAAAAAAAGGCAGAGTCAACAGTCCTTCCTTCCACTTCCGAGAAGAAAGCGAGCATGCACTTGTATACTAAATTAATTTCAACTTCAATTTTCTGTATCTTCAAACAATATGTTAGTGCCAGTATGTAATGTTCCTTTATATGAATAAAATTTGGTTCTGCAAATAGCCTGTTGTGAATGCAATATCTTGTACATGTATCAACAAACGAAAATATGTCTAACTTGATGGTGTCCCAAAAAATTACGAAACTGTCAGGTTTTGTTGGTGTCACCTACGAGAAGCCAAACCAATTTGTTGAAGTGAGTTTGGACTCACGGTTTGTGAGATACAACCGCGTATCGCTTACGAGATCGTTAAAAACCTAGTCTTGGTACAGACCAAGTCTTGGTATAGTTCTGCTAATATGGATATACTTAACCCGTCACGTCTAACAACGGGTTATATTGCCTTAATCCGTTCTTCATGACAACGGGTTAAGTATAGCGATGTTGGCAGACATTTAATCGCCCTTAGATCAAAGTCCTGCTAATATCACTGTACTTAACCCGTCGCTGGGAATAACGTGTGAACGAACTTAACCCGCTGTTCGCAAGAACGGGTTATGGAGAGTATTATTACCAGGGCCCTATCCAAGTTTTCAAACTATACCCCCAAAAATGGAAGTACTTAACCCGTTCTTGGGAACAACGGTTAAAGGTTAGATAAGCCGTTCTCGTGAATCACGGTTTAGGGTGTTCAGCTAATATTGGGTTTTCTAAAAATTTCTCTTAACTCTTTGCGAGAACTGTCTCCAGAACTGTGCAAGGTGACATTCATATGTCCATAAATTGTTTATTATTTTTATAATTATCCATTTATTCTCCAATAACTAAGCACTCTAAATTTGTTACCATATTAAGTCTTACAAAATAAAAAAAATTAAATTACGGGGTTTTTTGGAACGAGGGTTAGGGTTAGGTTAAAGTAGGGTTAGTCTAGGGTTAGGGTTAGGATTAGGTTAAGACTAACAAAGTTTATCATTATTGTCTTCTTCACCTTCATGTTTCAGCATTCATTGTCTTAACTGAGAGACCCATATCTCCTCCCTATTGATGAGCAGTGATCCATATAGCCTTTGCCTTCTCCTTGTATTGACCCGTATCTCTCGGACTATTGATGAGCAGTGAGAAACCCAAGTGGGCTATCATATCATTCTACACTTTTTCTTTTTCATTGCCTATAACTGAGAGGGTTAGACTCTCATCAACTCAAATATGACTTCTCTTCTTCTCTTCAAGAGAACTCAAATGAGATGCAGGAGAAATTTGAGATCAAGGATGGTCGCCTACAATTGTTCTTGTGTATGAAGATGCAGGAGTAGAGATGACTTGTTTCAGTGTACAAGTGCATGCTCGGTTTCTATCACCCGTTCTTGGGAGGGCCGCTTGCTCTGCCTTTTTTTCCCACAGTGTTTTTCTTGGTCTTCTATTTTTTTAGCTTTTAGATGTGTTTGCATAAGTAGCATTTGTACGCCTTTCATACAAGTTCGTTCTCTATTGTTACACAGAATGCAAAAATTTCCTGCTTTTGTCGGACGGAGTAGTGCTGGGTGTCACGGTGTATTCATTGTACTTTTCGACTTCTTGGCATGCACACCTCACAATCGTGCCACAAATTTCACGATTATGAGGAGTGCGTGTCAAGAAGTCGTTAAGTACTTCGAATATACGGTTACACCCACTACTACTCCGGCCGACGAAAGCAGGGGATTTTTGCATTCTGTGTAACAGTAGAGAACGGGTCTTGTATGCAGGGGGGTGCAACCGGCTATTTATACATTCAAGGCAAGCCTCTTCAGTTCAAGGATGGTCGCCTACAACCGGAACTACTTATCTATCCAAAATCAGGCAGAGTCAGCAGTCCTTCCTTCCAATTCGAGAAGAAAGCGAGCATGTACTTGTATACTAAATTAATTTCAATTTAAAAATCCGGTATCAAGGGATGACTTTGTAATGTCAACTAGCATGCGGATCATGTACAATTTTAATATCATTCTTCAAACAATATGTTATTACCAGTTTGTAATGTTCCTTTATATGAATAAATTTTGTCTTGCAAATGGCTTGTTGTGAATTAGTAGATTTGTATATTATCTATATATCTAGATAATAAAACACAAAAAAAGCTATCAAGTGGCTCACATTCAATCTATCCCAAAATCAATGGACCAGATCTACTCTCACAAAACATATTTTCCCAACCAAATTTCAAACTCCACAAATTTAAAAACACACACACTCTCTCTCTCTCTCTCTCTCTCTCTCTCTCTTTTCCCCCAAAAACCAAAAACACCCCCCCTTCTCTCCCTCTTTCTCCCGCCCACTCTCTAATCTCCCCGCTCGTCACTCTCTCCCTCCTCCGCCCTTCCGTTCTCCTCCATCGGCGCCCGCCCCCCCCCCCCCCCCCCAACCTCCCGATCCCAACCCCCCCTCATCCTCCCGACCTCCCGCTCTCTCACTCTCTCCTCCGCTCTCTCATCCTCCACCTCAGATCTCCCAGCGCCGTTCGCAACTTCCCAACGCCCGTCTCTCCATCGCAGCTTCCGTTCGCAGCTTCCTAGCGCCGTCTCAGCGCCGTTCGCAGCTTCCCAGCACCGTCTCTCCACCTCAGACCTCCCAGCGCCGTTCGCAGCTTCCCAGTCGCTTCCGCGAAGTCCCGTCGCCTTCCCTTCGCCTTCCGCACTCAACCATCGATTTCATCTCTCAGGTATACAAAATTTCTCCATTGATTTCACCTTCCCGTCGCCAACATCAGCAGAATTTTTTTTCTTCAATTGGAATTAGGATGTTTTTGATTTCTTGATTACTGTGAATTTTTGCTGTGAATTCCCTGTCCGAGGAAAGGGTTTGCTGTTAATTTTTGGCTTAGTTGATTCTTTGCTTTTATCAGTTTCAGCTTAGTTGATTTGCTTCCATTCAACAGAGATTAGTTGTGATGATTAGTTGTGATGATTTTGGGTTTTATCTTTCTAAGCCTAAGTTATTAATCCCGTCGCCAACCTCAACAGAACCATTCTTTGCTTTTATCATTTTTAGCTTAGTTGTTTTTTTTTTAATTAAGAGAATTGAGGTGGGTTTTTAGGGATTTGAGATGGGTCTTGAAAAAGTTTTGATTGTCTTGGATTTTTTTCAGGGGATTTTGATCCGGAATTGAGATCGGTGCTTGAATTGGCGACGGATGAGGAGTTGTTGGAGCTCGAAAACATTCTGTTTGGACCCAGGTAACAACATGGACACATTCATATCGAGTTGGAATTAGTTTTAGTTTTCGATTATTACATTATTTTTTCGGAAGAGTATCTGTATTGGTGATGATTTTGTGTGGTGTGATTGTAAATATGAGAGTTATAGCGGGCGGCCGCGATCACTTCTACCTCACAAAGTTCGCATCTTTGGTTGTTTTTTCTTCTGGGTTTTTAAGGATTTGAGAGGGGTCGTGAAAAAGTTTTGATTGTGTTGGATTTTTTTCAGGGGATTTTGATCCGGAATTGAGATCGGTGCTTGAATTGGCGACGGATGAGGAGTTGTTGGAGCTCGAAAACATTCTGTTTGGACCCAGGTAAGAACATGGACACATTCATATCGAGTTGGAATTAGTTTTAGTTTTCTTATTATTACATTATTTTTTCGGAAGAGTATCTGTATTGGTGATGATTTTGTGTGGTGTGATTGTAAATATGAGAGTTATAGCGGGCGGCCGCGATCACTTCTACCTCACAAAGTTCGCATCTTTGGTTGTTTTTTCTTCTGGGTTTTTAAGGATTTGAGAGGGGTCGTGAAAAAATTTTGATTGTGTTGGATTTTTTTCAGGGGATTTTGATCCGGAATTGAGATCGGTGCTTGAATTGGCGACGGATGAGGAATTGTTGGAGCTCGAAAACATTCTGTTTGGACCCAGGTAAGAACATGGACACATTCATATCGAGTTGGAATTAGTTTTAGTTTTCTTATTATTACATTATTTTTTCGGAAGAGTATCTGTATTGGTGATGATTTTGTGTGGTGTGATTGTAAATATGAGAATTATAGATCAACTAGGTAGAGTTTGATCGCATCGCGATATGCCCATATGAGGTTTGATCTTGGAAGCTTGGCTTAGAAGTGATCTAGATACTCAGAATTATGTCTGCATGGTCAACCATGATCTAGATCTAAAATCTAAAATCTCACCTGAGAATGTCTGCATGGTCAACCATGATCAGTATGAGGACTCTTATCTATTCAAAATATTACTTGAGAATCTCACTTGAGAATCTAAAATCTAAAATCTCACTTATCTATGAAAACAGATTGATTCTGATACCAATGCACTTTAATTTGTGCACAGGTCCAAGTAATAAGTTGCAAGAATTTTTGGAAACCGAGTTTGCGTATCATTTCTTCAGTGAGCGCTTTGAGAACTACATGAAAGTAAGTCTGCTCTTATTTTAAATATTCGGTATTTCTTCGTTTTGTGTTGTTGCTTATGTTTAGTGTTGTTAGTCACATTCTTCCTAAATACTAATCCTAATACCAGCAATAACTTCTCATTTATAAAGAACCTATTAAAAACAAAATTCTATACTTATTTATGAATACTTCAGAATTATTTGACTTTCCAATTATGATGTATGATATTATGATAATACTTTGTTTTTAGGTGAAGAAAATTTGATAAACGTAGATTACACAAAATTAACAAGCTTAAATTAAGCAATATTTTCTTAGACATGTACCTTTGAATATTATCTCTTATGCACGCATTATTATCGTTTATGCACACATTTTTTGAATTTTGCTATTTCAACATTAACATTATTTTTAGCATAATAATTTGTGTATTTTTGAATTTTAAATGGACCGAAGAACAACCCCCCCCCCCCCCCCCCCCACATACACGTAATATACACGTAACATTATTAAACTGTATATTTCAACATTAACATTATTAGTTGTTTAATTTCCATCACATAGTAATCATATGGGTATATTCTGAAGTTATTAAACTGTATATTGAAAAAAACGTCGAGGTAATTTTCTGTAAAGAAAAACACATTGAGGCTGCAATTGTGGTAAACATTGATGTATACATCACAAATCTAACCTATTTCATAAGCATTCAACATTCATAAAAACTCGGATTGTCCTTCTCATTCAGTCTGAAGAAGTTGCCCGTGCATTTGGAGTTGTCTGCACACCTTAGTTTTTTCTCTTCAGAAAGGACATATTTGTCAATTGTAAATGTTTTTTAGATCCAATTTCTGAGGTGGAAGAGTTTTACTTTAAGGTTGATTAACTAAATTTAAATTTTAGATATGAACTAGGTCACATGGATACTTAATCGAGAATAGTATGATGGTATTAATAACAAAGCAGTACTTTGGTCTCGTTTGAGATTGCCTTATGATAGAATTCAGTTAACTATGTTACCGTACCCAAAATTTGTTCCAATGCTCACTGTGCTTCTATTGCATATTATTTCCATTATACTTAAAAGGCTTCTTACACAGTCCCCTAAAATGATTTATATTTTCAAATCTGTCCTTTGAATTCTTCGCATTTACATACTTTCCTTAGAAGAAAGTGATCTTTGAAAAACTCCTGACTGTCAGATTCACTTCTGAAACTGAAATAGCTACACAATTTTACTGTCTTACCGCTTCTTCCGATCTTTCTGTATAGCTCCATCTTTCTCTATAACACTTCTAAAACTGAAATAATCTACACAATTTTACACAAGTATCTCATTGTAGTTAATCATCAAAGAAGATAGGTCGTAGTAATCAATAGTAGTTAATATGTTTTCTTGATTGGTTTGTTAAAATAATTACAATGTCAATTGCTCCAATTGAAGAACTTCAATTGGTTAGTTAATATGTTTCCCCTCCTTTATATACAGGTCAATTGCTCTAATGAAAGAACAGCAATGGATGACATCACTGCCAATATGGCCATATAAGTATCTTCTTTTTTTTTAAATAAAATCTACAACACGAAGATACTAGTAATAAGTTGTTCTCATTGTAATGTTTACTTCAGCCATTGTGTTCTATTTTGAAGACCTCAACCATTGTGTTCTTCTACAACCCTGTAATTATTTTTTTCATTCATTCGGTTGGTGTTTAGTATGGTGGAGGTTGTAAAAATTGTAATATTAAGCATTTTGGGAGATGATGTAAGTAACTGTATATAATAATGATATAATATAGTTATGTTAATACCCGTACCCGCAATTTTGTGGAGTATTGGGTATATTGTTTGGTTTTTTAAATGTTTTTCGAAGGTTTTACAAAAAAATTATTACATTTTCAAAAGAATATTTGGTTTATATTTTGTATCTTGCATTATATTCTGATTTTTTCCCCCAGAGCCATATATATATGTTGCATGTGTGATGTTGCTCGGTTGAGCCTGGGGAGGATTTATATTTATTGCGTGTGATGTCATATATTTAACTGTTAGCAGAATTCCGTAAGGAATTTTTGTAAAAGGGCGAATATTTTAGGGGAGGTTCTGTCAAATTTTTTTTAAATCTATTATGTTTTCCTAATACTTGAGATTGTGAAATTGTCATCATTTTGTAGGTTCAGTGAAGATTTTGTAGGTGGTACACTTGAAGCTTGAAGCTTTCAGGATTCAAGCTTGAAGATTTTCTAAATTTGTAGCTTCAAGATGAAGATTTTGTATCTTGAAGCTTGAAGATTTTGTAGGATCATTAATGGCTTGAAGCGTGAAGATTTTGTAGGTGGTACACTTGAAGCTTGAATATTGCGAAAGTGGTACATTTTGTAGAATTGTGAAATTGTGAGCTTTTAAGAGATTGTGAGAATGAGTTTTCTGGATTGTATGTGAGGACTAGGATTGCCCGTGAGACGTGCGTACGGCACGTATTTAAATGAAGGTAATGGTAATGGTATATAAATTTAAGTTAAGGTAATGGTATATAAGTTTAAGTGAATGTAATGGTATATAAATTTTATGAATAATGAAAGATAAATTTTATGTATATTTCAAGCAATAAGAGAAGTGCCAACCTTCATATTAGATGGTAGAACAATAGATAAAATCCGCAACAGAGTTAGTATTTCCAAAATGGCACAGCGAATAGAATTCACACAGGACTAATATGAGTTGCCAGGAGAAAAGTGAATTTACTTTGTGTAAAACATAACGGCCAACCTTGGTGTTTGAATATCATCACACAGGACTAACATTGACAGTGAGAATTGAATATCGATTTAAAAATTGAGCTTGAATATCATCACTAACATTGACAGTTTACTAACATCATCTTGAAAGCAAATTACATAGTAATGCATTCACACAACACTTGAATTCTGGCTGTGTGTACGTACATTTGTTATTTAAGATTGGATAACATCAACTAGATAGTTACCATCACTAACCATACAAGTTTAGTACCAATCATCTGGATGCCAACTACACAGTATTTATTTCGTTTGGAACAACTCAGTTTTAGTATTGCTTCTAAAATGTGTCAACGGATTAAGTAGAGAGATATTGTCCGATCTAACACCGCTATATGTGAAGTATTGAACCGAAGTACTGCCAATACCTCTCTCCTTAGACCGTTATTGCTAATAACGAGTTAGACTGTATAAAACCGTTACCACCAACAACGGCTTAAGTAGAGAGATATTGGCCGAACTAAATCCCTACATGTGTATTATTGAACCGAAGGACTGCCAATATCTAGCTCCTTAGCCCGTTATTCCTGATAACGAGTTAGATTGTATAAAACCGTTACCAATAAGAACGGCTTAAGTAGAGGGATATTGGCCGAACTAAAACCACCGTATGTGAAGTATTGAACCAAAGTACTGCCAATGTCTATCTCCTTAACCCGTTATTTCCGATAACGGGTTAGATTGTATTAAACCGTTATCGTCAAGAACGGGTTAAGAAAAGAGATATTGGCCGAACTTACAGGTGCAGTATTGGTTATGCACGAAATACACAATCGCCAACACAAATAAAAAACTGTTCACATTAGCAGGCAGACAATTTTCCTTAACACAAAATTCCCAAACAGAACGAGTTCCCCAAATTGTATACATCTACTAATTTTACATTTTCCGACTGCAATAAGCATTCACAACCAAATTGCCTGGTCAAAATGCATAGTAATATAACTTTGTTCACAAATACACAAAATACACTGACGTACAGAAATTGCATTATAATTAAAAACATGGTTAATTTACTTGTACCAAACAAGAACACGGCAATTATCCACACAGATATACAAACCAAAAATAACACAACTTTTCAAGGCATTGCGTCTTTCCATTTGGGCGCGTTAAACTTGTTTCATTCCGGACCTATACCAGGGAGAAAAAAAAAAGGTTAACAATCCAGTCGAAATTCAAATAAATCGGCACGAATCAATTTAAAATTTGGCAATTATTCGGTGATTATTTCCAAATTTTGACATGACATACATATTAATAAATTTCTTAAAGCCCCCTTAGCACGAACCTTCGCCTTCGTCAGCATCACTCTCTACCGCGTTTGGAGCTTCTTCATTGCCCACCGATCCACTAAAAAAAGAAGGAAGAATGAGTTAGTACTGACCAAAAATAACAAAGTTTGAGTTGAATAAACAAATACAAAATGTCTGATATAATACCTTCCTAAATTTCTGGGGCAATTCCGTGAATCGTGACCTACGACACGAAGACATGTCCTGCAAAGTCTTGGCCTCTTCGTTTTTTGGCATTCTCTTACCGACTTCAACCGTTTCCCTTTAGGCCTACCCTTTGTGGTGCACTGTACAGGGTCACCTACATGTGCATGTGTATGTGCTTGTCCACCACTCTCAGGTTGTGCGCTACCTTCGTGTGGTGTGCTGTTCACTGGATCAATCTCCGCAAAGCCTTCAATTCCCTTCAGTATGTGGTCGAGCATGTACTTGTATCCTCGCTCTGAAGAACAACCAAGATCGACCATATGTCTTGAGTGCATACTAAGTTCGCAATAACGCGATGAAAAATTGTCGCCCATATTATTGCCCACCGGTATACTGCTTCTCCTCATTTGATCCCTGGTCCATCGCCTACAAATATATTGTTCAGGTAGTGCGGTGTGATCTGTGAACCGAATAACTGCAAGTAGATGTTTGCAGGGAATGCCTACGAAGTAGTACATGGAACAAGGGCATTTAGCAATTTTACTGATTTTACAATAAGAAATCACCCTCCCCGGTTCTGAATTTCCACAAACTGTTACAGAATAAGCTGCACTATCCGGTGTATCCATACTCGCAATTAAACTCACATTAAGTAATAAGCTTTTGACCACTTCTTGTTGAAATTTGTAGAAAATCTTCAAAGTGTATGTCCCTGCCATTTGTGACTCCAATGCCCACTCGGTCTTCAATTTTGGCCGCTCCTCGCGATTACGATGTGTTTCTTTAAGTTCATCGTGTCTTTGTTTTACTAAGAGTCGGTCAAAGATGATAGCAAATTCATGTAGTGAGTACTTTTTATGAGTATGGTGCTTCAAGGATGAATGTAGCGATTCGCTACGTTGGGTACTCAGCATGCCCCCCCAAAATGAGTCTCTTGCGTACACCGGGGCCCATTTTTCACGGATCTCAAATTTTTCCTTCAACCATCTGTTATTTTCTAATTTGTACTGACAGATCAAATTTTTCCACTTCTGTTCGAATTCTGTTTTAAATTCCGCCGTATAAATAATAGTCTTCAAAGCATCCCTGAACTCATCAACGTTATTCGACATTCGAGCTTCATGCGGTAGCTTATCCAAAATATGCCAAATGCAATATCTATGTGATGTGATTGGGAAAACTTTGGAAATTGCAGAAGTTATCCCGCGATCCTCATCTGTCACGATGTTGATCGGATCAAAAGGCATTGCAGCACGCCACTTTTCAAAGAACCACTCAAATGAGGATGTCGTCTCATTGGGGATGAACCCACAACCTAGGAATATTGATTGCCAATGATGGTTGAATCCAACAAATGGTACGAACAACATCCCGTATCGGTTTGTGTTGTAGGTAGCGTCAAAGCAAAGAACATCCGCAAATACTTTGTAATTATTTCTGGCGATACCGTCCACCCACACACAATGTGTCAATCGCCCTTCGGGGTCACATTGGTAGTCAAAATAGAA
Organism: Hemerocallis citrina; assembly: GCA_017893485.1. Classification (NCBI taxonomy): domain Eukaryota; kingdom Viridiplantae; phylum Streptophyta; class Magnoliopsida; order Asparagales; family Asphodelaceae; genus Hemerocallis; species Hemerocallis citrina. The sequence continues at coordinate 288,356,498 of CM030360.1, read as the reverse complement.
TAAGGGATCGGTCGCCTTTTTCGATTCAAAAAACTCAAGTAGCATTTGTCCGTCGTGACCTTTTAAACCTTCCATCTCGTCTCTCTTGAAATTTCTTACATCGGTTTCGGTGAATCCAATTTTCTCATTACCTCCACTTGCAGCTTCAAAGAATAGCATTTGTTTGCATACAGGGACATTAGCTTCGGTCATTTGACCAATTACATTTTTAACTGTCTTAGTCAATTCACGGTTTCGAGGTAGCAAGTGACGTCTACCGGGTGAAGTGAATTCGTGATTGTGTGCTTCATTTAACGAATAAATAATCCATGTATTACTTTGTGAACTACTATGTGGGTTTATTTTCACACGGACAAAAGCTTTGCAACCCGTTCTAGAAGTTGTACCTCGTCTGGTTTCATTATAGCTATTCGGTGACTCCCCGGCTTTATTACAGACGTATGATTTATCCACTACATCGTTTCCCTTATATTTATTTCCACCCTTACGCATAGCGAATCCCGCACATTTGCAATATGATGAATAAAATTTTTCCGCATCATCAAGGGTGGGAAATGTCATACCAATCTTCGGTTTTAGGTGCTCGTCAACATGAGGAAGATACTCGCCAAGTGGTTGTGCACGAACAAATTTATCCCCGGCAACAGAACTTCCTTCGAAACTGTCCATACCTAAGAAACGGTGAAGAGGAGAATAGTTAGGGGTACTAAACCGCTGTATTTGGTGTTTTTGTAACTGCGCAAGCCACCACAACTTGAAAAGGAGAAAAGTTTCGTACTATTTGGAGGTGGTTTGAAGTGTTTTGTAAACGGTCCGCACTTAGAAATATCTAATTCTCAAACTTAAAATGCGAGGAAATAGAGCAAAACCACACAAACGGCATACGAAAATTACAAAAATTTCCATCTAGGTGGAATTCACGTAGGGCAAGCCACCCGAACTTGTAGAAGGGAGTTTCGACTGACGGTTTGCAAGATACGACCGTATACCGCTTTATAATAGTTTTTTTCAACCGAAAGCGATACGCGGTTGTATCTCTCGAATCGGGAGTCGAAAATCACTTCTACAAGTTTGGGGGGCTTCTCATAGGGGACACCAACCTACCTACAAAGTTTCGTATTTTTTGGGAGGGCGTTTGAAGGGTTTTCTAATCTACCCGCACTTAGAAATTTCTAAGTTTAAAACTTGTGGTGCGGGGAACTTGAGAAAACTGCGCAACGGCACCCGAAAATTAAGAAACTTTTCGACTAGGCCGGATTCACGTAGGGCAAGTCACCCAAACTTGTAAAAACGAGTTTCGACTCACGGTTTGCGAGACATGGCCGTGTACCGGCTTTAGTTGTTTTTTTTCCAACCAAAACCGATACGCGGCCGTATCTCTCGGACCGTGAGTCGAAATTCACTACTACAACTTCGGTTCACTTCTCGTAGGTGACACCAACCAAATTGCAAAGTTTCGTATTTTTTGTAGGCCGTTTCAAGGGTTTTCTAAGCTACCCGCACTAAGAAAATTCTAAGTCTGAAACTTATAATGCGAGGAAGTTGAGAAAACCGCGCAAACGGCACCCGAAAATTTTAAAACTTTCCCAATTGGTCGGATTCACGTAGGGCAAGCAACCCGAACTTGTAGAAGCGAGTTTCGACTCACGGTTTGCGAGATACGACCGTATACCGCATTATAATAGTTGTTTTCAACCGAATGCGATACGCGACCGTATCTCTCGAACCGTGAGTCGAAAAACACAACCCTCCAAGTTGGTTTGGGTTCCCTTAGGTGACACCAACCAATTCGCAAAGTTTCGTATTTTTGGGAGGCCGTTTGAAGGGTTTTCTAATCTACCCGCACTTAGAAAATTCTAAGTCTAAAACTTGTAGTGCGAGAAAGTTGAGAAAACCGCGCAAACGGTACCTGAAAATTATAAATCTTTCCGACTAGGTCGGATTCACGTAGGGCAAGCCACCCGAACTTGTAGAAGCGAGTTTCGACTCACGGTTCGGGAGATACGGCCGTGTACCGGCTTAAGTTGTTTTTTTCCAACCAAAACCGATACGCGGCCGTATCTCTCGAACCGTGAGTCGAAATTCACTTCTACAACTTCGGGTCACTTCTCGTACGTGTCACCAACCAAATCGCAAAGTTTCGTATTTTTTGGAGGCCATTTGGAGGGTTTTCTAATCTACAAAAACTTAAAGAATTCTAAGTCTGAAACTTATAATGCGAGGAAGTTGAGAAAACCGCACAAACGGCATCCGAAAATTTTAAAACTTTCAGAGTTGGTCAGGTTCACATAGGGCAAGCCACCCGAACTTGTAGAAGCGAGTTTCGAGTCACGGTTTGCGATATACGGCCGTGCACCGCAATACTTGGTTTTTTCCAACCGTAAGCAATATGCGGCCGTAACTCTCGAACCGTGAGTCGAAACTCGCTTCTACAAGTGGGTTTGGCTTGTACTACGTGAGACGAACCTACTGGGAAAGTTTCGTATTTTTTTACGGTCGTTTGCAGGGTTTTCAACCATAACCGCACTGAAAAGTTTATAACTAATTTCGTATATACAATTCTAATTCTACTAGTTACTAATGCAAGCAACGTAATTCGGCAATTGAATATACTTAAGGTCAACCCGAATCTACATCCAAAATCTACTAACGCATTTAAATTTTTTCCCAATTTCTAAATAAATTACTACACACAAATTCAAAAAAAAATACAAATGTACATTATTGGGGTAAAGAAATAGTGTATACCTTACGGAGTAGGTCGAAATCGAGCCAAGCAATGGGTTTTGGAAGAGAACTAGGGTTCCGATTTCGTTCCGAAGAGGGGAAGAGAAGCTAGGGTTTCGAACGTCGGAGTTAGGGGGTTTCAATCTTCGGAGTTGGGAGAGAAGATGGAGTTCTAGGGTTTCGATCGTCGGAGCTAGGGTTTTTTTAGGGTTTTTTTTTTTTTTCGTCGTTTGGGTCTGGGTTCGTCGAAGAAAGAAGAAGAGAGCGGAAGAAAGAAGACGAACTGTATGTCGACGAAAATGAAAAATATAGCCTTAACCCGTTATTCCGAAGAACGGGTTAAGGCCAACTTTTTTTATTAAATTTTGCCTTAACCCGTCGTTGGCAAGAACGGGTTAAGGCAAGATTTTATGAAAAAAAATCTGAACCGTTGGATCTTCGATCCAACGGTCCAGATCGAGGTTCGCACGGGTCCGTGCGAACCGACCCGTTCCGGCCCGTTTGCACTTCAAAATATGTATATGTATATGTATATGGAGAGGGACAAAACATGATGTTTTGTTCAGCAAAAGTTTTGGACGAAAACTAGTTTTGGACGAAAATTTTTTGTTGCCAAAACCCACTAAAACTCCACTATCTAACTTAATCATCTAACTATCTTTGTACAACTATTTAATTATTTAGCTAAACTATAATAAGTAATTAAACATAACTAACCATATTATCAGAAAAGGCCTTTATTCACTTGGACGAATTTTGGACGAAATATGATGTTTCGCCAGTGCCATTTCTTTCATTTTCGGAGTTTTTAAATTAAATAATTACTCTAATTTTGTCGGATGAAATATGATGTTTCATCCGATCATTTAAAAATATAATAAAATATTATGGACGAAACATCATGTTTCGTCTTCTATAATATGTATTTTGCCAAACCGTTTGCCAAATATAGCAATATACTATAGTTAAATTGCCAAAAAATAGCAAAATAGCAAACCATCACAGCACTTCATTTGCTAAAAAATGAATAATATGACAATATAGTAAACCACTGTGGATGCTCTTACACCATGTTTATTTTAAATTAAAAGTCTAGGCTGATTCTAAAAATAACTTTAACTAATATAAAATCTTTATATTTAGTTGTGAAAGCGTGAAACTCATTTCTCAACTCTAATTAAAAAATCAGTAATGATTCATCCATAACTTTTTCTACAACCTTTTTTCTTTACAGTCTCAAGTGACACAACAATTGGAGGTTATTGTAGAGTATTTGTAGAAACCTCCAATAATATTGTACTGCATAAGGTTGTGAAAAAAATTATTGTAAAAAAATTGTGGGTATAACCTTACTCTTAAAAAAATGTTGTTGGTTCGTGCTCCTTTGGTAGAATTTGATCAAAACGAAGAGCAAATGTTTTGAAGTGCAGTCACGTTTTGGGTTACTGGTATTTCGGCATTGATAAGCCCATTGACACTTTCGATCCGTGTTTTTCATGTTCTGAAACAGTAGAATATAATTGTTAGTTGTTTTTCTGAAATGATAACAGAACCTGTAAAGAATCTTCACAAAAAACTGTTAGAATAGAGGAAAAAATTGCTTTAAGATTGTTAGAACAATAATTTCATAAAACAGAAATGCTAACAATAATTGTGAAGAGTTACAATTACAGAAAATGAAATAAAAAACCATACAATACAATACAGAGTCGAGATTTGAATATCTCTGTCCTTAAAGCAATTTTTGCCCCGTAGTATGACGGTGGTTGACGAAATGCCTCCCAGGATACAACTATATTACCTTTCCCTGAAAAACAGTACCCTAACTTCAGAGATCTGATCGAACTGGAGCTGTGTTGTATTCTCAGTACTGACTCAGAGAGGAAGAATAAGAAGAAGATTCGAACTGGTTTTTTCAGAACTGTACACTCTGGCAGACAAAATAGACTGATTTTATAGGAGATTGAGAGCAACTGAAGGGTCCATTACTCTGTAACAACAGAGTAGTGGTTCAAAGACATAACTGATGAGCCATTACTCTGCTGTTACAGAGTAATGGTACCAGTTACTGAAGTTGAAAAGCCTCAACAGTATACCGGGGGAAAATTTTTTGACTGGGGCAAAAAAATATAGGCCAGAGCCAAGCCAGACCAGACCAATCCAAATCAAGCCAAGCCGGAGCCGGGCCGGGCGCGCGCGCGTGTTTGTCATTTTGGCTAAATCCTTTCTCCACTACACGTTAGTGGTAACCCTCGGGCCACGCGCTTTAGTCCATTTTTTAGTATATATACTAGAAAAAACTTTTCCCATTTTCGATATGGGACTATCCATTTTCTCCCAATATCCAAGTTAGTACATTTCGAGTACCCAACTTTGGACCAACATTTCTAATTCATATGAAATTCGTTTTTGGCACATGAGTACATCACGGAATAGCACTCGATGAGAGAAACATGATCCAATCAATTTCCGGCGCTGCTGGTGGCCGGAGCCCACCGGAATTCGGCCCGAAAAATCTGCAAAAACTTTTTCCAACAATCCTCCATATGAATGGAAATGACCAGACCATGTAATCCAGACACGACAGAAAGACACATGACAGAAAAAGACTCTGAGAATACAATTGAAAAATCACTGCATCGGGAATGGTAGTAATTTTTCAACTTTGAACCACCCTTAGTGAGTAGCCATCGAAGTCACTTGACCAGGTAGTGAACATGATGTCTTGAACTAGCCGTATTTTTATGTGAACCTAGACAATAACTATCACACAGTTTCATCTCCTCACAGAACTAGGTTCTCTTGTTGTATTCATTTTGGCCTTGAACAACCCTGGTTAATCGTGAGTGAATTTGGAGAATGTAGCCTTTCTTCATTCTCCTAGAAACGGCCACATTTCACACTCACAAAGTGATTATCCATAAAGAGTATCCTGGTATACCCCACTTTTATTTCAAAGCTATGGGTATCATTAAAGGCCAAGCTTATCTTAACTCTTTGCAGGCAGCACTGTTTTATCATCCTAAGAGTGGGTATGAGATTTTAATCTCTCAGTGCTCCCGTTGATTCAACAAGATTTAGTTGTCCCCTTGAACCTAGATCTTGGGATCTCCAATTCCTAGGTAGGGTTTCCATCAAGTATCCTCTTTCGTCATCGGCTTTAAACCTATTTCTCTTGATGATCTCACAACTTGCTCTCGCGACAAACCTTTAGTAAATGGATCCGCTAGGTTGTCCTCCGATTTTATATACTCTATAGAGATTACTCCATTTGAGAGCAGTTGTCTAATGGTTTTGTGTCGTCTTCTGATATGACAAGAATTACAATTATACATACAACTCAGTACCCGCACTATAGCCGATTGGCTGTCACAGTGTACACATAAAGCGAGCACAAATTTTTCCCACATGGGGATATCCTCTAAAAAGTTTCGAAGCCATTCTGCTTCCTCTGCCGCTTTGTCTAAAGCAATAAACTCAGATTTCATGGTGGATCTGGCTAATAACGTTTGTTTAGAGGATTTTCATGACACAGCTGCACCACCAAGTGTGAAGACATACCCACTTGTGGATTTTGAGTTCTTGGAGTCCGTTATCTAGTTGGCATCACTGTAGCCTTCTAGTACTGCTGGATATCTGGTGTAATGCAGCGCATAACTCTGAGTATGTCGCAAGTAGTTCAATACTCTAGTTATTCCTTTCTAGTGACTTCATCCTGGATTACTTGTGTGGCGGCTCAGTACATTTACTGAATGTGCTAGGTCCGGTCTTGTACAATTTGTTAAGTACATCAGATTACTGATTAGACGTGCATATTCCAGTTGTGATATGTTGTCACCCGTGTTTTTGAACAAGTGAAGACTGGGATCCATAGGACTTTTGGCAGTCCCATTTGAGTAATTCTTGAACCTTTCAAGTACTTTCTCAGCATAATGAGCTTGAGACAAAGTAATTCCCTCAAATGTCCTGGAAACTTTTGATTCCTAGTATGACGTCTGCAACTCCCAAATCTTTCATATCAAACTTGCTACTAAGCATGCTTTTAGTTTGTTTGATAATGTCATTATTGCTCCTAATAATGAATATGTCATCTACATACAGACACACCAGAATGTATCCATTTAGAGTATGTTTGATGTAGATACATTTATCACATTCATTTATTTTGAAACCATTTGATATCATAACATTGTCAGATTTTGCATGTCACTGCTTTGGAGCTTGTTTCAGTCCGTACAGGGACTTTACAAGCCTGCACACCTTGTTTTCCTGTCCAGGCACTACGTAACCCTCAGGTTGTTTCATGTATATTTCTTCTTCTAAATTCCCATTTAGAAATGCAGTTTTAACATCCATTTGATGTATTTCCAGGTTACGTAGAGCTGCAATAGCTATTAACATTCTTATGAAAGTTATTCTTGTAACCGGAAAATATGTATCAAAGAAGTCTAGGCCTTCCTTTTGCCTAAATCCTTGTGCCCCAAGTCTCGCCGTATGTTTCTCTATCGAACCATCTGATTTCAATTTTTGTTTGAAAATCCATTTGCATTCCAGAGCTTTACATCCAGAAGGCAAATCGATCACCTTCTATGTATGATTTTGCATAATGGAGTCTATTTCACTTTTGATTGCTTTCTTCCACATAGGAGCATCAGGCGTAGACATTGCTTCCTTGAATGTTCTGGGCTCATTCTCCAACAGAAAGGCCGTTACGAAGTCAGGACCAAATGACTTTGATGTTCTAGCCCGTTTACTACGTCTAGGCTCACCATTATCATGTTCTGGTTCATCAACTGAAGTGCTTGTATTCCCTTGTTCACGTGTACGTTTGGGATACGTAGTATCCTTGTACGGAAGTACGTGTTCAAAGAAGGAAGCATTCCTTGATTCCATTATTGTATTCACATGGATATCCGGTATATCTGATTTATATACCAAGAACCGATATGCACTATTGTTGTGTGCATAGCCTATGAATATGCAATCAATCGTCTTAGGTCCTATGGTGACCTGTTTTGGATTAGGTACTGCCACTTTTGCTAGACACCCCCACACTTTGAGGTATTTATACGAAGGTACGTTACCTTTCCACAGTTCGTATGGTGTCTTGCCAATTTTTTTGTGAGGTATTTTATTGAGAATGTAGTTGGCAGTCAGCCACGCTCCCCCCCACATGTTTTGGGGTAAGCCAGAATTCAACAACAAGACATTCATCATCTTCTTTAGAGTTCGGTTCTTACGCTCGGCAATACCGTTTGATTCAGGTAAGTAAGGAGCAGTTGTCTGATGAACTATTCCATGTTCAGAGCAGAACATATTAAATGGTGCATCATATTCTCCTCCTCTATCACTCCTAACGATTTTAATTGTTTTGCCAAGTTGATTCTCAACCTCAAGCTTATATTCTTCGAATTTATCCAAAGCCTCATTTTTGCTATGTAACAAGTATACATAACAGAATTTTGTACAATCATCTATGAATATCACAAAGTACTTTTTGCCGCCTCTGGTCTGCACATATTTTAAATCATATAGATCCGTGTGAATTAGACCTAGAGTTTCTGTGTTTCTTTTTACAGAACGTGATGGAGTTTTAGTGAGTTTGACCTCTGTGCAAACTTCACATTTTTCGGTGTTGTCTACCTTAAATTTTGGTAGCAAATTTATGTTAATTAATCTACGCATAGAATTGAAATTAACATGGCCTAGTCTTTCATGCCAAACAGAAGAAGACTCAACAACATAGGCAATATGAGTTATTTCATTAACTTTGGGAACAACAGGAATAATAGTTTTAGAAATGACTGTCATTGCATTAAACTTGAACAGTTCATCCTTTACATATCCTTTACCCAAGTACACCCCATTTTTAGACAATACAAAATTATCATAAGTAAGAACAACCTTAAATCCATTCTTGCTTAGCAAAGATCCTGATACCAAGTTCTTTCTAATATCTGGAACATGCAACACATTTGTGAGTGTTAGTTCCTTGCCTGAAGTCATTTTCAGCACTATCTTCCCCGTTCCTGCAATTTTGGAGGTGAAAGAATTATCCATGAACAGTTGTTCATCCTTGTTGCACTTCTTGTATGAAGTGAACAGATCCTTGTCCGAGCAGATGTGCTTGGTGGCCCCAGTGTCGTACCACCACTCTCGAGGATTGCTCCTCACTAGATTCACCTCTGATACAACAACACAGAGGTCCAAATCAGAGAGACCGATGGACAAGTTCTCAGCTATGTGTGCATGGGATCCTTTTGCCTGTCCGGTTCCAGCATGGTTGTTGTCCTTGCTGCGGCATTCAGAAATTCTGTGGCCCAGCTTACCACATTTATTGCATTTTCCAGCAAACCTTTTTGCTGCCGGTTTTTTGTTCGAGGCCTGTGGCAAGAACGTTCCATTTTTGCCTTTCTGTTCAGGCTCCACCATGTTTGCCTTTTCTGTGGACTGATTCCATAGGACCTGTTAGCCTTGTGATTCTTCTCTTCGATACGCAATGTAATCCCTGTTTTTCATTTTGTATATTGTTTTGGTGTATTTTCTCTCTTGTATTCTTTCTGAACCGTATATTGGAGTTGTTTTCAATATATATTCGTTTTATTTCATTTTGAGCCTTTTGTGGTTGATTGGTTGTCTGTTTGTTTCGTTCTTCATTATTTTGTTCTTTCTTTCATTTGGTTCTTGTCTTCTTTATTTTGTGTTCTTGGGTGCTTGTGGTGGTGATTGGTTGCTCACCCTATTTCTAATCCTATTGTTTGATCCCTAATAAGATTATAAAAGCCAAATTAAATTTCTAAATCCTATTTGATATCCTATACAAGTTGTATCCTAATATAAAAAAAAACCCATTAGTTTAAATCCTATTATTACTCCTATTGGATCCATTTTTAGACCCATTAACCATACCCACTACTACTAAACCCTAATCAAATCCCCTATATAAACCCTCACCCTAATACCCTAATACCTAACCCCAGTCCCTCTCTCCCACCGGCTACCCCCTCTCTCCCTCCTTGGCTGCGCCGCAACCCGACGCCAGCCACACCCCGGCGCCCCTTGCACCCAGGTCGACCACCCATCCTGTCGACCTGCACACCCGACAGCCCCCTACCCCCCGATTGACTAAACCCCCTTAGTTGCCAACCCTCACACCCGAGCATCCATCCCTCATCTCATCCACCATCTCTCTCTCTTTTGGTCTCTCTCCCGCTTACTTGAGAGTTCGCACGTGGGATCGTGCGAGTTGTTCGTGGGTTCGTTGCTTTTGGTTCGTTGATTTTCGTTCGTGGGTTTCATTCGTTGTCAGGAATCCATTCCCAATATTCTTGATTTTCGTCGTTCTTCATCTTCGGTTAAGGCAAGTAACTTGTACTCAAATTCCTTTGTATGATACAAGTCAAAAATACCACCTATAGAGTACTTGGGTCTAGAGACGACTCTTGTTTGTGTTATTCTTGATGGATTTTGTCTCTATAGTGCTATTTAACCATAGATGACTCACGACATAAAATTTGACATGAAATAACTGAGGTTTTACCCGTTCTTGATTTGATCATGTATGTGGGACTTTTGTGAAAATTCGTGATTTTGTTGAGACTCATGTGACATACTTGGTGTGGACATGCTAAATACCATAATTCATGATGTTTGGACACTTGGTAGACTCGATTTCATGTTTGGTTGTGTTTTGAACAAGTTTTGTATGATATATGTTGAGTTGTTGTTAAAGGGAAAAATCTGTATTTTGTCGCTGATTTGTTTTGTTTGCTGTTTTGGACTGTCTTGAAGTCAGTAACTTAATTTCAGCATAAAACATGAGTTTTATAGAATTTCGTCTATTTTCCAACTTCTCTGACCTTGCTTAATTTCGTTTTCGTATGTGTGAGTTATGACTGTTTTACTACAGAGGTGTCGATCTTTTCCAGATTTCGTTTCTTGGTGTTTTGATGACTAAATCATTTTAATAACTGTGCTACACATGTTATTTTGATTCAAAACTTTGGTCAGTATTTCTTTATCTACTTAGGGATTACCCAGAATTTTTGTAGACTTTATTGGTGAATTTTATATGCCGTTTCATGCTCATTTATGAAAACTATACTTACTGTATTTTACTCGCTGTTCTGTAAAGAATCGTATTTTCACCCTGATTCCTTTTACTGTATGAAAAATATTTGTGAAATATGAAAGTTAATATATTTTGTCTATTTTTATCTCCCTTTGGAGGATTTGGATTTCGTTTCACTGGTTGCGAGATATTATGATTTTCGTACAGCAGTGTTGGGAATTCCAGATTTGCCAAACTCTCGTTTATTGATGTTCTCTTATATTTGATGACTAATCTAACTTTACTAAAAAATTATGAAACTTTATATTTAGATACTGGACATATAGGGGATTATCCCAGATTTTTCGTGGATTTATTTAATGTGTTTTCATGCTGTTTTCCTGCTCTTGAATTCGTTTTCTTGATTTCTGGCTGAACCTATTTTCTGTATTCAAATCAGTTTTGAGCTATATTTTTGTGAATTAATATTTGACTTATTTATACTCGCTGGATTCGGTTGGGAGTCTATTTTCTAGACGTTTTGGCGGATTCAAATTTGCATGCTTGTAACACTGGGAATCACTGTTTTACTACAGTATGGTCTTGCTGTCCTGAACTTGATATTTGTTTATTTTATTCTTTTGTGAGATATCTTGCACTCATACATGTTTATTTTGCAACTTGCACTTGTCACATGATCATGCCATGTTATTCTTGATATATTTTGCACATATACATGCTTGTTTGACATTAATAATAAATAACCAAGCCGGAATTTAAGGGACAGATCTAATAGTGGATAATTCAGAAACGTGTACTCGGAAGGGGATCCACTGATCCTACGTGATTACTTGAGACATGATACTTGACACGTGATTACTTGATACTTGCACGCAAGACACGATACTTGCCACTTGCATAACTTGTCACGTGATTACATGATACATGATACTTGGAACTTGGAGCTCGATTACTTGACTTGTCCCCAAGTATACTGCAGCGCCCCGAATTTCTAATATAATAACTTAGAAAATACGTGGCACAATCCCAGCATCAACTTCAATGTAATAGTACACATAGCTCAAAAACATAAATAATTTTATTCCAAACTTTTATTACAACAATTTTTTTCAAATACAGCGGAAATACAAACACCTTGAATTACAACTCTTCTTTCTACAACACCTTTTTACAATTTTTTACACAAAGCTCTATTACGTCAGTTTAACTCAAATCTATCTCAAGCATCCAAGCCTCCAAACTCTAAGCAACAACCTGTAACATATGAGGCTAAAGATGATCCCTAACCCCCAAACTAAAGGGGTCAGCCATAAATGGTGTGAGTGATATAAAAACAAAACAACATAATTTAATCGTAAAACATAAAGTCACCAACAGCATGTATTAACCACAATGATAAATGAGAAATAACAAAGATGTAAAGCAGGAAAACATTATGGAATGAAAACAACAAGTGAATCTAGTCCAAGTCTCAAGTGTAGGAAAACTGGAAAATATATGCATAAAACCAAGTTAAGAAAACACAATTCCATATGCAACTAATCCCACTAAGGTGATGGGAAACAAGATTCAGAATACTCCATGAATAGGCGTCACCGCCCTCGACGCGCAAGCATCAAACAGGATAGCTCAATAACAATAACCGGAGAATCATCTCCCTGCTGTGTATCCCACGAATAGGCCTCCAAGACCCTCGACGTGCAAATACACCCGATACATTCCGTGAATAGGTTTGCCGACCCTCGACACACAAATGCATCATGCATGCTCCGTGAATAGGCCCGTAGACCCTCGACACGCGAACACCTAAATATTATGTACTCCACGAATAGGCCTTTAAGACCCTCGACGTGCGAATACACCCGATACATTCCGTGAATAGGTCTGCCGACCCTCGACACGCAAATGCATCCTGCATGCTCCGTGAATAGGCCCGTAGACCCTCGACACGCGAACACCTAAATATTATGTACCCCACGAATAGGCCTTCAAGACCCTCGACGTGCGAATACACCCGATACATTCCGTGAATAGGTCTGCCGACCCTCGACACGCAAATGCATCATGCATGCTCCGTGAATAGGCCCGTAGACCCTCGACACGCGAACACCTAAATATTATGTACTCCACGAATAGGCCTTTAAGACCCTCGACGTGCGAATACACCCGATACATTCCGTGAATAGGTCTGCCGACCCTCGACACGCAAATGCATCCTGCATGCTCCGTGAATAGGCTCGTAGACCCTCGACACGCGAACACCTAAATATTATGTACCTCACGAATAGGCCTTCAAGACCCTCGACGTGCGAATACACCCGATACATTCCGTGAATAGGTCTGCCGACCCTCGACACGCAAATGCATCCTGCATGCTCCGTGAATAGGCCCGTAGGCCCTCGACACGCGAACACCTAAATATCCTCTTGTTGGACTTACAAATCATGAGTCTATACTTACGTCGACTATTATCAAATACACCAAAAATCCTTATCTCTAGAGTTAGTGTATCCTGCTGGTTCGCAGAACTCCCACTCAACTCCTAGAGACCTCAATATGACCATACTCACTATTCCATCGTCAAACGATCAAAGGAGACATCTCTCCACTCAACAAAACTCAAGTCTTTAATAAATTCCATAATCCAAATCCAACCATAATATATATTGAAAGCGTATGTTCTATAGAAGAATAATATTTATAAGGGTAGGTTATAGATCCAAAACATTTAAAGAAATAGTCGTTTAAAGAACATCAAAACACCTTAGAAAAGTATCAGTACCACTCGACTGCAAAAGGTCACCAGTCGACTGTCCAGAGGGAAATTCAGTAATTTTAAGAAAATAAGTTAAGTATTATAAGTTGACTTATAATAGTCATAAGTTGACTTACCAGAGAATATAAGATGACTTATAAAAACATAAGTTGACTTACCAACAATATAAGATGACTTATAAAAATATAAGTTGACTTACCAACAATATAAGATGACTTATAAAAGTCATAAGTTGACTTACCAGATCATAAGTAGACTTATAAAAACATAAGTCGACTTAAAGGAGACATAAGTCGACTTATAAGAACATAAGTCGACTTATAAAAACATAAGTCGACTTACCAGAGAGAAATTCTAGAAATCTTTAAGAAAATATTCTAAGTGTTATAAGTCGACTTGCAAAGTCATAAGTCGACATAAAATACAATATAAGTCGACTTAAAAGGTCATAAGTCGACTTTCCAGAGAAAAATCTACGATAACTTTGAAAAATAAATTCTAAGTGTACCAGTCGACTGAAAAGGGTCTAAGTCGACTGTCCAGAACGGATTTTCAAGAAAACTAAAGATACAGTAGCTGGGTCGTACCAGTCGACTGAAAAGTCTACCAGTCGACTGTCGGCCTTCAGTCTGCAAGGTTTTGGTTGTTCATGATAATCAAAATTAGGGTTTTCCAAAGCAATCATGGTTTACTAAAATAATTTGTATTCGAATAAAACGATAATCTCAAATAATCCTCATTATGGATATGTTTCCTCAAATCAACTAATATCTCAAAACTCAATTCTTATGTTCTAAACTCCTAATTCTTCCATTAGGATTTCTCAATACTGAATTTCTTTCACAACTCAAAACCAAAATCTAATTTGTAATCGCGAGATCCAGATGTTCATCCATCCAATCCCTTATTGTCATAATCAAACTCAAATCTTAACATGCTTTCAAGCAATAAAGAATTTATTAATCAAGATCTACTAAACGTTCATAGATTTCACATACATAATACAAATAACAACTATTGCATTGTTCACATACAAGATACACTAAATAAACAAAGATGTCGAAACAAAATAACACACAATCATTCACATAAATCAATCAACAAAACAAAGTTCATATCACATACAAAACAAATCAAAATAAAACAATATCACTCACCTTTGAATTGAAAAGATCCAACGAAAAGCCTTCCTTTTTGCGAGATCCAAAAATTCCTCTTGCTCTTCCAAAACAAATCTCAAAATTTTGTATTTTAGTAATGACGGCTGGAAAGGTCTATTTTAACAATCCGGAAATAGGTTTTAGGGTTTTACGACAATTTTGCAAAATAATCCCTTCAAAATACAACTTTATACATATAGTTCTATTCTTGGAAATTCCATCAAATTCATTTAAATTAGGATTTAAAAGTAAAATATACTCGTAAATCTCAATTGGTACTGTTCAAAACGTCCAGAAAATATAATTTGCACTTTAACCCTTAAAAATGTTAATTTTGCAAAAAGGTCATTCTTTTCTCAAAATTTGCAAATAGTTCTGATTAATTTCAGAAAAATCTGGAAAAATACTAAATAAATCCCAAATATTAAATAATGATTTTTCATAAGGAAAACTTGACTTTTGAACCTCTCAAGAAAATATTTTCACGTGTTTTGCACGTGCAAAAAGATAACTCTTTAGAAAATATTTATTAAATCTCCAGAAAATCATTTTAATTCATTTTCAAATATTTAAAATAATATTTGAAAATACGGGGTTCTACATATACTGTCCTCTATTGTCCACTATGAAATTTAAAGCGAAACTGTTTGTTGTAGCAACCATGTAAGGTGGGCTGCATGAAGTGCTACCTAGATAGTAATCACTACAAGACTTGATACATGATACTTGAACATGATACATGCTTTGCTTGATACTTGAAACTTGATACTTGATACATGATTACATGATACTTGACACTTGATGCATGTTTACATGATACTTGATTTCTTGACACTTGATTCATGCCATTTACACTTGTTCACTTTACTATGCTAGTTGTTTATTTTGACATCATGCTTATACCATGTTGCTAGTTAGTTTCCTCATGTACTTGTATCCTACATTATAAGTGACCCGTAACTTGCAATTGATGGGTACTTGTTTTCTCTTTTCCTCTTCCCTGCAATTGTTGAATTGCAGATTTTGGAGATCAGGTTCCAGACGGTATTGGTGACATGAAGTATTAGTGCTGGATTTTATTATTACTATTTCTTGTAGCTTGCTTGAACAGTATTGTATTTTGAGACTTGGATTTATTCTTGTATTTGGATAATGTGACCCAAAATATTTATTTTATTCAAATCATGACTATTTGAGATTTATATAATTGGTTTTAAGTATCCTTGTTGGTATTTTGGTTCATATGTGCATGTGGTTGATTCTTTTGCTTCCGACTCTGATGATTCCTGAGAATGTTGTAAAGATTCTTGAACAGTTTATGGATGATGAAAATCATTCGCTAGGCTTTTGTCTCGTATCCGTATTCCGTATTCTTTTTGGAAAGTGGGGCGTGACACACAACCTGACAATGAGGTCTTCAAGAGACATCTTCTTTCGCTTGTGCTTAAGGTAGTTCTTGAAGTCTTTCCATCCAGGTGGAAGCTTCTCGATGAACGCTGCAACCTGGAATGGTTCACACAGCGTCATGTTCTCTGCAACGATTTCATGCATTATCATCTGCAGTTCCTGGATTTGACTCACAACTATTTTGGAGTCAACTATCTTAAAGTCCAGAAATTTGCCGACTACAAACTTCTTGGACCCGGAGTCTTCTGTTTTGTACTTCTTCTCAAAGACCCCCGCAGGAGTTTGAACGTCTTGAAGACACAGTAGACGTTGTACAACGGGTCTACCAGGCCATTCAGGATATAGTTTCTGCAGAGATAGTCACCCTGAGTCCATGCATCAACCGCAGCAATGGAGTGTGCATCCATTGGTGCCTGCATAGGGGCAGATTCAGTGAGAAACTTGTCTAGCTTCAAGGTGGTCAGGTGGAACTACATCTTCCCCTGCCACTTCTTGAATCCAATTCCATTGAAATTCTCTGGTTTTTCTCCCGCAGTAATATGTGTGGGCAGAACGATTGAATGTGCCGCAACCGATTGTGCAGTCACATTTTGGGTCACTGGTGTTTCGGCACTGATAAGCCCATTGACACTTTTGATCTGTGTGTTTTCTATGTTCTGAAACAGTTAGAATATAAATGTTAGTTGTTTTTCCGAAATGATAACAGAACCTGCAAAGAATCTTCACAAAAAACTGTTAGAATAGAGGAAAAAATTGCTTTAAGATTGTTAAAACAATAATTTTATAAAACAGAATTGCTAACAATAATTGTGAAGAGTTACAATTACAGGAAAATAAATCACAAACCATACAATACAATACAGAGTTGAGATTTGAATATTTCCGTCCTTAAAGCAATTTTTTCGCCCTGTAGTGTGACGGTGGTTGACGAAATGCCTCCCAGGATACAACTGTATTACCTTTCTCTGAAGAGCAGCACCCTAACTTCGGAGATCTGATCGAACTGGAGCTGTGTTGTATTCTCAGTACTGACTCAGAGAGGAAGAATAAGAATAAGATTTGGACTGGTTTTTTCAGAACTGTACACTCTGGCAGACAGAATGGACTGGTTTTATAGGAGATTGGGAGCAACTGAAGGGTCCATTACTCTGTAACAGTAGAGTTGTGGTTCAAAGATATAACTGATGAGCCATTACTCTGCTGTTACAGAGTAATGGTACCAGTTACTGAAGTTGAAAAGCCTCAACAGTATACTGGGGGAAATTTTTTTGACTGGGGCAAAAAAATATATAGGCCAGAGCCAAGCCATGCCGGGCGCGTGTGTGTTTGACATTTTGGCTAAGTCCTCTCTCCACTACACGTTAGTGGTAACCCCCGGGCCACGTCCTTTAGTCCATTTTTTTAGTATATATACTACAAAAAACTTTTCCCATTTTCGATATGGGACTATCCATTTTCTCCCAATATCCAAGTTAGTACATTTCGAGTACCCAACTTTGGACCAACATTTTTTATTCATACGGAATTCATTTTTGGCATATAAATACATCACGAAATAGTACTCGACGAGAGGAACATGATCCAATTAATTTCCGGCGCTGCCGGTGGCCGGAGCCCACCGGAATCCGGCCCGGAAAATCTGCAAAAACTTTTTCCAACATATATTCATTTTGGTGCAAATTGCACTTGGAAATAAATATTCAAGTTAATTATTGAAAGTTTTTAATAAATTTAAAAGCCAACCATTACATTCCTTGATCTAATCAAGATGATATATCTTCATTTTGAACAATAATTTACTTGGAATTCAAAATTCAAGTTAAAGATGAAAACAAAATCAATTACTCTAAATTCAGAAATTTCGAATTTGTTTTGTTGTTGTTGTCCGTCTTCATAAATTTTTCTTATGTCCTTAATTCAAAAAAAAGTGTATAATAATATTAAGTTAAAATCCTTATAGTTAATTTATTTGAATATAATACTAATAACATATTAACTGTATGTAGTTCTAAAGATTAATTTACGATTAATCTCTAATTAATAGTCTCAATTAATTATGTTCAATATTTAATTTAATTTAGTAGTTTATGCATATTTTAATATGTTTATGACTGGTACCGCAGTGATGAGGGGTTTATATCATTTTTCATAAACATTTTTAATGAGCACGTGTGCATATGATTCTTTTCCCCCAACCTTGTGAGACATACTCATTTTACTAATTTTACTAGTTTACCACTAGCGAATCATGTTCATAAGCTCTTTGAATCATCATAATCAATTAAAGAATAAAAATATCTTTTAGAACACTCGTTGAACACTGTTGGCTCACAAGATCGTCTTACCCTCGAGGCTCAACAATAGTCATCTATATAATATGGAAGTTTTTCGCCCACTGTCCTATTTTTTGAAAGTTTTTTTCAAACTGTCCTACTTTTTTTTTAAAAAATTTCCAAAACGACCTACTCATCGTCTTAAAAAACGAGTCTGGAAAAAATCTATCGCTTTTTGAGACAGCGAGTGTGAGGCTTTGGTTTTCCCTGGCCACGACTCGGTGTCTCAAAAAGTGACAGGTTTTTTTTTTCTTCCCAAACTCACTTTTTGAGACAGCGAGTGTATTGAGAAATTTTCAGAGCCTAAACTGGCTTCTTGAAATTTCTCAACTCAATAGTCGCTTTCTGCGAAAACGACTGTTGAGTTGAGAAATTTTCGAAAAGAGAGAGAAATTATGATTGATTAATTTTTCCCAATATTTCAATTAATGGTGATGGGAAGCAACTCGAACTTAATTAATATGCGAAAATTAGGTCACCATTGAATTTGGTCAACAATTCAAGACACATAATTGATAATTCCCTTACAACACTCCAACTCTATTAGATACTGCTTTCTTTCCATTACCCACAAACCAAAGAGTAGATATAGATAGTGGTATCATTGTTTTGATATAAATCATATATGAGTCGTGATAGGCAAAAAGGCTTCGATAATAATCATTTAGATCTGATCTGATTTGATTGATTCCCCTTAGATCCTATACAAGTATTCTGTGTCTGCAGACTCCCTTTGCATGCTTATAAAGAACTATTGGAACACCCACTCGAAGAAGAGGCTAACGAATATGGAGATTGATCCAGTAACCCACAAACCAAAAAGTGAGACCCTTGCCTCCTCCTCCTCTGTAGATGGCCAGTCCAAGAGCATTGCAAACCTCAGCCACATTGCCTCCTCCTCCTCCCCCTCTAATTATCATATCAATGGTGACCTAATTTTCGCATATTAATCAAGTTCGAGTTGCTTCCAATCACCATTAATTGAAATTTTGAGAAAAAATAATCAATTATAATTTCTCTTTCTCTTTCCGAAAATTTCTCAACTCAACAGTCGCTTTATCAGAAAACGATTGAATTTTGCCTAAACTCGCTTTTTGAAAAGAAAAAAAAACGAGTTTAGGCAAAATCCAATTGCTTTATGAGAAGCGACTATTGAGTTGAGAAATTTCAAAAAGCCAGCTTAGGTTCTGGAAATCTTTCAACACACTCGCTGTCTTAAAAAGCAGTTTGGAAAAAACCCCATCGCTTTTTGAGACACCGAGTCTTGGCCAGGGAAAACCAAAGCCTCGCACTCGCTGTTTCAAAAAGCGATGAGATTTTTCCCAATCTCGTTTTTTTAGATAGCGAGTAGGTTGTTTTGGAATTTAAAAAAAAGGTAGGGCAGTTTGGGAAAAACTTTCAAAATGTAGGGCAGTTTGGGAAAAAATCTAATAAATCATAAGACAATTCGATTTTTTTTTATCAAGTGAGTCTCTTTCAATTGGAACAAATTGGTTCATATTTATCATTCCAAAAAATATTTTTCCTCTAAAAGAATCCCCCCCCCCCCCCCCCCCCCCCCCCCCCCCAACACACACACAAAATAAAAATAAAATAAAATAAAATAAAACTAAAATCATTCTCACTTTATTTATTATTATCTTTCCGTCATATTTTTACTTTTTCATCCCTCCCTTCCCCCCCCCCCCCCCCAAATTTATGATTTTTTATATTTGAGAATTGTAATTATTCAGATTTTTTATGCTTTATACTTATGTATAAAATTTTGTTGATTTTCCTATTCGATCTCAAATGCAATAGAATATTTAAATGAATATTCACTTGGGTAAATTTCAAAATCTAAAGTTACACTGTAGTAGCAAATATCTTCTCAAAACTTAAATTTTATCATTTTGCACTATCAAAGTTCTAAAAAATTGGATTTTACACCCCCATTAATAATTATTCAAATATGGACTTTTATTTACAACTAATTGTTGTCGTACGTTTCAAACTTGAGCTACATAAACTCAATGATGGAAGTTTCGGATTCATGCATCCGAAATGCTGTAAAGTAAATGTATCAAGTATTATATATGAACATTATTATAATTTACATCTCAGAAAGTATAGTAACATCTTATAGTATAATACATTGAGAACACCAAACTTAATCGTCAAATATTTTTTATCATTGATATACAGAACAAGTCTTTATCAGAACTAAATAACAACATCTGTTTGGCTTCTCATTACTTCCGGCAATGAATAACATCACTATATATTGCTATATCAGTTTTTTTTTCCCCTAATGACATCTACAATTCTTTTATATTAGAACAATTAATTTTTTCTTTTATAATCCTAACATTATAATGCCTACTTTCATATGCTGCATCGTTCTGAAGACGTGCCGTAGGCACGTGCTGACAGACAAACCTAGTATTTCATATGAACGGTCTACATATTTTAACATTAATATTACAACAACTGTTGCATGTGGATATCAACCATAAGATTGAGCAAGTCTTAATTGATTCATTTTTTCCCCTTTAAAAATAGACAAATTAAAATCCAAATTTTCGCATATGTGTTGGTCGCTGTGCTATTAAGTTTTGGACAAGTCTAAATTCATACATATGTCAATAAATTAACTTAAGAAAAAAGACAAAATATTAACTCTCAACAGTTGCCCGTATCTCAAAAATAAATCGTTAGAAATCCTAATAATAGTTTTTTGATGCATAAATTAGCAGTAAATTATAACTTTTATGTGTTTATAGTTCTGAAATAATAATAGTCAATATTTATACACTAACACTGAACTCTAAGTTTTATAGCCCATATAAACACACACTTTGCGTGTTCGATATCTTCCACCGAATGCATAATTTTAGTTTTGCAATTGTCTTGAACATATTTTAAACTAGTTATTTGTAAATGCAATATACGCAAATTTTCTTTAGTTCCTACTACTTATAATTACCCCCAGTGCCACTAACACTTATTTTATATATATCAAAGGCTCATTCATAAATAATTCTGTGGGAAGAAAATTTGACATTTAAAAATATCTCTAATTTCTAATCTCTAATCTCTCTGATCTCTCTAATATTATAATGAGAGAAGACCCTAGTGTCATTTATAAATCTATCAACGCGTGCATTGCATGTGCATAACTAATATGTAGGAGGTCTCAGGTTCTATAATATATAATCTCTGCTATTTTAATGAAAGAGTTGAAATTATAATTCTACCTACTCGATGAACGTTCTAATTAATTTTTTTTTTATATAGTAAATAATAAGATCTAATCTGGCATCGAACCTGAGACCTCCCTTTACTCATCACACACTTTACAAATTATTACACAAACTTTTATTTTATATGAGTGACACTTTTGTAAATAATTATGTCGTAAATAAATTTAAACTTTGAGGGTATTATGGTAACTAACAACAGTTGAGTAAATGAATGGTTAATATAACTCTCACTTAAAAATAAATGGTTGAGATTAGATGATTGAATGAATGTCTACAATTTACAAGTTGTCTTCAAATGACAATCCCAACTCTCCTATTATAAGATTAGAGATATAATCATATTTATTAAGATATGCATCGCACGTGTAAATCAGAGTTTTTACTTTATTTTTTTTAAATAAATAAATATGTGCACCACACATGTATATTACTAATTATACTAACCAACAACAAATAGACAGTAATTTATTATAAATAGTTAGTTAATATTGTTTTTATTAAGAATTGTGTGGTTGAGAGAATTTTTTACCAAACTATCTCTCTTTTTATAAGTATGTACCAAATTATCCCTGTTTGAAAATTTAATACCAAAAAGTTCCTATCGCTAACTAAGTTAACGCCCCTAGTGATATTCTCGGCGCTATCTCAGTTAGCGTGTGCCAGGGGTACCACTTTTCCCCTCAAGTAGGGGTGTGCGAAAAAACTCACCAAATACCAGGGCCGTTAACTCTGTTAGCGCTTCTCTTTATACCACTCGCACTAACGGAGTTAGTATGATAGGTGGACTGTAGGAGATACTACTTCTCAAGTAGGAGTGTAGGCAAAAAAATTCCAAGTATAGACACGCTAATCCCGTTAGCATTCCTCTTTATACCAAGCGCGCTAACGAAATTAGCGTGCCATGTCGTTTGGGAACGAGATAGCGAGCGTTACCCAATCGATAATCGCTAATTTTAATCTGGTGTCGATTGTCATAATTCTACCTCATTTAAAAATAGCGAGCTAGATAGACAGCGAGGACATGTTCCAAATCATAGACAGCAATTAATGTGCTCTACGAAATGGATAGATGGGACAATCGACATTGATTGGGTAACGCATAAAAATCAAAACCACATTAAAATTAAATAGAGCTATCTACGAATACGCAACTCGGCCGGAAATGCGTTCAATGTTTTCTTTGGATAGCAAGTAAATCCAATACTGTATTCCCCAAACCCTAGAAAAGAACAAAATTGAATTGCCAACTTTCCACATCCGTCAGATCTAAATTAACCGTCCAGATCTCCCCCAGTGCATCACATACCCCCAATTATAAATATCCAGACCCCCTTTCTTTCTTTCTCTCTCTCTTGTTCATTATTATTATTCTTGGTCTCACCCAACCTCCACAATCTTCTCTCCCGCTTCTCTCTCTCTCTCTCAGGTTCGTCACTCTCTCTCCTGAAATTGTGTTAGGGTTTCAGGCTGTTCAAATATTTCTAGATCCTATGTGTAATCGCTAATTTTTTCGTTTGATCTACCGATATGGAAAACAAAACCCTATATTTGATTCGATCTGATTGGTGTATGTAACGGATGGACATCGTTAGCACTAGATTTAGTTATTTTTTCTTGCGCGATTTTTATGCTTACGTCTCGTCTCAATCATATCTTGTTTCGTTAAACTTATGACTTAGGCTTTTGAGATTTGGTGCTGTCTATGATTTGGAAAATCAAGACCGTGTTCAATTGCGATAGACATATCCAGTGGTGCTATAATTTTATTTCTTTATTTTTGGACCTAGAGTATGTTATCAAATAAGTATGTGGAATCAATTGTCTTCTCAGCTATTTTACATTTGTGTTTATTATGTTTACATAGTACCAAGTATTTTTGAGTTTATATTTTATTTCGTTCAAGGTCAAAACTAAAGAATAATCGAAACTTTGTATTTTCGTAGTCCTGTAGATGAACAGAGGTGCATATTTAGTAAAGTTGAAAGTGCAATTAGAAATGGTAAAAGAAGGAGATAGGAGGAAGAGTTAAAGTGATGCAAGAGCTGAAGTAGATAGGAAATGGTGGAATACAATTAAAAAGATTTAGAAAATACACTATTGTATGTTGGGTTTTTTAAACTAGGGCGTGCAAGTTAGTTGTTAACAATTATGTAGGAATTTACTTATTTCCTTTTTTTAACACACATTCCAAGTGATGAAAATTACTCTATTTATACCATAAATGTTCGTATAAATTCAGTTTAATTTGTCCAAACACACAGCTCTCTCACAACACAACAACCAGTCACGACCAACACCCCTCCACCAATACCTCCCACTTGCTACCACCATCACCTTCTCCTCCTTGTTCGTAAGCAACAACCTTTTTCTCCACAAGCATCATGCCCCACTTCCTTGTCATCCTCACCATCGCCTCATCAGCTTCCTCTGCCTCCTCCCTTCAGAACCACCATCACCATAACTGCCATCTCGCTCTGCCTCCATTATGTTTTCTGCCACCCCCACCACCTCTTTACCAACCACAACCGTCAATGCCTCATCAAAATTTGTTTTCAATCTACTTAATTTTAGGCAAAAATTGTCAGCGAGATAATTCATATTTTTTACTTTGTTTATTATTATTATTATTATTGAAACATGGCCGTAGCCATGTGCACACCACATCCATACTCACATCCCATAACTGTGGAATTGTGCAAATGGGGGTTTGAACCATGGTTTAAGGTATTGGCCCGATAAGTTCGGTATTGGCCGAATGGCTGTTGTGGACTGGTTTTGGCGAGATACGGTCCGAATCTCAAGTGTTGAATCGGTTTTGGCCGAAACTGACAAAAATGGCTTAGAAACTAAAACAAAAAATGGATCCTGAGGTTGGAATAGGACATGGAAAGGTAAATGTTCAAGAAAACGCTCACCTTTTGATGTTTCGAACACTTTTTAGTCATCCTTATCGCTTTTGTCTTCATCCACAACTTCTTATGCTTTCATTTTCTTTCTTAGATATTCCAGAATAGGAGGCGTCATTTGTTTGGGAGCAGGGAATTAGGGTTGGATTGAGAAGGGATTAGCAGATCAGATCTAATTCAGATCTGACCTGAACCAACTAAGTTTTTTTATTTATAGTTAAACTCGGGTCAGATCTGACTGAATTAGACCCGACCCTTATAGCCATTCTCTTAAAAATGGTAAAAACACTATAAATACTTGCTATTTTTCCTGTTAAACCCTTAAATTTTTAAAAAGTTTACAAAATTATCTGTTGTTTTAAATATGATACAAGCAGTATACTCTATGCATGCATTTTCTCGAGTTACCAAATATGCTCTTAAAGAGTTAGCAAATACAATGTGATTAATCTCGATGCCATCCTTTCAAATCACTAACCTCCCACACTATGGAAGATGATGCATTGTAAATAATGAAGGGGGATGAGGTTTTTGTTCACGTATTTTTGATGGTTGATGATAATGTATTTAATCATGTATATGAATTTAAATTATACTTTTCTTTTGTGTCATTATAATTAATCATTTTAGAGCTACATTCATTGGAATATCTAACTCTATATTTATAATGTTTTAATGTTTGTCCTACATGAAAATTTATCCTTACAAAGCACACTCGTGTATTACAAATGAATACAAAGCTCACTCGTGTATTACATGTGACACTGTCATACTGATTGTGAGTTGATGAAAATTGTCATGCTAAGAAATAAAACTGAAACTTGAAAAATGGCGTAGAAGAGCATTTGCATTGAACATGTTATTATGCTAATCATTGAGTACAAAATACAAATTAATTATGATTAGAAAAGTTATTTAATATATCCTCGTCCAACATCTAGTGTTTATGTGAAAAATGCTTTCCAAGATTTTGCTTGTCCTGCGCTGTGAATTTTCTTGTCTTTATATCCTTAACTGTTACTAATGTGATTTGGTAGGATATTTACTTAAAGATTTGTCTGTTTGTTCCAGGTGAATTCCTTTCTTAGAGATGGCCGATTCTCAGGAGACAGATAGAAACATTGAGATTTGGAAGATTAAGAAACTAATCAAGGGCTTGGAAGCTGCAAGAGGCAATGGTACAAGCATGATTTCACTAATTATGCCACCTCGTGATCAAGTCTCCCGAGTTGCTAAGATGTTGGCGGACGAATATGGAACTGCCTCAAATATCAAGAGTAGAGTCAACCGACAGTCTGTGTTGGGTGCCATCACTTCAGCCCAACAAAAGTTGAAGCTTTACAATAGGGTTCCTCCCAATGGATTAGTTCTGTATATTGGCACCATTGTTACTGAAGACGGGAAAGAGAAGAAGGTAACCTTTGATTTTGAGCCGTTCAAGCCAATTAACTCATCACTCTATCTTTGTGACAACAAGTTCCATACTGAGGCACTGAGTGAACTGCTAGAATCGGACGACAAGTTTGGTTTCATAGTGATGGATGGTAATGGAACCCTTTTCGGTACTTTAAGTGGGAATACTCGCGAGGTGCTTCACAAATTCACTGTTGATCTACCGAAGAAGCATGGAAGAGGAGGGCAATCTGCTCTTCGTTTTGCTCGACTTCGTATGGAGAAACGTCACAACTATGTTAGAAAGACAGCTGAACTTGCCACACAGCTCTATATTAATCCTGCGACGAGTCAACCAAATGTTGCTGGACTCATTCTAGCCGGTTCTGCTGATTTTAAAACCGAACTGAGCCAGTCTGATATGTTTGATCCCCGATTGCAAGCCAGGATACTCAATGTAGTTGATGTTTCATATGGAGGGGAAAATGGTTTCAATCAAGCAATTGAGTTGTCAGCCGAAATTCTAGCAAACGTCAAGTTTATACAGGAAAAGAAACTGATTGGTAAGTACTTTGAGGAGATAAGCCAAGACACTGGAAAATACGTATTTGGTGTGGATGACACGTTGAAGACTCTTGAAATGGGTGCTGTGGAAGTCCTACTAGTCTGGGAGAATCTGGATGTGAATAGGTACATGCTGAAGCAAGCAGGAACTGGGGAGATCATTGTAAAGCACTTGAACAAAGAACAAGAAACCGATCAGAGCCATTTCCGAGATGCCACAACAAATGCTGAACTTGAAGTGCAAGATAAGATTACATTGTTGGAGTGGTTTGCTGATAACTACAAGCGTTTTGGTTGCACTCTGGAATTTGTTACCAACAAATCTCAAGAGGGATCTCAGTTTTGCAGAGGATTTGGTGGGCTTGGTGGTATTCTTCGCTATCAGCTCGATATTAGGTCTTTTGATGAGGAGGAGGCTTTGGATGAGGAAGTGTATGATGACTCCGATTAGCAAAGACCCAACCAGCCACTGGAGCAAGTCCAGGGTGAGCCGGAGCTGGCCTCGTTTGTACCTGGACTTGTTCTACAGAAGAAACACATGCACTCCAAGGACAATTAAGGTTTGTAGCTCCTTCCTGTTATTACCAGTGGTTGCAGTTTATCCATGAATTTTGTTAACAATTACTTTGTTTCTATGCAGGAACACGAGATTGGAGTGTTTGTGCGGGAAACTAAATGATTAATTGGCCAGCTGAGTGATAATATATAAAGGTGGAAGCTTATCGTCAACCGTATGATGCATGTTGCAAAATGATCCTATGCTTGGGTTTCTTGTTAGGATATGATATTATAGCCGGCACTGGTTAAATTTTATCTGGGCATTATAGCCTGTATTATTCTGAGCTACAAGTTCATCATGGGCTCTGCCACTGTGATCTTATCTTAATCTTAAGTTTGATGTCTATTATTGATGTAAAACTATGAACATCTACATCTAGTTTGTATAGGCAAACCCACAAATAAGTAGCTACATATTATATTGTGTTATAAAACCTTTTGACTTCACATGGTTGAATCATATTTCCTTTTCAAAGTTAGTATCGCCGATGTGATCAATAGATTTTTCTGCTTATGCCATTTCGTCATGCAAGTTTGTGATATGGAGGATTGAAGTCACTGTTTAATGTTTCATCCTGGCTTGTTTCATCTTTTGTTCAATCTTTGTCTTTTTGATTCTAAAATGCATTGTGATCATGTCTGTGGTCTCTGCACTCTGTTGGTAGCACATTTACAACACTATAACCAGGATAGTGATGGCCATGTATTTGTTGTGTAATTTCAAATCTTATTACCATATTATCCTGTTTGAATGTTTTGAGCACAATTCAACACTGCTGGTAATGTTGTTGGGTCCTATTCTTTTTGTGAAAGTACTTTTTGATTCAGGGGTGGTCGGGCAGTGAAAGATGTTGCCAGCTGCTGCTATTCAGGGTTATAACAATTTGATAGGAGGACAGATTATGCGACTGGTTACTTCTCTGATGATCATCGGTCAGTGTTTGTGCTTTCCAAGTATGAATGATCCCATCAAGATGTAAAATTCTAATCTCTTTGCCTAATACTCCCCCATTCCATTATGTATGCTCTTCTAGTCTTTTTTTCTTCTTTTCCAAATGACATGTCAAACTTAAAGTTTTCAGAAGAATGTCTTAACACTTTCAAGTGCGAATTAATGAAAATTATTTTTCATCAATTATGTACCTTTAAGAGTTGAATTTATCAATTCAAAGTAGAGTTGTATTTATGTACCTTAAGAGTCGGGTTTGGGCCTAGGCCCACTGTCTTTAAAAAGCTAGGCCTTAGGACTGCCCACAAATTCGGGCTTTTGAAGGGCCTCCAAGACCCGGGCCTAACTATTATATATTGTAAGACATTTTTTTTTTAATATATAAGAAGAGAAAACTGGAGGCGTGTTGGCGGTATAGGGGATTTACTGTGCTACGGCGATGTGGCAATCAACTTTTTGGATCTTTTTCACATCCCTAATTCAAAGAGGATATTTATTTTCCATTACAATAATTTTGATTTAGATTAGTGGATGTTTTGTATCCAGACATGTTGGTTCGGATTTCGTGCTTTTGCGATTGTTGTAATATGGACTACTTTGTTTCGTTAGTATTTTGTTAATGAAGCGATGCTTATGTCATCTTTTATTAAAAAAAATTTTAAAAAAATTAATTTTGATTTTTTTAATAAGAGTAAAACTCCGACATATATAATTTTCTTTTTCTCTCTTATATATGTTCATTGAATATGACCATTAATGTTAGCTGTTAACCACGGTGGTACAGCCTTAGTTGTCACCCTTATAGTCTGGGCATTTTCCGTATGCAGTCAGCTAATAATTCTCTGGTAGTAGATTCTGCTGTTGTGAACCCAAATCAATCTTTTTACAGTGTTTGCTTATCATTTACCACTGTTTCAAGATTGATGCATGCATCCATACCAATATCATCCAACATTTATGACTGTTGGGAAGTTGGCAACATCAGACTTGAATGCCTTCACCTAACTTCCCTGCTAAAAAAGCCACACACAAAAAAAAACCATATCACGCATTTCTTGTTCATCAAACCCCACCGAAAAGTTTGCTATCTTTCTCTCCATTTTCTTTCATTTGTACTGTCATGATATGGTAGTTTGAATTAGTCTTGTTATCCCATTTCTTGTTTTAATTGATTGATCAGGAGCAAAATGTTGGAGTTTCCGACACGAACCTAATTGAGTTTTTTATTTATTTTTTAATGTCTTTGAGTATAACAATCTATGTGCATATTGTTGGTGAGTTAGATTACCCAAACCCCAACGGCATTTACAAAGCTATGCTTGCAAGTTTTAGCATTTGATATTCTTTTAAACGTTTATTATTAAGCCAACACTAATCCTGATCTTGAATTCTCCAGAAAGAAAAACAAAAAAGAAACCCCACACTGATATAATATGTATATAATTAGGAAGAGTCACGCTACAGTGATTGTGTAATTGTCCTGCTCTTTTAGATAATTAGATCCTATCTACAGCTGTTTTGCTTCCCTTCAGTAGTTGTTGAAAGTGTTGTTTGATTCAATAATAATAATAATAATATATATATTTTTTTATTGATTTTTTGAGGGCATTGTAGCCGAGGTTAGCTTTCCAAAACATTTGAAAGAAAAATTAAGAAGAAGAAGATATAGGAGAATTGAGTTGAGTTGGTGAGACAATACAAGATGAACGGGTACACAGAAATGAGCAGCAAGCAGGCTAGTGATGACTCGAATGGATCACTACTCCTCCTCGCTAATGGTAATGGTAATGGAGCATGTGAAGAAAAGTTGGATGATCTTCGTCGGGTCCTGAACAAACCACAAGGCAGTCTCTTAAAAATCGTGAGCATCGGAGCTGGTGCTTGGGGCAGCGTGTTCGCTGCCCTCCTCCAAGATGCCTACGGCCAGTACCGTGACAAAATCCAAATCCGAATTTGGAGGAGACCCGGAAGATGTGTCGACAAGTCCACTGCTCAACATCTGTTCGAAGTGATTAATTCAAGGGAGGATGTATTGAGGAGGCTGATACGAAGGTGTGCTTATCTCAAGTATGTGGAGGCGAGGTTGGGAGATAGGACATTGTTGGCAGATGAGATTTTGAAGGATGGTTTTTGTTTGAATATGATCGACACCCCATTGTGTCCTATGAAGGTCGTGACCAACTTGCAGGAGGCGGTTTGGGATGCCGATATTGTGGTTAATGGATTGCCTTCCACAGAGACGAGGGAGGTGTTTCAGGAGATTAGTAGGTATTGGAAGGAGAGGATTGGCGTTCCGATTATTATATCTTTGGCCAAGGGGATCGAGGCCGCTTTGGATCCGGTGCCCAGGATTGTCACTCCTACTCAGATGATACAGTCTGCAAGTAAGGTTTCTATCTCTCCTTTCCAAATCAGATTGTAAATAAGCCATAAGCTTCAGTATAACTGATCCTTTCCTGTGAAGCAATTACAGTTACAAGTACTTATTATATTTCTGTTGTGCACAGGATAGATAAACTTTTATTAATTTTATTTAGTTTCAGTGTAACTTTTAATATAGACTCCTATCATTTGAAATCCCTAGCCATTGAATCTTAAAGTAGCTAAAAATGAAATTAAAGAGTATCCTTCCCTACAATCTTTCCCGTGCTATTAATCTTCACCGGATTTCCGCTGTGTATAACTCTATGTAAAGAAAATGCACAAAGTGGTAATTTTAAAAAAAAAGAGGGGAAAATAGATGAAAGTAATCATTTGCTTGATTCACTTTCATATTGATTAGGGTAAACAAGTTTATCTTTGAGTTTGCAGAATGTCTGATTCTTCGTATATTATTAATATCGAAAATTTTCCTGGCAGCTGGGGTCCCAATTGAGAATATTCTATACCTTGGGGGTCCAAACATTGCTGCAGAAATTTACAATAAGGAGTATGCTAATGCTCGAATATGTGGAGCAGAGAAATGGAGGAAACCTCTTGCTAAGTTTCTAAGGCAGCCATATTTCATTGTATGGGATAACAGTGATCTTGTTACTCATGAAGTTATGGGGGGATTGAAGAACGTTTATGCTATTGGTGCCGGTAAGCATTTTGGTCCTATTTGATGTGTAAGAAGATAATGAACTCCTCTTCCATGATAGAGATCCTTTTTTTCCCCCTTAAACACCATTTTAGGCACGTAGAAATGAAGGCTTAGGATGTAATTATTAAATACATGAATAGGTCTCAGAAGTAAGAAATAATTATAATTTTGCACTATTGTTTCTGTTCGTTAAGTATTTTAGCTTTTCTATTTTGAACCCTTTTTCTGTTAAACTACAGTAGTCTAAGAAGCACGGAAATGGACACATGACACAAACACACTGACAAAGATTTTGTTTAGAAAAACTACCCTAAAAGATCAAGTATTGTGTCGGATTCGTGTGTCTGAGATGTGTCCCAACACCAACAGAAGTGTACGTGCTTCATAGATAGTAGTTGAACACTGATTTAACTTTATATATAGACTCCAGCAGCCTATAACAAATATGCTCTGATGTGTTCATGTATTACATCTATATATTATAGTATTCTCCTTATCTATCTACCCACATTTGGGTGGTTGAAAAAATCTACCTAGAAACTTTTTTGTAGTTTTATCTTGTCTATCAAACATGCTCAAGTCATATGGCATACCTGATTGCTCCATGCAATAAATGACTGTTCTCCCTTTTAAATTTGTTTTGGATTAAAGAAACTGGTAAAGCTATGATAGTGATGCCCATTGCGACAAAAAGAAGTAATGGATTTATAATGATCCTGCTACCAGTTCAAAATCCGAAGTTGGAGTAGTGAGGTTTATATTTACATTTTGACAATGGAAAAAATCTCTTGCAAATTTATTAGGCATTTTGTTGATCAAACATATGCCACAGGGCCCTCAGATTCCTCTTATTCAGAACACCAACATATATACCAATCCTCGTTCTAACACTTACTATGATGTCCCTTAGAGCGAGCAGATCTACTTGGTTTAATCCATACACTCTGTTTACATGTTTGTCGCTTTCGCTAGCTAACCTCTCCACCATTAGTTCTTTTTGGTCACTTATTATACTGATAGTATGATTTATTATCTGCTTCTTCAGGTATGGTCGCAGCTCTAACCAATGAGAGTGCTACCAGCAAGTCTGTATATTTTGCACACTGTACATCTGAAATGATATTCATAACACATTTGTTAGCTGAGGAGCCTGAGAAGCTTGCTGGCCCATTGCTTGCTGATACATATGTGACACTCTTGAAAGGTCGTAATTCATGGTACGGACAAATGTTAGCCAAGGGAGAACTGAGCCCTGACATGGGAGATAGCATCAAAGGAAAAGGGATGATTCAGGTTGGATATAAATCCTACTATCAGATGCTCCACTAATTAACAAGATTTTCATGATGATAATATGTTATAATTTAATTTAAAATCACATTTTGATAAACAAAATGTTTCCATCTTTATTACATTCACACCATCAAGAAAACAATATGTATTGTATAGATCATCCCATTTTCTAAAAAGAGAAAAGGGAGTCGTCTCATATCTATGGTAGATGATTCCCTCATATAATGACCATAATCACTTGGTGGAATCCCGGTAGACACCCTTCACCATTTATTTTCATGACACAATATATGTGTGCATGAAAATTCAATTGGTTTGGAGGATTCATACCCATGGTTCAAGTGGTTGCAGAATGAATGGTCCTTCAATAATACAACAAATTGGATCACTAGATGCATGTTTAAGAAGCCTCCAAACCACTAGGTTTTTCTTTGTGTGTGTGTGTGTATATATATATATATATATATAGAGAGAGAGAGAGAGAGAGAGAGAGAGAGAGAGAGAGAAACCACTAGGTTTTTCTTTGTGTGTGTGTGTATATATATATATATATATAGAGAGAGAGAGAGAGAGAGAGAGAGAGAGAGAGAGAGAGAGAATGTTCCGTTGTGCACTAGGCCTCCGTTTGCACTCGTGTGCACACGGCCTTCCCACTTTCATATCGACGATCCGAACCGTTCACATTGATCTACACATATAAATTAGTCTAAATACGTAAAATCAAATCATTTGAAATTCATTTGCCCATCCATCATGTGACTATAAAAAACAACGATTTTCAGCCATACAATTTTGTAACACTTCAATGGATGGGCAAATGAATTTCAAATGATTTGTTTTTACATATTTAGACTAATTTGTATGTGTAGATCAATGTGTTGGTTCGGATCGTCGATACGAAGACGGGAAGGTCAAGTGAACACGAGTGCACACGGAAGCCTAGTGCATAACGGAACATTACTATATACTAGTATAATGTACGTGCGATGCACGTCTAAAAAAATTAAGTCATCAAATTAAATGAATATATATCAAATAAGAAAAAAATAGTTTATATTTGAATGTTTTGAATTGAGCTACACGTGCGGTGCACATTTATATTTGTTGGATATAGTTTGTACGTGTATCATATGTGTTTATATAGTTACAAAGTTAGGGTTTGTTTGTTACAAACCCAAACTCTCCCATTAAAATAGTAAAGATATGTCTCATAATGTAAAATAACATGATAAACAATGTTTACCATTTATGTCCTGTTGATTGGTTACAATCACTCTGGATAAAATCCTCCTATAGATATGGAAACTCCCTATTCCTATCCTTCCTAGATTTAGGGGGTGGAGGAAACCCTTCCTATAGAAATGAGACTCCTATTTTTCATCCTTACCTAGATTAGGGGTTTGATCGATGTCTAGTTCTTGTTTGAAGAATATCACATAATTGATAAACCTATGCATACTACAGTTTAGGGAATCTTACAATGGAAAGCGGTAGCATTTGCGATGTTCCGCCCTAGTTGGTCTCCTTCATGAACAACGAGCCACGAGCCACGAGCCACGAACAATGAGTGTAGTCAATATTCAAGAAATCTTATGACAGTTAAGAGTTTCTTTGAAAATACAAAAGATAATCACAAATTTCTACATTTAATTTTCCAAAAGTGCTCTATGCAAATAAAATAACAAATGCCAACATGGTGATGGACCAATGTGCTTAATGATTCCGCTCTCTTTTTACTTTATGTAGGATTATTACAAATCCTCAAAATTACATACCTTGTATTAAAAAAGGCGAGGATATCATTTTTTATCGCATCTAAATTGACCCATTCATGAATTTGATAAAATATTTTGCTTAGCTTGTATACAAAATGCCATTTAATTAGGTTGATTTCAAGTAAAGACTGAAAGTAGATTTTGACAATAAGATACAAGCACAAATTTTCTTGGAGTTCAGATTTTCATATGAAGATGGGTTTTGTCTTTTCCTTAAAGATATATGATAAAAGGCTTCATAATTTGAAATAATGTTTCATTTGGCACCCAAAATCTAAATTTTACTAAAACTGGAGACTTGTGATTTTTTGATATCTTTACTTGATTCAAATAGCAGATACATACTTATTTACATAGAATATACAGTAAATGGACACTTAAACATAATATTGGATCTAAATAAGTACTGAAAATAATAGAAATGGTAGGAGTCAGGGTTCAACTTGCCCCTTTCCTCCACTCTAAACTTGCTAACCTTGCTCTTTACTACCCATTATTTATTGTTTTTATTTTTATTATATCAGGGTGTCTCTGCAGTTGGTGCATTTTATGAGCTACTTAGCCAGCCCAGCTTAAATGTTTTGCATCCAGAAGAAAACAAGCAAGTTGCTCCAGTTGAGCTGTGCCCCATCCTTAAAACACTGTACAAAATATTAATCAAAAGGTTAATTTCTATGCCCTCCTATTTTTTGTTAGGGTTCTCTATGAAGACTAAGATATGTATGTTTTCTTATAGGGAGCTTTCGACAGAAGGAATTCTGCAAGCATTAAGAGATGAAACCATGAATGACCCTCGAGATCGTATTGAGATAGCACAGACCCATGCTTTCTACAGACCATCACTGCTTGGCCAATTTTGACCGAGGATTTTAAGATCAACGGAAACCGCTCTTTACGTTGCATGCCTTTTTGATTTATTTGTTTATTTTATGAAGGTACTTGGGGCTAAATGCTATAACAATTGTATCATGGTCTGTGTGGAATTTTCATTCTATTAATTTGAATTGACCTCTATATTTCGGATTGTTTTTACTATTACAACTCATATCCAAAGTCATGTTAAACTTTGATAGATTCACCATCTTTTGTAGAATGTTAATAAACAAACAGCAGTTGCGATGAAAAAAAGTAATGCCACAAGTTTTCACTATTTTTTGCATAGGCATTGCTTTTTTCCTTTATTTTTGGAAGCAAACTTGACTGTCTTCTTTAAATATTGCTGATTTCTTTGTTTTTAATCTCATTTGTAAATTTGAATGTCAGAAAAATTCATCTTCCAGGGACCTGAAAGAGTTATGAAACAAGCTCAAAAGATTCGTACTTTGTCAATCTTTAACAAGTTTAACTTGTAATAAGTGGGGCGTATTGATAAATTTATCTCATGATAGTTTAAAATTTCCGCTCTTGCCAAGTTGGATGTGGCAGTTGGCAGTGTCAAATAACGACTTGGAGATACTTACGACTATGAAACAATTGGCAATGGTTTATATCTATTTTGCAGTCTCTTCTTTTTTCACATCAATTCTAATTTCTTATGTAAACTCTCATTCTTGATATTGAGTGTCTAATGTATGTGTGTAATATTAAGATTGTATTATAAGTTCGTATCTGCTTTGCCTATTTATATGAGGCTATTGTCCTCAATATATTTGCTGCATTCTGGTCAAAGCTAGTTGGGAGGGGGAGACGCTTCAGGATGAACCAGCTACAAGGCTGGTGAGAAAATTAGCTAGACTCAGAAGAAGCCTACGAAAATGGAATAAAACAGCATTCGATAATATCCTAAAGCGGAAGGAAGACACTCTCAAAATTATTGATGAACTAGAAAAGATGGAAGAGGAATATGGGTTGGACGATGTCCAATTTCAAAGTGTTAAAGCAAGTAGGCAGGATATCCTGGAGACCTATAATAAGGAAGAAATCATGTGGTGCCAACGATAAGAGTTAAATGGTTGACAGAAGGGGATGCAAACACGACTTACTTCCACAAAATCGTCAGTATGCGACATAGGATGAATCACATTCACTCACTGGA
Source organism: Hemerocallis citrina (assembly GCA_017893485.1). Lineage (NCBI taxonomy): Eukaryota > Viridiplantae > Streptophyta > Magnoliopsida > Asparagales > Asphodelaceae > Hemerocallis > Hemerocallis citrina. The sequence continues at coordinate 288,320,228 of CM030360.1, read as the reverse complement.
CATAAAAGGAAACTCCGTCTCAGATGAAGGTTTCATAGTTGACCATGTCCACGACACTTACAAGAAACTCTTTAAGGAAAGTAGGGAGGGGCAGTGTGAGTCATCCGTTGATTTGTGGGAGGGATTGTCGGGAGATACCCAAGGAAGAATTGCGGCTCTGCAAGATCCATTCACAGTAGACGAGGTCAAAGCGGCAATCTGGGGAATGGGTCAGGATAAGGCGCTAGGACCAGATGGATCCCCGGTCTTTTTCTATAAGCAATTTTGGGACATTCTGAAGAATGACATTATGGACGTCATGATGGCATTCTATGAGGGAAGGCTGGACTTGAAAAGACCAAACTATGCCAATATTTGTCTCATCCCAAAGAAGAAAGTGGTAACAAAAATTGGAGACTATAGGCCAATCGGCCTGATTAATTGCTCGGTTAAGATAATCAGTAAGGTACTGACGAACAGGCTAAGGGGGATCATCGGGGACATCATCGAAGACTACCAAACTAGGTTTATAGTTGGAAGGGATATTCTGGAAGGAGTAGCTCTTGTTCATAAGGTTATTCAGGACACAAAGTGTAGCGCCCCGAATTTCTAATAAGATATCTTAGAAAATACGTGGCACATTCCCAGCGATCCACTTCAATAAAATATTAAACACAACCAACACCACTAAAATTTTCAACTTTTATTAAAACAACTTTTACAAAGCACAGCGGAATTCAAACAAACTCGACTCATAATTTCTTTTATTTACAACGCAAATTTATCTCAAAACTGCTGTTACAATTTTACACAAAACTCTTATCAAAACACTTTCTCTCAAAAACCAACTCTAGCATCCAACCTCCACTCTAAGCAACAACCTGCAACATATGAGGCTAGAGATGATCCCTAACCCCCAAACTAAAGGGGTCAGCCATAAATGGTGTGAGTGACAACTACAAACAACATAAATAAAACTTAAGCATGGATTCATAAGTAACATATAGTGAATCAAAATACTTAAAATATGAGATAGCACGAAATGTAACAACAAGTGATGCCAACCAAGTGTTAAGTGTAGAATACAGGAAAACCACATGCATACAACTAAGTCAAGGAACGCAAATGCTATATGTGGACTCTCTAATGCATACTTGTCGAAGTCTATGCATCCCATTCTACATAGGTTCGGTGCAAGCCCTTAACGTCTTCACTTCATAGGGTTCAATCCCCCGCTATGCTACTATTCCTATCACGATGACTACTACGAGATAAAGATAAACTGTGAGAATTAGCCCATGCTTGATAATTCCGGAGATAGATCTCACATCTCAGGTATTTTACCTGGATAATTTCGGAGATCATCCCACATCTAAACATTGACACATCACCACATGAATACCACATGTGCGTCGCCTCGACTTTGATAATTCCGGAGACCAATCCCACATCTCAAGCAAACCACTTGGATAATTCCGGAGATAGATCCCACATCTCAAGCAAACCACTTGGATAATTCCGGAGATAGATCCCATATCTCAGGTAATTTACCTGGATAATTCCGGAGATCATCCCACATCTCAAGAAAGTTACTTGGATAATTCCGGAGATTAAATCCCACATCTAAAGCCATACTGAGGTGCATAACTCATGTTCCCGTTCATCATATCACCACTAGTGCCTGTCCTTATCATCTTTTGGGTTATTTAATTGCTCAATGAATCTCCTAGAGTGGTGTGCCCTACCGGCCTAAAATCAAACTGAATAACTGAAATGCCTCAATGGGCCTCAACAAAATAACACAACACCGGTATACTAGGGTCACGCACCTCTAGAGACTCAAACTCAAAAGTCTAAAGCAAAGATCCACTAAACAAAGTGGCTCAACTGAAAGTCTTAAATCAAATACTTAACTGAATATCTTACAACAGACTGAATTGTCTGAGAACCAAACACTCAAGGAACACTCAAGTTACAAAAGTCCATCAGTACCAGTCGACTTATACTGTGGTAAGTCGACTGTCCAGAAGGACAAATATCCAAAATTTAACAAAATAAACTAAGTCATAGCAGTCGACTTAAAAAGGCTTCAGTCGACTTGCCCGAGATAAATTCCAATAATTTTCACAAAAAAAATATTCTAAGTATATAAGTCGACTTAAAGGAGGTATAGGTCGACTGTCCAGAAGGACTGAGATCATTTCACAAAATAAAGATCTCAGGACACCAGTCGACTGCCTAAGAGTCTAGCCGACTGTCCAGACAAGAAACTGACATAATTTTACAAAAGAAGTTCTAAGTATACCAGTCGACTAACAAGGGTCTCAGTCGGCTGTCCAGAACGGAATTTCAAAGATACTAAAATACAACAGCAGGCTCGCACCAGTCGACTGATAGGTAGACCAGTCGGCTGTCGGCCTACAGTTTTCATAATTTAGGTCTGAACACAAAAATCAAAACTGGGGTTTTCTAAAGATTCATTGTTTATGAAAAATATAGTTTGTATTCAAGCAAAGTGACAAATCTCAAAGATTCTTCATTATGGGTATATTACTCAAAACGTCAATATATCAAAACTCTAATTCTCATGTTCTAGATCGCTAATTCTTTTATTAGGGTTTCTCAAGACTAGTTATCTTTCACAACTCTAAATCAAAATTTGATTACAACATATGAGATCCAGGTGTTCATCATCCGATCATAACATACTCAAATCTTGATAATAAGGTTTTATAAACAAAGGTCTACTAATCATTCTTAGATTCACAACATGGTATAAACAACAATCATTATTCATATGAATCATACCACAATTTCAAGATCTATATCATTCACAAACAAAACAAAACACACAATGTCACTCTCATACATAGATCAAACCAACAAAACAATTTTATATTACTCACAAAGCAAACAACACAAAACACAGTCACTCACCTTTAGATTGAGAGAAGTCCACGAAAAGTCTTCCTTTTGCTAGATCCAAAAACTCGTTTTTGCTCCTCCAAACCAATCACCAAAATCTGTATATTTTCAACAATGACGGCTGGGAAAAATTCTCTTAAATATCCGGGAGTGAATATTAGGGTTTTACCCACACTTTTGCAAAACAATCCTTTCCAAAATACAATTTCACATATATAGGCATAGTCTTGGAAATTCAATCAAAATTCATTTAAATTAGGATTTAAAAGAAAATATACTTCTAAATCTCAATTATTACTGTTCAAAACGTCCAGAAATTACATTTTATATTTTAACCCTTAAAAATGTCAAATTTGCAAAAATGTCCTTCTTTTCTCAAAAATTGCAAATAGTTCCAATTAATTCCAGAAAAATCCGGAAAAATACTAAATAAATCCCAAATATTAAATAATGATTTTTCATAAAGAAAACTAAAATTTCAAACTTCTCATAAAAGTATTTGCACGTGTTTTGCACGTGTAACAAGATAAATTTTTCTGAAAATATTAATTAAATTCTCCAAAAATCAATTTAAATTCATTTTCAAATATAAAAATAATATTTGAAAATACGGGGTTCTACACAAAGCGACGTAAAAAGGCGGGGTTTATGCTGAAATTGGATTTTGAAAAGGCCTATGATAAGGTGGAATGGAAGTGCTTGATCGAGGTCCTTCATAGGAGTGGGTTCGGAAGGAGGTGGATCAGTTGGATTGAGACATGGCTATCCACGGCTAAGATCAGCATTCTAGTGAATGGGAATCCCAGTAAAGAAATTAGATGCAAGAGAGGCCTGAGGCAAGGGGATCCATTATCACCACTCTTGTTTACCATGGTTGCGGATAGCCTACATAGAATGCTACAGTCCTTTAAAGGTAGCAGGTTATTCCGAGGGCTTGGTTTGAGGAGGGGAATCGCTGCAATTATAAACGTGCAATATGCGGATGATACACTTATTTTCGGAGAATGCGACATTGCCGAGGTATCACTGTTAAAGTGGGGTCTATACCTATTTGAGGCGTGGTCAGGTCTAAAGGTTAATTTCCATAAGAGCTTCATCACTTTCTTGGGTGACGCCGGGGAGTTAGGACTTGTAATTGAGGGCATTCTTAACTGCCAGGTCAAGAAACTTCCAATCAAATATCTAGGCTTGCCTATCGGGACGGGGAAAGTGAGGAGGATTGAATGAGATAATTGACAAAATTGCAAGTAGACTAGAAGGGTGGTAGGCAAAAGCATTGTCTCTGGGTGGCCGACTGATCCTGCTTAACTCGGTCATCAGCTTCATACCTATCTACTTCATGTCTTTTTTCGAGATCCCGATTTGGGTAGTTAAGAATATTGATAGATTGAGAAGGCGATTCCTATGGCACGGATCTCGCCAGGAGGGGAGGGGATACTCTCTTATCAAATGGGGGATCGTATGCAGACAAAAGGAATTTGGTGGTCTAGGGGTGGTCAACATAATACAAATGAATCAAGCTCTACTTTGTAAGTGGTGGTGGAAATTGAAGACAAAGCCTAAGACAAAATGGGCTAAACTAATCAAGGAAACTTATTTAAGGAATGGATGCATGTACCGAAAAGAGAAAAATAAGTCCTCCATGTCGGGGTTTTGGCAGGGAGTTACGCGAACTAAAGCAATATTTCTAAATGGAGCAACTTTCTCCATTGGGAGCGGGAAAACCATTTGCTTCTGGAAGGATAGGTGGTGCGGGCCAATAACCCTGAAGAGGAGATTTCCAGTTGCTTACGAATGTGCAACTGACGACAACGACTGGGTATCGCGAAACTGGAGAAACGGAGAATGGAGGCCGAGATTATCTGCCAGGCTTAGCGTCGAGGCTAGGAAACAAAATCAGGATCTTATCCATTTTCTAGAAAGCGGAAAGCCAACAGAAGGAGAAAATAATGACAAAATCAATTGGAAAACCGGGAAGGGAAGGGTGTTGTAACCCCTGTTTTCATTAATACGTATTTTCAAAGTATTTTTTTTCTTATTTAAATTCTCAGTATCTTATAATTATTTATCCCTAATTGATTTTATTATTTAAACTATTTTTAGCCCAATTGTTTAATTGTTTATTTCTAAGCCAAAGTTTACATTATTGATTTTATTAATGTGAGCCCAAGTTGTATTTTGATTTTATTATTATTATTCTGAAACTAAATTGTATATTCTAAAACCCAAATTCGTATTTGATTTTATTAATTTAAATATTTGAGCCCAATTATTAAAGCCCACTAGCCCAAACCCAAATTTTCCTTTGACCAGATCAACAATTTTTCATAATCTCTCCCCATTATCTTAGTAGTTAATTGCCTCTAATTCTTCTCTATACAATCACATATTTTAATCTCGTAACCCTCTCCCCTACAATTATTTTCCTCCTTAATTTTATACCATTATTATATTCAAATCTTTCCCTATTCTCTCTCTCTCCCCCCCCCCCACCACCAAACCCACTCCCTAAAATATCTCTCATCCTTATTATTATATTCCTTTTTATCATATTATAATATATCCCTCTCTCTCCCCCGGACTCTCTCTCTTCTTCTCTGTTAAAACCAAACAAACAGACCAACCAAAACAAAAACAAAACAAAACCCAAACAACAAAACCAAACCAACGAAACCAAACAACACATCGTCTCCTTCATCCTCCCGCTCTCTCATCTCCCCCATTTCGAACCCACCAAACCCATCGACAACACCCCAAGCCGCCTATTTTCAAAAAAAAAAAAAAACACCCCAAGCCGCCGCCATTGCCTCTCCACCTCGTCCCACATCCTAGCCGCCATCGAACACTCCACCATCGTCTTCTCGCCATTACCCAAACTCCGAAACCCACTCCGTCTCCTTCTTCCGCTCCATCGCCCGAACCTAATACCCTCTCATCCTCATCGCCTCGCCACCCCTTTCCCTTCCTCTTCGTCATCACCACAGAACCATCTTCGCCTCATCACCATCATCGTCTTCGCCCCAACACCACCGAACCCAACTCCGAAAACCCATTTTCTTCAACCTCGCCGCTCGCACCATTGCTCTCCACCATTGCCGTCGGAGTTCTCGAGCTTCCCTCGAGCTCCGTGATTCCACCGCCTCCGCCATCGCCAGCCCCCCCTAGTCACAGCCATCAACGTCCAGAACCCCCCGCCATTCTTCTCCTCTGTTTTTGCCGAAAAACAGAGCTGCTCGAGATCGAGCTGTTGCGCCGTCGACGTTGCCGCAGTCACCGCCAAGCCGCTGCACGTCGACCACCGGACGTCGTCGCTCTGCCTCGCCGCAGTGCGCCGCAGTCCCGCCCTCTCCCCCGCTCATTGCCGAAACGAGGAAGAAGACGAACAGCCATTGGCTCGATTGGCTGTTTCGTGTTCACCCGCAGCGGATCCTACTTTCGCTGTCCCCTGTTCGTCCGAATCCAGTGCGGGGACGCGATCTGATTGGGCGAGATCCGCTGTTTGCTGTTTTGCCGCGCCGGATCGAGAGTTCCTGTTTGCTGTTTTGGATCTGATCCTGTGTGGAGTTTGCTCTAGTTGCTGGTTTGTTTGCTTGGATTTCTTGCACATATTTTCGCGCGTGATTATCGTCTAAAAGGCAAGTATCTCTTGTACAATTTATTTGTTCTAGTACAAGCCCTTGTAAAAATACCGCAAGTGTATTATTTTTGACTCCAATTCGCATTCATAAGTCGAATTGATATCCGTTTCTATAACTAATCCGTCGATCCTGTATTCACATGAGATCGTGAATACTTTGTTATCCTATGCATGATACGAACACAAAAAATAAATACAAACATATGTACTTTTAGGGGTTATACATACTGGTGTGAATGACTATTTTACCCTTGTTAATAGTTTAAGTGTTTATATTATCCCTTAATTTCTGACTTATTTTTATACATGTAATTAGTCACTTATAGTTGCAATGTTATTTTAGATGACCCTAAAATATTATGGACCCATATATGAAATAATAAAATAGACCCATATATGTATTAATAAATTATACCCACTTATGACATTAAACTACATGTTTCACATCATCTTACTTAGAACATATTGCATGCCATATTCCTGGTTGTTCCATGTCCATATCTTGACCTTGTCCTCATTGCATTATGATTGTGTTAACAAAATTAATAAAAGTAACAAGCCGGGGTATAAGGGAAAGATTTAAGTAGTGGGCAATATAGAAGAGCGTACTCGGACGGGAGCTCGTGGTTTCCCAATGCAAGTTGCAATTACAAGTTGCAAGATTGCGAATGACAAGTTTACATGTTCACATTACAAGTTTACACTCTACATGTTCCACATTACAAGTTTGCACGTATCTCGATATAATATTGAATATACATGTTTTCCCGAGTATGTGACCTATAAAACCCACCACTAAATCTAAACGAAATTGTATTGACTGTAGCAGCCATGTAGTAAAAATATGGGATGCATGAAGTGCTACCTAGATAGAATCAAGACATTAGACATAAGATTAACACGTGCATTTGCATGATCCAATTATATGTTACATGTTTATGTTGACTCGATACTTGTTTACTTGTTACTTGTTTTACACGCCACTTGTTTCATATTGACTTGTTCATACCATGTTACTTATTGCATTTCCCTTACTCTTGATTCCTTGCTCTTTTCCTGTTTATCTTTTGTTTTATTTTTGTTCCTGTTTCCCTTACCTTGTACTCCCCTTGCGGCCCGTAACTTGTATTAACGGGTCTCCTTGTTTCTCTTTTCTTTTCTTTTGTTATAATATACTTGCAGGCCCGAATGAAGAATTACCAGAAGGTGTCGCTGACCAAGTGTTCTAGTTATTATTTATCATGTTATTGTATTAATTTGTGTTTTGTTTATTCAACTCTTTATTGTAATTCGGGCTTGTTTGACCCATAACTATTGCATTTCCCAGTTGTTGGTTACTTTTATGGACTATGTCATGAATTTTCATTATCAAATTGTGATTTACATGCCTTCGTGGATTGTTTTATTATCTTGTTGTTGAGTTTACTTGTACAGCTTATGAATGGTGTGTTCGCATCATTCGCTGGGCCTTGGTCTCGCGCCCGCATTCTCGTGTTTTGGGAAGCGGGGCGTAACAGGTGTTCTCGGTAAATTCAGTCTATAAGTGGCTTAACGACGGGGGAGTTCGGACCAATGATCCAGTTTGGAAGGTTAGGGTACCTCTTAAGATCAGGGCATTCAATTGGCTTCTGTCCAAAAATGCGATCCTAACCAGGGATAACTTGGCAAGACGGAAGTGGGTAGGTCCAGGAGACTGTATTATGTGCAACATGGGTGACGAAACGGTGGATCATTCGTTCATTAGATGTCAATTTGTTACGAAAATATGGGGAGATTTTTTGAATAGATTAGGTATCTCCGGGGAAGGCCCGAAGATAGTGCAAGAATTGTGGGGAAATTGGCGTCAGCGTCACCTACGTAAAGGAGACTTTGACATTTGGGGGGGTTGGGGTGATGTCAATTTGCTGGGGATCTGGTTAGAGAGAAACTGTAGAATTTTTAGGCCACAGCACAGACACACCATGCATCATCAATTGCTTTTCAAGATCAATGCTCTTATTATATTCTGGTCTATTACGGCAGGTGGAGAGTCCTCGAAGAGAGTCAAGGAAATGTACAACGACGCCAACACAGCCAACGATGAGGCAGTGCAAGAGGAAAGGGAGGGGACCACTGAGGAAGAGTGAAGGGCAGGCGGTGCCAGGATGGGGAGTGCCTTTTGGGTCGACTTTTTTGGATGTTGCTTTTCTGTCGGCGGCACGTCAATTTCTGTAATTACTTGTAATTATGATTTTTGGGCAAGGGAACTATCTTGTAATGGGGGGGGGGGGGGGGGGGGGGGGGGGGGGGGGGTGGGTTTCTCTATTTTGATAGGGAATGAGGCTCATGGACCTTGTGTAAGGTTTCATGATCAAATTTTCCTTATTTTTGTTTTATGTTTTATTAAAAACTTTTTAATGAAATGCGGGGAGTCTTAGGACCCACCGTTTATGATATAAAAAAAAATTGCTGCATTTTAATCTATAGAATGAGTTTCTCATTTCCTAACTTTATTTTCTATAATGGTATCAAGCATTGATCCTCTGTTTCCCATCCAAAAAGAAACACTAGATCTGCAACCAAGAAAAAAAATTCTCTTTTGATTTGAGAATACAAATCCTGATTTCAAATCCAAATTCAAAGCCGAGATCTCACGAGTGCAGCTACCCTACACCGCCATCAACTAGACTCCTGTGTCGGCTTCCTTCTTCATCATCGTCGTCCCCATGAGCACATCCACCCTGCACCATCACGACTAGGTTTCAAACCGAAACCCTAGGAGCGTCTTCTTTGTCAGGATTTGGGTTGCGATTGGGGCTTGCTCTGGTCATCAATGGTGATTGAGGAAGATTGAGGGTTTTAGAAGAGAGAATTTAGCGAAGAACTTATGATTCTTATTAATATCTCAAAAGAAATTACAGCTCATCATTTATACGGTGGGGATGTGGCAGTTTTGCTACAAGATAAAATACAAATTAACACGTGCTCACGCACTAAAGACCTCCCCGTCACATTCCCCTTCAAACTATAGAAATACGCAAGTGCGTACTGCACGTAAAAAACTAGATACAAGAATGAAAAACTGATTCAAGGAATAACAAGCAACAACAACTATACAGCAATGAGACTCTGACTACTCCGGCCACTTTGATGATCCCTCCGATGGTTGCAGTTCATGGCGGTGACCCTGACAACTCCTCCCCCCTTAGAAACGAACTTGTCCCAAGTTCGAAGTGAAGGAATTTACTGCGTATCTCATCTACATCAACCCATGATGCGCAGTCATAACCCGAATTCTTCCATTTGATTAATAATTGAATTCCCATGCAATTCAACTTCTTAAACACCCTCCTATCTAACACCACTTCTGGTTCATTTGCAGAGGTGTCTTGAACCCACCAATGGGGCAATTTAGGTGACACATTTGGTAGGTGATTGCCATGACATTTCTGAAGCTTCGAGACGTGGAAGACAAGGTGGATCGCTGCTTCTAGTGGAAGTTCTAACCGATAGGCTATAGTTCAAATCTTCTCTATAATACGATAAGGACCAAAGAATTTGGATGTTACTTTTTAAGGAGTAGAGTTCCTAACAGTGACTTGCCTATAAGGCTGAATTTTGAGGAATACTAATTCGCACACTGCAAACTCCCTCTCGATGAGCCTTCGATTAGCAAAACTCTTCTTACTGTTTTAAGCTATGGTTAAATTGTATTTAAGCAATTTCAGGATAGCATCATGCGACAATATGGTCTCTTCTACTGCAGGGAGATTGGAAGTACCCTTTATGTAGTGCAAGGGAGAGGGAGGAGGTCTTCCATAAACCCCTTCAAATGGAGTGATCCCAGTGGAGCCATGCCAACATGTATTATACCATAACTCAGTCCAAGCTAACAACTTACTCCACTTTGCAGGTTTTTGGCATAGAGATAGCGCATATACATTTCCAGTGCTTTGTTGACTATCTCCGCCTGCCCATCACTCTACGGATGATAAGCAATGGGTTGTTTGAGCTTGCACCTTTGCAATTTGAAGAATTCTTGCCAAAATTGACTGATGAAGATAGGATTGCGGTCGCTGACTATGCTCTTAGGCATACCATGAAGTTTATAAACATGTTTAACAAATACTTGAACAATGGAATTGGTTGTATAAGGATGAGGGATGCCAATAAAGTGAGCATATTTAGTTAAACAGTCAACCACCACCATGATGACATTCTTGCCACTGCTTTTGGGAAGCCCTTCCACAAAATCCATTGAGATGTCCTCCCTCACTCGATTGGGTATAGCTAAAGGTTGCAACAAGCCCGCAGGTAGAAGAGTCTCATGCTTGTTTTGTTGGCATATCAAGTACTCTTTCATCAGAGTTTTAATCTCTTTACTCATTCCTTGCCATACAAAAGCCCTCTTAATCTGCTCTAATGTCTTGTGAAATCCTAGTGACCTCCCTCACTCGAAGCATGATGATCAAGGAAAATCAACCTTTTCACAATTGCAGTTGGACTGATTAAGATTTTACCTTTATAGTACCAAATGTCATTCAAAAACTTCTATGCACCATGATCTAACACCCCGTTGTTTAGTTTCTCTTGCAAATCAGTAAAGTAAGGATCCCGCGACACCATCATCTTCACCTCTTCTAACCACTCTGGAACTACAAAAGTGATTTCGCAGCAAGACTCTTGCTCACCCTCTCTCCTTGACAGACCATCTGCAATTTTATTATCAATTCCTTTCTTGTATTCAATAATAAAAGTGAAGCCCAATAATTTCCATAGTCATTTCTCTTGAATCTCAGTGTTGATGCGTTGTTCCAAGATGTATTTGATACTTCTCTGGTCAGTCTTGATAACAAAAGAACCCCCAAGTAGATACTGCCTCCATTGTTTTATTGCTTGCAATATGGCCAATACTACCTTCTCGTATGTGGATAAGACTAGAGTTTTTCCCTTTAAACCTGTCACGCCCCGCTTCCCAAAAATACGGAATACGAGCACGTAACGTTGGCCCAACAAATGACTAACGTTACCCATAAGCTGTTTATCCGATTAACTCAACAATACAATCAATACAGAACAAATGCGCATGCAATATAATAATCTCATGAACAATAATACTTGAACTGAAGTAATATAAAATATCCAAGTACAATAATAATCCAACGTCTGGAAACAAATAACAATATTCGGGACATAAGTCCAATACAATGTAGAGAAAACTCCGATAGTGCTTAGCACTAGCCCAAGACCGTAATACCCGAGAAACCCGAGTGAAACCAAGAGAAGAAATCCTATAAGTATGAAGAATGATATGGAAGAATACTTAGAAAAGAGAGAATTAGAGAACTTATGAAGAACACTCTTTCTTTAACTTGCTTTTTATTTATTTGTTCAACTTGTTTACAAATGGGAGAGGAAGGAGCTATTTATAGGCTCCAAGAGTACAAAATATCTTTCTAGAACTCTCTACCATAATATCTAGATTTTATGTCTTACAATTCCTAGAATTTTCTACACAATCTTTAGATAATTATTTTATAGAATTCTCTAGAACATCTAGAGGAGGTGATAATGTTTTATGATGTTTCTAGAGACTCTCTAGAACTTGGGCTTAATTTTGGGTTTGGATTATGAACCCATAATTAATCCTAACTCAAAATCAAGTTTAATTTCAATACTCCCCCTTAAACTTGATTTTGTCAACCATACCGAGCTTCGAGCGAAGTAACTCGAATTTACTTTTTGGTAATGACTTGGTGAAGATATCTGCAACGTTGTCATCGCTTCGAACTTCCAAAGCTTCAATTGTTCCATCAAGCACCTTCTCCCTTATGAAGTGATGCTCTAACTCGATATGTTTCGTCCTTGCATGAAACACCGGATTATTAGCCAACTTGATAGCACTTTGATTATCTCCATAAATTTCAACCGGCTTATTGATTGGCTCGAACAAATCTTCAAGGAGTCTTCGAAGCCATATACACTCTTGAGCTGCGAGTGTTGACGCTTTATACTCTGCTTCAGTGGTAGACAATGACACCGTTGCTTGCTTCTTGCTGCACCATGAAACACTTGTGTCTCCACATAAGAACACATAGCCTGAAGTTGATCTTCGATCATCAAGATCTCCACCAAAGTCAGCATCTGTGAAGCCATGAAGAGAGGTCTTAGCATTGTACTTATACACCAAACCCATGCCAAGAGTTGTCTTCACATACTTCAAGATCTTCTTTGCCGCTTCTAAATGTGGTTTCCTTGGTTCTTGCATAAAATGGCTTATGAGACCTACCGCGAAGGCAATGTCAGGTCTTGTAATGGTTAAATATAGAAGACTTCCCACAAGAGAGCGATAAGGTCGAGGATCAGGTAGCAAGGACCCTTCATCGCGCTTAAGCCTTATGTTCACATCCATCGGAGTAGTACGTGTCTTTCCTTCGTGTACCCTGAACTTCTCAACAATCCTTCTTGCATAGCTTTGTTGACCGATGAAGATTCCATCCTTTACCCTTTCAACCTCCAAACCAAGAAAGTTATTCAACTCACCTAACTTCTTCATCTCAAACCTCACCGACATATCCTCTTGTAGACGAGCAATTTCAGCATCATCGTTCCCGGTGATTATCATATCATCCATGTAAAGAAGAACTACCACGTGGACTCCTCCATTCTTCTTGAAGAATAGACTTGGATCCGAATTTGATGGTACATAACCGCAAAACTGAAGGAATTGAGCAAGTTTTCCATACCATGCTCGAGGAGCTTGTTTTAACCCGTACAAGGCCTTCTTAAGCTTACACACATAATCAGGATGCTCTCGTGATTTGAAACCAAGTGGTTGCTCCATGAAGATACTCTTATCAAGCTCACCGTATAGAAACGCATTTTTCACATCTAGTTGCCATAACTTCCAACCAAAGCTTGCGGCTAAAGATAGAAGTAAACGTACCGTAGTCATCTTAGCCACAGGACTGAAAGTCTCATCATAATCTTCTCCATACTTCTGAGAGAACCCCCGAGCAACCAACCTTGCTTTAAATCTATCAATGCTTCCATCCGCTTTCCGCTTAATTCGATACACCCATTTACATGAAACGGGTTGAACATCCTTGGTTTTCGGAACCAAATCCCAAGTTTCATTCTTTATAAGGGCATTCATCTCCTCTTCCATTTCGGTCTCCCACTCTTGAACACCTTTAGCTTCATCATAAGATGATGGCTCTTCTTCATCTAATGGAGCGGCAAAATAACATGAGTAAGTAGTGACAAACCTTTCATCTCTGAACCGGGTAGGCTTAACAATGTTCCTTTTAGGCCTTTGATTAGCCATGGAACCATGATCTTCATCATCATCTTCCTCTTGATTAGTGCTCCCCCTTTCACCTTGCGTCTCTTTTTCAAGACTTCCGCTCTCACTTGGCATTTGAGGAACTGGTTCATCAACCTTGAAGGAATCTCCACCTTCTTGTTCGACCAAGACTTGAGGTTGTCCATAATATGAGGAAACTTCGTCAAAGACAACATCACGAGACACGACGTACCTATGTGTCTTAGGATCCATGCACCTCCACCCTTTTCTTTGTTCATCATAACCGACAAATATGCATTTCTTCGCCTTTGCCTCCAACTTTGTTCTCTGAGAGTCGAACACATGGACGTAGCAGATTGATCCAAATATCCTGAGATGTTTCACCGTTGGCTTCTTCCCATGAACCATCTCATAAGGAGACTTCATGTTGTTCGGACTTAGTGGCATTCGATTGATGACATATGCTGCACATCTCATGCCTTCCGCCCATAAGGCTTTAGGCAAATTCTTGTCATGTAGCCAGCTTCTACACGTTTCGCTTAGATGTCGGATCTTCCTTTCTGCTACTCTATTTTGTTGAGGTGTATATGGACATGTAAATTCCCTCTTGATACCATGCTCTTGACAAAAAGAGAGGAACTCCTTTGACATAAACTCTCCTCCATTGTCCGTCCTTAGGGTCTTGATCTTCCGACATAACTCGCCTTCCACGGTAACCTTGAATTCTTGAAATCTTGAAAATGCTTCTGATTTTTCCTTCACAAAGTATACCCAGGTGTACCATGAGAAATCATCAACGAACAACAACATGTAACGAAACCCGGAATAGGAGGGTGTTCTTGTTGGACCCATCAAATCGCTATGGATCCTCTCCAACGGAGCGCTGCATCGTGAAGTGGAGTTGTCAAATGGAAGCCTATGTGATTTTCCATATTGACAACCTTCACAAAGTCTTCCTTCATCTTGAATCTTCAACCTTGGGAGCCCATTAACCAAATCCTTGTTTACCATAACTTTGAGTTTAGTCATATTTATATGACCAAGTCTAGCATGCCATATAAAGACATTATCATTGGTGCTCATCTTCTCAACATATGAGTTGGAGGCCGATAAAACATATAGATCTTTAACTCGTGCTCCGGTGTGAACCACATCCGCCTTTAACTCTTTAATATTCTTTAAGAATTTGACGTCACTTGGGCCAAATAAAACGTAGTTACCTGAGTCCACCGCATTTACCACAGAGAGAAGATTCTTCCTTACTCCAGGAACATGATATACATTCTTGAGAGTTATTGGGCTTCCATCATCTCCTTTAATGACAACAGTTCCTTCCTTCTCAACGCGGTGGATTGAATTATCCGCGGTAATGATGGCTTCTTTTCCGTCATGGCGCTGAAGACTGGAAAATAATTTCTCGTCTCCGGTAATATGATGGCTACAACCAGAATCTACAATCCAATCATTTTCTAGATTTTTGGTTGTAGTGGTACCTGAAGATGCAGCCTCCACCGTGAAACATTTTCCCCATGCTTCGTCTTCAGTGTGACCCTTTGATTCCGCCATATTTGTTTCTTTCAACTTCACTCGGCAATCCTTTTTGAAGTGCCCAAGTTTCCCACACCGGTAGCACTTGAATCGCTTCTTGTCTCCCATAGAAGATCTTTCTCGTTCATCATTATTTTTTGTATCACTATCCTTGAACTTGGCTCTAAAACTTTGTTGCCTCCGAGCTACAAACGCGCTTCCCGAGTCATCATTGACTTTAACTCCCGCCATTTGCATGGCTAGTGATTCTTGCGAAGCTAGTAGATTTTCGAACTCCTCCATGGAAGGTTGTGTAGCCCATCCTTGAACTGAAGTAACAAACGGTGTATATTCGGGTCGTAAACCACGAATAATAGACCGCTTCATCCGAGCTTCTGAAATCGACTCCTCCGGATTAAGAGTATTAATCTCTGAGCAAAGGTTTTTTACCTTGATAAAGAACTCTGACATTGAAGACTCCCCCTGCTTCGCATTCGCCAGCTCATTCTCTAATAGTTGTAACCGAGCCTCATTCTTCTTGTTGAACAATTGATCTAGCGCCTTCCATATGGAACTTGCGGATGTGCACCTTGAGACATGCTCAAATACTCCCGAGGATATTGACCTCTTCAAAGCAAACTCCGCCTTGGCATTCTTCCGTGTCCACTCCTTTGTCGCTTCCGCTGTTGCAGCATCTCCCCTTGGTGGTGTTGTGCTACTACCGCCGACGACATCCCATAAGTCCTCACTAACCAAGTATGACTCCATACATGACTTCCATAACCGGTAGTTAGATTGGTTTAAGATCTCCATTCCCAATCCAACGACACGACCCATTGATTCCATACTTAGAATAAACCGAGCTCTCTTAAACCCCGATCTTGATGAGCACAAGATTAGAATGGCTCTGATACCATGTAGAGAAAACTCCGATAGTGCTTAGCACTAGCCCAAGACCGTAATACCCGAGAAACCCGAGTGAAACCAAGAGAAGAAATCCTCTAAGTATGAAGAATGATATGGAAGAATACTTAGAAAAGAGAGAATTAGAGAACTTATGAAGAACACTCTTTCTTTAACTTGCTTTTTATTTATTTGTTCAACTTGTTTACAAATGGGAGAGGAATGAGCTATTTATAGGCTCCAAGAGTACAAAATATCTTTCTAGAACTCTCTACCATAATATCTCGATTTTATGTCTTACAATTCCTAGAATTTTCTACACAATCTTTAGATAATTATTTTATAGAATTCTCTAGAACATCTAGAGGAGGTGATAATGTTTTATGATGTTTCTAGAGACTCTCTAGAACTTGGGCTTAATTTTGGGTTTGGATTATGAACCCATAATTAATCCTAACTCAAAATCAAGTTTAATTTCAATATACAATAATAAATCCAATCTAAATAATAATAAGTCTCAATACATTAAGTTTATTAAAGCAACGAGCAATTTAAAAGTAGTAGTCTTCAGAATATTTGTTCTCCAATTTGAGCAGGTACCTGTTCTCCAAAATCTATAATTTAATAAATTGCAGGAAGAGGAAAAGAAAACAAAATGCCCATCAAAGCAAGTTACGGGCCGCTTGTAGTACAGGCACAAGTACATGGGAAGGATAAACAAATAGTATGAAATAGGCATGATAACAAAATATAACAACTAGCATGGCAAGATAAACAAGTATAAGTAGCATGTAATAAGTGTCGAGTGAACAAGTATCATATAAACAAGTAACGAGTAACGAGTGTCAAGAATCAAGTAACAAGTATTAAGTAGCTAGTGTCAAGTAATTATGTTCAAGTCTTGTATTATTACTATCTAGGTAGCACTTCATACATCCATCCTTTTACTATATGGTGGTTGCTACATTCAAACAGTTTCGCTTTAGACTTATTGGTGGGCTCTATAGTTCATGTACAAGGCAACGGTAATCAATATTCAATACTGACCGATGACTGAATTAATCGAGATACTATAGTCAGTAATCTATAATTAATCGATGACCGATATGACTAATAGACCAATAAATAGGAAAATACGAGCCCCTCCTCCGAGTACAGTCCCTATATTGTCCACTACTAAAAGTCAATCCTTTAAACCCCGGCTTGTTAATTATTTTATTAGTGCAACAATACAATATGCAATTTGTGACATGAGATGAACGATAGTATCAATAGGAGAACAGTAGGATGATAGTATGGAATATGGTGTACTAGATGTCCAAGCAATATGTATAGGGTATTTTACAAGTATTCGACAAGTATAACACGAATAACACATCAAACACAGATATCTCAAGATAGCATGAACATATACATCAAAACCGGTCAACCCTAGGTTAATTCATGTCATATATGTCGTGAGGCAACTATGGTCAAATCATCACAATAGAAACAATATCAATAAGGGGTTTCACACACTAATTGTCTCTAGAACCCAACTACACTATAAGCGGTATTTTGTACTTGTATATGCAAAAGAATTTAATACAAGTTACTTACCTTATAAACGGTGAGTTTGAATACCAAGAATAACGGGATGAGAATCCCGAAGCAACGAACCCACAAACACACAATAACACGTGAAATATATGTGCACACAGCAACCCAAACAATAACAGCAAAGAGAGCAACACAGCAAGGAGCAACAATGGCAGCAAAAAAGGGGCTCGGTCAAGGATGGCGGTGCACTGGCTGAGGGCGGCGGCGCGTCGACTGGAGCGTCGACCGGTGCTGGGTTGCGCTGGCGACCATCGTCGAGCGAGCGAAATAGGGAAGAGCAAGAGGGATTTGGGGTTTTGGCTGAGATCAACGGGAAGGAGGAGACAGCTAAGGGTTTCAGTATGGTGGCGCTAGGAGAGGGCACGGCAGGTTGAAGATGAGAGGACGGCGGTGGGGGTAGGTCGCCGGAGATGCGGGGGGGGTGGCAGAGGAGAGTTGGGGAAGATGTACAGTAAAGGGGATTTGGGTTTTTGGGTTCTGCTGTTGGTCAAGGGCAGAGGAGGGGGGAGTTGCCTGGGTTGCTGGCGTTGCAAGGGGGTGGCCGGAGTGGCGGGGGAACGCCGGAGAAGACGATGGAGAAGGTGGGTCTTGGGTTTTGGCGGGAAAACAGTTGGAAGAGAGAGAGGAGGAGAGAGAGTGGGCGGCTAGGGTTTCGATTTGTGTGCCAAAAATTAGGGTTTGTATTAGGATTGTATTTATATGGTACAATTAGGATACTGAGTTGGTGGTTTAGGATCCAATAACAGAGGTTTTGGGTCAAGAACAAAAGAAACTGGGTTTTATGGTTCAATTAAGGGATAGATCAAAATTAGGGGTGGACAACTATTATCCGAACCGACCAATCCAAACCAATCCAATCCGAACCGACTGGTTTTTAACCAAACCAATTGGGAGTTTGGATTGGCTCGGTTTTTGATCTTCAATAACCAACTAGACCGGTTCGGTTGTTGGATGGGGCTTTCAAATAACAGATGAAACCGAACCGACCGTACCTCTATGCATAAGTCCATAAAAAATATAGTTCTCCTTTAATTTCTTGAATATAAAAATAGTCATTTCATATTTTCTTAGAGATACAAATAGTCTTCTTTAATTTCTTTAATACAAACCGAGCAATTGTTCTACTTATGTTTTGATTCTCCATAATCCTATGTGTTATGTTGTTGACAAATGCTTGATTTACAGTGTGACCCAACTTAATAGAATCATGAAGTTGATGTAACATTTAGTAGTTACTTTAATCAAGTCAAGTAGAAATTGTATTCTAAATCTTTTTTTATTGTACCTAAAATTCAATTAGCTATGGTTATTTAATGTTTCTTTTATGATAATAAACTAAGATTACAGAAGTATGTAAGTGAAAAAGTAGTTTATCTCACCCATTTAAACGTCATAATCTCAAACAATTAGTGCAAAATTTATTAACAACTTGTGGTTTTATGAATCTTCATTTTAAATTCATTTCTGAATAACAAATACGAGGTTGTTTTTTAAGTTTGATTGAAGTTGATCTTTTAAATTTCAACAAAATTATGAATGATGTTGAAGGTGAAAAGTAGCATGCCAAACCGACCATCCAATCCAATCCAAACCGAGCTTAATCGGCTTGGATGGAAACCAATCCAATTAAGGTTCGGATTGGTTGCGGATGAGAAAATTAAAAAACCGATCTTCTTTGGATCGGTGGTGGATGGTCCATATTAGGTTGGATACCGACCGATGCCCACCCCTATTCAAAATCAATAGGGTTCAATTAAAAATACCCACAATAAAAAAAGAAAAATAGGATTAACAAGAAAATAATTAATCAAGAAGATCAAGGAGTTTCATGAACAAGAATTTAAATCCAAACAAATAAATAAATAATACAAATGAATTGAATATAATCTGGGCTTGAAAATAAGTTGGAATTCGCCAAGAAAACTAGGTCTAGTACAATAACAAAATAATTCAATAGATAAATTTTAATTAAATAATCAAGAAGCGACAATTAATTATTATAATAATAAAATCATACAATAAAATAATATCTGGGTTTAACAATTTTATTAAAATAATCTCATAATGATAATATATTTGATTTAGACTCAAATAAAAATAGTTGATCAATAAGATATAAAAGTAGATTAAAATACACAATTATTCGAAATAAATATAATTATTGATAGAAAAACACTTTAATATAAAATCCAAAATGATTTTAACAAATAATGAATTTATAAATATCGAAATACATAAAATATTCAGAAAATACGTATTTGCGTGAATGGGGGTTACAAAACCCTTACTCATATACGCTATAGGGTGTGAATCTTGAATCAGGACAACCCTAATTCCCTCTTTGGAGGACAAACGGCTTAGTGAAGTCAGGAGGTTTCAAGACTGGAGTGGACGTCATAGCTTTCTTTAGTGTGGCAAAAGCAGTGGCAGCAACTGTTATCCACTTAAATGCGTTCTTCTTCAACAATTGAGTGAGAGGAGTCACAATCCCACCATAACTTTTAACAAATCTTCTATAGTAACCGGTCAAGCCAAGAAATCCTCTCAACTCCTTCACTGTCTTTGGCTCTGGCCAACTCTCCACTGCCTCAATTTTGCTTGAGGCTACTGATATCCCATCCGCACTAATTATATGGCCCAAATATCCAACCTTCTCTTTACCAAAACTACACTTATTCTCTTTAGCTACTAGCTGGTTAGAGCTCAAAATTGCCAGCGTTTGAGTTAAGTGTTTTAGATGACTCTCCCAAGTTGGGCTATAGATGAGGATATCATCAAATAAAACTAACATAAATTTCTTCATGCAATCCTTGAACACCTCATTCATTAGACATTGGAAGGTTGCAGGCGCGTTTGTTAGCCCGAAAGGCATCAAAAAAAATTCAAAATGCCCATGGTGCATTCAAAATGCAGTATTCAGAATGTTAGCTTCCTTCACTCTGATCTGGTGATAACCTGATCTTAAGTCAATTTTTTAGAAGTACTTCACACCATTCAACTCATCAAGCAACTCATTTTTGAGAGAGATAGGGAATTTGGCCTTGATAGTCTGGTTATTCAAAGCTCGATTATCTACACACAGATGCCAACTCCCGTCAGCTTTTTTCACCAAAATTACAGGGGATGCATAAGGGCTACTACTATGGCATATGAATCCTACTGCTAACATCTCTTTTACCTGCTTTTCGATCTCATTGTTGTGGTAATATGGTTGTTTATATGGCCTGATACACACTGGCAATTGACCCTCAACCAAGGGTATATGATGATCCATTTTCTTTGCGGTGGCAGCCCAACTTGTTCAGAGAAAACTTCTGGAAATTCTTGCAGTACCCTTTTTACCTCATTAGAGTCATAACTAAGCTTGTGCAGGTCTTTGGCTTCACCTTCTTGCTCTACTACGCCTTGCACTTGATCATATATGTCTGACAAACATAACTTCCCATCCTTGCTAATTCTTCAGCTTCCATAAATTGTAATTGAGGATTTACAATCCCTTGCAACCTCTTCATTACTCCTGCAATTCTAAAATTCATAGTCATAATACTAAAATCCATCGTGATAGATCACAAAGACCTCAACCAGTGCACGCCCAATACCATTTGGGCAGGACCCAGTGGCAAAAGCAACAAATCAGCCAGCAAGCTCACTCCCTGAACCTGAAAACCCACTTTTTCCACCTGTAATATCCCGAATTTTTATTTAATGAGAAATGTTAATTTCTACGTGCTGTGCACGTACAAATTTTGTATGCATATTTTCTTATAAAAATTATCTTTTATATGGACAATTATTTCTTCCTTTCTCATTAATTTTTTTTCTAAAAAGCCTATTTTAAAGCCTAAACTTGTTTCTTAAATTAAGCCCACCCTAATAAATTAAAATATTTTATTAAATAGCCCATGAGCTTAAAGCCCACTATTTTTGAGGCCCACAAACTTAATTAATCTTTTAATTGTCACAACGTGTCATGTAAACACAATTAGTGGACAATTGATTAATTAAATTTGTACAACTTTATAATAGGGGGGTACTAGGGGGCACGTACACACACTAGAGTGTGCAATGCATACCCTAGAGAGTGGTCGGTTTTGAGCAAGAAGAGAGGGAGAGTGGGTGTAGTTGAAGGGAGTGGGTATGTGATCATGGAAGTTACTACAACTTCCCAATTCATCTTGGTCCTTAATCCATAACTCTTTGATTGAATCATAGCCTTCCATTCTCAACCTAAAAATGTATAAATACCCTTTAGCTATTCTTCTCATGAAGCCACTAAACAAATTGTTAAGAGAAAAAACTAAAAGAGCAAAAGATTGAGAAGTAGTAGTGAGTGTGCATTTGTGTGTGTGTTCCAACCAAGTAGAGGTCGGCCAATCATCCAAGGAGCACAAGAGGAGGCTCGGGTTCCTAGCAAGCACAAGGAGGAGGAGACAATTTGCAATCCATTTTAGGGGGAGAAGGCTACTTTCTTGCATTTTAGGAGTTTTCATTCGTTTCTTCAACTATAGGTGGGTATTTCTCAATACTTCTAAATGTAGATGCCATGCTAGGAATGTTTGCTGAAATAGTTGAGAAGAAATTGATAAAATGTAGTCTCATGTTTGGTTGATTAGAGATAAAATAGTAGTTTAAAGAATGATTGTTAAGATGATTGCTAATAAATAAGGATGTGAAATTGAAGTGCTAGAATCAATCTTATCCTCATGCTTTATGTCTATAAATTATGCTATGTGAGACGAATTTGTACTTATGAGACACAAATTGACCAAATGCATCTTGTAGAATTAATTATTTGAATTAGAACAATTCAATTGTAGAGAACAAGATCTAGTGCTTTAATCATGGTAATGGGTGATAAAGTATTAAATAGAGACATAAAGTGAATTTTGGGAAGCTAGATTTATAAATTATGTAGAAATGGAAAGTGTTCTCAATGTCGAAATTATGGACATAAAACACAAAATATGACTCAATATATGTTTTTATAAAGCAAATAATGACTATAAAAATACTAGTTTACTGTATTTTCGTATAATTTACATTTTGAAAATTTTGATTCAAAAAGAGAAGGAAAAGAACCAAAAACATTTTTGGAATTTGAAAAACCTAGTAGCACAGTCTACCGATTAGATTGAAACGGTCGACTGCTCTGAGTGTTTGTTTTCGAGTTCAAATCTTTGCGGAACAGTCGACCAGTTATATTGAAATAGTCGACCATCCTGATTATTTGTTTTCGAGTTCAAACCCTTGCGGATCAGTCGAACGACGACACTTTGACAGTCGACTACCCTGACCATTGATTTTCGAGTTGTAAATCCTCACAGAACAGCCGACTGTCCATGTTTTAACAGTCGACTGCCCTAAAGTTTCAACTAATATCTAGATTTTCGTAAAAGAACTTTCTATAACATGTGGCCCAGTATGAACAAGGATTTGAGACTATTTTTGGCAAGCAAGAACTTATTATTTTTATTAGTTCAAGTTGTCCTTGAATAAAGAAAAATATATGTCTTGTTTAAAAGAGTTTTGAAATGAGTTTTGGCAATGAGAGTGTAAATTTTTCATAAAATGACAGTACGGTAATTTCATGGTGGTTGAATGAGCTATGAATGTGACAAGTTAGAAAAACGAATTCTTTTGTTTATGCATGAATTTGTACATGAAAGTGAAATTGATTGTTATGATGAATTATGAAGATTTTATGAGCATGAATATACAAATACTATGAACATGAAAAAAAAATTAATGTTAATCATGAAAAATACTTTATGACTGTGAAAACTCGATTTTGTGATTATGAATTGAAATTGAGAACTAGAGTGTAGTTAAGCCTCATACCGGCATTGAAAAGAGATATGTTGAAATGAAATTTGAGATGAAAAGACCAAGATTGGGTCATGTTATTGTAATACCCCACAAAATAGCATATGGCTATTTTTGTGTAGTAATCTGTGCACGTCTGGGTATTGCACGCGATTACGTATTTTCTAATAGTTATCAGTTTTAATTGAGAGATTTCAGACAGATGAGCTGTTCTGAACCCAATGAGATAAACTCATGATATCTTCTCGATAAAACTGTGGTTTTGTCCTGATTGTTTCGACCAGACAATTGTCGAGAGAAAGTTATAATTTCTACAAAACCTATATTTTTATAGATTTTAATTTATATATATTGGTCACTTTCAATTAAGCTAGTGCTTGGATTGAATGTGGATTTTATTTGTGCACTAAGGTTAGAATCGGGGTATGGTGACCTAGGGTTCCTTGACCTAACCTAGGGTTAGGAACCCTAGCATCACATCATGGCTTGGATCTTGATAAAGATCCAACGGTGGAAATAAATCACCATGTGTATGTTGACTTTTAGAATGGAAAATTTCCATGAAACTTCCCATGAGCTTCTAGAAGATGTGTGTTGGCCTTCATCTCACCCTTCATCCCTTCCCCCATCCCACCCTCCATCTCAACCCTACACCTCACCACACTCCATCCCACACCCACCCTCCATAATCTGGCCCATATAACCCCCCCCCCCCCCCTCCCATCTCACCTCACTCCATTTTTCAAACTCCATTCATTCTCCTCCTAAGCCTTCTCCATTCCTCCTTATTCAAATATATATATATATATATATATATACGTACATATATAAGGGAAAGGGTGAAGCCTTTTAGAATAGAAGGAGTAGCAGAGAAGGAGAAGAAGTGTAGGAGAGGGTGTTGGCCAAGCTATACAAGTACAAGGAGCAAAGGCAAGCAAGCAAGCAAAGCTAGGAGCCAAGCTACAAGGAGATTTTGCAAACTTCATGTGGGTGATACTTTAACTCTAGTTTGGATTTCTTTTGTATATGTGGAACTTTAGCATGTGAAAATAGATGGAGAAATTTTGATTTTCATGTATGTGAATGACATACTAAGAAGAAGATAGTGGTATGGTATGAACAACTCAATTCTATAAGCTTTTGTTTAGTAGCATGATTGTGAGGGTATGTTGGGGAATTTCTTTCTCCCAAACGGTTTGGAATCTTGGGCTCAAACTTTGGGATATTGTTCTCCTATGTATGTAGAGTATCCATAATTTTTTTCATAATATTTGGATGCAACTTGATAGCCCAAACATAGTATCAAAGTCAGGACAGAGAGCAGCCGAAATTGCTGCTGCTGTGCAGAATTCGGCTGTCTTTCCGACCTTGTACCTCAGTGTAGATTGGTAATTTTCAGCTGAATTTTTTTTTGGACACTATTGTATGTGTCTAAAACTATAGTTTTAAATTTCATAATTTTCCGAGGTCGTTTGATGCCTCGAAAAAATTGTAGAGTGAGACTGGTCTGAAGGTGTTGGCTGAAGCTGACTGTGTTTGGGACTGAGGTTTAAAAGACCATAACTCCTTGTATGTTTATTATTTTGCTATGAAATTTTGGGAGTAGCTTGGGGTATGAATCTATTTAATGAATCTCAAATTTTAGAATTTTAGAGGTCATTTGATGAGGTTTCAAAAGTAATTAGTGAGGGGCAGTAAATACCCTGTTGGAAGAACAGCTGAAAATCTTGCTATGTTTGAGGAGTTGTAGATCATTGTGTAAAATGAATTTGAATGTGAATTTTGGATACAATGAAATGATGTATGTTTAGATAGAGAATATCAAATTTCATGAGCATTGGACTTAGGGTTGATTTATTATCGAATTTTAAAGTAGGATATGTTCAGCCTAGTACAAGTTGTCTATTTCGTGGGGATAGATATTCCTGGACTTATCTGTTAACAATTTGGACGACTGGCCAACTAGAGATTTGCAGTAGGGAATCATAGCTTTCTAACTCAATTGGAATTTTTTAATTCCAGGTTGTAGGTTGGAAGTTATGATTTTCCAAAGTTGGGGTAGATTTGGCCTTGTCAAGGAAATGTTTGCTAGAAAAATTAATTTTTTCCTTGTTGTGCACCCAATGGAATTTGGTATCTTTGAGGACCTTAAGGATTGAATCTGAGGACGTGTCCAACTAGGAATTTGTAGTAGACACTCCCACCTTTCTATAGAACCCAGAATCGAGTAATTCCGATAATTGAGTAAACTTCTATGATATCGGACAAGTGCAGCAAGTGCGAGAAGGAACATACTACTAAGAGTATATAAGGGTTATTGGATCTCAAGATGATTGAATTTGAGGAGATAGTCAACTGGAGAGTTATAGACTAGGGTCTTACCTTTCCAGAATGGGAGATACTAAGCAATTCTGACTTGTGTGCTGGAAATTATGGACATTGTGAGTTTAGCAACCTGTTGTCTAGATTGACTTCAAGCTTGAGTTAACTTAGGGACTTGAGTCCTTTAAAAGAAATTGAGGGAATCATCGACTAGGGGAGGGCAATGGATCTCCTTACCCTTCTAGAAAATTCTGAGTGTATTGATTTCCGATGAGCGTAGCTTGGGTCACAGCTACTGGTATTTCTTGAACTGTTCCATCGGACAATTGATAAGGAACCCTCTGCATACCGCAGTATGGTGATCATGTGCCATCACGTTTAAATGATGGGTTTTAGCATTTTATTTAGAACTTAGACAAGTTCTTGTGCTTAGTACTCATGGTGAACATGAGCAAGTTGGGTTATGGTTCTGGTCGGGTTGTGTTGGGTGTCTCAATGCCTGAGTCTGTCAATGGTCAAGAATGGATGGTTATGTGTGTGCTTACCTTCATTGAATTATATTGCATCATTGGGGCTCCGTTAGACCACTCGCTGAGGGACATGGGCCGGAATTATTTGGTCGCTGACCTATGAAGGTATTGGGAATCAGTGGATGTGATTTTCATGATGATTGTTCTTTTGATAGACCGGACGGGTTCGACATTGTTGATCGACACCGAGTGTGATTTGGGTAACAACTTGTTTCAATAAACTGCATTGATTAGGTTTTTCTTTATCGTTTCGCTCGAAGACCGAATTGGTGTTAGGAGTGATTCCCTATAATTCAACTCGTTCTGAGAGTTAGCACTAGGTGGTGATACTATGGGTTGTCTCTTCCTGTCATTAGGGATGCGTGTTGCATGTGCGTATCTTGCACTGTTGATTCCTGAAGTACCATGGTAAGAACGGGACGTCAATTTCCTAGCGGATAGGGGGTTTTAGACCTTCGAGGCCGTCATGTTCTATGTTGGCGGACACGAACAGATCATAATGAATTTTCAGCGCAATGGATATGCTGCGTGTATATCTGTAAGTTCGTCATAGCTTTCGAGGAGGGTCTGATGCAACAATTATTGGTGACAACGGGGTAATGCTCCGAATTATTTTTTTTTATTTATACCTCCTCAACCATATCATACTATCAGGAACAGGAAGTGGACTGAATTAGAATACATTGCATAGCGAAGGTTCAAATTCCTAAACTGGAGAAACGGCTTGATCTAAGGCACATGTAGTATGTGATGCATGTGTGTCCAGAGTCTTGCTGACATTAGATTAGGTGCATCTGTTCTGTACTCTGTGTTTAAATAAACTTCAGGTCATGGCATACACGAATACTAGGAAATCAGGATGCACGTTTATGTTCCATTCAAGATGAAATTGTGAGTGTGATAGTTAGAGAATCGTTGTTTCCTTATCAGCATTGCATTAGTAGAATTACTGACGTACCCCACCTTTTAGGTATATGGATATCAGGTCACGAGTACAGGAGAGCCCAATATCAGCAAAGCATCCAAGTAGTGGCAGTGTATATGCCTACCCTTTGAGCGGGTGCAGAATCATCAGAGTCACGCAGCAGAAGGCTCAAGCTGAGGGGTAAGTCCCGGGGGGGCAGATAGACCACTCAACGGAGTTTCAGTAGTGACCAAGGGATTGCCGATCCGAAAGAGAACCGATGGCTTCACAAGAAAAGTTTAAATATTCTTATAATCAGTTGTAATCAGTTATGTAATTTATATTCATTGTTCAAGTACAATTTGACATTGTAATTATTGATGTAATAACTCTGATGACAATAAAAGTGTTTAAATTTCCGTGTTATTTACTGTGTTGAGATGCATTTGAAGGCAAAGATCTTGGTAATGTCACGGATGTCCGATAATGGGGATCCGGGGTGGTACAGTTATATCAATGGTTAAGACCGGTATAGTGGAAAGACTAACTCTAAGAGAATTGATTTTTTGTTCATGACTCAAATAACTAAGAATTAGATACATAGTGAAGAGGTGATGAAAATAAGAGAAAAACATGAGTATGAGGGCCTCGAAGCTACGGTGTGAGTGTATTCACAGGCTATCTTCACGATGAGTCGTGACATGATATGGATATGTCTCCAGGAGTCCATACCGCAGGCGATGCTCGTAGGGTGTTTGGTGACTACGGGTGGTGTCATGTCCCATGACGGAGGCTGAATTGTCCACATGCTGTCTTCACATGCGTCATGACATGACGTGAGATTCCCTTCCAGGCCGTCTGGACATGAGCTTGTAACTCATAGAACATCTAGGATATTTATCATAGTTACAGTTGTAGTTAAGTCATGACGAGAGATTGAACCCTACATGATGAAGACCAGTTAAGGGCTTGCCCTCAGACCTATGTAGTATGGGATGTATAGAATCTGAACAAGTGCGCATTAGTATCATGTAATATAACAACTGCATTAAGGACTAAGTGCACCGCACAACACGACATCAATAAGATAGTCCCTTAGCTTTGTATGTGAACAAGTTTGTGGTTTGTTAAGCATTTGAGAATCGTTATACTGTTTTCAGCATAGAGAGAATATCCGTGTATAATATTTCGTCAGTTGAATGAACTGACGTGCCCACAGTTTTATGCAGGACAAAGTGATTAACAAGAATGCATGCTGATTAAAAGATGATCCAAGTGTTGTACATTTTAATTCATGTAATTTGTTGTAAAATTGCTTCCGCTGTAAATATATAATGAAGGTGTAAACTCTGATGTACAAAAGTTTTTATTTCCTTATAAAATTGTACGAAAGAAGTGTAAAGATCCTGTGGAACTTCGAATTCAGTTGTATTTGGAATTCGGGGTGTTACACCACCATTCCTTCGCTAAACATACTCTAGCCATTAGCTACTATGACTTTATATTGAGGTTCCTTCATGGTTTGTAAATTGCCCTTCAATGCAGTATGAGGATCTAGATAGTTGTGTGTGGAGCCCGTATCGATAAGTATGTTGATTTCTCTGCCATTGGTTTTCCCTTTTACTCGCATGGTTTGGGGGTACACTTGAGTACCAATTAAAGCATGAAATGAAATATCGGGTTGTAGTGTTTGGAAGGGGTATCTGAACAGGGGTTTGGTTAGTTTCCTCAGCTTCTACAACTTCAAATTCAGTCACTTCTTCACCTTCATCTTCTAATAATGCTTCTAAGTAATAAAATTTTTGATCTTTGTAGAGATGCCCTTACGTTTATTTTTCGTCATAGTTGGAGCATAACCCCTTTGCTCTCATCTCTTTCTCATCCCTTGAATATTCAGCCTTCGTGGGACAAAATTTGGAGGTGTACTATTAGTTGTATAAGTATTTTGTGCCTTTGTAGTGGGAGTAGTTGCAGTGTTCGGAGTTGATGTCAGCTTGGGTACAAAAGATGGTTTATAAGTTCTTCTCATACATGCTTTTTTTCCCCTAATCTAATAGCCTCATTCACGCTACTAGGCCTTTGAGATTTCACATCCCAACTTATCTCATCCCTCAATCCACTAACGAAGTTACTCAGAAAATGGGACTTAGACCAATTTTCGACGAAGTTTGGCAACCTATCGAATTCCTACACATACGCTTCCAGATCTCCTTTCTGTTAAAGTTTAGACAGTATTCCCCCATAGTCTTGAAAGATAGGAGGTTCAAACCTTGTTATTAATTCTTCTAAGAATACTACCCACGAAATCTCAAGAATGCGATTTTTAATATGCCTACAAAACCATTGCACGACCCTTCCCCTCAAATTCGGCAAAGCATATTTCAATTTCTGAGCATCAAGAATCCCAAAAAATTCTAGATTTTGCTCAACACCACAAATCCATTCGGTTGGGTCTACATCATGGAAAATTGTGAACTCCGTCTTAAATGGAGCTTTAAATACAATTCCATTTTCACTACGACCTGTAGAATTAATAGAGTTGGGATTAGGATTGTTTACATCCGTGAAGGAGTTTTGATGAGGAGGATTCGGGAACATGGGAGGGTTGAGAGGTCATGAATTGGATTGCTGCTTCATCGCCATCATCGCATCCATCCTTGCTGTCATTGCTCTAAATTTCTCTTCCATATTGGTTGATAACGCCCCAACTCTCTCAGCTAGGTACCCATTCTGGATGTGAGCTGCTGCCATTTGACTTCTCAGATCTACGACCTCTCCTCCCAATGTCGTGCTCCCCTCGTCACGGCCATCGCCATCGATGTTATCTGCCTCTGATACCATATTGTTAGGATTTGGGTTGCAATTGGATCTTGCTTTGGTCATCAATGGTGATTGAGGAAGACTAAGGGTTTTAGAAGAAAGAATTTGGGGAAGAACTTATGATTTTTATTAATATCCCAAAAGAAATTACAGCTCATCATTTATATGGCGGGGATGCAGCGGTTTTGCTACAGGACAAAATACAATTTAACACATGCTCAGCTCACTAAAGATCTCCCCGCCACACTCCCCTTCAAATGAAAGAAGTGCGTACTGCATGTAAAAAAACAGATACAAGAACAAAAAAACTCATACAAGGAATAACAAGCAACATCAGCTATGCAGAGATGAGACTCTCACTACTTCGGCCACTCTGATGATCCCTGACATTCTCCTTTATTGGAATTCGATCCGACTCAAATCCAACTCAGACACCATTGTCGACTTCCCTGCGCCTCTTCTTTGCCATCAACCTCCATGCACCTCTTCCTGCACCGCAGCAACCGCCGCCACTAAGGTTTTGGACAAACTCTAGCCCCTCCTATTTCGGTCTCTAGATCTTGATCCACTTCAAAACGAAGTGGATCTGTCCCGTTCCAGCAACCCGACCTGGCTACAGCTTCCACCCGAACCCGCTCAGCCAACTGGATCCAACCCATTGTGTATCGATCAGTCCAATCGAACCCGGTCCACTTACAAAAAAATTGTTGCCAACTTAAAATTTAAATTAAAAGGAATCTTTTATCAAATTTTTCTTTTAAAAACGGTTGCCAAATGTGGAAAAATTGAATATATTGCATAATTTTAAAAAGAACAAATCTTTTGGCAATTTAAAAATTAATGGGCACGTGTTATTGCAAATGAGATTCTCTAGTTGGCTAACTATATGTAAAGAGTAATACTATACACACTATCTAGTGCACTACAATTTATACACTATCTAACATGGGATGTCCCATCATCAATGCCATATCAGCTGTTTTTATTATTGTTTTATAAAAAAATTAGTGCAGTTAATTGAACAATTACTGCAGTTAAAAAATTCGTGCAGTTAATTTATACACTGCATTTTTATTTTATTTTTATTAATAATACTAGCTGACGTGATAGTGATGACCAGGCACGCCACACCAGGTAGTGTATAAAATATAATGCACTATAACTAGTGGGGTAGCATTACTCATCTCGAATATTATAATAATCCCTAATATTATAATGAAAGAGCTGAGGTTATGTTATTTGTAGACAAACTGCAATTTATAAATAATCAACTATCTAATCTCAACCACTCATTTTTAAGTGGAAATTATATTAACCATCCATTTAGCTAAATGTCAAAAGTTCAAATTTATTTACGACATAATTATTTACAAAAGCGTCACTCATATAAAATAAAAATTAATACCACCAGGAGTAATTGTAAAGAGTATGGTAAAAATTTGAGATGGGTAAAAGGAGTTCTCAGGATCGATACCAGACAACGTCAGTCTTTACTTTAAAATAAAAAAATTAAAAAAATTAAAAAAATAAAAAAAATTAAAAAAAAAATCTTAAGATGTCCATCGCAAGTGCGGATTGCTAGTATGTAAAAGTGCAAAGGATGGAAAGGAAAGTCGCTTTCCCTCGGGGGTAGAGTGGTACTTATCAACTCGGTGTTGTCTAATCTGCCCATTTACTACATGTCGTTCTTTGAGCTGCCCAAGTCGGTGATCCAAAGGATTGACCGAATCCGAAAACGATTTCTCTGGAAAGGGGTGGACTCGAATAGGGGGGGATACCACCTGATCAAGTGGGATATTGCATGCATGAAGAAGAAACATGGAGGGCTGGGCATCATCGACTTGAGAGACATGAACCTTGCCCTACTGGAAAAATGGTCTTCCACCACATCGGGGAAGGATGGCAGGAGTTCATTCAACCATACTGTGACAGGGTAAAAATGGCCTGAGGCCCAACCAGGGCCCGATACAATTCCCACTCAGAAAGATAAAGATAGCAACCTAGTTCGGCTCCGAACCACTTCAGGGTCGGCGCCGAACCTCGTGTTTGCCCTCACGGCACTGGCCTCCTCGTACCGACGAGCCTCAGTAGCCCTCGGAGTCCGATCCGGGACAGTCCCACAGGCCGTCCCCCCTCTCTGGCGGGGCAGAAGGATGACCTGGCGCGGCCTAGGCCTTCTGATTCCCCCCCCAAGCACAGGAGACCCGCGATCAGCCACGTCAACTCCAAATACCGCCAAGGGTTTCGCCACGTCAGCCCTATACCACTCCTGGTATTGCCACGTCCGCCCTAAACCCCCTGGGCCTTCTGCCACGTCAGGCCCACGGGCTTTCGGATCCAGACCCGGCCCCCAAGTGGAACCAAACCCGGTTGGGATTCTCTATAAATACTAGACCCACACCCACCTTTTGAGGTAATGAATCTTTTGCCACTTAAATATACCTAGTTATTGCTACTCTCTCACAGAGACTGACTAGAGCGTCGGAGGGTCCGCCGCCGGGATAAACCCCGGTGTTTCAGGACTGTCTGCAGGTACACAAGACCTCGGATCCGACCCTTCCGATCCGAGCCTAGCCTTCAACATCTCTCCGAGCTCATCGTAGGTCCCAGAAGGTCAACCGAAGGTCGGCAGACGAGCGGCATTCTCCTTCAATACAAATTGAGTCCGAACTCACACCTGGTGCATCCACACGTCTCCCAGAAATAAACAGCATCACATACCTTAGGGGGAAAGGTACGAGAAGTTTAGGCTTCCGGGTAGGGTCTAGAGTCTCTCGCTTCTGAAAAGGGATTGCCAAAGCAAGCCGGCCTTTCAACTCAGCAGTTACATCGGCTATTGGTAATGGACGGTCCACCAGATTCTGGTGAGACACAAATGGTGTGGTGCCCAACCCTTAAGGAGACTTTTCTAGATTTGTATGAGAAAACAACTCACCCGAATGTATATGTGGCCAAGACATGGAAAAGGGGCAATTGGAAACCATCTTTTCGAGGACCTCTTAGCCCAGGATTACAGCAGCGACTGAATGAACTGCAAACACACATTACATCGCTGGGGACTAGAGACCAAAGGAGCTTTCACTGTTAGGTTTCTGTATCATCGCATTCACTATCGAGGATGTAGACCCAGTTGGGCACATGTGTTATGGAAAGTCAAAACGTCCCTTAAAGTAAGGATCTTCCTCTAGCTAGTGCTCAATAATGCAATCCTCACCAGAGAGAACCTTGCCTAAAGACAACCCCAGATCGAGACCAACTGTGTGTTCTGTAACGTACATACGGAGAATCTGAACCACCTTTTCATCCATTGCCAAAGGAGTAAGGCAACTATGGTAGAGGTATTACAGGCCTTAGGGACATGTGACTACCCCAACAAATACGAGGATTTGTGGGTTGGCCCAAAATTTACCTCTGTTCACCACGAAATTAAGGATGCTTGGTACATAGCCATTGCAACAACTACTTGGGTGTTATGGCTAGACAGAAATAATTTTTATTTTCGTGCTTCATGTAATAGTATTTCTCGTAATTTAACTCATATCATACATCTTATTTCATTTTGGGCCACAGCTGCTGCTACGGGAGCAAGAGGGAGGATTGCCAGAGTCTTCCACGTAGAGGAATTCGATGATGAGGAGGTCGAGTTTGGACCGACACTGAACTGAGGGGTAGGCGCCATTGATACTCCCATGGAATAGGATACAATTGGGAAACCCACAGTCCGCAACTAACGGTATTTTGTATTTTGTATTTTGTTTCGGTCTATTGTACCTTTGGTTGTACTTTGGTACTTCTGGTTAGACCCACCCCCCAGGGTATTGTTGGGGGGTTATGTTCTATTTTCTACACTGTTACTTTTTGTATTTTCTCCCGTTACGCCGGGGTTGTTTTATTAATCTCTTATTAATGAAACAGGGTGGCGTTATTCCACCTTTAACCTAAAAAAAAAAAGTGCAAAGGATGAAGAATAAAGGATTTCACCTTGATGGTACAAATAAAATGTTCGGTTTTCTAAACTTGAAAAACTATATATATACACACCCCTAATATCCAAATCACAACCGATTTACAATTAGCAGCGAAATATACCATAGTTGGTGGGGCGACAGTAGTACGGCAATTTTATAGTTTGGGCTCTACTTTGTCATATTCAGGTCAAAGTGAGGGATGCCTAGGATCTCTCTCATGTCAGAGGGCTTGGAGGGGGTGGTGGCGTTTGTTGAGCAGCATGGGAGAGGAAAGCCTTCATTGCGAGGTGGCAATGAGAGTCAACGAGGGTCAAGCGAGGGGATAAGAACCAAGACTCAATCTGTACAGGAAGTTGTCAGATAAGTGGAGTGTCTGCGGTCTCTCATATGGTGCTTGAAATTGATGTATAAGTCACTGCTAGAGGCGACGGAGGTGTTCGTGCGAGCGACGGAGCGGATAAACAGTGTACAAGCGAGAGACTGAGAGAGAGAATGAGCTCAAATTGGCACGAGAAATTGACTTTGACGAGATCGGCCGATCAGTATGATTAAATTTCGTTGTATTTTTGTTTGTTAGTTGGGGTGTATGAGTTCCATGACCCAGCCTGTTGGGATCTGAACTTCATAAGCTTTATTTTTTGTTGTATATTTTATTAAAGTAGTTTTACTGAAACGCGGGGATATTCAATCCACCGGTTAACGATAATAAAATTAAAAAAAAGAAAACCTATATATATTCCTTTTTATACAAAAGTATTATATCAAACTTTTTAAGAAAAACTGGCAATATTAAATAGAAGTTAGAAATTTAATAGGTCTAGCTTATATCTTCTAGCAATGGAAAAAATTCCAAAGAAACATTGATATAAGGAATTGCCAAAAAGAATTGTTAACCGATTATATATATATACAAAAACACCAACACACACACGCCCCACAAATCTTTATCTTATTTTCATATGTGCAGTTGGTCCTTATTCGTTAAACATACCTTTCTGTCAGTTTTGAGCATCCAGGCTTTTCCCATACCTTGAGATTTTGAGTAACTAGCTAGGCTAGCAAAGCTAGGCTAGCAACTAAGCTGCCTACCCGCTTCACTCCGTCATAAGATGTATTACACCGTAATCAAATTTAGCAATGTCTAAGTCTGCTTTATTATTAGTGATGTCAACGATCAGGTCCATTTCGAGCTAAGCACTAAACAAATAGGAGGTGTGATCTCAGGATTTAATGGCTTTCTGCGCCCCTCAACTTACTCGTAACAGATAAACAAGAAGAAGCTGCTAACAGCGAGGTGCCAACTAACCCTTGTCCCTCAGTCAATCAATGGGGCAAGTCGAGACGTGTCTTCTTTCTTTCAAGCAAGACGAGTTAGCTCCTTTCTCTAAAAGATGAATAGAACAACTTTCAAGGGTTCCTTATTGGCTTAGGGCCTGACTACTTACAAAGCGTTTGATGCCCTTAAAGAGGGCCTATAGTAAATCTGGAGTGTTCCCTAGCTCCCTAACTTGATTCTTTCTTTGCTTCCATCGCCTATAGTAAATCTGGAGTGTTCCCTAGCTTCCTAGCTTGATTCTTTCTTTGCTTCCATCGCTCAGTGCATCCGCACTACCGCCTCTGACAAACTTTCCGTCTCTCTTGCTCGATGTGCTCGTTACTAGTTTAGCTTTAGCTCGGTAAGCTCTTCAGCAAGTAATTAGTCCTCTTCGTTTGGTTTCTAAGCTAGGTGACCCGAACTTGGGGACTTAGTTTAGTTAGTAAGAGAGTAGGCAGGAAGGGAGGGCTAGGTTGGGAATAGATTGTAGTGAATTGTGGGAGTTTAGTTTCTAAGAAAAGCTATCTTCTCAAAGTCAAATCTACCAAAGAATGGAGTTCCAGCAAAACCCTTTATAAGGATGAGAACGGTAGTTCGGGAGTTTGCTCGAAAGAACTGGCGTACCAAGGGAGATCCTTCGATCACTCTGTCAGATCTATCCAAGGCACTTCTTTATCAAGCTCTCTAACATAGAAGATATGCACCAAAAAAGAATTGAGGGATTGATTGATGTTTACGGTTTTCTGTTGGAGTCATGATTTCTGTCTACGCAATAGTGATCCAATGCATGTGCCTATTTGGATATCGCGAGTTTGAGAGGGACAAATTCAACTGAAAAAGCAATATCATATAACACACAATACATTACATATATTGCATTTGAGATTCATAAACATATAGAACATATGAGTAACAAAATACAAACATATGTTAATATCTCCCTCAACAAACAAATGAACAGGTTAATATCAGATTGGGGTCAAATATTTAATGCCAGGACCAGAACCTATATACACGGTTCAGGTCCTAACAAGAAGACCGGAACTTTACCACAAAAACAGACATGAATTTGAGACCTGGTAAATATGCAGCTCAATATGAAGTCTGTGGCAGGACCCATATCGGTTTTGGATAACAGGTATAAGTCGAAGTAGCAGCCCGAATGATTATAACGAACAGTGTTTCTCATCAAACATGAGGCTCGAATGGTTCTAATATATTATTTTCAAGCTCAAATGATGTAGGTGCCATTGATTTCTTGCCCTATTTAGCAAGTAACTCGATGTAGGTGCCATTGATTTCTCGCCCTATTTTGCATGTAACTCACCAAAATATTGGTCTTGCTTATTTAATTTTGATACCGACGACAACAAGCTGAAGAACAACTTAAATAAACGTTAACATATCAACATACTAAGGGCCATGCATGCATGCATTATATAATTCCCGATAGACGTTGTGAGAAGTATATGCAATCCATAAGCCCTACATTTCAATATACCTCTCCTGCTTCATCCAATGAATCTTCTTTATCCTCCATTTCTCTTTCTAGTGTTTCTGATATCTACTACTTATCCCCATCCGGTAAAATCGAACACCTCGCAACAACTTCACCGACTTCACGTCGTTACTGGCCTTCAAAGACCAAGTAACCAACCCCTCCGGTATTCTGCCAGCAAATTGGACCACCAACACCTCATTCTGCAACTGGGTTGGCATAACATGCAGTCGACGCCATCAACGGGTATCGGCCCTCAACCTTAGCAGCGTTTTCCTCCATGGAAACATCTCCCCTTACCTCACCAACCTCTCATTCCTCTCCATTCTTGATCTCCATAATAACAGTCTCACCAGCACCATTCCCTACACCCTCAACAGGCTCCCTCTAGAAAGTTTAAGGCTTGACAATAACTTCCTAACAGGACCTGTTCTTTCCAACTTGTTCAATATGTCTTCGTTGCTCGAGATGTATTTGGACAACAATAATCTCTCAGGTTCTCTGCCTTCAAACAATAACCTTATTCAGATACCACAGATACAAACCATCAGTCTGGGGTTCAATCAACTGACTGGGCAAGTCCCTTCTGTTTTTGCTATGTGCTTGAATCTCAATCTCCTTTTTCTATCGGCCAATAATTTTACAGGAACTATATCTGCTGAGCTTGGCTATTTGCCGAAGCTTTAGGGGCTATTTTTGTCTGGTAACCCTCTGTCTGGCAAGATCCCAGGTTCATTCGGCAATCTCACAATGTTAACCATTCTCGAGCTTTGACCAAAACAATCTGGAAGGGGAAATTCCGAAGGAGTTAGAAAACCTACCTAACCTAATCAGTTTAACACTGAACTTCAATTACCTGACTGGTCCGATACCAATCTCACTCCTCAATGCCTCCATGATGACATATCTTGATTTTACTTCTAACAGGCCATCTGGTTCTGTACCCACTATTCTTGGAGAGTCTTGGCCACAGCTTGTAAATCTGAATTTGCAAGATAATTTTCTGACTGGTAGCCTCAACTTCATCACATCTCTTTCCAATTGCAAGGACTTGCAGATAGTTGGTTTCTCAAGAAACGAGTTTGCAAGTTTCTTTCCAGGCTCTGTTGGCAATCTTTCTGCGCATATGCAGTTTTTTGACTTTGGAAGAACAACATCAAGGGAAAGATTCCTACAAGTTTAGGTAATTTAAGCAGCCTTTTCGGCTTGAATATACAATATAATGAAATAACCGGAGAAATACCATCCACACTAGCAAGCTACAGAGGCTTCAGGCAATAGGGTTGGACTATAACAAAATAGAAGGGCCCATCCCATATGAGTTCGGTCTATTGGGAAGCTTGAACATAATGAGTATTGATGGGAACTACCTTTCTGGACCAATACCGGATTCACTGGGTAATATATCCAACCTACAATACTTGGGTCTCTCTGCCAACAAATTATCATCAGAAATTCTTCAGTCTATGGAAACTGGACCTTCTCAAACTGAATTTATCCCAAAATGGTCTATACGGCTCAATTCCCCCAGAAGCAGGAAGCCTGATATCATTAGACACATTGGATCTTTCAAGGAACCGATTTTCGGGTAATATCTCAAGTGCTCTAGGACAACTCCAGATGGTAAGAGGATTCAATCTATCTCATAACTCTTTCCACGGGCAGATTCCAGATTCATTTGGCAGAATGGTCGGCCTTGAGTATTTAAATCTGTCAAGAAATTCTCTTTCTGGCAACATACCCAAATCATAGGGAAATTTGCATCGCCTTGACAGTCTTCACGTCTCATTCAACGAGCTACAGGGTCAAATTCCAAAAGACCGGGTATTCTTAAACCTCACTACCCCACCAGGCCACCATCTTTAGAAGGGAACAAAGGACTTTGCGGTACACCTGCACTAGGTTTTCCACCTTGCCTCACAAATTTTGGTTCTCATTCCAGAAGAAGCCGAAATCATTTATTAAATTATATCCTCTTGGCTATTGCTGTCACTGTGGTTGTTTTTAGTTGCTTAATTCTTATATTTACTTTATGTTGGGGAAGAAAGAAGACATTGGCTCATATTGCTTCCCCACGTCTAGGTGACCA
The DNA here is from genome assembly GCA_017893485.1 of Hemerocallis citrina. Taxonomy (NCBI): domain Eukaryota; kingdom Viridiplantae; phylum Streptophyta; class Magnoliopsida; order Asparagales; family Asphodelaceae; genus Hemerocallis; species Hemerocallis citrina. The sequence continues at coordinate 288,281,104 of CM030360.1, read as the reverse complement.
TAGATTTAATTCATACCATGAGCTAGTTCTTGCAACTGAAAATTTTAACCCTACCAACTTACTGGGAAGGGGATATTTTGGTTCAGTCTTCAAAGGATGCCTTGATGATGGGTCCACGTTGCGGTAAAAGTATTGGATTTTAAAGCTGAAGGGGCCTTTCGAAGTTTTGATGCAGAATGTGAAGTACTACGCTCAGTTCGACACAGGAATCTCATCAAAATCAATAGTGTTTGTTCCAATTTGGACTTTAAGGCTCTAATACTCCCGCTTATGTCCAATAATAGCCTGGAGCAATGGTTATACTCCAAGAACTATTGCTTGAGTTTATTACAAAGGTTAAACATAATATGCGATGTGTCCTCAGCACTCGAGTACCTCCATCATAACCATTCCCATCTTGTACTCCACTGTGATATGAAGCCAAGCAACGTCTTGTTGGATGAAGAAATGGTCGCACATGTCGGGGACTTTGGTATTGCCAAATTGCTACTTGGGGATAGATCTATTGCATCAACAAGCCAACCTGGCACCATAGGTTACATTGCTCCAGGTAAGTACTTAAATTCAAAGCAAAAATAGTAGAATATTCAATTTAACTTTTGGTACATTGTAAGATTATCTCTACATGTCGCATTAACTTAAATTGACACTAACTGAAAAAATGTTACGTGGATTATATGTGCTAAAAATGTAGTCCATGTTGCGTAGAACAAGTTATGATACCAACTTTTCCGAACAAATAATTGCTCACTGTGTTTTTTGAACAGAGTATGGGTCAACAGGAACAGTATCAAAAATGGGGGATGTATATAATTTCGGGATACTTGTATTGGAAACATTCACTGGAAAGAAGCCTCTTCAAGCCATGTTTGATGGAGAATTAAGTATGAGAAAATGGATACACAATGCATTTCTCACTAGCAAAACAAATTCTACCGCATTGTTGGATATCATAGATCCAAATATTTGGGAAGATGGTTCTTATACTAGACAACCCAGAAAGCCTGATGGCCACACACAAGTGTATATCTTCTGTTATCGAATTAGGGTTGTTGTGTTCAAGCGACTCACCTAAAGAAAGAATTACAATGATCAATGCTGCCCCAATGCTGAAAAAGATAAAAGTGGAGTACTTGGTGCAGTTTCGTACTGCTTGAGCTGTCACTGCTCTTCTTAGGAGCCCTAGTGTTGTGCAAGTAGAACAAGTTACTCGTTTAAAGAATTGGTATGAAATGCTTGAATCTCACAATGTTTATATGCAAACTTTTCGAGAAATTATATGTGCAAATTTTGATCACCATGCAAGTGTTCTCTGTAGTAAACTTATAAAAACTACCTTGGTTTTTCATTTTCTGATATAATCAGGACCTTATTTTTGGACAATCAAAATAAAGGGGTACTAACAAAGAGTACCCAAGAGGTCGCTCATCTTAGTACTACTCCCCCTAGATTGCCCAAGCTTATTGTTTCATGCTTTATGAACAAATAAAGAGGTCGTAATCTTCCTTATGTTTACAATTATAATCCCCAAAGTGATTGTGGAGCTGACCATTGTTACAATGTAATATACCCCTTCTAAAAGATGAAATCTGTCATATTTGAAGAGTTCAATCTCATTTTAATTACTCTAGGAACAAGAAGAAAACCATTTAGACATTATTCATGACCTCAAAATATATTTATTTCAACACTTCTCAATGTGAGAAGCATACGAGTAGCACTGGTCACAGATTTACAAGTTAGCCTTGTTGAGGTTACATGACTGGTACATATATATTCATATATAATTATATTATTATGTTCTATATATATATATATACTAGGTTTGCCTGTGGACACGTGCCTACGACACGTCTTCAGAACGATGCAACATATGAAAAGCCCTATAAATAGTAAAATATACCATATAATTCTTGACAATTTCAAAAAGTGGGGGATACATTTACAATCAAGCATTTCAGATGCAAGAATATGAAACTTCCATCATGGAGTTTATGTAGCTCAAGTTTGATTAGTAAGACAACAATTAGTTGTAAATAAAAGTCCATGTTCCCAGCAGCATATGTTGAAAAATAATTATAAATGAGGTGTAAAATCTAACTTCTTAAAACTTTGAGGGAGCAAAATAATGAAATTTAACTTTTGAAGATATATTTGTTACTTTCAATGTAACTTTAGAAGTTGAAATTTACCCAAGTGAATATACATTTAAATTTTTCATTGCATTTGAAATCAATCAGAGAGCTCAGTGAAATTTTCTACATGAGCAATTTAAAAAATCATAGAAAATCTGAAAAATCCGGAAATCTAAATTATGGGTAGAAAGGGAGAGAGGGAGAGAGAAATCTGAAAAAGTGAAGAGAGGAAAGAGAGATAGTAATAAAGTGAGGATGAGTTTTGTTTTGGGGGGGAAAAATTAGTTTTGGGGAGAACTTTTGGGGAAATTTGTCTTTTGGGGAGATTGAATGTGACTCATTGATTTTGTTTCAATTGAAGAATAGTCACTTAATAGCTTTTTTTTTCAAATTGCCTTGTGATTTATTATATAGATAGACAAACTTCCGTTGTGCACTATCAATGGTGTGCACTCGGCCTTCGGGCCTCATATCGAAGATCCGAACCGTTCATATTGATCTACACGTCTAAATTAGTCTAAATATGTAAAATTAAGTCATTTGGAATTTATTTGTCCATACATTGAAGTGTTACAAAATTGTATGATTGAACCCATTTTTTTAATAATGACATGATGGATGGGCAAATGAATTTCAAATGACTTAATTTTAGATATTTAGACTAATTTAAACATGTAGATTAATGTGAACGGTTCAGATCGTTGATACGAAGGCCCGAAGGCCGAGTGTACACGGAGTGCACACACATGACCGCTTAGCAGTGCAGGTGTACAGGGGTCCAACAGAGAAGGGGACAGTTGAAAAGGTGTTGGCAGACCAGGTGCAATCGACCGCAACTTGGTATGGTCGACCGACAACGACTCAGGCTGTTATTTAGACTTTCGGATTTTGCGTCCAATAAGCTGTATTTGTGTTTATCTTTTAAGGGTTACTTGAGGACTATATAAGTGGTTGTAGACTCTAGGATTTGTATAAATAATTAGAGAAAATTGGTAAACCATTATCATTGTTCAACTTCAAGAGGGGTGTGTGCCAAGTGTTTCAAATGTGAGAGAGAGAGAGATTGAGAGTTGTATTTTTTTTGTAATCTTTGTATTTCTTGAAAATAAGAAGTATTGATTATCTATTCATATTATTGTGTTCTTGTGAGATCTTGCGATTGTTGTGGTGACTCGTTCCTAGTTTATCTAGTTCTTGGGAAGTTTCTGTTGCATGTGGTATGTATGTTCCGCTATTAGCACTACGAGTTGTGGCAGATTCTACAAATTCTACAACAGCAAATAACCCCTATTGTATTATGTCCGCAAACTGGACTACAAAAACCACCTTCTGCAACTGTAACTAGGTTGGCGTAACATGCCGTCAATGCCACGATGGGTCTCGGCCCTCAACCTTGGGTAGCTTTTTCCTTCATGGGAATATCTCGCCTTACCTCGCCAACCTCCCATTCCTCTCCGTTCTCGACTTCAAAAATAACAGTCTTACTGGCAGTCTGGCACCATTCCTGACACCCATAGCAAGCTCCCTAAGCTAAAATTTCTTAAGCTTAACACTAACAACTCCGTTACAGGACCTATTCCTTCCAACTTGTTCAACATAGCTTTGGAAGTCAAGAAAATGAGAGCGTGTACTTTTTCGAATAAGCCCTTCATACAACTTTTATATTGTGCGGAACTAATTTGTAAAAGAAAGAGAGTGAACAAGACCCAAAGGTAGAGGCCGAGAGGGGAGGGACCAAGGAAGTGTGCTTCTTGCGGATAAGTCCCCATGCAATATTCATATTTGTGGGAAAATTATTTGCAAAAAGATTATCAGTAAAGTAGGTATGTAAAGATTTTTAAGTAGTAAACTGCCTTGAGTACTGAAGGGGAAATCTGACTTTTCACATTAAAATAAATGCTGACAAGAGACTGCAGCAGAATAAGAAAAAACTATACATGGTGAACTGTATAGAATTGTTCAACTTATGCAGAAGAAGAACTGACTCGGGTATTCATCTTTTGCAGACTGGTTCACGGGAGTAGTCAGATAAGCGGCCAGAAACAAAGCATGGCAGTAGCTCAGAGTGCGTAGAGGTCGAGGTATCAGGCATGGATAGATACATAGAGATTCGAGACCAGACCCTGTCCTTGCAGGACATACAAAGTTTAAAAGGAGAGTTGATTGGCCAAAACCTCTTTGGTGCATAAGTCAGATGGAAGGACCATATATGAAAAGCCTGTCTGAAAGAGACTAACAAAGTTTGGTCATATGATGTTCTTCTTGTCAAATACATTATTACATTATTTTTATTAAAAAACTACTGAGTTCTTTTTAAAATTTGGACTAAAATTATCTGGGTAGACTTGATTCTTTTCACTTAAAACATATATAACTATATATATTCAACAAATGATGAAATAGTAATTGAGCCCTAAGAATTGTATCAGGATCCAATAAAGAACAGAAATATTTCTAGAAGTACCTGATTCCTTAAAACAACAGCTTTAATTAAATCTGGGAACTTCTTGTTGTAGACAAAAATCTGGGTCAGATCCGGATAAATTGTCGTATACTTGGATGAAATTACCACCCCCAAATTCTCCCCAACTGTGAGTAGAAAGGCATAACAAAGGAGTAGCCATCCACACTAATGCATGAGCAGCAATACTTTGGAGTATTCAAGTAAAACTATAATTCTTCCAATCACGCTATAGATCGTCCACTTTTGGGAAATTTTCCTTCCCCAGTACCTACAAAATAATCAATTCACTAGTAAACAAAAACACTCACGAAATGGCAATAAGTTATACCTCTTTAATAGAAAGTTAAATCATAAACATGAAGATTATGAACAACCAACATAAATAATTATACATCACCTTCACAAAGAAATTAAAAGATCCATATCAGGTAGTTGCACAGATATATAGTACTATAATCAGAACCAAGCTATATACATACGGATTGGGTCCAGGCCCTAACTCGGTTCCTTCACAAGAAGACCCGGACCTTACCCAAAATCGAACAGAACTGATTTGAGTCTAGGTATATACACAACTAGGGACTATTTGGATGACTGGATTTTTATTGTAGGGGAAAATAAATACAGGGGAGATGCACAAGCACTGTTCACGGGTTTGGATGGCTGGATTTAGATTCGCACTGCAGCTACTGTAACATTGCAACGCTAATACTGTAGTGCAATCTGAAATCCGAAAAAAACCTCTTGAACTCAGCGGAAAGCTAGTGTAGCAATTTTTTTAATTGTCTCTCTCATCTTTTTTTACACTATCCAATAAAATAATTCCACCTAATCCTCTATATTAAATTTCTCTCTCCTCTCTATCCTATCTATATAATAAAACACAAAGAAAGCTATCAAGTGGCTCTCATTCAATCTCCTCAAAATCAAAAGCCCAGATTGATTCTCACAAAACATATTTTTCCGCCCAAAATTTCAAACACCACAATTTCAAAACCCCCTCTTTCTCTTTCCCAAAATACCCCCTTCTCACTGTCTCTCTCTCTCTCTCACTGTCGCCCTCTCTCTTCCCGCTCTCTCTCTCTCCCCGCTCTCTCTCTCTATATCTCCAGCCGCCAAAACCCAAGTCCCATGTTCTCCTTCAACCTCCCGACGCCGTCTCTCGCTCACCTCCAGACTCCGAAACCCCCATCACCTCCATCTCTCTCTCCCCGCTCTCTCTCTCTCGCTCATCGATCCGCCCCACTTTCACCGTCTCTCTCTTCTTCGACTCACCGAACCCACCGTACCCACCCACCCACCAAACCCACCCACTTTAAGACGATGAAGATGCTTGTGGAAGGGTTGGTGAAGGAGGGGAAGGTGGAGAAGGGGAAGGAGATTGTGGGGAAGATGAAGGAGAGGTTTCCGAGTAATGAGGAGATGTGGAAAGAGGGTCGAAGATGGGTTCCCTCAATAAGGTATATTTGATAAGCTAGGATGAAGCTTCTTTTTGGCATTGTCCTGCTTTAATTCCTTGAAATTGTTTAGTGTTTAGGCATGATCTACACTGAATTTTACCCATATTGTCTGTTACAAATTTTCAATTTATTCTAAAATGCTGAAGATGCATATTAACATAAATCAAAAATAAATTGATTTTGTTTAGAATCCCATTCATATATAGAACTATAGATCCAAGTCCGGACTTAGTTTACTGTTGACAGGCAGATATCAGTTGATAATCTAGACAAACTACAATTATTTACTCCTTAATATGAGAAATGCCATAAGCTTCTGCCATAGGTAAGCTCACTAACTTGTGCGAAAATCACATAAAGACCCCAACATCTTTATGCACACTGTGGTAATAATTAACTATCATATCGAAATATATGAGACCTTGGTGTTGTGGAACGAGCTTACTAGGTTCTTTGCATACAGTACAAGATAGGATTCAATAAGATGGTCGCCGCTGATGGAAGAAACTACTAGCTGAGGATCTCCCTCTTTTTAGGCATTATGCTTATTAAACTCTTCCCGGAGTTTCTTGATATGATCCCTGGTCACATTCAGACAACAGTCACTGCAGTAAACAAGAATTTACCACCTGCACATGGAACTCTACTGCTGTCTTCTCTAATTAACAAGCTCAGCCGCAGCCACTTGGATAGACCGAGTGAACCGTAGAAGTTTAATTTTATCCAAATGAGTCCGGGTTCAACCATTTTATCGGCAGTTACCACACATCCCTCCATCAATATCCTTACATGGGATGGTCAATGAAGACTCTGTGCAGTACACTGATGACTGAACATGCAAAGAATTTATATGAAAATAATTTTTGTAGTAGATAACATTTTATTAGCAATCTATTATGGGGTTTGGTAATCCGTAAGTTCAAAATGTAGAATATGAACTTTAAATTCTGAGTACCTAGCACCTTTTTTGTCTTCTTTTAGTTCTGTATCAGTCACATATTTAAAATTGACATGAAAGATATATCATACCCGAGGAAGTGAGAAGTGGAAAGTATAGTGAAGAGGACAGAGCTTGCATGTCTTAAAGCAAAATAGTAATAGTAGTGGTAGTAGTAGTAGCAGCAGCACCACCTAGACATACATTGTTCAGCAAAATCTGGTCTATTATCATGGGGAGAGAGCTTGAGAGAAGATGTTCATTTCAAAGGACTAAAGGAGCAATAAAGTAACATAAAAACCATACATCTAGAGTTTGATTCTGGGATCAGAATCAGACGTGATCAACTACCTCGGTTCGAGAGTTCTAAGAATCCTCATATATATGAAAGCCCCAACTGCATTATACTACCTCCATCCCAAATTGACATTCCATTTTGCCATTTTTGGATGTCCAAGATTAACTGTCCACTTTGCAAATTAGTAACTTACAATACTCCTTATGATCTTTCTGCAGTCTTCGACATCTAATTAATTGTTGCATTCCATCTAGAAATTAATTATTGCATTCCATCTAGAATGATGAACTTCAGTGTCAGCCTTTGAATTTAATATTTATATTTCTTATAATGTTTCGTCGGAATTTGGTTTTGCAGAAATCAGGGAAGTACAAATCAGGTAGTCATAAGCAATGTTCTAAAAAGCGCTAGGCGGTAGTCGGGCGGCCGATGGAGGCCTAGCGCCTAGACCTTGTCATCGGAGATTAAGCGGCTAGGCGCTAGGCGGTTTTTTAAATTTATTTATTTATTTATTTATCGATCTTTTGGGTTTATTTTGTTGTTACCCCTTTTTACTCTTTATTGCTACTCATTCTTAGTTTCTTACTATCGAACTTTTTCTCCTTGCAATTGTAAGATGGGCTTCACATAGTCGAATCGGTGTATTATTGTATCGGTGAACATGAGGAATCTATCTTCTCCATATCCGATGTAAACCGAGGAGCTGCGATTTGGGGTGAAAGTGAAGAGCGCGATTTGGGGGTAAAAGTGAAGAGCGTGATTTAGGGTTTTTTACTTTTTTTTATTAGGAGGAGAAAATGAGAGCAGTGGGTTTTTTTTTACTTATTTTTAAAAAAAAAATTTACTTAAGGCCTAAGCGGGTCTAGTCCGCCTAGACCCGCCTAGACCGATTAAACGCCGCCTAGGTCCGATTTTAGCCGCCTAGAACTCATTTCCGATTTTCATAAACGCCTAGGCCCTAGTCGAGGCGTTGGGGGGCCGCCTAGCGCCTAGGCGCCGCCTAGGCCGCTTTTTAGAACACTGGTCATAAGAAATCTGTGCTTGGTCTTGCTTGGGATAAGGACTTCAGGTGATACATAAGTTTCGTGATCCAACTCTTCTAGGTTATACTATCTTTCTGCAGAGTCTAACTGATGCAATTGTGTTTGTCTTTAAGGAATGTCCTTGCCAGCGCTTGCACTGACAAGTCAGTCAAGGTTTGGGATTTTGGAAATGAGATATGTGTTGCGACAGCCAAGCACCATACAGACAAGGCAATTAGTTTCCTTCTACTTTACTTTTGAGATTCTGTTAATTTTTGCATTTCTACTTGGATAATTGTTTGCATTTCTACTTAAATTTGGACACATTTGGAGAATGCTGACTGATTATTAGACCAGTCAATTGTAATTACCTTGCCTTATGTTATGTGAGATGGACTTTGGATTTTACACATTAGTATGCATGTATGTCGGCCTTTGAACTATTCGGAATTTATTGACTGATCACTGATGTGTATTTATCCTGGATTCTCATTTGCATTTTGATTATTATAGATGTTTTACATACTTTTGTTGCATGAGCGTCAAGCTTCTCGGTTTCACCACTTCATGTGGGTTAGGATTAAAGTCTTTGTAGCGCCACCTCACATGTTTTCCTTAATTTATGTTGCTTATCAAAACATTATTTTCATTATGATGGTATCTGCATTTTTATTCAGTTCTCAGGAAACTTTCTTGGATTTTCTTGCAGTAATGATTATTGCTCTTGCTAATTCTAGCTACACAAAGTTGGGACTGGTGAATTTGTTTGACCTCTATTGCAGGTTCAAGCAGTAGCATGGAACCTGCATTCACCAGAATCACTTCTTAGTGGATCATTTGATCGATCAATTGTCCGTAAAGGATCATTATATATATCCTTGAGTACTATCTTCTGCTTCGTGGCAATTTTGGATACCCCACCTGTAATTAGTTACTTTAAGATTAATAATACTTGCATTTTAAATTGCCCAAACTTAATTACATGAAGTGTTGGGGAATGTCACATATTTCTAAGAAAAAAGTGTTGGTTCATAACGTTGGCTGCTAATTTAATTGAGAATTGTTTTCGTTCCTTTATATGGAAAAAATGGGCCTTTGCAGTTTGCTAATTTAATTGAGAATTGTTTTGGTCATGTTATGGAATCATGGTGCTAAATTGCTTTCCAAGATGTTTACGGCATGAGACGAGTATTCTTTGGGCTTTTTGGTGTATTGGTTATTTATTTAGTAGAGGATTGTTGAGAGTGAAGACAAGAAATCTCAAAAGAGATGCATTTTGTCTTTTAATTTAGAAACATCCCATTGGGTCTAAGAAAGAAGTGTTGGTTCGTAACGTTGGCTGCTAATTTAATTGAGAATTGTTTTGGTTCCTTTATATGGAAAAAAGGGACCTTTGCAGTTTGCACTTTATGTTTGCCCCATGTGTTGGGAAATTATGATTGTTCTCATTGATGTGCATTTGCAAATGTTATTATGTTAACTGTACCTGGGGAGGAACTATGTCAATGTAGGGTTTTAGAGAGAGATGCATTGTTAGTAGGTGCTAGATACAGGACTCAACTTCGGTATTGCTAAGTGTTAGTCTGGTATTTATTTGTTGTAGAAATAATAACGGCAACAACAGCAACATAGTTTTTGTTTAGAAATAGTTGTACGAATCTCTCTTCCATCCAACTTTATTAAACTTCTTTGTCACATTAATGACTACTGTACCTCTTTTAATTGCATGAATTCAAGTTCGTGCAAGTCTACCCTAATTCTACTTGCATTATTAACTACCTTCTATGTTTCGTGAATATCAGGTATATTTGAGCATCTCAGGTACATATACTATATTGCATAGGTTTTGTTGGATTTGTGTTAGATTGGTAGTTTGAGTTAGATGAAGTGAAATTGAGGATTGTTGTTTGTGTTAGATTGGTGTTTGTGTTAAATGACGTGAAATTGAAGATTGTTGTTTGTGTTTGCTCTCTCCGAGACAGTGCCCAGATCGTTACGCCTTTCGTGCGGGTCGGAACTTACCAAGATCTTTGGTCTTCCCCCGGATCCGGTGAAAAAAATCGGACGGCGAACAACCAGAGCCTATTACTCACTACATCAAAAAATTTCCATTAATGAAACCATGGAAATGAGAAACTATGCGTTTTTGGGATCTCCGCGCTCCCTGGTTAGAACCTCTAAGGGGTCCGTCCGGCCCGAGGAAACCTTTGCACGCCTCCGTTACCTTTTGGGAGGCCTACCGAGTATGAAGCTTTCATCGCAGGCCAACAAGCAGCAAGAACTTGTTTCAGTTGCATATCATAAGGAATTGTGCCCAGACTTCAAACAGTTTAGCTTTAACCATGCTAACAAAGAGGCATAGGAGGGGCTCCCATTTCGCATAATCAAGATGTTGTGGGGGATAAACAAAACACCCATAAAATCAAAGAAGATGCCATTCGTTTGATGAGAAATAAAAAGGAATATCGAAAATTCGCGTCTCTCTAAAATTGCAGTCATGGTAAAATCAAGATCGTTGAAGTGACTAATTCCTGGAAATAGTAGGCGTTGAGGACAAATAAATCGTCGAACCAATCATAGACTTTATTGAGATGGGTAATCCAAGAGGACCCCCCCCTCTCCGACAAGTGAGGCCGAAGAGCCCCTGGTGTGCCCTAGGTTTTTTTCTTCAAGTGTGGAAACCGCAGGTTTTCAGTTATGGTGAACGGGTAAATGTGTGTTTGTGTTAAATGAAGGTAATTTGCAATCTGGGGTTTGAATGCAAAGATATGGCCTTTTGGATTGCTATTTGTTTCATACTTGGGTGAAATTTTGATTACCCGTTTCATTTTGTTAGATTTAGTTCCCATGTCGAGATTGCAGCTTGAGTTTTATTTTTCGCAATAATAGAATAAAACCCGTTTGCAGCTTGAAGGTGAAGTCATCCCTCCATATCATCCCCCCTTAGTCAATCTTTCCTTCATCGATAACTTCTTAGTATAGAAGCTCTACCCTGAAGTTTGAACTTGAGTTGCGACCGAATCAAATGTTTTTAGTCTTTTGCCGGTGAAGCCCTCCGCTAAAAAAATTGTATTAGGCTTACATTTATTGAGTCAAGCATATATTTTCAATTGATATGCAACTCGGTACCCATGGAGAAGGAGACAACATGAACTGTGTCTCATAATGATATTTTTAGCACAAAGCTGATGACAAATGATCCTGCAAGATATAAACCAATAAACAACTTAATTCAGAATACATCAATGTCCATTTCCAAATACACATCTATATAGATCATTCTTCACGAAGACGTGCATATATTAAACTTTTTATTGGGCTTTTTATATGCTGCATCGTTCACGGTAACGTGCCGTAGGCACGTGTCCATGGGCAAACCTAGTACTACAATAAAACTACATCTAAACAAAACACTTTTTTGGAACTCATTCTCACAAATTTAGATTTCTTTTCTCTACAACCAACCAAACACCCCCTAAATAGAAATCTAAAGCTGGTGCCAGATTTGTTATCAACAACAGGTCAAAACAAAAGCCTAATGATTATAGCTACAGGTGTCCCATCAACCAATAGCCTCAAATAGATCTCAATATCTTTGACAAACTCAAATAATGGGGATGCCATTGATTCCTCGACCTATAGCAAGTAGTAACACCCCAAATTATTGCTCTTGCTAATTTAATTTTGATACTGACATTGAGCAGAAACCCAACTTAGATAAATGTATGTATCTCAACATACTAATGGTCATTCATTTGTGCATTATATAATCCCCTCGACATAGTGAGAAGTATATGCACTCCATAACCTTCATTTCAACATATTCCTCTCCTGCTTTAGTATTGGATCCCTTCATCCTCCATTTCTCTTCCTAGTTTTTTCTATTAATCTCTACCACTTATCCTACCCCAGAAAAAATCAGCAATTCCACACAACAACTTGACAGACTTCGACTCTCTATTGGCCTTCAAAGACCATGCAGCTGAACCCTTTAGTATTCTGTCTGCAAACTAGACCACCAACACCTCCTTCTGTAAATGGGTTGGCATCACCTGTAGCCAACGTCACCAAAGAGTCTCGGCGCTCAACCTTTAGTGCCTTTCGCATTCATGGATATATCTCTCCTCACCTCACAAACCTCCTCCAAAATACCAGTCTCACTGGTACCATTCCTAACACCCTCGGCAAGCTCTACAGACTTGAAAAAGTTTTGCTTGGTTCAAACTTCCTATCAGGTCGTACTCCTTCCAACTTGTTCAACATATCTTCGTTGCAATGGCTGTATTTGAACAACAATGATCTTTCAGGTTCTCTCCCTTCAAATAGTAGCCTTTTTATGCTCCCTCAGATCCAAAGAATCATTCTGCAAGACAATCAACTCACTGGCCGAATCCCTTCAGTCCTTGTTATGTGCTTGGATCTCCAGAATCTTTCTTTATCACAGGAACTCTAACAGCCCAGCTTGGCTACTTGAAAAATCTTAGACTATTATATTTGTCTTATAACCTTCTGTATGGAAAGATCCCATCTTCTTTCGGCCATCTCACAATGTTGACTGATCTCGAGCTTACCCAAAACAATTTGGAAGGAGAAATTGAAATCTACCAAACCTAATACCGACGTCACGCCGATACCGATGTCACTCCTAAATGAATCAATGATTGCATATCTTGAATTTACCTCTAATAAACTCTCTGGATCTGTACCAACTACCCACGGAGAATCTTGGCCAAACCTTGTAAATTTTGAATTTGAAGCTAACTTACTGACTAGTAGCCTCGACTTCATCACGCCTCTTTCCAATTGCAAATACTTTGAACAGCTTAGCTTGTCAAGAATACATCTTATATGTTGGACGTTTCCACTTCTCAAAGACTTCTTGGAACAAATAATTAATATTTTTTAAAAACATTTTCATTTTTAAAACTAATTAATTCTAATTACTTGCATACACCTCCTATGATTACTACATGGTGGTTATCAGCTAAGGTTTAACTCAAAATAAACAAATTAAATACAAAGAAACCACTCGCAGTGTGAACAAATAATACTATTCTAACTACAGAGTGTGTATAGGAGTGAACTAGTGGCCTCTAGTCTTGCACATGTCCTGCACATGCATTATGCACATATTATAAAGTATAATGCAAACTAGTGGCAGACGTAGAAATCTAACTCAATATACGCGTAACTAAATAATAATATTTAAGTTCAAGCATGCAATACTTGTAAAGAAAAGGCAAAGATAAATGAGCACATATGTTGCACATGTTTTTATTATTTTCAAGTAATCTAGAAAATTGTCATTATTATTTAACTATGAAACATATATTGATGTCAATTATTTTTCTATGGTAAGAAAGAGAAGACACATATATGTACGATTTCACACACTAAAATTTGAACCTCTACCCTCATGTAAAAAACTAGAACACCCTAACCAACAGCGTAGGCTGATTTTCTTTTGTGAATAAATTAACATATAATAAAATATATCTTAAAACTTCATGCATACATCTTAAGGAAGTTCCAGACCGAGGGTGGGTCACCGCCTATCAAGGGACTGTGTAAGTCTGCCACTCCTACAAGTACTTGCACGTGTCTTGTCCATATTAATTGGAACTCATTACTGAACCACCTCTTCCAAACAATTTATTTTTGACCATATGTCCTGAAACAGCATATGGATCTACAGGAACTGTATCAAGAATGGTGATGTATATAGTTTTGGGATTCTTCTATAGGAAACATTCACTATAAAGAGGCCTACTGAGGCCATGTTTGACGGAGAATCAAGTTTCAGCAAACGGTTCCGCAAAGCATTTCACTAGCAAAACAAATCACAATGCAATGAAGGATATTTTCGAGAAAAAAAAAATTGGAAAGATGGCTCTCGCACTAGAGAACCACCAGAAACCCTAACTGCCATGCAAGGTTTTATATCATCTATCATTGAATTGGGATTGTTGTGTTCAAGCGACTCACCTGAAGAAAGAATTTCAATGGTCGATGTAGTCCCCCAACTGAAAAAGGTAAAAGTGGAGTACTTGGCACAGTTTCCTAGTGCCTGAGCCATTAATTGGTCAGTCTTTAGTTGGATAATAGGTTTGTAATCAACTCATATATTTCTACCTTGATGCTTTAGAAGTTATTTCAGCTCTTTATAATCAATTGTATTATCCCATGGTGGGAAAAGAACCATAATTTTACTCTTGCAAATCAAAGAAATGGAGAAAAGGAAAGAAAGCTAGTAAATTTGTGTATATTACAGGAAATAAAAAAAAAATTAACAAGAAATTTATCATGAAAGAGCCAAAAAGAACAAATCTCTTTCTATTGGAAAAGGAATATAAATCCAATAAAATTACACCTGATAGGGTTGATATACAGTATGGAATGGCAATTGTCAGAGATGTATAGAGCTGATAATGGATGAAGATACACAGATAGAGTAGGCGAAAGAGGTGAGAGATCCATGAACCAATTCGTATTCTATAGACATGTTACATGAAAATCAAGGTGAACAGTGTGGACTGCCCTGAGTGATTACAATCATCTCTAATATTATAATGGGAGAAGACCTTAGTGTCATTTGTCAATCTACCAACCCGTGCATTGCACGTGCATAACTAATATGAAGGAGGTCTCAAGTTCGAGTTCTCACTACGTCAAATTTTTTTACTTTAATTTTTTTAATATATTAATTGTGCATGACACGTGTAAATTACTATCTATCTATCTATAATATAATTTATAATAACAATTATAATGGAAGAGATGGAGTTGTAAACCTACCTACTTACGTGCAACACACGTGCAACTCCAACTCTCCCATTAATATGTGCATCGCACGTGTATATTACTAGTTCTATATGAGGGGAATGACCCCCCCTGTAGATATCAGAAACTGCTTTCCTATGATATATATCAGAACAAGAGAATTTGCAGTGGACATGTTTTTTCTTTATAGTTAGTCATTAGGAGGCTCACTGGTTATCATCGATTTCAGTGTTGTATACAAATAGTATGACTAACAGATATAAAAAGGCACGTGAAATATACATGTTAGAGTCCCAAAGGAAGGCAACTAATCTGTTCTACAGTAGTATAGATTTCAGTGTAGATGAAAATTAATCTCTTGCATTATTACATGTATTAGCATATTCATCTCAATGTCTGTGTTATAATAAAAATACTGAGAAGAAAATACAAATTGTATTTGAAAATATTTGGACAAAACATAGGATGAATATTAGAAAACTTAAGTATTTAATTTAAGTAACATAAACAAATCTCTAATTTCAGATTCTGATATCTACTTTTATAACCCATACCCAATCCATTAAGCTAAAGATATATCCTAGAAATTCCTAGACATAACTTGGATCCAATATGGATTGGATATTTGGCTATCGGGTAAAATTGCCCTCCAAATCCCACCCCCCCCCCCCCCACCCTGCGTGCCAGACAAGGCAAAAGGAGCAGAGGTGACTGACGATGCATCTACACTAACCCATCTCCGTTATGTAAGCTTAATACTTGTTTAATACAAGATTGTTTACAGTCTCATAGTGTAAGTTTAACAGTATAGAACCAAGGATACATAATAATGTAACTGAGAAGGAACAGTCAGAAGTTACAACAATGAAAAGACATTTGTATAAGAGACCGTACCAAATATGTTTAGAGATAAAAGATAATCATCTGGAATCTAAATTGACATTTCATCTGAATGATGAAAATTGTTACAACGGCATATAAAACATATGTATATTTTAAAGATGGCCCACAGAATCAATGAACTAATTCAAATTTCCATATGATCGATGTGCCAATTTAGTTTACAAAATATTAGTATGCACTATGCACACCTAGAAATTATCAAAAATAATAATAAGAAGAAATATTTCAGAAAATTAATTAATGATGAAGATTCACCTACTCTACAAGGCTTAGCGAAGCTGTCCGTACCTTCTGCCAGTCTTAACATGATTCTACAAGCGCCAATTGCCAAAAATAACCGAATCAGATTGCAATTTGAAATTCTGAACTGGGATAAGTATTGTAGAGTTTTCCAAACAAATCAAAAAGTACTCGCATGAGATTTGAAGCTTGGATAGCCCTGGAGATAGTAATCAAAATTGCTGGCAACAGAATGTGCATCACTACAACGGCAAGCTATTTGTCCTACACAGCAATCATAGAGCGTTAATCAATAGTTGGGGTTATATATGCTTCGAGGCTATAAATGTTTGATATTACAGTGTATTGGTTGTAATCTATAGTTCGTGCAAGGAAAACATACCTCAAAATTGATATATGTATTTTCCTCTTTTTTTACTAGTGGCAATACAGGGGGCTGCAACATCTTCCATTAATTATCACAGTTTCTGAGAGGATCTAGAGACCTCCTGTTTAAAATGCACGTTAAAATAGGAAGAGGAGGTTGATGATAACATTTAACAAAGCTGCAAGATACACAAATAGCATAAAAAATAAAAGATGAATATGCATTCATGGCAGGTTTTCTTTTTTCTTTATCACACAGAGACAGTCTTCTATCAGCGTGTAGGTTATTGAAAACATTGAGCGGAATAGTAAGATACACATATAGGCATATAGCCCATATATCATATAAAATAAAAGATGAATATGCATTCCTGGCAGTTTTCTTTTTTTTCCTTATCAGGCACAAACTCTCTCTCTCTCCCTCACACGCGCACGCGCACGCACACGCACTCACACAGAAATTTTCATAAATTTCCAATAGTGTTCTATTTTATGAGGCTAATGCCTTTTTATAATTCAAACCTTTGTGATATGCTTTGAAAAATAAATGCGTACGGTAAAGTGAATTTTGCCTGTCTCCAACAACTGCTGACGTCCAAACTAATGTCTCATTTGAAAAAGGGAAAGATATACAAAATTGAAAGGAATTCAAAAGATGTCGCTTAAATGATAAGTATGAAACATTATATTGTGGTTAAACTAGCAACCATCTGTAGTATATATTATCACTTTATTTTCAATCAAATTTAAAAATCCACCACCCAGAAAATACAGTCCGTCGTGTATGATCTACATCATCAAATCTACTTACAAACAAAATTTCAACTGAACCTGAAGAATTTTTGCTGTCCATCATGCAATGACAGGTCGACATTTTAAAAAGAGTTAAAAATCACACAATTTTGTGTTTGCATGATGCGCAGTTGAAAATCGTCACATTCCTTTGAAATTTTGTGCATATGTAGTTTTTTGTTGATGTTGATCATATGTAGTGTGGACTTTCATTTTGAATGTTCAATATTTAAAATTAAATGAAAAACATAAATGATAGTGATATTATCAACAGTAATCCAGCTCAACGCATACTATATACACATACATTCATATATGTGTGTGTATCTATTCCATTGTTCTTGTATGTGAAGAACGTTTCATAATGACATATATGGTTTCAGAACTTGGTATCGCTGCCGTTTACCGGTATTATCGAACGTACCAAGAATATCGCTAGGCAAATTCCCAATCAGACTCAGGCAATGCATCTCGGAGTCAGTGAATATTTGACACCATTGTTTCAACACAACCTAAGACATCCCTAACATGAGATAGGCATCATAAATGCACATTATGTACTTTCAAATTTTGTTCTTTACTTGACTAATTAATTTACCATATTGATTGATATTTTAATTTACATTTTTTCTATTATTAATAGTATACTTTTTTATCATTATGAATGTGTTGCTGTGTATGAAGTTTATTCAAACAATTGACTTTGGGGCATTTTTTCGGTTGTGTAAGACCATAGATCTTAATCATCAATTAGCATTTGAAACTGTATAATAAATACAAAAAATGTAAACCGTTGAGAATTATAAAAATATTCTTGCGGATAAAGAAACTTTAGAAATTTTTTAGAACTTAAAAATGATAATATATCAGCCGATTAACTTGTTTATGCATTTTTTGTCGCTTAATATATTTAATATGACAACCCTTGCAGTATGAGAAGTAACTTGAATTGATTTGACTATCTCTCTTTACAGTGTACTACGGAAAAGCTTGTGAATTAGATATCTTCTTTAACCATCCTTAACCTTAGAGACAAGAGTGAAAGGGTACTATGAGTTGGAAAGCTTGACCTGTAAAACAAAAGCACTTCAGGATCGAATATTCAAGCTTCTGAACTTAAGGTTTTCTAACAAAAGTTAGATTGCACTTCAAAACTAGTATCTAGAATTTGTTTAATGATAATCCTATTTTTATACAAAAAAAAATATTTAGCAACATATTGATATTGGTTCCTTGTAAGAACTTATATAATATTAGTTATGTCGCGCAGACATGAAGTTAGTACGCTTGTCTGTCATAGAGCAACACTACATGGACAATGGAAAACTATTCTCAAACATATCATGTCTTCAATTCTATAATAAGTATTTTAATATTGGATACTTCTTGGACAATTATAAAACACTTACTGCACATACCCTACAATTTCAAACGTTTTTCCACAATGATTATCATCAAGATGAATATATCCATTCATTCATATATTATCAACATCACTGAGCTTATTCCATCAAAATGTTGTTTGTTACATAGCAGAAAATTTGATGGAAGAGACGAAAAAATTAATTTCAATTATATATGAGGAAACATGGTATTGTAGTTTTATTTAGTAACTGAGAAAGTACCTGATAATTCCTCAAACACAATCAATCCGAGCTATTCAGCAGTTTTAGTTTGGACTCCAAACCGAAAAATTTCAAACCTGAGAGCACTAAGCTAGAAGTGATCTTCTTCAGGTGCTCATTGAGCATCTCCTCATACAAAATATAACTAGCTTCTGAAAGATGATTTCGATCCTTCATAACTAGAAGGACTTTTCTTGCTTCTTCTGACCTAGCATGTTTACAAAAACCATGAATGACTGCACAATATATGATATCCTCCAAAGGGTAACCCTCTCCCATCATCTCATCTAAAACTTCCAGAACCTTCTCAGGTTTACGTGACCTACATACATTGAGAATAGTCAATGTATACTTGAACTCCATAGGTCCATTTGTCACATTCCCTAAACAATCCTTCACTAGTGTGATCGCTGGATCAATCTCCCCAATCTTACACAACCCTTTCACAAGAGAGTAATAAGCTTCAATTCTAGGTGTCCAAGACATCTCCTTCATCTTATTATAACATGAGCATGCCTCTATCACATCTCCGACATCTACATAGCAAGGAATTATGAGACTATAAGTACAAGAATCTGGCTCCAAATCTTCCGAGCTTTTCATTTCCTCAAAGAGCACCAACGCTCTCCTTCCTTTTGTACACTTGTGAAGAGCCTCCACAAGAATATTATAGACTGCAACACTGCAATAGCCTTTTCCTTTCAATGCTTCAAACACCTCCATAGCCTTTAACTCCCTCTCCTTCTTCTCTACAACAAAGGTCTTAAAGAAGTTGGCCAAATGATCCATTACAGGCAAACCTAAATCCCCAATGCGACTAATCAATCCAAAAAACCTATCCATATCATCAGGATCAGCAAGAGCAACCATCAACGGTGTCACCGTTTCAAAGCTGGGAGTAAGCCCCTCCGAAATAACAACTTGAAAAATCTTGTAAGCCTTCTCAACCCCATTCCTATCCTCACATAATCCCCCAATCAAACAATCATAAATCCCCAAATCCGGCCGATATCCATCCCCCACCATCTCCTTCAAAACCCTACACCCTTCCTCAACCTCCCCTCGCTTCACAAACCCTCGCACCAAATCACCATACACCGACCTATCAATCAAAAACCCTTTCCTCTTCATCTCTCTAAACAACTCCAAACCTTTCTCCACCCTGCCAACCTCGCAAAGCCCAGAAACCATCGTCGCATATGCCATCGCATCCCCCTCAACCCTGTCCCTCTTCATCTCCTCCCAAACCGTCAAACACCCATCCATATCCCGCCCCTCCTCCGCCAACACCTTCACCATCGCCGTATACGCAAACACGTCCGGCTTACAAACCTCCCTCCTCATTTTTTTCAACAACCCAATCGCCTCATCCACCCTCCCTTCCTTACAAAGCCCTTTCATTAATATAGTAAACGTGATCGCCTCCTCTTTCAGCCCATCAGCAAGCAGATCCTGGTAGACGAGCATTGCAAGATCGATGTGATTGGACTTAATCAACCCATCAAGAATCCGATTGTAGAGGAATAATCTCGGGCGGATGCTGAACTCGGCGCGGAACTTGGAGTAGACGTGGTAGAGGCGGAGGCCGCGGCGGGTTTGGGAGTGGAATCTCACGAGGATCTCGAGCTGCTTCTCGGACGGGGGTTTGCCGAGGGAGAGCATAAGGGTGGGGACGTGGTCGGCGGCGCGGTGGAGGTTGGAGCGGTGGAGGGAGTAGGAGAGGGAGTTGAAGAGGGAGAAGGGGAGGGTGGACTTCTTGTTTTGGCGGGAAATGGCGAAGTGGAAGAGGCGGGTGAGGAGGGGAGGGGGGAGGAGGGGGTGAGGGGGGGAGAGGCGGAGGATCTCGGAGATGACGTCAGGGGGGATGTGGCGGAGCTTGGAGAGGTCGGAGGTGACGGCGGGGGACCAGCGGCCGCGGTGGCGGAGGAGGGAGTCGAGGATGTAGCGGGCGATGGGGGAGAGTTTGGAGTGTGAAGGGGGTGGGGGTTTGGGTGGGGTTTGGGTAGGGTTCTGTGGGTCCCAGTGTCGGAAGTCGATGGGTTTGGGGAGTGGGTGTGGGTGTGGGTGTGGGTGTGGGTGTGGGTGTGGATTAGGGCGGTGGGTGAAGTGGCCGCCATGGACGACGGGGCGGTTTTGGGAGGGTTTGCGGTGGCCGTAGTAGAAGGTCAGCTTTTTCGGCGGCATTTTGTTTTATTTTTTATTGTTTTTCCTTTTTCCTTCTTTTCTTCGCCATTCAGGCAGTGGTGCAGCTGGGTTTTTTTTGCCGTACTGGGCCACTTTTTGAAACTATTTGCGATTTTAGATCACTTCCCGAATTATTAACATTTTTGGCTAGCCAGTGCCATGTCAGCAGCGGCCTCTTCATAGCGACCAACACATTGTACTTCCACACTTGGCAGATTATATAGGATAAACCACTTGGTGTATCTGAGGTCGCTATTGTCAATAGCGTCCTCATCTAACTAAGGTCGCTATTCCCAATAGCGATCTCAGGTGGGCCTAAAAGCGATTGGGCCAACTTGCGGTCGTTATTGGGAATAGCGACCTTGGTTATACGAGGCCGCTATTGACAATAGCGACCTCAGTTACACCAAGTCATGTCCATTATACAATATCCTCTCTATAAGCTGACAAGTGTGGGAGGTCACTATGAAGAGACCGCTATTCTCAATAGCGGTCGCTGCTGACGTGACACTGGCTAGCCAAAAATGCTAAGAGTTTGTGAACTGACCTAAAATTACAAATAGTTTCAAAAAGTGGCCTAGTACCGCAAAAAAATCTGCAACTGGTGCTCCAAACCTAGTTAATTAGCGATTTTGTCTTTTTGTTTTTAATTTACAAAAATGGCCTAATTTCAAAAGTAAATAAACTAATAAAGGCTAGTTTATAAATAAACTTATATACTTTCTTCATTATAAGAGCATCCACAATCGTTGAGAGTCAAAATATGCATAAATGAATAAATGAATATAGCAAAATTTCGTTTTGCTGCAGTCGTTGAATGCTATTTTTAGCTTTTTACATTAAAATAATAACAGACGGTGCTTCATGCGCCGTCGGAGAGGAAAAAAAATTTTAAAACATTTTAAAACGATGGGACGGCCGTCGGAGAAAAAAAAATTATAAAAAAAGGTGCGACGGCAATTTAAGTGCCGTCCGAGGGAAAAATTCGTCCTCGAAGTGCAAATAAAAAATTACAAAAAAATATTTAAAATACAAAAAAATTACATAAATTACGAAAAAATTACAAAAATTACAAAAAAATTACAAGAATTACAAAAAAATTTAACAAAATTTGCAAAAAACTCCCTAGAGGGTGGGACGGCACTTCAAGTGCCGTCCAAGGGAGAGGTGGGTTTTTTGGGTTTTTTTTATAAGGAAATTATTTTTTTTTTGGAGGGACGGCACTTCGAGTCCCGTCCGACCATTAAAAAAATATTTTATTTTGTGACGGCATTTCATCCGACCATTAAAAAAAATATTTTTTTTTGGTACGACGGCACTTCAAGCTCCGTTTCTCATTTATCCATATTTCTCATATTCATTCTCATTTATAGCAATCTCCTGTAGCGAAATATAATATGCATATTTGGCCAACGACTGCAGCGCAGTTTTTGACCAAATATGCATATTATGCATATTTAGCAAACGACTATGTATGCTCTAATATTTTCTATAGGATGTGTGGCTTTTTTTGTAATTTTAATTTTTTTTTAAAACATTTTTTATTTATTCTACCTAATTAATTATGTTGACTATTTAAATTGTACTAATTTTTTTTAGAAAACTAGGTAATAGTTACGTGTGATAGGGTAAAAATGGCCTGAGGCCCAACCAGGGCCCAATACAATTCTCACTCGAAAAGGTAAAAATAGCTATCTAGCTCGGCCCCGAACCACTTCAGGGTCGGCGCCGAACCTCCTGTTTGCCCTCACAGTACTGGCCTCCTCGTGCCGACGAGCCTTGGTAGTCCTCGGAGTCCGACCCGTGACAGTACCACAGGCTGTCCCCCCTCTCCGGCGAAGCAGAAGGATGACCTGGCGCAGCCTAGGCCCTCCGATTCCCTCCCGAAACGCAGGAGACCCACGATCAGCCACGTCAACTCCAAATACCGCCAAGGGTTTCGCCACGTCAGCCCTATACCACTCCTGGTACCACGTCCGCCCTAAACCCCCTGGGCCTTCTGCCACGTCAGGCCCACGGGCTTTCGGATCCAGACCCGGCCCCCAAGTGGAACCAAACCCGGTTGGGATTCTCTATAAATACTAGACCCACACCCACCTTTTGAGGTAATGAATCTTTTGCCACTTAAATATACCTAGTTATTGCTACTCTCTCACAGAGACTGACTAGAGCGTCGGAGGGTCCGCCGCCGGGATAAACCCCGGTGTTTCAGGACCGTCTGCAGGTACACAAGACCTCGGATCCGACCCTTCCGATCTGAGCCTAGCCTTCAACATCTCTCCGAGCTCATCGTAGGTCCCAGAAGGTCAACCGAAGGTCGGCAGACGAGCGGCATTCTCCTTCAATACAAATTGAGTCCGAACTCACACCTGGTGCATCCACACGTCTCCCAGAAATAAACAGCATCAGGTTGGCACCGTCTGTGGGAACAACTGCTCCAGAAGCCGATCCGATCCAGACCCTCAAAAGACCTCGACAGCCGAACCCTCATGGCCTCCAAAGGCAAGGGGGCTGCTTCCTCCGTCAACCAACGGGACTCGCCCCCACCCACTGATAAAGCCAGGCCACGCACGTCGAAACACAAGGCTCCCCCTCGGGAGTCCCAAAGGAGCGTCGGCCGGCCAGCCCAGCCCGACCTCTGGGGAGTAATCCTCAACCGCAAGATTACCCACAGCAGGGGAAGGGCCGCTTCCAACCCGGCCCCGAACCATCCGAGGCAGACCCACAGGGATGACGGCCCACGGGGTCGGCAAGGTGATAGGAACCGGGGATTATCAACCCCGAACCCTAACCCAAACCGCACCTAGGGTCAGGATCCCGAATCCGAGGTATCCATGGATACGCCATTCACCCTACACTACATCCACGGGGGGCCGGTAGGGGGAGAATCCGATACTTCCCAAAGAACCTTCACCCAGGAGACGAACGCTATTCAGTACAGCCCCTCTCCCGAGCTACAACCGCGGCCAGTCTCCTTCTCAGGAGAGGACCCCGAAGGAGTTCACCTACCCCACTGCGATGCCCTCGTCGTCAGCCTCCACATGGCCAATTGTGAGGTTCGCCGAATCCTTGTTGACAACGGCAACTCGGTAAATATTCTCTTCCTCAGAACCTTCGAAAGTCTCAGATTATCCAGAGGGAAACTCAAACCAGCAGGATGCACGTTGCTCAAATTTTCGGGCGTCCCGGTCGTAGTGGAGGGAATTATTACCCTCGACGTCACCGCTGGATCGGCCCCTGTCAAGAGGACCGAGTCCTTGGATTTCATGGTCATCCACGTCAAGGCGGCCTACAACGCCATCCTCGGCCGGCCCGGGCTAAACTCCCTCCAGGCGATACCTTCGGCCCACCATCTGAAACTCAAATTCCCCCCCCAAGGGGTCAGCGTCGTCCGAGACAGCATCGAAGCAGCACGGTCATGTTGCGTTGCCACCGGGGGAGGGGGCATACTCCCCCTCAATGCCGTTGAACTCGAACCCGAGAGAGACGGCCCCGCTCCCGAGCCCGTTGACGAACTGGAGGAGGTCCTATTCGACACCGAGGATGAGTCAAAATGGTTCCGGGTGAGCCGCTCACTCGCCGAAGACCTGAAGACGGGCATCATCGCTTGCGTCCGCCGCAACGTTGATCTCTTCGCTTGGAAGCCCTCCGATATGCCCGGGATCTCCGAAGACTTGATCATGCACCGACTGAGCGTCCTCCCCGACTCTAAACCGATCGTCCAAAAGAGGCGCAAAGTCGCCCCGGAGAGGCAACAAATTGTAAAAACAGAAGTGGACAAGCTCTTGTCCGCTCGATTCATCCAGGAAGTCAGCTACCTCGAGTGGTTGGCCAACGTCGTCATGGTGAAGAAAGCGACAGGGGGTTGGCGAATCTGCATTGACTTCACGGACCTTAACAAAGCGTGTCCGAAAGATCCTTTCCCCCTCCCGCGCATCGACGCTTTAATAGACGCGACCTCAGGGCACGAGCTGCTGTCCTTCATGGACGCGTTCTCGGGGTACAATCAGATCCGGATGTTTCCACCAGACATCTCCAAGACCTCGTTCGTCACCGACCAAGGTCTTTATTGTTACCGCGTTATGCCTTTCGGGCTGAAAAATGCCGGAGCCACGTACCAGCGACTTGTCAACAGAGTCTTCAAGGACCTGATCGGCCGCAACGTAGAAGTTTACGTCGACGACATGCTTGTCAAGAGCCGGGCTGGGCCGGACCACGTCGCCGACCTCGAGGAAGCCTTCGGTGTCCTCCGACGCCACAACATGAGGCTCAACCCGGCTAAATGCGCCTTCGGCGTCTCCACGGGGAAGTTCTTAGGATTCATCGTCAGCCAGCGCGGCATTGAGGCAAACCCCGAAAAAATACAGGCCATCATTAACATGTCCCCGCCCCGGAATGTCAAAGAGGTTAGAGGCTCACAGGTCGGTTGGCGGCAATCGGCCGTTTTCTCTCCAAGTCAGGGGAGAAATCTCTCCCCTTCTTCAAAGCCTTGTGCGGGAAAGGGGGCTTCGAGTGGGGTACCCATCAACAAGAAGCCTTCGAACAGCTGAAACAATACCTCGCCAACCCGCCTCTCCTCAGCAAGCCCGAGCCGGGCGAGCCGCTTTGGCTCTACCTGTCCGCCTCGGACTGCGCCCTCAGCGCCGTCCTCGTCCGAGAGGAGGAAGGAGTTCAAAAACCACTGTACTATGTGAGCAAAGTACTGCACCCGGCCGAGACGATTTATGCGAAGATAGAGAAGGTGGCCTATGCCCTGGTTATGGCAGCCCGAAAACTTCGACCTTACTTCCAGGCCCACTCCGTCCAAGTACTGACCGACCAACCACTGAAGACTGTCCTCCACAAGCCCGAAAACTCCAGCCGATTAGTCAAATGGTCGATCGAGCTGAGCCAGTTCGACATCAGCTATCATCCAAGGGCGGCCATTAAAGGGCAGGCCCTCGCCGAGTTCATAACTGAGTGCACCATCTCCGAGCAGCCTGACATAGAAGGGTCGGATCCGACCTGGGAGGTCTTTGTCGACGGCTCGTCATGCGAAACGGGGAGTGGGGCTGGCGTCATCCTTCGTGGCCCCGACCAATTCCTACTTCAATACTCCCTGCGCCTCAACTTTCCAGCCTCCAACAACGAGGCAGAATACGAGGCCATGATCGCCGGATTGACCCTCGCCCACCGAGCCGGTGCCAAGCGAATCCGGGCATTTAGCGACTCTCAGCTCGTGGTCCATCAAATCACCGGAGAGTACGAAGCCCGTGACGACCGAATGATGAGGTATTTGGCGGCAGTCAGACGACTCTTGGCGTTCTTCGACGGCGCTGCGGTTGTCAGAGTCCCCAGGGAACAGAACGCCCAAGCCGACGCGCTATCCAAACTTGCCTCTTCTTCCTTCGAGGGTCTCGATCGAACGATGCTCGTCGAGGTCCTCTTGAAGCCAAGCATCAGTGGCCCAGAGCCGGAAGCGATGTGTGTGCAAGAGGGGACCAGCCCAGACGACTGGACCACTCCCATCCGAAAATTCTTAAGCAGGGCCGAGCTTCCTGAAGACAAAGCCGTGGCCAGACGAATCAGAATCCGAGCTGAAAGGTTCGTCATGATCGATAATATCCTCTTCAAACGCTCGTACACCTTGGCCGACGGCAAACCATACCTCCGCTGCCTCGCCAGGGACGAGGCCAGCTACGCCCTCAAAGACCTGCACGAGGGGATCGGCGGATGCCACATGGGGAGTAGGACACTTGCCCGGAAGGCCCTGAATCAAGGGTACTATTGGCCCACCATGCTCCAAGACTCACAAGACTTAGTCAAGAGGTGCGGCCCCTGCCAAAGATTCTTCCCTATTAAAAGGCTTCCTCAAGCCAACCTCCGATCCCTGGCGAGCCCTACGCCCTTCGCCATGTGGGGTATGGACCTTGTGGGGCCCTTCCCCCCAGCGGTAGGGCAAAAGAAATTCCTGATTGTCGCCATCGACTACTTCACCAAGTGGATCGAAGCCGAACCACTATCCAGCATCACCGAGCGCCAAGTGCAACAGTTCTTTTGGAAGAACATCATTTGTCGATTCGGGATCCCTCGAATCCTCGTCACGGACAACGGAACCCAGTTCCAAGGGCAGAACTTCCAAACTTTCTGTGAGGACATCGGCATCCAGCAGCGTTTCTCTGCCATTTGCCACCCTCAGTCTAACGGCCAAGCGGAGAACGCGAACAGGCAAATCCTCGACGGCCTCAAAAAGCGCCTTGACAATTCCCCCAAAGGGCTATGGGTTGAGGAGCTGCCCAGCGTACTATGGGCACACCGAACCACACAGAGGATCCCCACGGGGGAGACGCCATTCAATCTGACCTATGGGACTGAGGCAGTCATCCCCATCGAGGTCGGATTGCCTTCTCCCCGGATCATAGCCTTCGATGAAGACGACAATGCGTCCGCCCTGAGGGCTAACCTGGACCTCGTCACCGAAGTGCGAGAGAAGTCCGCGGTCCGAAGGAGCATTTATCAGCAACGGATCGAGAGATTTTACAACAAGAAAGTCCGCCCCACCAGCATCCAGGCAGGGGACCTGGTTTTGCGAAAGCTATCTGTCTCCGATCCAACCAAGAAGAGGAAACTGGCTCCCAACTGGGAAGGCCCATACCGCGTAGTCGAGGCTGTACGCCCTGGCACATACCGACTGACGGATATGAACGACCGATCCATCAGCCGACCCTGGAACGCTGAGCACCTCATGAAATTCCTGGGAGAGCAAGCTTAGGTTCTAGCATGGCTTAAGTAAATTAAATCTTTTGTAAACATTCATGTGTAAAGGGCCGCTTCAGCGACCCCCCCCCTGTCTGGTATAAAAGAAGTCTCTTTTTGTCAAAAGTTAAATACCTCGGCAACTCCGACCCGGTACCGGGCAATGGGGGCGGCACCTGGGTTCTCACTTGGGTCTCATCCCCAAACGCCTCGGTAGGTTCGACCCAACTCCGGACCGGAGGTCTCCCTGTCGCCCCGCATCGATCCCTCACGAATCGGCGGAGCCCAACCTCGCCTTCACCACCCCGCTAGCCAGAGCAAAGAAGGAAAAGATAGCTTTATTCATACTCTTTTATTTTGTGCTGAGAAAACAAGCAAATACCGTTACAGGACCACTCCACTCATCTCAAACTAAAGGGAATCGCCGACTTAGGGCCCCTCGGATCCGGCGAAGGGCGGAATCACTCCGACCAAACGACTTGGAACTCTCTCTTCGTCATGACGGTCCTTCGGTTCTGCCACAGTCGATGCCCCGGCCACGGAGCTCTGGGCATCCACGGATCGCATGTGTTCCATCAGTTGCAACGCCGAGGGAGCCCCCTCTGCTCGCCGACCCCTCGAGGAAGATGTCGAAACACCCAGCATAGTCCTATAGCGGTGTATCTCCATCTCCTTCTCCACTATCACGTCGCGAAGTAGCTTCTCAGAGGAAGGCCTCTGCACCGAGGAACTTGACATGGTATATCCAAGACCAACGCCCCCGAGCTCCCGATCCACCATCGCCCTCCTCAGCCGGCTCGCCTCCTCACTTAGGGCTTCAGACTTGTTCCTGTAATAATGGAAGGCCGCATCGGTGTCGCGAGCCCTCTTTCGATACCGAACCAAAGTGGCCTCTAAAGCCTCAACCTTGCCCCGAAGCCACGCCACGTCGGAACGAAGGGGGTCCACCTCAGGAAGGGGAGCCGTAACCTATAAGAGAACCAGCCCACTCAAGACATATAAGCAAAGAGGTTCGGAAATTCTTCGAAGTTGGAACACTTGGCCAGCCAAAAAACCCTCTTTTTATAAATTCAGTTTCCCCATACAAAAAATGCGGTGGCCAGTCCGCGGAAGGCAAATACAATCGAGAGAAGGAAAAAGAAGGACAAAAATTATACAGCTTGTTTTCCCACCTCAATGTCAGCCGGATCCGCAGGGGGGTCGGCAACCGGATTATCATCGGACCCTTGTCCGCCAGGGGTCTTCGGTGTCCCCTCAATCTCCATATCGTACTCGAAGTTGGACAGGTCAATAGTCGGATAAAAGTGCCTCACATGGCTGAGGGCCTTTGCATAACTGCTATCCTGGGCTTTGATCACCAGGATCTGACACGACTCAGTCACCTCTTTCTTCTCCTTCTCCGACATCTCCTCTTGAGCCACCCTCGCCTTCGCCCATTCCTCCTTCTCCTTGTCAAAAGCCGCCTTCGTCTCCGCCTCCTTCTTACGAGAGCCTTCGAGCTCTCCCTTCAATTCCGTCGCCTCCTGCTCGGCCTTGTCAGCCCGGTCTCGCTCTCGCTGCAACGCCGCCTCGTAGAGGCCCCTCACATGGGCCCCCTGCACGGTCGCCTGCCATAGCCAGACACTACTAAGAAATCTTTCTTAACGACATAACCTGAAAGCTAGGGGGTTCGATTGACTTACCAGCACAGTGGCCTGCGCAAGACGCACGTACGCCTCGTCCAGGGTCTGGGACTTCATATCCGAACGGTCCCGAGGGGTCGCCAGCTTATCTGCGACCTCCACGGCCTGGCGCCCCCGGACCAGGCAATCACCCTCGCGGATCGACCAATCCGGCGCCCACCTTCGCCGAAGTCTCTCCTCTAGTCCGGGATCCACCAGGGGACCCTTCCCCTTATCAAGGTCGGCGGCCGTACCCTGATCCGGACCCCCCTGGACCACTGCGTCCCCACCCGTCTCCGACCGAGTCCTTTTCATCCTCGGCTGAATGGGGGCCTCGGAGACCACCTGGGACAACTCGGTCGTCTTCGCCACGACATCCTTCTTCTCGGCCTTCTTCTTCTTCATGGCGAGCCTCAGCGCCTTAATCGATTCTTCATCCATTTCTGTAAAAAGATCCATTAAGAACAAATGAGCAAGAAAGTACAAGAAGAGTGAGAGGAAAGAAACAACCACGTACGAGGCACGGCCGGGCTAGGGCTCAGTCCGACACTCGCCAGATGGGCCTCCGTCACCTTCCCCCAATTAATGCTATACGACAGACGGAGACGCTCAACGAGTCTCCACTCCTCCGCCGTCAAGTCCCCCGGCCCCGGTGCTGCGTAGCTCGGCTTAGAATGGTTCCACCGAGTAGGGATAGCCCAAGGATCCTCACTCCGGATCACCAGATACTTTTTCTTCCAAAACTTGATGGAATCTGGATGACCGTGGACAACCTTCGCCTTACCTCGAGGCGAGATATAGTATACTCCCTCTGCCGATGAGCCGATCAACAACATCGCTCGGAACACGCTCAGCCGCAGGGGTACCCTCTGCTCCTCGCACAACAGCACGAAGCAGATGATCTGCTTCCAGGAGTTCGGTCCAAACTGCATCGGCGCCAGGGACGACCAATTTAACACCTTCCGAACGAATGGATGGATGGGCAGCCTCAGGCCGGAGATAAAGGCGTCCACAGGGAAGATACAATACCTATCCGGCAGGGGATCGGTCGGCCGAAGAGTAGAATTCGACAGCATAAGCTCATAACTGGGCCCTATGTAGTAGGCCAACTGCAGAGCCCCCAAGTCGCTTGCCTCCAGAACGGTCGGGGATGCGTCCACCTTCAACCTCTTCCGACTTGACGACGACGGCTGGACCCCCGAGGACTCCTTATCTGAGAGATCGTCGGGGTAGCGACGGAAAGACTGGGGTTGTGCAGACGACCCTATCACCGAGTCGCTCGGGCCGCCAATCCTCGATCCCTTCTTCTTCGGAGCCCTCCTCCTCTTGGTCCGTTCCGGCGAAGGTGTAGACAAACGCCCCAGAACGGGCGGATTCTGAGACCCTGCGGAGCCATCTCCCTCGGAACCACCCTCCTCTCCGGAAGCCAACCCTAGGGTCCAGACTTCGTCTGAACTACCGCCCCCCTCCTCAGAGTCGCTGCTTTCCACCACGAAATGCCTCCGAGATCGCAATGGCTTCACATTGTGTACAACCTCCTCCTCGCCTACCGGCCCCTCCCCCGAGGTCAGTTTCGAGACAGGCCTCACTCCCCCCTAGAGGTCGACGCCGACGAGCCGGACTGAGCCCTATCCATCTGTGCCTAAGCTAAACGGGGTTACCAACTAACCTGGGATCACCTCGGAAAAACGACCTTGCTGCAGGAAACTGAAGGGACGAACGCTGAAGAGTTGAAGGGTTTTTTGAAAAGTAAGGAGCAAGAAAGAAAAGGGCGATGGGAGGAGAGGGGGAAACATTTATAGGGGATAGGAACGACTCCTCGAGTTTCGCAGTCACTATTCACCGATTGACGTGCAACTGCCGCCTAGGAAATCACGCCACGTCCTCGAAACATGTGCTGCTGACGTCACCCAGTGCCAGACTGGCCGCTCGGTACGGGGGTCGGTTCGGGCAAAATAACGGCTCGCCTTCGCCGGCACTAAAGTACTCTTCTTCGGAAGATCCCCCGGCTCGCGTTCACCCTCACCGACCAGTAATCCCTCGCCAGCTCGAGGTCCGGTCTGGCACCTGGGTACTCTTCTTCGGAAGATCCACCGGCTGGCCATCACCCTTACCAGCCCATAATTCCCCCTCATCTCGAGGTTCGGTCTGGCACCAGGGTACTCTTCTCAGGAAGAAACAACGGCTCGCCTTCACCCTCACCGACCCGTAATCCCTCGCCAGCTCGAGGTCCGGTCTGGCACCTGGGTACTCTTCTTCGGAAGATCCACCGGCTGGCCATCACCCTTACCAGCCCATAATTCCCCCTCATCTCGAGGTTCGGCCTGGCACCAGGGTACTCTTCTCAGGAAGAAACAACGGCTCGCCTTCACCCTCACCGACCCGTAATCCCTCGCCAACTCGAGGTCCGGTCTGGCACCTGGGTACTCTTCTTCGGAAGATCCACCGGCTGGCCATCACCTTTACCAGCCCATAATTCCCCCTCATCTCGAGGTTCGGTCTGGCACCAGGGTACTCTTCTCAGGAAGAAACAACGGCTCGCCTTCACCCTCACCGACCCGTAATCCCTCGCCAGCTCGAGGTCCGGTCTGGCACCTGGGTACTCTTCTTCGGAAGATCCACCGGCTGGCCATCACCCTTACCAGCCCATAATTCCCCCTCATCTCGAGGTTCGGTCTGGCACCAGGGTACTCTTCTCAGGAAGAAACAACGGCTCGCCTTCACCCTCACCGACCCGTAATCCCTCGCCAGCTCGAGGTCCGGTCTGGCACCTGGGTACTCTTCTTCGGAAGATCCACCGGCTGGCCATCACCCTTACCAGCCCATAATTCCCCCTCATCTCGAGGTTCGGTCTGGCACCAGGGTACTCTTCTCAGGAAGAAACAACGGCTCGCCTTCACCCTTACCGGCCCATAATCCCTCGCCAGCTCGAGGTCCGGTCTGGCACCCGGGTACTCTTCTCAGGAAGAAACAACGGCTCGCCATCACCCTTGTCGACGCATAAACCCTCGTCCTCTCGAGGTTCTGCGAGGCACCAGGGTACTCTTCTCCGGAAGACACAAACGGTTCGCCATCGCCTTCACCTACCCATAAACCCTCGACAAGCTCGAGGTCCGGTCAAAGCCTCAGGACAACCCCACCAAGAAGGCCCTGTGAGTCGTCCTCCCATTTTTTCCACAACCATGAACACTCCCCCAAGGCTTGCTCCCGCACCCCCGCAGGAGTGGGGGGCTTGTGTGATAGGGTAAAAATGGCCTGAGGCCCAACCAGGGCCCAATACAATTCTCACTCGAAAAGGTAAAAATAGCTATCTAGCTCGGCCCCGAACCACTTCAGGGTCGGCGCCGAACCTCCTGTTTGCCCTCACAGTACTGGCCTCCTCGTGCCGACGAGCCTTGGTAGTCCTCGGAGTCCGACCCGTGACAGTACCACAGGCCGTCCCCCCTCTCCGGCGAAGCAGAAGGATGACCTGGCGCAGCCTAGGCCCTCCGATTCCCCCCCGAAACGCAGGAGACCCACGATCAGCCACGTCAACTCCAAATACCGCCAAGGGTTTCGCCACGTCAGCCCTATACCACTCCTGGTATTGCCACGTCCGCCCTAAACCCCCTGGGCCTTCTGCCACGTCAGGCCCACGGGCTTTCGGATCCAGACCCGGCCCCCAAGTGGAACCAAATCCAGTTGGGATTCTCTATAAATACTAGACCCACACCCACCTTTTGAGGTAATGAATCTTTTGCCACTTAAATATACCTAGTTATTGCTACTCTCTCACAGAGACTGACTAGAGCGTCGGAGGGTCCGCCGCCGGGATAAACCCCGGTGTTTCAGGACCGTCTGCAGGTACACAAGACCTCGGATCCGACCCTTCCGATCCGAGCCTAGCCTTCAACATCTCTCCGAGCTCATCGTAGGTCCCAGAAGGTCAACCGAAGGTCGGCAGACGAGCGGCATTCTCCTTCAATACAAATTGAGTCCGAACTCACACCTGGTGCATCCACACGTCTCCCAGAAATAAACAGCATCATTACGTATGTAGTGACGAGGCTCTGATACCAACTGGAGTTACGAAGCGCCAAATCATCTGTAAATAGAATTAAACAGAGTATCAAAAAACTTCAATGATTATAACTTTCTGTAAAATAATATTATTTGAAATAATGTGCATTGTCTATCCCAAAAATATTAAAGTAATCAAACATAAGTTTAAGATCTCTCATAGATTCTGATTATGTCTCACATATTTCACTACTACTATCATATGGGGGTTCTTCGAGTTCTTCCATATGTCCATTTTCTTCTTCAATATGTTCGTTTACTTCTACAAATTGTCTATATGATGTTGTAGGACCCATATATAACTACTAAATTCACCATTTTCATAAAATAATAAAGATCTTTCATAAAAAGTTAGATCGACAATTATTTGGACATTTATATTGCTAGTTTATCCATAATTTATTTGATGTATTGTTATACACTAAAGAAAAATAATTTGAACTCATAAAAATCATTCATGATTGTTACTCTATGAGAATAATAAACATAAAAAACTAGCATTCTATTGCTTCCTTGATAGTTAGTCATTAATTCATAAATTTCTTAGCCAATACTGAAACTATTATTACTAGT
Organism: Hemerocallis citrina; assembly: GCA_017893485.1. NCBI lineage: Eukaryota > Viridiplantae > Streptophyta > Magnoliopsida > Asparagales > Asphodelaceae > Hemerocallis > Hemerocallis citrina. The sequence goes on along the minus strand of CM030360.1, from coordinate 288,246,870 downwards.
ATCATACACGTGCACACGTGCACGTGAAAAAATTGTAGGGATAATACACGTGCACACGTGCACGGGGAAAAATTGAAGGGATAATGAAAAGGGTAAAAAGAAAATAATTTCCAAACTGATCCACTGTGGAAAATATTTACCAAACTGGTCCACTTTCGAAAATATTTACCAAAGTTAGTCCATAACTGGTCCACTTTCGCAAATACTTGGGTTGAAAATATTTACCAAAGTTAGTCCATAACTGGTCCACTTTCGAAAATATTTGGGTTGAGGACAAATTACACTAAGGGGTTCTCCCATTATAGTAGTAGAGATCCATTAATTTTTTTCCTTTTTCTTAGCGATTTTATTTATTTAAAACAACAAGTATAAAATCAGGAGTATAGAGAGATTTCAAGGATACCATGTAAATTAAAATAGAATGACTCATCATGTTTCCGACCTAGTTAAATTTATTTGAGTTGCTCTGTACCAGTTACTACCAGTTGATAAAATACCCCTGGTATGCACCCTGGTTTCAATGCCTCTTTTACGTTCTTCCAATCTCAGAACTACTATGCTCTTCAAGAGAGCTTCATCCAAGAGATACGTATGGAACAACTAGTAGCACTTCAATATAGACAACCACAACCCACCTCGCCTCCTGCTACTGGATGTACAACTTAACTATAGAAGGTTACTGATGCGGCTTATTTCTGAGACACGTGTGGAAGCACCAGGTGTGAGTTCGAACTCAATTTGTATTGAAGGAGATTGCCGCTCGTCTGCCGACCTTCGGTTGACCTTCTGGGGCCTACGATGAGCTCGGAAAGACGTTGAAGGTTGGGCTCGGATCGGAAGGGTCGGATCCGAGGTCTTGTGTACCTGCAGACGGTCCTGAAACACCGGGGTTTGTCCCGGTGGCGGACCCTCCGACGCTCTAGTCAGTCTCTGTGAGAGAGTAGCAATAACTAGGTATATTTAAGTGGCAAAAGATTGATTACCTCCAAAAGGTGGGTGAGGGTCTAGTATTTATAGAGAATCCCAACCGGGTTTGGTTCCGCTTGGGGGCCGGGTTTGGATCCGAAAGCCCATGGGCCTGACGTGGCAGAAGGCCCAGGGGGTTTAGGGCGGTTGTGGCGATACCAGGAGTGGTATAGGGCTGACGTGGCGAAACCCTTGGCGGTATTTGGAGCTGACGTGGCCCATCGTGAGTCCTCTGTGCCTCTGGGGGAATCGGAGGGCCTAGGCTGCGCCAGGTCATCCTTCCGCCCCGCCAGAGAGGGGGGACGGCCTGCGGGACTGCTCCGGATCGGACTCCGGGGGATACTGAGGCTCGTCAGTACGAGGAAGCAGGCACTGTGAGGGCAAACACGAGGTTCGGCGCCGACCCTGAAGGGGTCCGGAGCCGAACCAGGTTGTTATTCTTGCTTTTCTGAGTAGGAATTGTATTGGGCCCTGGTTGGGCCTCAGGTTATTTTTACACCGTCACACAAGCCCCCCACTCCTGCAGGGGGTGCGGGAGCTAGCCGTGGAGGAGTGCTCATGGTTGTAAAAATGGGATGGTAAGTCATTGAGCCTTCCTGAGAAGGGTACCCGGGTGCCAGACAGGACCTCGAGCTGGCGAGGGATTACGGGCTGGTAAGGGTGAAGGCGGGCCGTTGTTTCTTCCTGAGAAGAGTACCCCGGTGCCAGACCGAACCTCGTGATGAGGGGGAATTACGGGTTGGTAAGGGTGATGACCAGCCGGTGGATCTTCCGAAGAAGAGTACCCAGGTGCCGGACCGGACCTCGAGCTGGCGAGGGATTACGGGTCGGTGAGGGTGAAGGCGAGCCGTTGTTTCTTCCTGAGAAGAGTACCCTGGTGCCAAACCGAACCTCGAGACGAGGGGGAATTATGGGCTGGTAAGGGTGATGGCCAGCCGGTGGATCTTCCGAAGAAGAGTACCCAGGTGCCAGACCCGACCTCGAGCTGGCGAGGGATTACGGGTCGGTGAGGGTGAAGGCGAGCCGTTGTTTCTTCCTGAGAAGAGTACCCCGGTGCCAAACCGAACCTCGAGACGAGGGGGAATTATGGGCTGGTAAGGGTGATGGCCAGCCGGTGGATCTCCCGAAGGAGAGTACCCAGGTGCCAGACCCGACCTCGAGCTGGCGAGGGATTACGGGTCGGTGAGGGCGAAGGCGAGCCGTTGTTTCTTCCTGAGAAGAGTATCCTGGTGCCAGACCGGACCTCGAGCTGGTGAGGGGGAGTTACGGGCCGTTATGGGGCGAACCGTTGTGCCTTGGGGTTATTCTGAGTAGTGTGGTCCGTTGTTTTCGCGAAGCATTTTTTTGGGGGGCGCCTTGGGACCTGTGCAAGATTCCCATTTCCTAGGTGCGTTAATGGCGCCGCTAAATAACGGTATGGCGCATGGTCTTCCGTCGTTTGGTTTTCCCCACATCATAATGGCCGGCCCCTGGGGGGGAGGCTTATAAGTACCCACCTCCCCCTTTCTCGTTGTGGTTCAAATCCAGGCAAAGGTGGTCTGTTTGGCCCATAAAGGTGTCTGCTTCGGCGGACGCCTGTTTTTTGCAAATTCTTGCCCCCGGTTTTGTCGGAGAGGTAGTTTCTTTGTCGCCCGATCTTCTCTTGGATCTGATGGCCCTGATGTGGCGGTCAGATCCAGGGGGGGTCCGGGCGAGAGGGATAACGACCGAACGTCGAAGGGTGAGCCGTCTGCAATAGCGGAGGTTCTATCCTTCCGAGAGGGATGAAGGGCGTTCCGGGCCGGTTGTTTGCAACTGCGAAGGTTCGGTTGCTGGAGTAGGCTGGGCCTTTGCAGTTGCATCAACTGGCTCGGAATGGAGCACTTCTTTCGGCCTTCGGGTGTTGATCTGCTTTTGACCGGTGTGCTTTCCGAGGGGGGCGTCTTGAAGCTTTGGGGCCCCGGGTAGATGAGTAGTTCTCCGATTGGAGGCTGACTATTCTGTATTCCGATAGGGCTCCAGGTTGAGGCGGTTTCCGTCTCACCCGGGAACAGTTCGGGTCTTCGGCCGACGACGCTGTAAGCACCGAGCTGTTCGCGGGTGAAAGAGGAACCGACCCAGTCTCGGTGCTCGGGGCGTCTGTCTAAGGACGGCGCCTTAAATCTTAAAAATGAAAATGTTCCCTCCTCCGAATACTCCTTCCGCGCTGACCTCTTTGACTGGCTGCCAGCCTGTCAATGGATGATGCCAGCGTCGCACGTTTCGAGGATGTGGCGCGAGTTCTTAGGCGGCGGTTACATGTTGGATAGGTGAACAGCACTCGCGGGAATCGAGGAGTCGCTTCTATCTCCTATAAATAGTCCCCCCTCTTCCCTATTTGTCCATTCCTTTCTTTTTCAAAATAAAATATTTCAACACTTCAGCGCTCATCTTCGCGTCTTGCTGTACCGGACTTGCCCTTCCGAAGTAACCCCAGGTGAGTTAGCAAGCCTACTTAGTCTAGGCATAGATGGATAGGGCTCAGTCTGGCTCATCAGCGTCGACGTCTGGGGGGGTGGAGCCTATCTCTGACTCGACGTCCTGGGAGGAGCCCGTACTCGAGGAGGAGTCAGTGCATGCTGACGAGTCTTCTGACACGGTTTCGTGGGAGGAACCGGTGGCTGAGGAGGCGGCACATGGTGCGAGGTTGTCGCGCTCTCGTCGTCCCTTCGTGGTGGAGGGTAGTGGGTCGGAGGAAGCGACTGATGGTTCGGACGACGTCCGTGTTTTGGAGCCGGCTGCCGAGGGTGAGAGAGGCGAGGGCGGCATTGTAAGGAGATCCACGGTTCCGGGGGCAGGCCCGAACTCCATGCCGACTGGTCGGGTGCCCTTATTCACTCCTTCGTCGGGGCGGTCTGAGAAGAGGAAGAAGGCTCCGAGGAAGGTAGGGTGGGGAACTAGTGGCTCGAGCCGGGGGACTGGTTCGCCCGCGCAGCCGAAGCATTTCCGTCAGTATCCGGACGACCTGTCCGACCAGGAGCTCTTTGGTGTGCAGGCCTATTCGCCGAGCCGGACGAGAGTGTTGATGGACGCGATTCTGACCGCCTGGGATGGCGGGGATTTGGAAGTCTTGCAATTGGCGTACCACATAGGGCCTAGTTACGAGTTGATGCTGCCGAGCTCTACTCTTCGCCCAACCGATCCCCTGTCTGCTTGGTACTGTGTCTTCCCCGTGGACGCGTTTATTTCTGGACTGAGGCTGCCGCTCCATCCGTTTGTTCGGGAAGTGTTGAACTGGGCCTCCCTGGCGCCGATGCAGTACGGGCCGAACTCTTGGGAGCAGATAATCAGCTTTGTACTGATGTGCGAGGAACAACGGGTACCCTTGCGTTTGAACGTGTTCCGAGCGTTGCTGGGGCTTTGTTCGGCAGCCGAGGGGGTTTACTATATCTCCCCCCAGAGTAGGAGGAAGGTTGTTCATAGCCGTCCTGACTCTATTAAGGACTGGAGGAAAAAGTATCCGGTAATCCGGAGTGAAGAGCCCTGGGACATTCCGACTCGATGGAATTACTCCAAGCCGAGTTATCCTGCGCCGGGGCAGGGAGATCTGACGGTCGAGGAGTGGGGGTTTGTAGAGTGTCTTCGTTTGTCCCCTAGTATTCATTGGACGAAGGTGACGGAGGTTCGTCTGGCGAGCGTTGGACTGAGCCCCGCCGTTCTCCGTATGTAGTTGTTTCTTTTCCCTCGATCCTTTCGTACATTCTCGCTCATTGTTCTTAATGGTTTTTTCTGCAGATATGGATGAGGCATCGATCCAAGCAAGGCGTCTCGCCATGAAGAAGGAAAACGCCGAGAAGAAGAAGGCGGAGGCGGCGAAGAGGCCGAGGGAGCTTCCCCTTGTTATCTCTGAGGCACCGCTTGAGCCGAGGGCGAAGAGTACTCGTTCGGAGACGGGTATGGGGGGTGCCCCTTTGAGGGGTAAGGGCTCGGCGGGGCCGTTCGATCTTGACAAGGGGAAAGGTCCCTTGGTAGGGGAGGAGGAGGACCCGGTGGTGGAGTTGTTGCGGCAGCGGTGGGTGCCGGATTGGTCGGTTCGGATGAGCGATTGTCTGACCGAGGAAGCCCAGGCCGTAGAGGTGGTGGAGAAGCTGGCAACGCCTCGCGATCGCCAGATGATGGAGAACCAGGCCGTGGAGGTGGCATTCACGCGCCTGGCGCAGGCCACCGTGTCGGTAAGCTCGTCGACCTCCCCCTCTCCGTTTGGTCTTGCCTTAGGAGTTTGCTTCTAATTCGTTTCTTTCGACCGCAGGCTTGTATGCAGGGGGCTAATGTAAAGAATCTCTACGAAGCGTCCCTGTTACAAGAGCGTGCTCGGGCGGACAAGAGCGGACGAGAGATGAAGGAGATGCGGATCGAGCTCGAGGGTTCGCGTCAGAGGGAGCAGCAGATGAAGCTGGAGCTCGAGGCCAAGGACACCGAGTGGGAGAAGGGGGTGGCCTCTTTGAAGAGGAAGTTTGCCAGGGAGAAGGGGGAGCTACTAGCCGCATTTGCCAAGGAGAGGAAAGAGCTGACGGATGCGGGCCAGCGGATGGTGATAGCCGCCCAGGATGAGTGCTACGCGAAGGCGCTCAGTCACGTGAGGCATTTCTATCCGACCCTCGATCTGTCGAACTTCGAGTATGACATGGAGCTTGACGGGACTCCGAAGGTCCCTGCCGTAGAGGGGCTCGTGGACCACCCGGCCGATGATCGTTCTGTGAGTCCGATCGGCGTCGAGGAGGGAAACCGAGATGTATAGTTTTGCTTTTCTTTCTTCTTTCCTCCTTTCGATTGTATTTGCCTCCCGCGGACTGGCCCCCGCCTTTTTGTGCTTATATATATATAAAAAAGTAATTCGGACTTGCCATGGGTTTTGATGCCAGTCGTTTCCGGATTTCCCCGCTTAGGTGCTTCGAGTTGGCTCACTTCGTAGGTTGCAGTTTCCCTTCCCGTGGTGGGTCTCCCGTAGTTTCTATGTGGCGTGGCTCCGGAGTAAGGTTAAGGTCCTGGAGGCCGCACTGGCTCGTCATCGAAGGGGGGCTCGGAACACTGATGAGGCTTGTAACTTTTATCGGAACAAGTTCGCCGTCTTAAGCGCGGAGGCGCGCCGGTTGAGAAGAGCGGTGTGGGATCGGGAGCTCGGCGGCGCGGACCTTAGACAGGCCGGGCTTAGTACTTTGGTGCCGAGGTCCTCTCCTGGGGGGTTACCCCGCGACGTCTTTGCGGAGAAGGAGATGGGGATGCCTTGTTATAAGGCGATGTCGGGTGCCTCGTTCTCTTCCTCCGTGGGTCGACAGGCGGAGGGGGTTCCCTCTGCGCTGCTGCTGTTGCAGTGGGCGCGACCGGATGACGCCCTGAGCTCTGTGGCTGGAGGGTCGAATGTGGCAGAGGCTAAGGAGCACCATAACGAGGGGAGGGGCCCCTAGTTGCTTGGCCGAAATACTCTCCGTTCCTCGTTGGGCCCGAGGGGCCCTGATCTTCCTGATTTGAGATGAGTGGAGCGGTCTTGTATCGGTCTTTGTTTTTCTTTCGTTTTATTTTTCCTCTTTGGAACGAAAAATAAAGGGGTATGAAAGAAGAATCCTTTTCCCTCCTCGCTCCGGCCAGCGATGCGGTACGAAATGTCGGAGGCAAGATCTGGCTCCATCGTTCCGCGAGGGATCGAAGTGGGGCCTTAGGAAGGACCTTCGGTCCGGACTCGTATTGAGATTATCGAGACATTTGGGGTTCGGATAAAAAGGCATATTTTTAGTATAAGGTAGGGAGGGCTGCTAAGGCAGCCCTTTACAAACGAGGGTTTACACCAAAAAAAAAAAGATTTACATATAGCCGGGCCATAGTCTATGCTCGTCCGGCGTCGAGGGGGAACACACCTCCACCGACGGTGGTCATGTAGCATGATCGCGCTGCTACTTGGCTGCCTCGGACGATGCCGACTCCTTGAGGGGTGGGGAACTTGAGCTTCAGATGGTAAGCCGAAGGCACCGCTTGTAGGGAGCATAGTCCAGGCCGGCCAAGTATGGCATTGTAGGCCGCCTTGACGTTGACCACCATGAAGTCCATGGATTCGGTCCTCTTGACAGGAGTCGACCCGGCGGTAACGTCGAGGGTAACAATCCCTTCTATTACGACAGGGACGCCTGAGAACCCGTGCAGGGTGTACCCAGCTGGCTTGAGTTTTCCTCGGGGTAACCTGAGATTTTCGAAGGCTTCGAGGAAAAGAATATTCACCGAGCTACCGTTGTCGACGAGGATCCTGCGGACCTCACAATTAGCCATGTGGAGGTTGATGACGAGAGCATCGCAGTGGGGCAAGCGAACACCTTCAAGGTCTTCCCCTGAGAAGGAGACCGGCCTTGATTGTAGTTTGGGCGAGGGGTTGTCTTTGACAGCGTTCACCTCTCGAAGGAAGGCTTTTTTGGAAGTGTTTGATTCGCCTCCCATCGGCCCTCCGTGGACACAGTGCAAGATGAAAGGGATATCCGCGGCTCCCTCGGAGTCGGGGTCCCGATTCTGGGACTGGTTTGGAGCAGGGTTCGGAGGCGATTGCCTCCGGTTCCTAGCGTCTCGCCGATCCCGTGGGCCTTCTCAGGTAAACTCTCGGAGGTATCCTCTGGAAATGAGTTCTTCAATTTCGTCTTTCAGGGCTCGGCATTGGTCGGTTTCGTGCCCGTGATCTCTGTGGAAGCGACAGTAAAAGCGCTGGTCTCGATTCTTGTTGTTATTAGATCGGGGGGGTAGTCGGACAATGCCCTTGTCTTCGATTTCCAAGAGGATGGCGGAGATGTTATGCGTCAGGGGAGTGTACCTCTCGAAGCGGGGGACTGGCGGGACCTTCTTTATGGCCCCCGGGTCCCTTGGAGCTTTCTTCGGTGGTTCGCCTTCCTCGGTCTTCCGCTTTCCTTTCCCGGTGGCATCCCTGGCATCTTCGGGGTTAAGGGCCTCTTCTGCCCTAATGTATTTCTCGACCCTATTAAGGAGGTCGGGGAAGTCGACGGGGGGTCTCTTGGCCAGAGAGGCCTTCAGCTGTCCGGGGCGGACGTTGTGTCGGAATGCCGCTGAAGCGACGCCTGGGTCGAGGGAGGAGACCGACCTTGCCTCAGCGGTAAATCTCCGGACGAACACTCTGAGTGATTCCCCCTCTATCTGTTTGAGCCCAAGTAATGAGGCGCTGGTCCTTTCGGCCTTCCGGCTAGTGACAAAATGGGCAAGAAAATTGCCCTCGAGTTGGTCGAAGGAGTAAATGGAGCCGGGGGCGAGTTTCGAGAACCACTCGCGAGCAGGACCCCGAAGGGTGGCGGGGAAGGCTCGGCAGAGCAGGGGATCCGAGGCGCTGTGAATCATCATGAGGGTTTTGAAACCCTCCATGTGATCAGCAGGATCTCCCTCGCCGTCGTAGGTCTCGAATTGAGGGGGTCGGAAATTCCGGGGTATTTCCGCTTGGAGGATGGGGGCGGAGAAGGGTGGACGGACAGGTCTGTACCCCTGAGCCATTCTTTGGCCGCCGTCCCTTATGTGATCGAGGCGGTCCTCCATTTCTTGTAGGCGTCTTAGGAGTACGTCATCGTCTTCCGGCTGGATCGTTGAAGGGCGGGACGCGCTGGCTTCGGCATCCGACCCCGTTTGTGAATGGAGGGTTTCTTCCCTGGGGGCCCGTCGGAGGGCTCCCAGCATTTCTTTTCGGAAGTCTTGGAATTCCTTATGAGTGACGGGGGCTCTTTCGGCCCGGTTTGGTTGGTCCGAGGGTTGTCTTCCGACTCGGCTGAGCGCGGGTCTGCGTACCTCGGACGGTGGCCTCGGGCGGTTCGGGGCCGGGTTGGAAGCGGCCCTTCTCCTGCTGCGGGTAATCTTGCGGTTGAGGATTATTCCCCGGAGGTCGGGCTGGGCTGGCCGGCCGACGCTCCCTTGGGACTCCCGAGAGGGAGCCTTGTGTTTCGACGGGCGTGGCCTGGCTTTATTGGTGGGTGGGGGCGAGTCCCGTTGGTTGACGGAGGAAGCAGCCCCCTTGCCTTTGGAGGCCATGAGGATTCGGCTGTCGATGGCCTTTGAGGGTCTGGGTCGGATCGGCTTCTGGAGCAGCTGGTTCCCACAGACGGCGCCAACCTGATGCGGCTTATTTCTGAGACACGTGTGGAAGCACCAGGTGTGAGTTCGAACTCAATTTGTATTGAAGGAGATTGCCGCTCGTCTGCCGACCTTCGGTTGACCTTCTGGGGCCTACGATGAGCTCGGAAAGACGTTGAAGGTTGGGCTCGGATCGGAAGGGTCGGATCCGAGGTCTTGTGTACCTGCAGACGGTCCTGAAACACCGGGGTTTGTCCCGGTGGCGGACCCTCCGACGCTCTAGTCAGTCTCTGTGAGAGAGTAGCAATAACTAGGTATATTTAAGTGGCAAAAGATTGATTACCTCCAAAAGGTGGGTGAGGGTCTAGTATTTATAGAGAATCCCAACCGGGTTTGGTTCCGCTTGGGGGCCGGGTTTGGATCCGAAAGCCCATGGGCCTGACGTGGCAGAAGGCCCAGGGGGTTTAGGGCGGTTGTGGCGATACCAGGAGTGGTATAGGGCTGACGTGGCGAAACCCTTGGCGGTATTTGGAGCTGACGTGGCCCATTGTGAGTCCTCTGTGCCTCTGGGGGAATCGGAGGGCCTAGGCTGCGCCAGGTCATCCTTCCGCCCCGCCAGAGAGGGGGGACGGCCTGCGGGACTGCTCCGGATCGGACTCCGGGGGATACTGAGGCTCGTCAGTACGAGGAAGCAGGCACTGTGAGGGCAAACACGAGGTTCGGCGCCGACCCTGAAGGGGTCCGGAGCCGAACCAGGTTGTTATTCTTGCTTTTCTGAGTAGGAATTGTATTGGGCCCTGGTTGGGCCTCAGGTTATTTTTACACCGTCACAGTTACAAATTGGTCTTTTTGCAAGATCTTTCAGGCAGAGCCTTGCAAAACTCTCTCTGGGGGTAAGAGAGTAATTATTCGTACCTTATATTCTACATGAGCTTAATAAGAAAGATAGTCTTTATTGATTCGACTTCTTACAAACTTATATGGAATTGATCCCTCTAAAATATTCTGTCTTCTCCCTTACTCAGCTTCCCCCTTTATAGACCAAGGGATTAGCTTACAACAAGTTTTCATGCGTCACTACTTACATCATATGTTCAATAATTGCTACAAATACGTAACTGCTTACATCGGCCTTTAAAATTTGTTTTGATAACATTTGTGGGCTATTCTGAAATAAGAGATTCCTCTTGACTGACGTCTCCACATGCTCCGCATTTGGATTGATGTTTTGTCTTAATCAAGCTATAGTCGTATCTAGCTGTCTGTTCTGTCATTGTCATTACTCCTGTAGGTAATATCTGATACCAACTGTCAAACAGCTCATGTTTATCTTGTGGTTGTTTTATTTTTGCAATACTATACATTTTTAATTTTTCTGGATCTGGGCTGTCATAGATTCATATGTTGTTGTCTCTTAGTTTTATGTCTTTTAGCTCGCAATATATGTTTCTGAATCCCACTGCTTTTTTCTCGGATTATTTTTTTCAAATTTCTCAGCCTTATATGGTACAATGTTAAAAGCTCCATAGATCACTTGGTTAGTCATTCATATTTTTATAACATGTTCTGCTCGGAGTTATTTCTTGGACTTGTTGTATTCTAGTTTTGTTTGGTAAATATTGATTTTCACTATGCTGGGTTGAAGAAACTCTGATATGCGACAAGTCGGTCCTAGAATAAGGATAGGTTATTCTAATGGCTATTACTTGATGTTGACAAGGTGTAGTAAATATATCGGATTTATGTGGTATGGTTATAGGATAGTATTGTTGGAAAATGTTATTTTTCTAATAGTACATCACTATTCATATCATCAAATTGGTATATTATTGTTATTTTTAGTATGTAATTTCCTTTTTGTATATTAACATTTTTTTGATATCTATCAAGTATGACGGTTTGCCCAGCTAATCCAGTTCTCGCCTTTTATTATATTCATCTTGTTCCTATCTTGGTAGTATATTTTGGCACATAAGCTGGTGCCTGCTCCGGAATCTATTAGACTATGATAGTTTCTTGATTTGTATTATTCGTAGACAAATTCTGTTAGTATGTATAATGTATTCTGTGTTGCTATTAATTGATTCATTTACACAATATTCTATTTATTACTGTACTTTCATTGTTTTTTTCTTATTGATAGTGATATCTTTTCAAACATTATTTGTGGTGCTTTTCCTTTTGTAGCTTATTTTGATTTATTAAAGTCAAATTCTATATAATTTGGTATAGCATTTCAGGGTTTTCTCTAACTGGTTTGTATCTTATATTTTCGCTGAATGGTGGTTCTATTTTAAAATTATATGTATTCCTATTTTTTACTTAATGCTTACTAGTGAAAGCATAAATATTTCTTATTTGTATACTCATAACTTTGATTTTCTCTATCATTTATATTCCTGACAATCTGTGATACATGACTAAACTTCTGTCCTTATTTCCTTCGGCCATACTTATAGAGAAATTAGGTTTTATTGTAAATTTTATATTTTGATACATTATGTAACACCTCGCAAAATTAAACTATGACAATTTTGCCCCAGCACGTGTTATACACGTGTACTTTGTATCGTTACGGATAATATCCGTAATATTATATTTTTTGTATTTTGCACTTCTATTTTGTAAATATTTTCCGATCTTTCGAATTCATTTTTGATTTTTCATTTGAACCCAATCCAAATATTTTATGACCCATTCTAAATTTTTCCAATTTAATTAGTCTCCTTATCATGCCGTGTTTTTGATTCAGTATAAAACCATTGATTCAACATATTATCGAATATTCAACTTTGTTATCTTTAAATTTCTTGACCTTGCACTGAGAATTTGACCAAGTTCTCTTCATTGAAATTGAGAAACTTTATACATGAAAATCGTACACCATCGATTCTAGAATCCAGTACATCTTTCAGTTTCTCAATCCGATTTATAGGTTGTAAGTTATCTTAAATCTACGTTGTTCCTAAACCCTAACTCTTGATCCTAATTAAATTCTCTAATCCTAATCCAACAGTCCCCAACCACATTTTATGGCATTAAAGGCCCACCTCCCTACCCTACTGCCTCCACCTCCTATAACAAACGTCTTCTTCCATTTTTTCTCCCTCCCTATATGACTTTCTCTCCCCCTATATATGACTTTTCTCAAAGCTAAATCCACATGCATCTCATGCAGCACTCAATCATCACCTTATAAATACATTCCTACTATCTCCACTTCGTTCTTTGCCGAAACCCAAGCTCACCACCGCAGTCCTCCACCCGAAGCACCACCTCGCAATCATCGCCATTACCGCCACCAACTCCTGTCCCCATCGCCATCTCCTTCGACCTCCACTCCACCGAAGCTCCCGCTGCTCCCCAACCTCACCTCCATTACCTCGCTGTCGCACGTCGAAGATGCTCATCATCGTCACCATCGCAGTCGACCGCCAACCTCGACCATCACCTCGACCGCCGTGCCTCCAAAGCTCATCGCCGAGCTCCATCGTCATCTCCAACTCCAAGCTCTCGAGCTTCCCTTCGTCATCTCCCCGTCAAGCCACCACCTCGCCGCCGCATTCCGCCATCGAATTCAACTCCGAAACCCACTCCTCACCACCTGCCGCTCGCTGCCTCCATCCCGACCACCCTCACCTTTCGCCGACAACCAACTCCATAATTGCCATCGCCACCTCCGAGCTCCACCGCAGCTCACCCACGTCGTCGCTCACCGCACTCCTCCTTCCCCCGTATGTCTCTCTCTCTGCCTTTCCCTTTCTCTCTAGCTATTTCTCTCTCTTGCGCTCTCTCTCTCCCCGTCAGTCTCTCTCTCTTTCTCTAACTTTTTATTTTCTCTCTCTCTTTCTGACCGTCCTTCTCTCTCCTTCCCTGTCTCATATATATATATATATATATATATATATATATATATAGAGAGAGAGAGAGAGAGAGAGAGAGAGAGAGGAATCTTCAGTTGCACACTACTTTGGTGAGCACTCCGTGAACACTCACGAACTAGAGACCCTATAAAAAATCTGAACCGCTCATATTGTTCTATATGCCTAAGATAGCCTAACAATAAAAAATCAAGTAATTTGAAGTTCAGCTGCCCATGATTTACATCATCTTAAAATTGTGCGGCTGAAAATTATAACAGCATGATGAATGGGCAAATGAACTTCAAATTACTTGATTTTTTATTGTTAGGCTATCTTAGGCATATAGAACAATATGAGCAGTTCGGATTTTTCATAGGGTCTCTAGTTCGTGAGTGTTCACGAAGTACTCACCAAAAGTAGTGTGCAACCGAAGGGGACTCTCTCTCTATATATATAACAATATATATTTCTATATATGTATTGATACAATTTTTACTTCGTTCGCTTCCCGAACTCGGTGAACAATTGCAGTTCGTAATACCGTCATCATCGACGTGGTTGCTGTCTGTAGAGCCATTGTCGTTGTTCGTGTTGCTGTCGTCTTCAAATTGATCATAGAATCGATCAAATCCATAAACGATAAAAAGTGGGTAACAACTTTAACCAACTCTATTTTTATCGAAGAATGTGTGCATGCTAGGTAATTTTGGAAACTATGATGTGGGTAACAACTTTAACCAACTCTATTTTCATTGAAGAATGTGTGCATGCTAGATAATTTAATAAATTGAGTAATCGTGCTTAGTTTGCGTGTGAATGTTGTTTGATTATGAGTGTTAATTAATTGTTGGGATTATGATATAATTATCTTAGAAATATTAATAAATTCTGGCTGAATATCATACTCATTTTCTAAGAAATCTAATTTCCAAGAAATATGGGATTTTCTGTGATTTTTTTTAAAATATAGCAAAAGCTGCGATTTCTGGATTTTGAAACTACTGTCTTATAAATGGTTTTGAACATATTTAATTGGTTTTAAACTAGAGGTTTTTAACTACAATGTTGTAGTAAACTCATTGAGATTTCATATGAGACTAATAAATCATTTTTACAACAAGTATTGAAATTTTGTAATTATTGTAAATTGTATTCACCTGTCAAGGGGACACGTGTGGCATTGTCTCGACTGTTAATTTCTGGGATTTAGTGTTAAGAATCCTGTCGGAACTTTCGAGATGGATTCAGAAGTATCCGTTGATGTTCTATGTTGTCGAATACGAATGAGGCAGAGCAGGTAATGCCTACGGGGGCGTCTTATACTCGTGATAACTTTTAGTGAGATCCGAAAGCGGGGAAAGACCGCTGGGGTTCGGGCGGGAAGGAATATGTATGACCGGGAGAGGCGAAGGACCACAATGGATGTGCATCATTATGGATGCTTAGGAGTGGAGAAGTTGTTAGGGATTTCCCACTGAAAACCCCTTGACAGGATCTTGTTGAGTTATTCGATGCAATCAATGCAAACTATCAAGCACATATGAGATCATACCAAACACACCAAAGCACACAAATTTGTCCCGGTTGGGGCTTTCACCTTAATCCGGAGGAGAAGAACCCAAGATGTTATTCAACTAGAGAAGATACAAGAATATTACAATTCTCACCACGACCCTCTCTCAAGCCTCACCAGCAAGTACTAATTGTTTACAATTAGAGAATCACTCAATCTCTCCTTCAATGAAGTACTCTCTCTCCTGGCTTTCAATGGAGGCCAATAACAACAATATATAGAGATCTAGAGAAAACCTAGTTTAATATTTTGATACAGTAACCATTGGATATTCCTGAAAAGACAACCCAACGATAGGAGTCGTCAGATCTAACTCGAAGAACAAGTTGGGCTTCTCACGAATCACCAAGATCCGACCCAATAAACCCATCAGCGCTGCGACCGGTCGACCGCACCCCCAAGGTCGGTCGACCGTCCCGCTTTCGGGACTTCTGCACCCTATGACCGGTGGACCGCACCCTATGACCGGTCGACCGCCACTTATACAACTACAGCCGCTGACTATTTCCTTGCCTCCACTCAGTTTCCAATCGTCTCGATTCCTGCATCGTCTCATCGTCTTCTTATCCAATCTAGTATGCAAGACATAAACCCAACAATCTCCACCTTGGATTGCATACTCATGAATCCATACTTGTGTGATTTAAAACCCTCTATACTCTTTTCCTTATCTTCTTGCAAACAACTCGTTTCGATAGCTTCCTCTGCTAGTTGAATCTATCTCCACCTGTTTTTCTCCCACTGTTTGCCCCTCTGAAGGGCACACACCAGTAGATGTAATCATAGAGGTGTCACCCTCCACACGAACTCCACCTACCTCAAGGCTGTCTCTACCTTCCGACAATATTCGAACGTCGCAGTCTCGCTCGGATGATTCTAGCGATGGCATACTAGATAGCACTTTAGGAACAATGGGCTTCAAACCACTTGGCCAAGGTTTTCTGTTCCCCCAAAGCTAGTAGAGGTTGTGCTGAACTTGCCCAATCCCCCTTTTATCCTTCATCACCTAGCGATAACTTTCCCAAACTGAGCGAACTCCACCTGGATCTGTGTACCTGCAGTCCTGAACATCTAAAGTTCTCATGGAAATAAGGCTCCGCTTCATCAAAGGACTATGCAAGCCCTCCTCTAGTGTGTGTCCCATTCCGTCTATCATCTTCGACTCATTAGTTTTCTCACCCCTTACTTCACAAGTCTTATCAACCTTCGTTCCCACACAACGATATGATGCAAATTTGCAAGTAGAAACCATCTCCCTCTTGGAGCAAACTTGAGAAGAACTAACCGAATCAAAAGAACAACCGGAAATCACATCTAAAGGACTTGAAACAAAAGCACTGTTTAAGCTTTTACCTGATTCAGCGGTACTTGATTTGGCACCCCTCTGACTCAATTGCTTGCAGCAGTCTCTCATGTAATGCTCAATCTCTTTGAACTGGTGGCCACGGACCTTACCCCGATATACACTTTTCTTTCCAATCAAAGTACTATCCACCTCCAAGCAACTCATAGAAGTTAACGCCGATTTCTGACTCTCCTTCCTAAGTGCATCATCCTCCAACCCCTTGATCATACCTGCTATGAAAAACTTCTCCTTGGTAGATTTCTCACCTGGCACGGTTATCATATTGGATGGATTTGATGGTGAATATATTGAGTTGGAAACCCTTAGATCATCTGCGTTGAACGCCCTCAGTTCAGATAACTCCATATTGAACTCTACTTCATGATCTAGAAGAGCGGTACTTTCCTTCATTGAGAAACCCCATAACTTTCTTCGCTGGTGCATCCGAACTTGTGACGACGATCTCGAGTAGTCAATTCTGAATCTTGCCCAAAGACTCGCCGTATTTCTCCTATACCTGACTTCGCTCATCAGTTACAACCGGATTAAACCCAAGGCTTCTGAATAAATCGTCTTCCACTTCTCCTGCTTTGTGCTGATTGGTCTCCCTTTATCTCCTTCTAGGACTAGATCCAAATTCTGTTGAACCGATGCTTCATACATGTCCACCTTCAAGAGATTAAAGTTGATCTTGCCTTTGAATCGTTTGATCTTCGTGATTTGATCTGCCATCATTTCTAAGGAACTCGAACAAACCATTAAACCTGAATCTCTGATACCAATTGTTAGGGATTTCCCACAAGAAACCCCTCTTTCAGGATCTTGTTGAGTTATTCGATGCAATCAACACAAACTCCCAAGCACTGAGATCATACCAAACACACCAAAGCACACAAATTTGTCCCGGTTGGGGCTTTCGCCTTAATCCGGGGGAGAAGAAACCCAATATGTTATCCAACTAGAGAAGATACAAGAATATTATAATTCTCACAACGACCTTCTCTCAAGCCTCACTAGCAAGTACTAGTTGTTTATAATTAGAGAAACTCTCAAGCTTCGCCTTCAATGAAGTACTCTCTCCATCTTTATCTCCGATCTTCTCTAGTTGAATAATATCTTGGGTTTATTCTCCTCGGATTAAGGCGAAAGCCCCAACCGGGATAAATTTGTGTGCTTTGGTGTATTTGGTATGATATCATATGTGCTTGGTAGTTTGTGTTGATTGCATCGAATAACTCAACAAGATCCTGAAAAAGGGGTTTCTTATGGGAAATCCCTAACAATTAGTATCAGAGCTTCGGGTTCAAGGGTTTGTTCGAGTTCCTTGGAGATGATGGCAGATCAAATCACGAAGATCAAGTTGGGCTTCTCACGAATCACTAAGATCTGACCCAATAAACCCATCAGCGCCGCGACCGATCGATCACACCCCCAAGGTCGGTCGACCGTTCCCCTCTCGGGACTTCTGCACCCTATGACCGGTCGACCGCACCCTATGACGGTCGACCGCCACTTCTGCAACTACAGCCGCTGACTATTTCCTTGCCTCCACTCAGTTTCCAATCGTCTCGATTCCTCCATCGTCTCATCGTTTTCTTATCCAATCTAGTATGCAAAACATAAACCCAACATAAGTACCACAGGGTTCCGGCATGACTACTACCGACTCCAGTAACGGAATTGGATCGAACAACTGCAATCTTATTAGTCACTAGATAAATGTGAGAAACAATGTAGAATACATGAGCATTATTGCATAACGAGGGATTGAACCCTGTAATGAACGCTAGTAGCTTGTATTCGGAAAATATGTTGTATGAGCGGCATATCATTCCAAACAAGCGTGCATTAAAAAGAGCATTTTATATTGTGCATGTTTTCATGATAAATATGTGTTGAATGTTTGACTAAACTGCTTATACACACACTCATATGACATCGTATATTTGACTATTTTCTGTTTACATTTATTAATTTCAGTTTTATTTCTATTATGCCCTGTATGTTGTTGTATTATTTTTGGAGTTAGTTAAAGCTGCTGTGATTCTTATCGTCGGCCTCACACGCTGACGAACCCACTGATTGTGTTGTGCAAGTAAGAGTACCTGGAGTTTAAGCATAGAGTTGTGACATCCTGTACCCGTCATCTTATCAATCCAAGAGGTTTGTATTTATATTAGATTTTCGCATTTTCCTATAATGTATTATGTTTATGTACTCAATCGAAGGAAAAGATTTCTGGGTGTGCTACGATTTTCCTGTGTGTGAAAATCAGGGCATTACACATTAGGTTTCCTTGTACTATTCCTATTAAGGCATCTTGTGTACTTGATATTATTCTATCATCCATTATGTATATTTCGAGGGGTGTATTTATTTATTCCTTAAAATAAGCTTTTATTATTATTTTGCATGGCTCGTAAATGTACATGTCTTAATGTTTTTCTAGTTTTCTCACTTTTTCCCCATCTCTTGTCTTTTTGTTTTTTCAGTTATTAATGGGAGTATGGTTTTTTCCTTGGGCTTGTTCGATGTCGATAGGTTGTTCATTATTTCTGACTATTATAATGGTATTATTTTTCCTTTCAAATATTGGTAGTTTAAATATTTTTATTGGATGTATATCTAATTTGGTTGCTCTTATTTTATTGTATTTGTGTATGTCAAAGCATATTCTTTCCCTTACTCCTTCATTGTTTTTTTCTATTTCTAATTGTTCTTCTATTTCTATTATTTCTGTCATCATATTTATTTCATAATATTCTGTTTCACTTTCACTGCTATATCCTTCCAGTACCATTATTTATTCATCTTCACTAATTTCTGATCAGTCTTCCACATATTCTATGAGTTTATAGTTTATGTTATTCATTTATTTAATTTCTTCTACGTATTTTACATTTTTTTTCTCATTCTCTTAGGGCATTTTTGTGATGTATGTCATACTTCTCCACATATATAACAACTACATTTCTTTGGGTATTTTAGATACTATCTATTTTTATTTATTCTTCTGAAGCATCTTTTGCAGGTTTTTTTTTAATATATCTTAAAAGTTTTTCTATATTCTGGTTTATATTTTTTGAATTTGTGTTTACTCTTCTTTGTATAATTATAGTTATTATTACATACTTAATGATTTGGTCTTGCATCTTCACAACAGATTCAGTGTTTATATGTTATATAGTATTTCATTGTTGCCCTAGCTTCTTGGCACACTTTATCCTTATAATCTTTTACAAATTGTGTTTTATACCCTAAAGTATCTACTTTTGGTTTTACTTTCTCACTTATGTATGTACTATATATGTTTATACTCCATGGATCAAGTAGTTTTATAAAGAATGAGTCAAAAATTGGACTCCTTTCTTCTTCTGTATAGTAACTATTTTGAAAATATTACAGGAATTTCACAAGCATAGTTGTCAAAATAATACATATTGCATATTTCTAAATTGCTTTTAGTCTCCATCTTGCTTGGTTCTTTTTGTATATATGTGTTTTTCTCCTTTATCGCAGACATTGAACTTATTGCTATTTCGTAATTTGTAATTATTTCTTTTAATCATAAGGTTCGTTGTGCTGAACTTTCTTTTGTTCCTTTATCATTAATTGGTCTTGATTTTCTGATAGCATTTCTTTCTTCTTCCTTTAGTCAATTCCACCATTTTGCTACTACTTCTATAAAGATTGCTTCTATAAATTTCTCAAATGAGTTTTCTGAAAGGTTTTGCTAAAATCCTACTATTAGTGAAGCCTTTACCCATTATTCTATTGTCCTATCTACGTCTTTTAGCGGTCTAGATCTAGCCATTCTCCATTTCCTGCTATTATTTTTTTGTAATATTCTGAAGGTTTATATTTTGGGGTTTTTTTTCTTTATTTATTCCTAACTTATTATTTTTGTGTTTTGCCATTTCCATGATAGGTGATACGATTTTTTTTAGGTTGTGGCCTTAAGATTTTGTACATGTCAGTTTGAATTTCTGTTGGTTTTGCTATAATCTCTTCTTTTTCGTGATCCATTTTTAGTTCTTCATTCGTTATATCTAGATTTTTGAAGGCTTCCTCTGCTTTCTCTGAATTTGGATTTTCTATTAAATCTTATATTTCAAAAATATTTATATTAAAATGGGTTCTAACTCCTTCATACATTCTTCCGTTATGCTTAGTTCTTCTTTTGTGTCTTCGGTTATATATCTACCTAGTTCTTTTATGTTCTTATTTATTATGATTTTAAAATATTTTCTTATGGTTACTATAAACTCTGGACCATTGTAATATTCTTCAAACTCTTGTATATTTATCATATAAATTTTTGATTCTGTTTATGAATTTAATATTTCTAATTTTGGAATATTAACCATACTTAGCATAATATTATATATGTTAGCAGGTGTTGGTAATCCCAACTTGCTTCTCCATTTCTATAATATAATACTCTGTATGGTATTTCCTATCGTATCTGTTTAGACATTTTTTGAGTGATTCTACTCATTACTCCTACCTATTTTAATATTTCATTATCAGTTTTACAGTTTCTTTCTATTAGTTTGCTATCAACGTATCTTATTTTGAATTTTGTAAGATTTGCTAATCTTAATTTTTTATTTGTAGTGGAATATTCAGTTTTTAAATAGGATAGTAAGTTATGTAAATTGTTAGTTTTAATATTATGAAAATATCTTCAAAGGTAGGATTATTTTTGCAATTTTTTTCTTAATTGGCCTTTCTTTGCAAATAATTTGGCTATTGGCCCATACATACAATTAATTTATCAAAATGGCCTATACGTGAGAATCGCAGATTTACCCCCAAATTAGACCACTTTTTGAAACTAATTTCTAAAATAGATTACTTTTCAAACTAATTTCGAAGATAGATCACTCTCAGTTAGATACCGCGCCCTGTTTGATTGTGAGGCCGCAGTTGGAAACTGCGGTATCTTCAAAAATGTGTTTTTTCGATGCCACAGTTCCCAACTGCGATCTTAATTCATTTCATATTTGGTCTAAAGCGACTTTGAGACTCAGACAAATTTCTCCAAGTAAAAATGTGTTATATAGAGGTCGTAGTTCTCAACTGCGGCCTAAAAATAACAAAGGCCGCAGTTGGGATTTGCGGCCTTAGTTCATTTCATATTTGGCCTAAAGTGAATTTGAGACCTAGACAAATTATTTCAAGTAAAAATGTGTTAAATAGAGTCCGTAGTTCCCAATTGTGGCCTAAAAATAACAGAGCACGCAGTTGGGAACTGCGGCCTTAGTTCGTTTCATGTTTGGTCTAAAGTGAATTTGAGACTTAGACAAAAATTTTCAAGTAAAAATGTGTTATATAGCGGCCGCAGTTCCCAACTGCGGTCTAAAATTAACAGAAGCCGCAGTTGGGAACTGCGGTCATAGTTCATTTCACATTTGGCCTAAAGTGACTTTGTGACTTAAACAAAATTTTTCAAATAAAAATGTGTTAAATAGAGGCTGCAGTTTCCAACTGCGGCCTAAAATTAACTAACGAGACAACAGTTGGGAATTACACCTTTAGTTCATTTTATATTTGGCCTAAAATGACTTTGAGACTTAGACAAATTTTTTCGAGTAAAAATGTGTTATACATGCTGCCTAAATTTTTGTTTTGGAGGGAAACTGCTGCCTAAAATTAAAAGAGACCGCAGTTGGAACTGTGCACGGTCTATTTTCGAAATTAGTTTTGAAAGTTGTCTACTTTAGAAATTAGTTTCAAAAAGTGGTCTATTTGGGGGAAAAAATTCGAGAATCACTCAGCATTTTACTTGGTCCTCTCCGGACTCCTGATTTCATCTTCGTCTCCGTCCGAAACCCTAAACCCCAAATTCATTCGACCATGGACGAAGATGAAGCCGAACTCCAAGCCCTTTCCCAATCCCTCTCTCCATCAACAGCCTTCCCTCTTCCTCCTCCCCCTCTCGCCCCCATCCCCCGCCCCACCGCTGCCACCGCCACCTCTGACTCCGACTCCGACTCCCCTCCCACCGCCGACGACTACGAGATCTCCGAGGAGAGCCGCCTCGCCCGTGAACGGCAAGAGAAGGCGGTCCAAGAACTCCTCCTCAAACGCCGCGCCTACGCCATGGCGGTCCCCACCAACGACTCCGCCGTCCGCGCCCGCCTCCGCCGCCTCGCCGAGCCCATCACCCTCTTCGGCGAGCGCGAGATGGAGCGCCGCGACCGCCTCCGCTCCCTCATGGTGCGCCTCGAGGCCGACGGGCAGCTGGATAAGCTCCTCAAGGTGCACGACGAGGAGAATCAGCAGCAGCAGGTTGGGGGGGCCGAGAACGAGGAGGATGAGGATGAGGGGGGGAAGGTTGTGTATCCGTTTTATACGGAGGGGGTGAAGGAGTTGTTGGAGGTGAGGAGGGAGATTGCGAGATGGTCGGTGGGGAGGGCGATGGGGAGAGTGGCGAGGGCGAAGAGGATGAGGGAGGATCCGGATGAAGACGAGGAAGGGGAGGCCAAGGAGGCGTGTAGGATGGCCGGGGAGTTTGTGTTGGAGTGTAGTGAGATTGGGGATGATAGGCCGTTGTCTGGGTGCTCGTTTTCGAGAGATGGGACATTGCTCGCTACTAGGTAATTCTTCTTCTTCTTTTTCTTTCTCCTTCTTTCCTTGTGAAATAAAATGTTCAGAATCTGTCATATATGCATGCGCACGATTGAAGTGCTTCACTGTAGTTTCTATTTCGGATAGGCTGCTTAGTTAATAGTTACAAGGTACCTATTTTTCAATAGATACAAGTTAAAGGGTTAAAATATTAATGGTTGTAAACTTGTAGCTTCTTAAAAGATAAACCACATCTATCTGTTTTTGCTGATTTTGAAGGTTTTTGGTCATTAGTTAGTTTCTTCTTTGTTTCTCTTTTATGCCTATCCATAGTTGGACGAGAGGCGTTCATTAATTCTACACAAGCAGTTCAACAATTCTGTGGTAATAGGATTGTCTTTGACAATTGCGAAAGATGTTTTGGTTTTTCGAGTGCACTTAATGCTCCAAAAAGTATACCGTAGTTCAAAATTTTAATGTATGTCAAAGTTATTTGTACGTTATACAATATGCATAATAATTTGTCATACTAAGTTAGGCCTTGATCCGGTGCAGGCCTAGTCCTATTGTCCTTGTACACCTATGTAGTATGGGTACTTTTATATAGAACCCGTACACATGTCAGCCACGTGTCGGACACCAACTCTTCGTGAACACTCCATGGACACATCTCGGACAATCCTCCTCGTGTTGTCCCAAATTTATAATGCATCTTCTAAGTTAAACAGTTCTTAGAAATGTCTTAAGTACTTCTTGGAACACATAACTAACAATTTTCGGAGACTTTTTCATATTTAGTATACTAATTAATTATTTTTACTTACATACACACTATGGACCTTCTGCAACTTTATAATTTGTAGCCAAGTAGTTTTACTTTGCTATGGACAATGTATCTTTAATCCTGATCATGTGCTCCATATTATAAGTTTGAACATTGTTGCGATTAAATTTATGCAACCATTGGTGTCGAAATTTCTCTGAGCATCCAACCTCCATGTTTCAAGGAGTAAATATTGCAGAAATCTAGCCGCATCCAAACTCCATGTTTCGTGCAGGTTCTTTGATCGTTTTTGACCTTCAAGGAAAAATGAAAGAAGAGGTAGGAGTCGGAGATTATGCACTGCTGGCTGTTTTCTCACGCTCCCAGTGGGTTTTGTTTAAGTTTGGATTGAGGGAAGAAGAAGGTAATGGTGGAGAAAGAAGGTATATATCATTATTAAGTTTAGAAGAGGATAGAAAGGAAATACAGTATAAAATACTAAGTACGTATAAGAAATATTGGGATTGGGTTTAAGAAAGAACGAAGTTGGGGCATTGGGTTTAAAAATAAATTAAGGTCTAACTTTGCGCCTAAAAACAGTTCTCCTTATATTTAGATATATTTTTAAAATCGGGTGTTTCACTTAGGCTTGTTGGATCTATCATAGCACGGGCATGATTTAAGGGCTTCTATGTAATTCCTATTATGGATAGGCTGCTTAGCTACAACATACCAATTTCTCAATAGGTGCAAGTTACAGCAACAACAAAGCCAGTTTCCTGGCTATATGAATCATGGTTTTCATTCTGCTCGGTTTAATGCCATATTTTCTGTAAGGCCACAAGCTATCATATCTTTTCTTATCGTTTCCACCTAATTAAGCTTAGGTCTTCCCCTATCCCTAACTCTACCCTCAATATTTATCAAAACAATCTTTCTAATGGGTGCACTACTAGGTCTACGTGCGACTTGTAGATATACTGCATTGACCAAATGGTGACGATTTAAAGGTTTTATTGCTATTGGTATGTTTCTTCTTTGTTTTCTATACCTATCTTTAGTTAGACTAGAAGCCTTGATTAATTCTGCAACGAGTAGTTTTAACACTTCTGTATTCATTGGAGCATCATTCGTGAAAGATGAGTTGGTTTTTAAGTGCACTTAATGTCCAAAAAAGTATATTATAGAACAAAGCTTTAATGTTCATTACTTGATTCACCGGCTTCAAAAGTATCAAAGCTATTTATATGTTATACATAATAATTTATGTCATGTGTAGGCCTTGATCCAATGCATACCTTGTCTGATTGGTCTTGAGCTAACCACCGTGGCCTGCCCATACAGTGAATGTGTAACGCCCCGAGCCCGGCTCAGCTGCGCACGCGACTACACATGCGCACCAAAAAAAAAAGATACTAACAACGGCCTACCACAGACTTGCCTCACAAAAGGTGCTATAGCTTATCAGGTGACCTTTGATCATAGGCATTTCCATTTAAACTCTTAATTTCTACAATTTCCTTCGATGTGGGACTTGAAACCACACACACCCCCAAACACCAAACACCACTTCACACAACACAACATACAACACTTCCATTTCTTCCCCTCTGTTTCTTTTCTCCACGTGCACCATGCACACCAAGCCTCACTTCTGGGCCCCACTGCACAAGTGCAGCACCCACTTCTCTACTCATCTCATTATTAATGGCCCAAATTCCATACAACAAGCCCATAGACTCAACCTACAGGCCCAATTCTAATTATCATATATATATTATTATATTCTCACAATATAATATTATATATATACTTTTAAGTACGGGATGTTACACACACCATCCCTTAAGAACTCAGCGTCCTCGCTGAGTCCGGGACTTGCAACCTGATTTAGAATCCCTTTCTAGCAATGTGGAATGGAGTACTCTGATTCTGCTACTAGTACAGCTTTATCCGGGACCAGTACTATCCAGCTCCATCTCAAGCGTACTTCTAACCCACTCTTACCCACAATCGGTATCGAAAGTCGGCTCTGATACCACTTCTGTAGCGCCCCAAGTTTCATATACCAGGAACTCGTGACACTAATCAGGATCTTGCTTCAAAGGGTACACAACACAAAAATCACAGGAAATTAAAAACTTACTTTTGTACTAGGAAACAATATTCTCTACTTAGACGCTCCCCTACTCGAAACGCCAGCTCCCACGATCAGTCTTGCAACTAATTAACTGTGGGCACGTCAGTTGAATGCAGCTGACGCAAACTGATAAAAACAGTGAACTTCCATCTTTAACAACAATTTAATGCCCAAGAAAAAAAGTGACTCACATAACAAGGTGTCGGTGTATGACATAATCGTAGAATCTAATGCACAACACAAAATGCACACGATGTACCTATTCTAATGCATGCTTGATTTGAAAATGTATGCATCCCACGCTACATACCTTTTCAAATGCAACTTCATTGGAAACGTATGCATCCCATATTACATACTTCCCAATGAGTTCGTGTTCTCCAGATATTAGGGTCCGATCCCATGCCATGCATCATACTCTTGTACTCTAGACTTGTTCTGATATTCATCTAGTGTCTGATAGGTTGCCGTTGTTCGGTCTACTCCGTCACTGCAGTCGATAGCACCATATCGGGACCCTGTGGTCTCTCTCCGCTCTTGTACACCTATAATGGTGTCAGCCCCTGCGGTCTTTCTCCACTCCCGAGTCTTACATACATCACTCCGTCCGGATCTTGTGGTCTCTCTCTACTCCTGGACAACCTCGTGGAACCTCCACTTGAGGTACCGGACCTTGTGGTCTCTCTCCACTTCTAGACCTCATAAAAAACTGTTACAATATCAAGGTAACCCTATAGGCTCCTCATTCGCATTAAACAACTCATACTATCTTTAGGCGGAGACATAGGGGTCCATCCTCTATCTCTGACTATAGCTTGTTCTTACACTAGATCCCAGAAATTAACAGACGAGATTACGCCGCACGTGTTCCCTTGACAGGTGAGTACACGCCAACTAGTGCATGTCCTTACAATCACGAGTCATGCTACTTAAGACTAACGCCTTTACTAATTTATACGACTTAGGTCAAATTCTCATCAGCTTTAATTCCTCCATTAATCACCATTTAGGTTATAGGTGGATTTATTAGTTACTTACAATCTCATTGTTCACAATTACACTTGATTATCATTATATTTTTATTCTCAATTATTGGCCAAACTCGGCCCACGTCCGGCCCACGTCCGGCCCATATCCGGCCCGTGTCCGGCTCACGAAAGTAACTCACTTAGTTCCCTATATTAGCTTCATAAATTCTTTCATCATTACAAATTTCACTCTTTCACTCCCATGTTTCCAAATTACTAACATTTCTCATGAAGTTATTAACAATTCTTCTTGCTAATATATTACTAATAGTTTCCATAAATCTCATTTTCTCATTATAATCTACTACTTCAAAAATTTATTTTGTTAACTTATTTGAGAGTCACAAATATACACATTATCATATAACCCATTGAAATCAAATCTTCTTGCACCTTAAACTCACTAATGCTTACTAACATGATTTTCAAGCTTACTAAACCCACCAATTTTAGTTATGTTAGTAGCTTACTAACTCCATGATAATCTAACAAGACTAACATGCTTATTAACAGGGCCGGCCCAACACTTACAGAGGCCTAAAGCGAACTCCGAAATGAGGCCTTTTAAAAGATTATAATATATTTTGTTAAAATTAATATATTTTTATTTAAATGTTATCTTTCGGGCTTTTTGAGATGCAAAATCACTGAAAATTATTAACCCAATAAAGCTGATTTTATTTGCAAGTTGTAACTTTTATTAGGCAAGGGAAAAGCATCTTAGGTGTGCTTTATGTTTTGTATATAAGCTTTAGAGGACATAATGAGCAGTTGTGCACATAATGAAAACTTCTACTGCCAAACAAAGAGATTCTAATATGTATCAAATTGGTTGTATCATGATATGCAAAACTAAGTTCTTTTACTTTTAAATTGTCACATTTACAACTAGCATATGCACATCTAAGTCCATTTAGGTTTGTCCCTAGTTTATTTACGATATCTATACCATCGATAGTAATTAAAATGAATAAATTTTGCAGAAACTGAAAAAGTGAACAATGAACTGTAAGAGATTGTATTTTGTTGAACTATGCGATATATTCGTATTGTGGATTGATTCATGATGTTGTGTTGGTTATAGAGTTATGTAACTGATTTGTGGAACTCTTAATAGTGGATAACAGAGGACTTGCGAGTGGCAATTTATGCGCAAAAAAAATGAACAGCGAAGAACAGAGTGAGTTTGGGTTATCATTATTAACGATGTTCTTGATGTTCTTGCTCAGAATTATTTGAGATATTGATAAATTAAGGCAATAAATAATAAACAACTAAATACTGAATATTAGATATGTCGATAAAACGACAAACAAACAGAATAAGGATTTGAACAGAACCTGAATTGGTGTCCAACCACAAGGATCATGATAGAGCCCAGAACCATTCCACCATTCTCCAGCAAACCCTTGAATCATTGAGTACAGAGCTTCTTGTTCTATTCTTTCCATTGGTGCTATCTGAGTATCAGACTCACACACAAGCAGTTAGCAGTAATGTTCTTTTGGGAAACCAAAAGACTCTTAGAGTTTAAGAGGTCTTTTCAGCTTATCTGATTTCTCGAACGAGGCCTTTTCTGGAAACCAAAAATAATATTTAAGAGGCCTTTTCAGTAGTTATACAAAAAGAAAAAAAAATTTGAGGCCTAAAGCCCTTGCTTTGGTCGCTTGGGCCTTGGGCCGGGCCTGCTTATTAACTCATTTATAATCTAGTAATAAGCTTACTAGCTTAGATTAAAATTATCATTCATACAATTTCCATACCAAGCTTTCTAACTTGATCAAGATTACACTTTAAACTAACACATCAAATTACATAATATGCTTACTACTTGATCAAAAATCATACTTTAAACTTACTAATAAATTCCACAAGCTTACTAACAAAATTTAGTAACATACCCTTATTCATTGCATACTAACATACACTTATTTATCATATATAATAATTTCCAAGTTGTGAATATCATGTACAAAATATTAATATGAACATCATGATAATCACCTGCACAAAATTTCTACAAAATCATAAAAGTCCTACATTAACATTCCTACAACCAAAACATGCGCACTAACTTTCATTTAAAATGTTTATTTTTATTATCATACACTCAAATCTTTTATGAGTTTTAATCCACTCATAAACATAAAGATAATACCTTTACCCTTATTTTAGCATTCTTAAGCAAAATACAATCTTTATGTCTAAAGATGCAAGCTTTCTTTGTAATTTAACATTTTTATTTAACAAAATTCAAACTTTATAGATTAAGAAGAAGAACACCCACCTTGATGAGTAGAATCCTATCTCCTTTCTTCTTAATCCTCTCTTGATTTCCTAAGCTCCAATAAGCTCCAAAACTCTTGAATTTTTTTAATAAAATTTGAATTAGAAGTGAAAAATTGAATAAAGAAATGAAGTAGGAATGACCCAAGTTACTAAGGGCTTCCCATTCTTCCTTTTTGACCTTTGGCCGAAATCAAAAAGATCAGGGGGAGTGAGAAGAGTTGGTTATTGAGAGATTGGATTGAAGTAGAATGAATTTGAAGTAGGAATTGAGTAGAAAATCAGGGTTTTGCTTTGGGCTTCTAGGTTTTCTTTCTCCTTTTTTTTGGCTTCTATTTGGCTTCAGCCGCTGCTTTCTCTCTTTCTTTTTTTTTTGAAATGAGAAGAAGTGACATGAATGAGAAGATCCTTTTTATAATGCTAAGTGGAAAAAAATGAGTGGAGTTTGAGGTGGTGATGTGGCTGAAAATTCACCAAGTGAGGAGTGAGATGAGTGGAGGTTAGGTGGTTCTAGAGTTTTGTTTGTTTTGCTTTTTTCTTTTCTTTTCTTTCATCATGACTAACTCTATCTCTAATTATAAATAACATATAATATAAATGTCTTAGTGTACAATAATACACAATATATATATTTTCATATAAAATAAATATCTTTTCATACAAAATAATTATTTATTATTTTGGGGTTCTTACATCACTCTATTCTTAGAATAGTTCTGTCCTCACAACTACGGTTAGAGAGAAAAACAAAAACAAATACATGATTTAATCAAATACGCTTATAGAGGAAAAGTTAGTGGGCATGTTTTGGTTGTAGGAATGTTAAGGTAGGATTTTTATGATTGTGTAGAAATTTTGTGTAGGTGATTATCACGATGTTCATATAAATATTTTGTACATGATATTCATAACTTGAAAATTATTATATGTGATAAATAAGTGTATGTTAGTATGCAATGAATAAGGGTATGTTACTAAATTTTGTTAGTAAGCTTGTGGAATTTATTAGTAAGCTTAAAGTATGATTTTTGATCAAGTGGTAAGCATATTATGTAGTTTGATGTGTTAGTAAGTTTAAAGTGTAATCTTGATCAAGTTAGAAAGCTTGATATGGAAATTATATGAATGAAGCTAGTATTAATTTTAATCTAAAGCTAGTAAGCTTGTTACTAGATTATAAATGAGTTAACAAGCATGCTAGATTATCATGGAGTTAGTAAGCTACTAACATAACTAAAAGTGGTGGGTTTATAGTAGTAAGCTTGAAAATCATGTTAGTAATCTTTAGTGAGTTTAAGGTGCAAGAAGATTTGATTTCAATGGGTTATATGATAATGTGTATATTGGTGACTCTCAAATAAGTTAACAAATTAAAATTTTGAAGTAGTAGAGTATAATGAGAAAATGAGATTTATGGAAACTATTAGTAATATATTAGCAAAAGGAATTGTTAATAACTTCTTGAGAAATGTTAGTAATTTGGAAACATGGGAGTGAAAGAGTGAAATTTGTAACGATGAAAGAATTTATGAAGCTAATATAGGGAACTAAGTGAGTTATTTTTGTGGGCTGGAACGGGCCGGATATGGGCCGGACACGTGGTGGACGTGGGCCGGACATGGATCGGAAAAGGTCCGAGTTGGGCCAATAATTCAGAATAAGGATATAATGATAATATAGTGTAATTGTGAACAAAGAGACTGTAAGTAACTAATAAATCCTCCTAGAAACTAAGTGGTGATTAATGGAGGAATTAAAGCTGATGAGAATTTGATCTAAGTCGTATAAATTAGTAAAGACGTCAGTCCTAAGTAGTGTGACTTGTGATTGTAAGGACAAACACTAGGGGCGTGTACTCACAAGGGGACACATGTGGCGTGATCTTGCCTGGGGCACGTGCGGCGTAGTCTCGTCTGTTAATTTATGAGATCTAGTGTAAGAACAAGCTATAGTCGGAGATAGGGGTGGACCCCTAGGCCTTCCCCTAAAGGTAGTCTGAGCTGTTTAATGCAAATGAGAAGCCTGTAGGGTTACTTTGATGTCGTAACAACTTTTGATGAGGTCCGGAAGTGGAGAGAGACCACAGGGTTCGGTACCTCAAGTGGAGGTTCCACGAGGTTGTCCGGGAGTAGAGAGAGACCACAGGGTCCAAGCGGAGTGATGTATGTAAGACCGGGGAGTGCAGAAAGACCGTAGGGACTGACATCATTATGGGTGTACAGGAGCGGAGAGAGACCACAGGATCCCGGCATGGCACTACCGACTGCAGTGGCGGAGTAGACCGAACAACTGCAACCTCATCGACGCTAGATGAATGTCAGAAACAGGGCTAGTACAAGAGTAGGATGCATGGCGGGGGATCAAACCCTAATATTTGAAGAACACGAACTCATTGGAAAGTATGTAGTATGAGATGCATACGTTTCCAATGAAGTTGCATTTGGAAAGGTATGTAGCGTGAGATGCATATATATTTTCAAATAAAGCATGCATTAGAATAGGTGCATCATGTGCATTTTGTGTTCCACATTAGATTCTAGGATTATGTCATACACTGATGCCTTGTTATGTGAGTCACCTTTTTTTTCTTGGGCATTAAATTGTTATTAAAGATGGAAGTTCACTGTTTTTATCAGCTTACGTCATTGACGTGCCCACAGTTGATTAGTTGCAAGGCTGATCGTGGGAGCTGGAGTTTCAAGTAAGGGAGCGTCCAAGTGGAGAATATTTTTTTTTTCCTTGTACAAAAGTAAGTTTTTAATTTCCTGTGATTTTTGTGTTGTGTACCTTTGAAGCAAGATCCTGGTTAGTGTCACGAGTTCCTGGTCTTTCGTACCTTTTCTAGTCGCACCTGGTCTCTCTTCTTGTAAGGACAGACTTGCAGGAGTCGTTGGATAGCTATTAGCTACCATCCCGCAATACGTTTTTTGTGCATCTAGAGCTCACTAGTGAGTCAATATCTCTTGGTTGACCCCGAAGATTGTCGGAGTTGACATTTGTCATTAGGGCTGCTGAACCTTTTCTTAAGAGATCGACCTTTCACAAAAAAAGATGCATAAGATTTAGGTCGCTTCTGGTGTATAGCCGTCAATTAACAACTTAAGTTTTGTTTCACCTTTGCCACTTTCATAACATTTATTTCTGATTTATTGGTTGCCAGAGCGACCATCTCTTTCTGATTTGGGCATGGCCTCAATAGCCTGCATCCCTTTCCTGTTCAGGATTCATGTATTGAACCTTTGAACTCTGATAGTGAGAAAGATTAGCTGCTTTGGTTCTTTATTATCTTAGGTAAAAATAACCATAGATTCTTTTCTCAATTCAATAAGAGTTGAGGACTTAAAAGTATATTGTTGTGTGAAAATTAGCTTTCACAGTCTTAATCTTAGCTTTGAGCCTTTGATTGCTCTTTATATTTTATTTGATTGTCATAATAAATCATATGTTCTTAACATCGAATTGGCCAAATCAGTTGCACGTGTTTGTTTCATAACTATCTAGGAAGCATGACAATGGTTATGGGAATATAACACAACAAAATTACAGAACGAGAATGGCAAATTTGTAAAAAGTAGGACAGAGGGAAACACCATAATTATATACCATCACATTTATATATGACGATTAAGTATAAATTTAACCAAAATTACATCTACCAATATTATTTTCAGCTACTTAAAAAGATTGGAGCATATCTATAGTTCAGACAGGTAATAAGAGTTAACTGGGTATATGTAAATACGAAAGGGTTTAACAAGGGTTGAGAGTTGTGAATTATGTAGTCCAAAATAAGGGTTGGGAATGTGTCTAGGAAGTGCCAAACATGTAAGGTAGAGTATAAAACATAGGAACGTATGATACAGATACAGCAGGTCAGACACGGTATAGCTCTATCATAGAAGTGTCCATTCTACATGGATGAGTCTTTGCTTGTAGATAAGGAAGCTTGATTCCCGAAACATAAATTGTAGATTTTTCTTTTTAACATGTCCTACTGTTCATTTCAGAGTCTTCTCTGAATAAATTCTTTTCAAAAAATAAACTAGTTATATAGTCATATGAGCTTGTAGACGCCTCTTGATATGTTCCACTTTTTAAAAAGTTTAATCAAACATATGTTTTCTATAAATTTTGTATCTAACTGATCCATGGTAACTTTCCTGTAGTTCTTGGAGTGGAGTTGCCAAAATATGGAGCATGCCACAAGTAACAAGAATTGCAACTCTGAAAGGCCACACAGCGCGTGCTACCGATGTTGTATTTTCTCCTGTTGATGATATTTTGGTGACTGCATCCGCTGACAAAACTGCAAAGCTATGGAAAACTGACGGTACCCTCTTGAAGTCGTTTGATGGTCATCTGGACCGGCTTGCTCGTGTGGCATTCCATCCACTTGGTAAATACGTAGGCACTGCTAGTTTCGACAAGACATGGAGGCTCTGGGACATTAATACCGGGTCTGAGTTGCTTCTCCAAGAGGGTCACTGTAGGAGCGTGTATGGGATAAGTTTTCATCCAGATGGATCTTTAGTTGCATCATGTGGCCTTGATGCACTTACTCGTGTCTGGGACCTTCGCACTGGCAGAAGCATTCTTGCTTTGGAAGGCCATGTTAAGCCGGTAAGTTGCAAACTCCTTTAAAAATATACTCATCTTATATTTCCTTTATATATAACTCCCAATGCATGAAATGTGGTGAACATGTAGATTTTAACACATGCACTGCACTTGTTTTTTATTCTATTATATCAGAACAATTCTCTGCAACTTTAGACGTTGGTGAACTTTATCATGCAGGGAACAAATGTGAACATAGAGACATGATTTACCCCCAAAAGGGGAAAAAACATAAGACATGAATATTATTATTGTGCAGAATATGGATAATATTATGGAGATAAAACACATTCGTTACATGGGCCTAAAATTGTTGTTCTTTAACTAAACATCATTATATACCAGTCCATTGTGCATATCCCAAGAATGCATGACAACTTTAAAATATATATATGTAGATTACCGAAGAAAAGGCGACCTAAAATTCCTATCTCCTCCTCCCAAATGCATGATCCACACCGGTCAAAGTCTTTAACATGTCATTAAAGATGAGAAGATGAAATATTATTAAAGTTGAATATGTTTGCCCATACATTAAGTGAACGCAAATGTTCTATTGCTGAAAAACCATTCATTTTGCAACCTCATGACGGATGAGCAAATCATGTTCAAATTTAGTGATTTATATCAATCAATCTTTTATGATACGAAGATCAACTTTAGCGGTGTGGATTGTGAATTTTGGGTGCAAGAATTATGTTTTTTGTGTGCTATAGGAGGATATTTCCTCCTATGCCATATGAACTCCCGTATCCTCATATATATATATATATATATATATATATATATATATATATATATATATATATATATATATATATATATATATATATATATATATATATAGGAAAAAAGGGGTATGAGCAACTTGCTCATTTAATAAACAAGCAATTGATGATGTGGCATACATGTGATTGGAAAAGCCTTAAAAGGGTTAGTTGTTCAATGTATCACATGCATGCCACATAATCAATTGCTCATTTGCTAAATGAGCAAGTTGCTCATATCCCTTTTACCCATATATATATATATAATGTATGTTCATTTTGTTTTATTATTGAAATAACTACAGCATAGTTTTTGATGTTAGATTCTAACTTATAAAAATATAAAAAGAAAACAAAATTAATGATAAAAAGGTATATATGTATATATATATATATATGTATGTTCATTTTGTTTTATTATTGAAATAACTACAGCATAGTTTTTGATGTTAGATTCTAACTTATAAAAATATAAAAAGAAAACAAAATTAATGATAAAAAGGTTAGGGTTGCTTATAATTCTTAAATTAAGACTATAAACCAAGAGGATTAGCATGAGCAGCATGTGTTTTTTTTTCTTCATAAGTAGTACAGTGCCTACAGCCACATTGCAACTCCAATTATGATAGTAATGATGCAGAGAATTAACTGAACATATTCCGTGTTATGGTTTGCTAATTGTGATTGTTAGGTTCTTGGGGTCAGCTTCTCTCCTAATGGATACCGTTTAGCCTCCGGAAGTGAAGACAATACATGCAAGATATGGGACTTGAGAAAGAGGAAGTGTGAGTATACTATACCTGCTCATTCCCATCTTATTTCCCAAGTGAAGTATGAACCTCAGGAAGGGTACTTTCTTGCAACTGCTTCATATGATACCAAAGCAATGGTATGTTTCTTTATTGATCAAATTTTTCTTCACAAGTAAATTATATTTATGAATTAACTTGTGTTGTAAAATCTAAACCTAACTCGAAATCCTCTTTTAAATGATTGTATGAACATCATCATTGTATCAGGTGTGGTCAGGTCAGGATTTTAAGCCGATAAAAACGTTAGCTGGACACGAAGCAAAAGTTACAGGCCTAGATATTAGAGAAGGTCAGCATTTTCTTATAAGAGCATCCACAGTCATTTGCTAAATTTTCATTTTATCCATATTATAGCATTTTTGACTCTGCAAGTCGTTTGCTATTTATTCATATTTTGGCAAAATTGCTACAGAAAAATGCTATATTTGAGAGCAGATAAGAGAATGTGAGAATATGCATATTATAGCGGACAGATCTTCCAATCCGTCCCAAATATTTTTTTTTAATTTTATCGGAAGGATCTTGAAGCTCCGTCCCAACTATTTTTTTTTTCTCTTCCACTTCTAACCGTGGACGGATCTTGATTCCGTCCCAAATTTCAAAAAATATATTTTTTATATGGGATGGAACTTGAAACTCCGTCCCAACTATTTATTTATTATTATTATTTTTTTCACTTCTTACCTTGGACGGATCATCCGTCCCTTGTTTTTTTAAAAACTTTTTTTAATTATTAAAATTATTAAAATATTCAAATTAATTATTAAAAAATGCCCAAATTTTTTTTTTCGCGGGAGAGTTCCATCCGATTTTTTTTTATTGCTATATTATAGCATTTCACCACTGCAGCAAACATCCAATTGCTATACGCATAATATACATTTTGCCATTTTTTAGCAATTACGACTGTGGATTCTCTAATTTGCCTTGAAATTTTTTCTTTCCATGTAGTACTTATGATCTTTCTGTGGTATATGCAGATGGGCAGCAGATAGTGACTGTTTCGCATGATCGAACAATCAAGATATGGGCTAGTAGAAGCAGTGGAGATGAAAAGACTACAATGGACATTGATTAGAAAGTTTTCCATTTCAGATTAGGTCGGTTCTGCAATGGGTTTGTCCTCATTTTATTTATATTTGTAGGATTGTGTAGCAGAAGCAAGGATGCTTATTATCGGTGTTTTTAGTCACACTTGATAGAAGGATTGTGTAGCAGAAGCAAAGATATGGCTGCACATTACTTGGCAGCAACTAACGAGTGTAGAGCATGTATTGTTATTAATTCATTGCTGAGATCCCCCCCCCCCTCTCTCTCCAAACCTTTCTACTTTTGATGGGTACTTTTCATTTTGTTGTATTTGTTCAAATTTGAATACAATTTGAAACTATTGCAATCAGCTATTGCTAATCGACTTTAGAATCATGATTTGAAATACCAGCTGATACTGAGATGGTGTCTTTTGGATTGGGATTTTGGCCACAATATATTCAACACTCCTGTGATAAACGACATGGCGACATGGATTTTGGCTCACTCCCGTGTTAAATGACAGATCAGTATGTCTTGTATATATGAATCCTATGCAAAATCTTGTGACCATCTCGTATTGTAAATATTGTGCTGTGGAAGTTGCGCACCAGTATTGATAAACCTAAAAGTTGCAATAGACATGTTATGCAATCATTAAAAACACAGAAGGGAAAAGTTCATTTAAATGATATTTGTCTTCTGAGGTTCGACATTTTGTTGCACATGCTTGAGCTTGGTGACATTTGAATCATTTGTTCTTTTTCTGACGTTTCAAGGCTTCATTGTGCTCACCAAATTTAGATGCATATTCTAATTGCGAGGGTTTTCATTTTTTATTGTTTTACTTCTTACTGGGCGTGCAAACTATCAAAACATGCATTTTCATTTGAATTTTCCGAGATGGTTGAAGGAACCGCCTACTTTCTTTTGAAGCGCTTTGCAGCACTAATGCTTGCATTTCTCAAATCCTGCCTTTGTCTGGAGAAGGAAATTCTCAACTAGGAGCTTGAGTTACTAACAATTCTTTTAGCCCTATAATACCTACACGAAGGCTTCTCCCGAGGAACTTGCCAGTCTCCATTGTTGCCTCTAAATTCCTAACAACTTCCCATCTACATCTCTAGCCTGAGAACATCCATCAGCTGCTGCTGTCCGAATTTGTTTCTTTGCCTTAGCAATGGACAAGCACACCATTCACCAAAAACTATTTAGATAACCATTTGATGAATGATTTTTTTTGATGAAAAAGGTGGAATATAGCCACTTTCATTAATTAGGAATTACCAAAACAAATTCGGAGTACTAGGACAAGCATTTGATGAATGTTGTTTGAACAGACAGGGAAAAATGCTCAAGACTACAATTAAAGAAGGTACATGGTTATGTCTATCTATATCTTAATAGTACACGTACATTAAATTTCTTGCCAGAAATATAACACTAAACAGGGGGAAAAAAATCAACTTGTTTAGTAAGACATTGTACTGTAGCACCCCGGATCCCCGTCATCGGACATCCGTGACACAACCAGAATCTTTGCCTTCAAATGCATCTCAACACAGTAAATCGCACGGAAATTTAAAACACTTTTACTGCCATCAGAATTAATACATCAATAACTACGAATATCAAATTAAATCATAAATTTCTTTGAAAACGATGTAAGATTTTTAGAAAATAACTTATAATACATACCACAGAAACATGAATCTACACCTCACCTCTGCACTGCTGAGGACCTGTAACAGTAGGGGCCTAGGGTAGTCCAGAGACTCCCTAACCCCCAAACACTAAGGGGTTAACCATTTCTGGTGTGAGTATAATCTATTAACTAAGTAAATAAATTAAACTTACAAGTAAGAACAATGAACTCACGACTTATAATCTTTCCCAATCTCATATCACAGAACATCGCATTCACTTATTTCTTATAACATACATCATCATGTTTCGCAATACGTCACTTTCACATTCATTATTCAATTCAACTATCACACTTACAAATCAGCTTGAATGGAAGATAAATGTGTATCCTGATTTTCTAGTATTCGTGTATGTCATGATCTAGATTCTAATGCACATCTCGTATGCACACCATGCTCTTAATCTAATGCAAACTTGATTTGGAAACGTATGCATCCCATACTACATACTCCCCAAATCGAGTTCGTATTCTCCAGATGATAGGGTTTAATCCCTCGCCATGCATCCTACTCTTGTACTCATTCCTGTTTCTGACATTCATCTAGTGACTGGTAGAGTCTGCAGTACCTGCGGTCCATTTCCGCTCTTGCAGTCGGATTGTGGTCCTTCTCCACTCTGAACGGCAGTGTCACCCTGTTCGTTCAGATCGTTGTCCTTCTCCACTCCGACAGGATCGTGGTCCCTCTCCACTCCCGGTCAGGCCGGTGATCATCAGCTCTGCCGGAATCATGGTCCTTCTCCACTCCTGTCCCTACCAAAGTTATCATGAATATAAGGCGAATCGATAGGGCCACCCCTACTCCGCCCAGAGACTTAGAGTCACACTCTTGCTCCTTGTTCATATTAAACAACATAGAACCTTAGGTGAATTTGGAGGGTCCATTCCCTAGTTTCCACCATACAGTCCTTATCACTAAATCCCAGAAATTAACAGACGAGACCACGCCGCACGTGTCCCAGACGAGACCACGCGGCACGTGTCCCCTTGACAGGAGAGTACAACGCCCAACTAGTGCATGTCCTTACCAATTATCCTATTTTAATTTCTCAATTAGTGTCCCCACTTGGCCCTTATCCGGTCCATAGAAAACAATTACATGGCAAGATCATACATATACAATTGGTTATGACCTTTTAGACTTCAGTCCAAAAGCAATCGGCTTCAGCTCTGTCCTTTCAGACCAGCTGCACTCCACAATTTATTTTGAGGTATCAACCAACCTCGATAATTTATGAAATTTAACCTATAGCGTGGACACATACAAGAGTGTCCACACAATTTCTTAGCTCAAAACACTCATGCTACACTAAGATACGGAAACGGAAATACACAGCAAATCGTAAATTAAAATTTTCACAACGCACCATGTGCATAAAAATAAAAGATATCATACTCACAAATTGTCCCGCGAAGACTCGAAGCACCACCACGCATCCGAAGTCGCCAGTATTTCCTATCATCAAAATTCAAAGCAATCAAGGCTCAAGCAATCCAAGCCAGTTACAGGAAAATAATAATACTAATTCCAATATTACATAGGCATTCTACTGAATGCCTAGGATGCACACGTGCTTTGCACGTAATTATTCGAATACCGACAAGATTCTTATTTTCGAACAATTACTAAAAGCACTCCAAAATTCTTCTAATAGTCCTACTACAATTTCTACTAGCATACGAGGACTAATTCTTACATATATAATTCCCTTTTACAAACCCAAAACCCTAATTTATTAACACTTGCAAATCCTCTATCAATTTGCTAATTTCTCGTATCTATAATACCTAACCCCTCATAACCTCCCTACTACCAATTTCTTTTTGATGTAAGCGGATAGAGTCTAAAGACTCCAGCCCGATCAAAAAATATATCGATAAAAGGAAATAAAACTGTACAATGCAGAATAGTAGGGTTTTACAAGATGTAAAACAATAGGTCAGCTGAAATAAAATGCTGACAAAAAACAAAGAATCGAAACACACAGATAAAAACATATACACTGAAACAGTAAGAAATGACAAAAGCTGAGAACGCAGAGCATGCTTGGTCGGGGAACGGGACAGCGATGATCCACCATATGCGCAGGCGGATGCCGAAGCTGGACGCGAGGATACAGTTGACCGCCGGACTAGGTGGACAACGAGAGAGCTAGGGAAGGGCCAGAAGCTGATATCATCGCTTGATGGAAACCGAAGCACCTACAAACCATAAGATGCTTCAGGGGCAAAAGCGACCAGTCTCACCAAATCCCGGACCCGCAAGAGAAAAGCGAGATCTGGAACACCGCAATCGATCTAACGAAAGACCCACAAACAGAAGATTAAAAGCCACTATGTAGTGGAGAAAAGCAATCAACATGATGCCCATCTCCCAGCAAGATGGGGAGTGATAGTCCACTAGCAAAAGAAACAAGCAATCGCCATCCAAAGGGCGAAACATAGGAATAGCAGTCCACCAACATCAAACTAAACACAACAATAACAGTAAGACAATAAGCTAGCACAGCAGAAAGTAAAAGGGAAAGAGAGAAATCCATTACAACCACAAAAAAGCGCAAACCGAACAGAGAGGCCCCAGGGGAGAAGAGTGTCATTTGAGTACACAAATCAAGGAGATAGAACGCTATAAATACATCGACGCGCGCTCACCCACCTAACTTGTTACTACCGACTAGAACAAAGGAAAAAACATATAGTACTAGCAAGTTCAGTAGATAAACCAAAAGCTGCACCAAGTATAAGAAACCATCAGTAAAGTGCAAACCCCGACCAAAGCCTAGGAGGCGATAATACAGCAGCAGCAATATCACAAAAGCACAAAGTCTGGCACCACCAGAACAATCAAAAACCCAGAGGGAGAAACAAAAGCTGAGGCAATTACTCCTGCAGTGAACGGCAACAAAATCCAATCAGATAGCAATCAGAGAGAAAAGCAAATAGGCAGTAATCTACGAATAACAATGCACTACCGAAACACTAAAAAGTTAAAATCACAAAGCATTGAGATTCGAGAGGACTAAAATGGATTCTTCTAAACGATGATAATAATAAGATTGTCTATCATCGATTTTAATCTGCGAAGTCCAAAATTTAAAAAGAAATAGAAACTCTTCCGTAAGGGCAGAGATGGAGGAAACTTGGTGTGAGAATAATCTACGATTCCTTTCTCTCCAGAGAATCCACATAATAATATGGGCAGAAAGGTTCCACCCTTTTCTAAATCTAGAGGGAACATCAGGAGATTGACAGCAGGAAAGGAGGTTAGTAGGTAACGCTGGATTACCCCAAGCAAGAGTCACTATTTTCCAAATAGGGCAAATGAAGGGACAGCCACGATACAAGAGTGTCCACACAATTTCTTAGCTCAAAACACTCGTGCTACACTAAGATACGAAAACGAAAATACACAGCAAATCGTAAATTAAAATTTTCACAACGCACCATGTGCATAAAAATAAAAGATATCATACTCACAAATTGTCCCGCGAAGACTCGAAGCACCACCACACATCCGAAGTCGCCAGTATTTCCTATCATCAAAATTCAAAGCAATCAAGGCTCAAGCAATCCAAGCCAGTTACAGGAAAATAATAATACTAATTCCAATATTACATAGGCATTCTACTGAATGCCTAGGATGCACACGTGCTTTGCACGTAATTATTCGAATACCAACAAGATTCTTATTTTCAAACAATTACTAAAAGCACTCCAAAATTCTTCTAATAGTCCTACTACAATTTCTACTACCATACGAGGACTAATTCTTACATATATAATTCCTTTTTACAAACCCAAAACCCTAATTTATTAACACTTGCAAATCCTCTATCAATTTGCTAATTTCTCGTATCTATAATACCCAACCCCTCATAATCTCCCTACTACCAATTTCTACTTAATAGGAATTGAAAAATACTTAATTTTATACAATAAAATAAAATAGGGCTTACCTTCCCGAAATCCTTTCGAAAAACGGACACCGCCACGACGTAGAGAACCCTTCTATTAGTCTATCCCAAATTTAATTTGAAAACGGTGGAAAAATGGAAGGGATTTGAGGTGGAGAGAGGGGGAGCCGAATGGGTTTCATTCGGTTTCGGCTGGGAAGGAAACGGGAGAGAAAAGAAGTATGGAGAAGGAAGGAGAAGGTGGGGGTTTTATAAAAGGAAAAATAAATAAGTACGGTAAGGAAAAATTTCATATGAGTCCCTCAAGTTGAAATATATTTCAAATAAACCCAACAATCTTTACTTTAAGATTATAAGCAAAACAAAATACATTAAAACTATCTCGTAATAATCCTTCAAAATTATAAAATAAAGTAGACAATAAATCTAATATTTTCTCAGTAAAAATCAATTGTTATCAAAAAATACACAATTGCGTGAAATTCTCAACTGCGCACAGATTGCGAGGCAAAATAGTCATATACTATTTTGCGGGATATTACATTGTACTACTGAAGTTACAAAAATGGTGGACATTTCCCACCAAAACTTATATTTATATAAACAAAACCAGCAGTCTCCAGTTCGAACCAGCAGTCTCCAGTTCAACATAGATTCCAGCTTTCTTGCTTGCCTCCTTCATTTGTACCAACCGGCAAGGATGTACCTCAACCCAAAACATAGAAGGCATGCTTGAGCCTACAGGAGAATTGTTACAAATAAAGTATAGATATATCAGCAAAAGGCAGATAAAAAAGATTCGGAATAAAGACCCTAATTCAGTTGAGGTTATTGAGGTACTGGGACAATATGTTAAAAGAGGAATTGATCATATGAACAATTAATTAATTACCTGGAAAACTAGGA
Organism: Hemerocallis citrina; assembly: GCA_017893485.1. Classification (NCBI taxonomy): domain Eukaryota; kingdom Viridiplantae; phylum Streptophyta; class Magnoliopsida; order Asparagales; family Asphodelaceae; genus Hemerocallis; species Hemerocallis citrina. Next base: position 288,204,522 of record CM030360.1, on the reverse strand, counting down.
GTCTGATACAAAGTGCCTTCTCAGAGCACTTTCCAAACAATCTGAGGAATATGTTTACAAGTGTCCCATCTTTCGTCCCAGTCAGTAGCCCTGTCTGAGGATCAAACCTGCAGTATACGCAAATGCACGAAATATAGAGCTGATATTATTTCCTGCAAAGTGTTTCTCTATGTTACTATAACTAATATTTTATAAAAATAAGTATTATTACCTTGGCAGACGATGCCTTGGACAGGGAACAAACTTAAAAAGCTGTTAACAAAAGATGAGGCTCTTAAATGAAAATAGGGGGAAAAAAGAAAGAGTAAATTAAGGATATAGTACGTTCGTACAAACCTGAGGACAGGAACAAAGGAAATTCAGAACTTGAGGCATGAAGAAGAGCAAGAGCGTCTCACTATAAAATGAAATGGAAAAAAGTCAGTAAGAAAGGAATAAAAGTTAATATTCTGTTATGTACCAGATCGTTTTTTAACAAATGAGAAATGGGTCATTCAGGTAAGTGAAGAATGAGGACATCCAAAAGAATATATATGTTATAGAGAAAAAAGTGAAGAAGCTGTAGAAATCAAATAACAAACAATTGTGAAACTTTTATTCGGGGAAACAAAGGAAAGAACTTGTCAGAACCTACCCTTCATGTCTCATCCAATAGTATCAAGCTCTACCCTGTTAAAACTATTAATGTTTTCATAATCAAAATGGGACTAATTATCAAACATGACTGGAACTTAGTGAACCTCCTTAAAAGAGTAGGCAATATGCTATCAACATGACATCGCATTTACAGATTGGTGCCAGTATAAGTTAGGTAGTCATCTAATTCAAGTTCGTGCAATCATGGATCTGGTCTTCTCTTTAGACTAGGAGAGAGTCTAGAATAAAAGGTAATATGATATGATTTTTCTTTCTTTTCATAGACAATCATCAATATATCAAATGTGCTAAAATGTACTTGCCTCTATTGCACATGCCCTAATTTCTTCTTCAATAGCGATCTCTAAATAAAATGCTTTTCATTTTCTTCAAAAACATAGAGATATTTTTCTGATCATGACATGGTACCCGATTGAACTTTCCTAGTTCAACTAGTCAGTCGAGAGAAGATATTATGTTGAACTCTCACCATGAGTGGTTACTCGTTACACTTCACGTTAGCTGGAAATGAAATTGTATCAAACCTTATGAATTTCTAAACCTAAAGGTTGCATTATTTAAAGTGTCCATGTTAAAACCCCAGAGTAAAAAATAACAAGTACATGCAGTGTACTTTGACTTCAAGTGCCACGATATAAAAGAGTGAAAGGCAAATAGGGGGAGGTGAGGATAGGGCATTCTATACCTTGACTTCAAGTACCACGATATAAAAGAGTGAAAGGCAAATAGGGGGAGGCGAGAATAGGGCATTCTATACCTGAAATGACCAAGTATTCCAACTACAGCCATAGACATTCCGGCAAAATAAGTATAGGTATCACCAACAAAAACTGAAGAAGGATACCTGTCATTTAAGGGCAAACAGATAGCAAAGCATAATTTAAAGTAAAATGTAAAGATTACAGAAATATTTAGCTATTAATTTGTAACTATATTAACTTACCAGTTGAAGGAAAGCAAAGCTAATGAAGTAGTTAGAAGGGGCATGACAAGATAAATAGAGAACGCATGTGCCTGCTTATATTCCGCATCTGAAGATGCACCAATTTGCATAATGTTGTGTATCAAAATCTGTAATGAAGATACAGGGATTATTTTCAGCAAGAAGCTTGTAAATCTAATTCACACGAAAAGCATGAGTTAGTTCTCACTGCAGCCGAAATAACAACAGTCTGCCCAACTTCAAGGCCATTCAGGCCAGCATGAATGTTAATAGAGTTTGTACAAAATACCGCCAGCAAGCACATATATAGCTTGTATATCCAACCTGCTCATGGAAAGCAAAATGTAAGCAATCAAATATAGCACTATTGAGCTATTGACACATCAAATAATACTGCTCTTCTGTCCAGTGTTGTATGCTTTAGCAAGAGCCAAGAAGTACAACGATCACTGTTTCCAGAAATAGAATAACATATAGACTTCTTTTTTGGAAACAATTATCTAAACAATTATCTCATCAGTCCATCTGAAGGAGAAAATGTTTCATTACTTAAAGGGTTTCGAGTGTATTTTGAATGTACTACTGCATATCTTCAATTTTTAAAAAAATTACGTCCCATGAAAATATTACTACGGACAAAAATTTGGACCTGAAATAAAATCAGGAATTACTACCCTGGTTAGGGTGTGGCAGGATGGGATGGGATACACGTAAGACAACTATAAAGAATATATACCTTTTACAAAAATTCAAAAAAGAAAAAGGAAAAACGAAAAAAGGATATACCTAGGTATTAGTAATTTATAAGAAAGGCAATCTTTAAGCTTTTTAAAAGTTGTACACCACACTACATTAACTCTAATAAGCAAGCAAAATGTAACCATTTATGTGCTATATGGATATGGAATAGATAAAGTCATCTTCTAAGTTTATTCTCGATGAATGGAGAGAACCTGAGCTAGAGTTAAGTGGAAGATGGCAAGCATCGTAAACAAGTACCACAAAACTTCAAAGTTGCTCAAGAATCATTCCATTATCAGTTTTCAATATCTTTGATGTAGGAAAAGTTTACTTGGATAATGAATAATTTCGAATAATTTCAAGTGGTCAATTTTTTTTTCTTTTTTCGAATCTAATATAAATATATGGCCTGGAACAATTTAAAATACTAAAGTAGGAAGAAACAAAACAAGATAATGGTGTAGAAAGAATGTAAAGTTTGAGAAAATGTGCATATGAAAGGGGATTTGTAGGGTTATAGAGAAAGAAGGATTATTAGAAAGAGGTAAATAAGAGGGACAGGCCAGCTGCTAAGATACACTCGATACTCAAGAGTTTCAATCTCAACTCAACTGTTGATTACAAGAGAAGGCATGGGCTGTTATAACACTCCTACTGATTATTCAAGAAGACAAATACATCACATTTTTAACTTATTATAATATAGAAACAAAAGAACTACTACACATTTAACTAGCCTATTACAAAGGTAGAGACTAAATAATTATAGGTTGATTTGCGGTTATATGCAGAGATGCTCACGGATACAAATATATCTGATTCGATTTGGATCCCAATCCGATTTTTTTGCGGATTCGATATGGATATCCAATTTTTAAAAAACTCGGATGTGGATACAGATACAAATATGTATAAAAAAAAGCGAACAGATATCTATATCCGCATAATATATGTATTTATTTATATAATATAATATAATATAATATATGTTAAGTAGTTAACTATATGTACTTTTAAGCTATAGTTATATTAATCACAAGTGAGTTCTTCACTTCATTAGTTAGTAGTTATTTAACATTTTGAGAATTAGTCCACTAACTGACTTAAATTATTCCTCTGCATTTGGTCCCTCAAATCAAAATTAACCCCCTATTTCAAGAGTTTCCCTAACCCAATTTCTCAATTCCTCCAATCTCCAAGTCCAGGTCTCCCACCAGTCTACCTGTGCCTTCTCTCCAACCTCCTCTAACATCCTCTCTGACCTTTCTCTCTGACCTCATCTCTGATAATTGCTTTCATCTCTCAAATTTCAAAACTCTCAATGCCGCTTCGCTGAACTCCTTGACAATGCTTCCACCTCTCCCAACACCTGTGTTTTCTTGTATATAAAATAAGTTTTTCTTAGCTTCTTTTGTTGTGCTGATTTCTTATTTGTAATTAGAAGAAGTGAAAGTCGAAACTCGTATGTTATCCAAAACTGGTTTAATGATATACGTGTTTGGGTACTATTTAAGGAGAAATTATAGCAAAAAGTATATATTTGATGTCTGAATTCGTTTCCGTATTCGACAGACCGTATCTGATTTGCATCCGTATCCGAAATTTGCGGATATGGATATGATTTTTTTTCTTTTCCGAGTCATATCCGAATCCATATCCATATTTGAAATGCGGATAAGGATGATCGTTGGCTGAGGCCTTTGAGGAGCTCATCTTATCTCTCAATAATTACGAATGGAAAACTTCAGAGGGCATCGGTTGGCGCTGGTCAACTACGGGCACGTTTTCTGTTAAATCTTTTTATAAATTCCTTAATTCGAGAGGGGTAAGATCTCCAGTAGCTAAATACTTCTGGGATAGTTCGGCTCCTCTTAAGGTGATTATCACTTCTTGGCTTGCCTTCAATAATAAATTACTCACGGTTGATATTCTTAACAAAAGGAATTTAGCCTGGGGTCAACTTTGTGCGCTGTGCGCTCAGCATGCTGAAGATGCGAATCATCTCTTTACTCAATGCCCTATTGTCCTTCCGTTGTGGAAGATTTGCTCTCTGGCTTGGGACACTGCTCTCTGGCTTGGGACACTGGATCAATTCCCCCTGACTTATCTTCTTGCTGGAACGCTAAGCCTTCGAACCCCCAGTTCAGTAAAGTTTGGACTCTGTTGATTCATATCATTATTTGGATTATTTGGAAAGAGAGGAACTCCATCTTGTTCCAGCATCGCAGACACTCTATAGCCGCGATGATAGATGATTTTTTGTTTATTTTCAAACTCTGGTCGTCGGAGTTGAAAACTACTGATTTAATCGTTTCTGCTGACCATAAATTAGTAGATGCTTACCTTTGTCCTCGTACTCTTCAAAGCTTATAGCTTGCCTACACTTTTACTGCTTTGATTATGATTTTTTACATTGTTCATCTCCCTTCTTTTGCAGACTTGAATCATTCTTTAAAGAGCGGTTGCCAGATCAGTTTTGTGCTTTTCCTGGTGTTCATGCTACTTGATTGGGACACCTTTTATGAGCTTTGGCTCTTGGTTTTGCTTGCTCTGGCAGCGGTTAATCTCTCTTCTGTTTCTTTTAACTTACTGATGATCCTATTTTGTTACTGATGTTAGCTATCATCAGCTTATTTAGATTCTGTAATGAACATCCTTTCTTTTGGTACTCTCTTTTATGGGATGGATTAATATCAGATGTTTCTATCCTCTCCAGGTATTAACATTTGTTCTGTTGGGAGATCTATGTTTTTCTGTTGCTCAGAGCAATTATATTTAGTTAGTTGTGGATCTGCTATATGCTTTCTTTGATCCGCTCTTTGTGTGATGAATACTGCATTATCTGTTTGACTGTCTCTTCGGATGGTCTTTTCACTTAGTTTGCGTCTCTTCGGAGTTGGCTGCTGACTCTGAGACGTTCTTGCGTTCTCTGATTCTTTTCTGTTGCATTTCTGCGGTTGTTGCTCTGTTTGCTTGCTTTGTCTTGTTAGTTCAGGTTCTCCTTCAGCAGCTGGACCCAAGCATTGAGAGCTTATTCCCCTTCTTTTGGCTAGCGGAGTCCGTCATCCGTTCACTGGGTTGGAGGATCAGTTCGGTGCTTCGTTATAGTGTTTGGGGCGGCTATTTTCTCCATCATCGTCGATGCGAGCTCGGTTCTTTTGTCTGCGCTTGCGGATATGATCCTGTTGCAGCATCATAGCTCTCTTTTTCTGTTTGCTGATTTATCTTTTGTTATCCCTGTTATTGTTGTACTCTTTGCGTGTTTTGTGCTCATTTTACAGCTTGTAAAATTTATTTGTTACTGACGGTTAATTGCTTTTATATTATGCTATTCTGATGGCTGGGGTCGTAAGGCCCTATCCGGTTCATCAAAAAGAAATGCGGATACGGATGTTGGTATAGCCAATATCTGATTCGTATCCGAACTGAAAGCATCCCTAGTTATATGACCTTATTTTTCACTACATTCCAAAGAGATACCCCAATATATTTTACTTCACAGAAAATACCCTCATGTTTTCTTAACTCTATGGTTTGGTACCCTCCCTGGTTTTGTTTCTTTTCTTAACAGGAAAGTTTCTGCGTGCAATGTATGTGGGATTTGACACTTTTACCACTTATCTTCTACGATTAGAGTATTCATCTTTTGATTTCCCCATCAGAAAAACAAAATAGAATCATGTACCTGATTTCTCATCCTCAAAAAACACTAAACACTAGCGTTTAAGCATAATTTTAGCTAAAAATTCACGCTAATTACTATTTAATACTATTCAAATTACAGCAGCCAACAGCTACAAGTAAAATCGCTTGCGATATTGCACCAGTTCCAAGCGTGAGGAGTGCGGTGGACTGGACCTCATGTTAGTGGGACTATTCACACTCAGGTATTGAGATTGCAACTTAATGTCAAGTATAAAATAATATTTATCGGCTTTCCAGCAGGCCACTGCTACATCTATTTCATTAGGACTAGATGATCTTTTAACAATCAATCTGCTGCACATGCTCCAGTAAAGACAGGCCAATGAGTTGCGATGCTGGAGGGTATTGTTTTTTAAGGATGATAAATCAGAGGTAGGCTTTGGGTTTGTTTTCTCAATTGGGAACTGAGAGACGAGAAGTTCTTGGTTGTATAAAGAAGTGACAAAATCTAACATAAGGTATAAAACCATAATGTTTGAGAACACAATGGTATCTTTTTGTAAAGTAAAACACATTGGGCTATCTATTTGTAAGGGCAGTGAAACATTAAGAGCATATAGCCGCAAATTAGTCATAATTGAAATCTTTAAAACTATTATAATCTCCTAAATTTATGTTATCCAAAAAATGGTAAGGTGGCTCTAGAATATATAAAATTAAGATCCTCAACAGATAAAGAAGGAAAGTGAAACAACTTGACCGGAGAAAGGAAAAGGACATGCGGTTTTACAGCCAGTAAAATAGAAGAAAATGTACAGTTGACACATCAAGCAGAAACCATCCAAGTGTTTCAAAGGGAATCATGAAAGCTATGTCCTACACTTTTTGTTACAAAATGGCCAAACACGACAATTCTAACACATTATCATGCATTTATCTTAACGTGGTAACCTTCTATAATATTGACAATACTTTTGGAGACTCATAATAATTCGGTCCATTTCGAGATACTAGGCATTCTTTAGCATATTCAGGATAATACATAACTTCCATAAACTTTTCAGTTTAATTGCAGGTGACACTTATAATTATTAATACAACTTGTGAATAATTTTAAACTATAGGAATATGCTACACAAGCACCAAATCAAAATAGTTGCAGGGAATTTTTTTCTCTCCCAGGCAAACCAATGTTTGTCAACAACCAATTTGAAAGGCATGTTTCGGTACTCATTTCCTCAAGTTTTCAATCGATTCTAATGATTTTCCTAGTGAAACTAGACATCCAAATGTTTAACATGTGCATTATAAAAAACAAATCTTATGCAAGTATTTTCGCTTCAAAAGAAAAATAGTATTCTTAGGGTAGTTACATGAAAAAATAAGTTTTGTAATAAATGGCTAATGGCCAAAGAAGCGCAAATATTAATATTTTTGCTTGTCAACTTAGAAGCTTGGCAGAAAAAAATAATAAATTAATTTAAAAAATAAATATGAATAAATAAGATGATACTAGAAAATTTCAAAAGTCATGCCATATTAATTGCTTACACCCAGAACTAAAGAACAAATGTAAAAATTGCATTCTTAGGGTAATTAAGAAAGAATAAGTTCTGTAGTAAACGCCTAATGGAAAGAAGCGTGAATGTCAATATTTTTGGTTGCCATCTTAAGAGCTTTGCAGTAAAAATTAATACAGAATGCAGTTTAATAAAAAAAACTCTAAACATTACTCCCTCCATTCCAAAATGTAAGTTGTTTTAGCCTTTTTTTAGTTGCAAAATAAAACTCATTTTTGCTTTCCAACAAAATGTCTTTACACTCTTAATCTCTCATCAATTAATTTTTTAACCACAGTACCAATTTTACCTTGAGAGCTTAATAAGTTAATTAATAAGTTAAGAGGGATATTTTAAATAAGAGGGCATTTTTATAAGTATACTATTTATAAGTTAATTAATAGGGTCAATTAAGAGGGATATTTTGAATAAGAGGGCATTTTTGTAAGTATATTATTAATAAGTTAATTAATAGGTTCAATTAACAGGGATAATACACTAACCTAGGTGTTTCTAAAAAAGAGTGCAGAAACCTTAAACGACTTACATTTTGGAATGAAGAGAGTAATAAATAAGACGATACTAGAAAATTTCCATGTTATGCTATATTAATTGCATTATACTAGAAGTAAACAACATAAGCATACTAAAACATACCTAGATCCAGAATAGCTACTCCAACATACTGAATTAGAGGTTTAGGTATGATGATTGTAGTATGCCCAGCATATGCCATCAACAAGGGGAGTGCTGCAAAAGTTGGCAATACCAGTTTTCTGTTCTTCACACATTTTAAAGTTCAATCAATCTAACAGATAAATCAGAGACTAAAATCAACAATTCTAATAATTTGCAGTTGAGCTACTCAAAAATCAAATAGACATAGAATATTTGAAAAGTTAAAGGATAATGAATTACGCACACTCTCCATGGGACGTCAAGGACATCATCAACAAATCCAAGCAAAATCATGAAGCAGATAGATGCTAATGCTGCATTGTATTCAACAAGCCACTGCATAGAACAATGTACTTCAGCCAAGAGCGCTGACAGAAAATCAGCATAGAACAGAAGAAATAATTAATATTATAAAAAGAATCATATACACTAGTGCTATAACAAAAATGATGTCACCTATGTTAAGTGACGACGGGAAAATATTCACAAGAACGAGTGCATATCTCAAACTTGAAAATTAATGGGAACTGATGGGCAGAAACAAGACATGGAAAACTGTGTAGATGGGTTGAGATGCAAGCACCATTTTCTTTGAATAAATTCCTAAGCTGCATGAATTCAAAAACACAGATAAGGATGTACAGAGGCATGGGTTATCAAGCAAAACAATTCCTCTTCACATCTCGGCTTATTGAAGTTTTTAATAATGTGATAACACTATTAACGTGTGTTTATTTTTCCATCAGGTAACACATGTTGCGCTTTGAATAAGAAATAGCTTATACGAATTATTCATGTTGAAAATAATTCATGGAAGGTTAGATCTATATCTGTTGGCTTCTTCCATAATACAAGAATCAAGTGCATATTATAGTCAGAAGGAAAAGCCAATATGCCATTGATGCTTGTCATCTGATAAACCATCTGGACCAGACAGGATACTAAAAATTAGTTCTCCCTAATCAAGATCACAAGTTCATTTTTTGTACATACCCTTAGTTGAGGACACTTGTCTAAATTTACACTTAAAAGTATACAATTTCAGAATAGAACCAATCTTTTCTTTATTTAACTTTTACCCCAATATTTGCCATGTTACATAGAAGTCCTCCAAGCCTATTAAACTGAATCACAATAATGCTTCTTTACAATAAAATTTATTTAATTACCACATCAAAAGTTGGGATGTCACATGTCTTCCATATCCTCTGACCAAATTATGTTTGGGTTAAGAATGAATTTGTCTCCTTCAGGTGACTTTTTAGGATTGCATTTGAACCTTTCCAAAACTTTCTCACCTTTTTAGATAGCTCAAATGTTCTGGATCTTTGTGAATCTCAGTGCAGCCAATATAAGAGGTGTAACATCCCCAAATCTGAATAAAGCACTAACTTGGATCAAGGCCGCTACAAGAGGCTTCACACATGGCCTTCATTTCAAAGATTTTGAAAATTTTCCCATGCAACAATCTTAAGTCATTTCCAAAATTTTTATAAACTTATACATATATGCATGCATCCACAAATTTTCCAAAAAAACCATATGAAATCAAATATTATGGAACCTATGCGATGTTGGGAGGCCTGCTATAGTCTATACGTAGATTAGTTAAATGTGCAAACCAATTGATTATCTTGCTCAAGTTTTAGTATATCTAGATTTCTTAACTGTGCAAGGCAACTGATTTATCTTGGTCATTTTTATCTCCCCATCCACAAAAAATTCAAAAAAGAATCCTTCTTGGAATTTGGAGAAAAGTTCCAACCCTTAGCTGTAAATCTACCGTTATAGGCTTATAGCTTACAACCTATCGCATGAATCTAATCTAAAAACCCATTTATACCAGCAACTATGACTCGCTTCAATAAGTTACTAAGATCACAAATTTGAAATTTCATATTTAGCCATGGATCCCATCTCTTTATTCATGGCATCAGACCACAAGTCAGAATCTTCTTCACCCAAAGTTTGTGTAAGATGACTCAGAAATTCATTAGAACCAACAACTAGGATTCGTAACAAGATCCCAAACTTCAACTTTGACATGGATATCATCTCTTCATTCATGGCGTCAAACCACAACTTAGAATCGCCTCCATTCATATCTTGCAAAAACAAGTTCTAAACATCCTTGGGTCAAAAGATCAAAATCAGACCCATGCAGGTATGCTATTTGATCACCAAAAATGTTCGTTTTCCTGATTCTTAAGGATCTTAATTAGAAAATTTCCTCCAAATTATTCAAATTTTGGAAAATTTCATCATTATGAGTCCGCTCTTCATGGAGCAGCTCTTAATGGATTGTTCCCCTTGAAATGGTCGTTGTTCCTCATTGAGAATCGGATGGCCTTTTTGAAGAACAATCAATACATCTATAGCGGGAAAACATATCCACTGATTTCCTCAAAGTTTGTGTTATGTGGAAAGCCTCAGAAATCTCAAAAAACCTTAGAATATCTTATATTAACAATTTCAGGAATGTAAACTGTAAACTAAAATGTCCATTGAATTCATTTAATCCCCTGTAAAGAAGCTACCTGTCCTTGAGTCCAGCTTCTTAAGTGTAAATTATAAAGTCTTACTTCAAGACAACCCTTTACATGAATATCTCAATCATTTCCACACTGTGCATAATAAATAAAGACTTTCAAAAACTTTTCATACCCAGGTATTTATCCATGAATGCAGTCCCTATAATCAACCTAATGATCAAGGCATTTTGCAATCAACATGAGGTCGGTCATCGAGCAAAAGGATCCATAAAAGATACGGCAAATTTTAGTAATTTACAAGCAGTTGTTAACCCACTCATAATCAAATTCCCGGTAAGAGGAAATTACAGCCAAGATAAGGGCTTGCCATAATCTTAAGGAACAAGCTAGCTGTCCAAATTCTCTTAAAGCGAGAAATAATAGAAATGAATCATATGGTAGAGATTTACGTTTAGAAGTGTGGCAGAGATGATTGATTTGTTTGGAAATTACACTCAATGGAAATTACACTCAACTTTGAGGCATAGACAGGGCAAGAGAGGGAAAGAAGCACTCCTGTTTATTGCATCTTTTTAACATATACTAGGCATCTATTGCAACCAAAAAGTAGAACAAACTTTAGAGCTTGACATCAGAACAAACAATAGAAAGAACATAAATGGTACAGAGCATAGATCAGCCATCTCAGTTAAAACAGAATTAATTGAGAGGATGCTGATACAAATAGCATTTATACTCTAAATTCATAATTAGGTAGAGTTGTTTAGTACATTTTAAAAACCTACACAAATAGCTGTACCAAGAGCATCAATTCTTAACAAAAAGAAGAGCATCAACCATATAGAGCAATGGGAAGAGGATTCAGATACTAAATGTGCAACTGTAGCCAGGAAAAAAAAAGAACGAAATGCGCAAAAACTGTTTTTTCTCTGCAAGTTATTTTATAAAGACCAATCAAATAATTTCCTACATTTTGCAAAAAATCAAGAAACTGAAAATTAACAGAAATCCAACATTTCATTTTAATGTGTTTGTGTCCACTCAGAAAATGATGGCTCTTCAACATTATGGCTCCCATAGAAAGAAACTATGGGATCTTCAACATTATTTTCTTTTAGAAAATAAAGAAAGATCCCTGCTCCGCGAATTGATGAAATTGGAAGGGAGAGAAAAACTAACTTATTGTTACTGAATGATTCGAGATACCAGATCACTATTCCACGAGAAAAGAAGCTATTAAATAATCCACGAGTGCTTTTCAAAAAAAAAAAAAAAGCCTTGACCATAATTTCAAAATATTTATAAAAGAAAAACAAGCGTAATGAGAAAATGGGAACTATCCTTAGATAGGAGTGTCATAACTATATACAGATAACTTGCAGTACATAATAATGACTTCACCATAATTTCATAGGCCAGGTATAAAGGAAAGAACTCCGAAGCTGATGTTAGGTTGCTACTAATCATAAAACCTGATTTATAGGAAATAACTCAAATCCTGCCTTCAAAACATGGAGCTGTGCCTCAAAAGCCACCCTATTTTTAATATGGAAAGGCTCAAACTATGATAATGGTGAGCATGTATTTAAATAGAACATCCATCCCCAATTTCTGACGTTAAGCAGATATATTTACCATCAATATAATTACTAAATCCAGCTCTAAGAAGAATTGCTAAAAGATGAATGTCTTCTAAACTTTCCCTTATTTGGTTCTTTTCCTTTCCTATAAAATATTAGAAAGAGTAATTACTCAAACATCTTAATGTAACAAATAAGTCAAAGTTCAACCAAAAAAGTAAAACATTGATGGAAATTGGGAGGGGTTAACTATTATTAATAATGGTTAAAGGATATGTTAGTGTAAATGACTTTCATATAAGTCAGGGCATAGAGGAACTTACATTTGAGTCCGATGTGAAGTTGAAATACTGAAAGAGTATGGCAATGACCAAATAGATGATACCTATAACAATACCTAGTGATTCTGGCCTGGAAAGACGAAAAAAGAAAACAATAAAATTGAGATTAGAAAATTAAATGTAAGTATTACAATAAGTACACATTACAATAGATACACCAATCGAATATAATCAAATCCTTCACTAACATTATAAAATTCATTCATTCTTCTACCAGAAAGAACAATTTAAATCTACAATCTTTTCAGAAAATAGCAAATTTCAAGCAGAAGAATTTTGCCTAGCCATCTGCCACTTTAAAAGATTGCCTCAGGTGGAAAGCCCTTGAGCCTTATGACAAGTCCCTCAATTGCATATTTTCTTAGTAGCATCATCATCATCATTATCGTCGCCTATTCCCACCAAAAAAAGGGTCAGCTATGGACACAATGCTCCATGAACTGATGAATAAATGACAGTTTATCAACTCAGTTCTTGACTTCACGTCAAACCTCGCTAAGGTAGTACCAATATTTAGTCCAAAAAAACTAGTAACCAGAAAATTTTCCTTAAACTGAAAGAGTCACTTTCGCATCCTGCAAATTTTCCAAACTAAGGGGGAATGTCTAGAAGGAGAGAAATTATAGATTTGTTGTCAAAAATTACATTCAACTCTATGGGACATGTAAATTCAAGAGCCACATAGAAGACACTCACATATTGTTAGGAAGTGAATACTAAATTAAAAGGGTGACAGAATAGTGAAAAGCCAGGTAGAAAAGTCAGTAATTCTTTTCCCAAGAATACTTGGATGCTGCTGCTGCTGATGACGTAACCAAATTTATAGTGCAATGCATTGAAGCTTTTTTTCTGCAAGTGGAGTTTTTCTCCCCTTATTCCCACCATACCTCAAGAGTTTGTTTTTAGCTCTATGAAAAAGGGCAGGAAATGATTTAGCCCCCTCCAGAAAAATCTTACACCAAAAACACTCTGCTCACAACACTTTTTATTCAGCGTTACAAAATAGAGCCTTAAGATTTTAAGTTGTAGCTACAAAATACTCCAAAATTATCCTGAAAATACTATATAATACTCCAAAGCATTAAAAGTACGAAAAATTGTAATAATATAAACAAATTAAGAAAATGCAACAAACAAAGCATTAAAAACCTTAAAACTAAAATGTGAATATACCAGAAAATATCAATGGTAAGATCTTAATAGTAAAGTAGGCCTAAATTGCTTCAAATATCAAAAGCAACATCGCCAACCAATTCACATGCCTAATCTCTATTTGATATTTACATTAATTTTAGTATCATACCAATTATCTCAAGAGTTCATTTTTTAGAAAAGTCAAATAATCAATTTTGATGCATCCCATGAACATATAGCAAAACTAACTCAAGAAATGGTGGATGATTCAACATCTCGGTGGAGTACAAAAGATTCCCCTCACCTCCTTTAAGTGTTTATTCGAGCAGAGGTCCTCTAAATGATGTGGTATCACTCTAACTAGTCGTCAGCACATCCAAATAAAACTCATGCTATCTAGTTAACCTCCTATTCTTGTCACCAATTGGCATGTTGATATCAAAGCTCAAAGGAAGGTTTAACATGAGGCGCTTGATTTTTTGGATTTCCCGTCTAACTGTGATAGGTGAAAAACACAGGCGCGTGTTGAGTGCGTGATATGTGCAATATACGTGCATATAATGGGTCCCTTTTGACCAGCTCACTGTTTCTAGAGAAAGAATATTTTAGTAATAAGACACTATATATCGATCTTATCTTGTACAAAGTTATATCAATGAAAATTATATCTTCTTCAACCTCTTGTTCTTCTTAGGAGGCCGAATCTCCTCGAAAGCTTCATAAAAGGTCGAAGCTCCTCGAAAGCCCCTTATCTTCTTTGTTCTTCTTCTACCTTCTCCCTCTCAACGCACAAAACCCAACAAAAATGACCCAAAACTTGTCTCAATAGGTTTACTCACAAAACAACCCTATCAACCAGTACCATAGCTACTTGATCCCCTATTCCAAACTTTGATCTCCCCCACTATCAGTACTACTGTTAGATATTGTATTATATATATATTAGTCCAATATCGGATATGTATCAGTTTAGTGTTTGGTTCTGTCCTATATATAGAAGTCATTGTACTCAGTTGTATTCACCCCAATAATCCAATAATATTTTTCCAATCTCTCTGTTAACCTTATCATGATATCAGAACAATAACCCCAAATATCTTTCTTCCTCACTAATTCCTAACCCTAACTCCACAAAATTCCTCCTTTACACAAAACTCCAACAACAACAAGAATCACCAAGAAGGTCAGCATCTTCATCCTCCCGTCGACATTATAAAAAAATAAAAAATGAAGAAACCCATCTTCAAAATCCATCTCTGTCGACCTCAACTCACAAAACCCATCTCCTCTTTCCACCGGCTTCATCTCCGCACACAACCCCGTCGACCTCCGCTCTCCGAAAACCCATCCTCAGCCTCTTCTCTCCACTTCTCACCCTCGCCGAAACCCTCATCCTCGGTAACCAACTACAAACCACCAACCAATCTCCAACTCCACTAGCCACTCCCTCCGCTGAACTTCCTCCTCGCCGAAACCCTACCCTAGTCGCCATTTCTTTTCACCCACAAACCCTAGCTGCCGCTTTCTTCTTATAACCGTTTCTCCTAATACATCCAAACCCGAAAATACCACCCTAATACCCACAACCCGATATCCTACCCATACTTCCCTTTTTCAGCCCGCTTCTCTATTAAAAAACAAAATGCAGGTACTTTCTTCTTCAATGGAACCTCAATCTCCCCCGTCTCTTTCGTTCTCCACCGGCTTTCCTGTTGCTACATCTCCCTCTTCACTCTTCCTCCATTCTCCATCTCCATCTAGAATCCATCTAGACAAATGCAGCGCCGTCATCATCCTGATTCCGGCCTCCTCCCTTCTCCTCCCAACGTCATTCTCAACACTACCCCACCTCTTCCGCAACCGGTAACACCTTCCAACTTCCCATCCTGATCCCGACACCAGCAGCAGTTCCACTCTCATTTCATCCCTGCCACAGTGACATCAGTCTTATTCCTCCTCACAGCACCTCTTTCCTTGCATCCTCGACCATGACCGTTACTCCAACCTTGCCGCCTCTTACTGATTGGACTAATCTTCAGCATTGCCTCGCTAAGCTAGAACTCCAGCTCTTGGGTCAGTCTATCACTACTGGCTCCTCTGCCCCTGCATTCTCTGTTAATTACGGTATGAATTCTTCCTGAATTTTAGATTCTGGTGCTTCACATCACCCTACTAGTAATTATACACTGCTCACCACCAGCACAACTTCCCTCTCACTCTCCATCACTACACACTGCCAATGACTCACACCTTCTCACTACACACTCCGGGTCTATTAGCTCCCCACTCTCACATTGCCATATGTTCTTTATGCTACTCATTTATCCATGAACCTTATTTCCATTAGTGCTCTATGCGAGAGTGATCTTGTCATTACATTTGATTCTGTCGGTTCTATTACTGACTCTCATACGGATCAGGATTTTGGCGTGCTAGTCGACAGGGTCGTCTGTATCATCTAGATTTTCTTCATGCATATAGATCTCATCAGCATTTTGCTGGTATTGTACACTCTGGTGCTGATATGTGACACAGACGTTTAGGACATATTAGTGCATCTCGACTCAAGACTTTAGCCCGTAGTGATGTCCTTGGTTCTCTTTTATTTACTTATTTGTCTGATTGTCAGGGTTGTCATTTGGCCAAACATATAACTCTCCCCTTTAATCACAAAAGTACCCCCCAAACCACCCATCTTTTTCAACTTATTCACTCTGACATATGGAGACTATCTCCTACACCTTCTCACAAAGGTTATCTCTACTATGTGTATTTCATCGATAACTTTACTCGATACACGTGGGTGTTTCTTAATAAGTAAGAAAATTTACCCTCGTAAAAATCAACATCTAAAGATTCAATAATCACATTATTATTCAAGTCTAGAAATCTTGAAGCTTTACTGTTATCTGCATAACCAATAAAAACACATTTATATGCTCTACTTGCAAGTTTGATTCTTTTAGAATCAGGTTATGCTAAACAACCCCAAACTCTAAAATAATTAACGTTAGGCTTTCTATTTCTCCATAATTCGTATGGTGATGTGTCAGAAGACAGATGAAGAATTCTATTTAAAACATGGCAAACAGATAAAAGAGCTTCACCCCATAAAGATTTAGGTGCACCTGAACTAATAAGAGAAGCAACTACCAATTCAGTAAGAGTTCTATTCTTTCTTTCAGCTTTTCCATTAGATTCAGGTGAATAAGGTGCAGTAATCTCATGAATAATTCCTAATGATGCATATAATTGTTGAATTCATTGGAATCATATTCAGTACCTCTATCACTATGAAATCTCTTAATATTTCTTTCAAATTGATTTTGCACTTCAGCTACATAAGTTCTAAATATGTCAATTGCCTTACTCATAAGATAAACATGAGTATAATTAGAATGATCATCAATAAATATAATGAAATATCTTTTACCATTTCTGGTTAAAGTTCCATCCATTTCACATATATCAGAATGTATCAAGTCTAGAATATTTGTTTCTCTAGCTACACCTTTATGTGAAGTTTTAATTATCTCAGCTTGACTACAGGAAGTACATTTCTCAAATTCATTTAAGTCAATTTTCGGTATCATGCCTAGTTTACTCATATTATTTATAAATTTCTTATTAACATGGCATAGTCTAGAGTGCCATCAATTAACTGAAGATAAGGAGTAAATAGAAGCATTATTCTTATTCATTTCAATACTAAGCTTAAACATCCCATTACAAGCAAGTCCATTTCCCACAAACATGCTATTCTTAGTTATAACATACTGATCGGATCCGTTACCCTGATGAAACCCAACATTGTTGAGAAGGTATCCAGAAATCAAATTCTTCATATCAGGAGTGTGCAAGACATCCTTGAGGGTTACAGTCCTACCAGAGGTAAACTCCAAGTCCACATCTCCAGTGCCCAGCACATTGATGCAATGAGAATCACCAAGTTGCACTTTCTGATCTTCGGTCTCCTTATAGGTTTTGAACCAGCTGCGCTCATAACAGACATGCTTAGTTGCCTAGTAGTGCCCGTATCAACCCAGCACCCGTTGGTTACACCGACCATATTGATCACAGTGATCATGGCCACTAAAGGCCCTTCGATAGCATTTGCCTGTGGTGCAGGCGCACGCGATCGGCAATTCCTAGCGATGTGTCCAAAGCGATAACACTTCCAACACTCGATAGGATCTGTTCCATTGTTATTGGTTTGGGCTTGCGGGTTATTTTCCTTATTCGGATTCTGACATCCATTCTGACCGTTCTGCCGATTGTTCGAATTGAACTTCCGATTAGTATTCTTCTTAAATGGCTTGTTCTTTGGTTTCAGATGGACCTTTGCTTTGTTCTGTTGAACAAACAAAACTTCTTTCTGATCTTGTTTCAGATGGACCTCCTCAACTCTAAGCCTTGTTATCAAATTCTCCATGATCAGTTCCTTTGACTTGTGTCACAGGATATTCTTAAAGTCTTTCCAACCAGGTGGTAACTTGCCAATCATCACAGCTACTTTAAATTGCTCATCAAGGGGTATACCTTCATAAATGATCTCATGAACTATGTGATGCAACTCGTGTGATTGAATAGTTACCAGCTTGTCGTCGACCATGGTGTATTTAAGATAGCGATTGACTGCGAATTTTTCGAGCCAGGCTCCTCGGTGTCATATTTCTTTTGCAGTGCGTCCCAAACGGATCCCATTCAAGATGAAATTCCTACACTTAAAATCGGCATCCTTCCATTCTGAAATGTTATCTAAGATTTGTTCTTTTTTATGAACATGAGCAGGTTCTGGGTTAAGCAAAACTTGGCAGTCGGTGCTAAGAACATAGACAACTTCCTTAGCGACAAATAGAAAAATATTTTGTTCTTCCATCACTTGAAGTTCAGGCCAGCAAATTTCTCAGGTTTGTTGGAATCATACTTGCGGGCAAATACTAGAGCCATTACAGATTACAAAAAAATTTCTTATGTGCCAACGCTCTGAGAATCCTGACATTTACCGGTTCTTTACAAACATGGTTCACACTCAGTTTGGTGTGCGTATCAAAACCTTTCGCTCCAACGGTGCTCGTGAGTACACTTCCACAGCTATGAGATCAATCTTTCAATCTCATGGTATACCCTTTCAGCAATCATGCTCTCACACTCATGTACATAATGGTATAGTTGAACGCATGCATCGTCACATCCTTGAGACAGCTCGCACTCTTCTACTCTTCTTGTCCTTGTTTTTTTCTGAGCTGAAGCTGTCATGACGTATGTCAATCTCGTTAACATCACTCCCTCGTCTGCCCTATCTGGCACGTCACCTTATGAGGCTCTTCGATACTCACCGCCGGACAACAGTATGCTCCGTATTTTTAGGTGCACTTGTTATGTCCTCCATCGCACTGAGCACAGGAAACTCACCACCCGATCTACTAAGTGCATTCACCTAGGTCTCAGTCCTGAACATAAAGGATATCGTTGTTTTGACCCTGTGGCAGGTCGTATTCGTATTTCCCAACATGTCACCTTTGTGGAAGACTCTCCCTACTATTTGACCTCTCATGAGGATGGTAGTTTTCTTGACTCCTCTGTTGTTGGGCCTTCTTCCCCGGTTAGACCTTCACACATTCCATTTGATCCCACTCCTTTAGCTCATTTCCCACCTCATACTACCGTTCCACATTCTTCCTCTTACATAAACAACACCTGCATCTCCACGGCATCATGCCCCCTCACCACCTACAACCCCACATGTGCATGCACATGAACAACCTATCTCACCTCCCTACCCTATTCATCCTCAATCAGTCCGTTAGTCTGCCGTTCTACCTCGGGCATCCCACTGGCTCGTTACACACCTGATGCCACTGGTCCTTCTGACCAGTTTAATTTTGCCACCCTGACCTCCTACTCACCACAGTTTCATGCATAATTGCATATCTCACTGCCATACACTACACGTGTGCCCAGAATTTACCAAGAAGCTATTCAATATCCTGAGTGGCGGGAAGCTATTGCAGATGAATTCAGTGCATTTGATCAGACTGGCACTTGGAATATTGTTCCACTTCTTGTGGGCATCCAGCCCGTTAATTGCAAATGGATTTTTAAGATCAAATATCGACCTGATGGCTCCATTGAGTGGCACAAGGCTCGTTTTGTTGCTAGAGAATTTACTCAGGAGCATGGTATTGATTATGATAAGACTATTGCCCACGTGCACAGATGACTACAGTTTGCACTCTCCTTACTGTTGCCGCCATTCGTCAGTGGCCGTTATACCAGATGAACGTGAAGAATGTTTTTCCTTCATGATACCTTATCTAAGGTTGTTTACATGCATCCTCCTGGTCTTACCACTCGTCATGTTTGTCGTTTGCGTCGAACTATATATGGTCTAAAACAAGCTCCTCGAGCCTGGTTTGAGTGTTTTCGCAGTGTTATCACCTAGGCTGGTTTCTGTTAGAGTTCACAGGACCATTCTATATTTATGTGTGCATCACCACAGGGGAGGGTCATTCTATTATTATATGTTGATGATATGATTATCACTGGGGACAAATCTGCAGGCATTGCCTCTATACAGAAGAACCTTCACTAGCAGTTCCATATGAAAGATCTGGGCAGGTTACACTACTTTTTGTACCTAGAGATTGCCCATGGATCTCGAGGGATACATATTTCTCAACAGAAATACACATCAGATATTATCTTCGCTGCTCGTCTATCTGACAGTCGATCGACCGAAACTCCCTTCAAGCTTCATGAGAAATTTCATCCCACAGATGGTGAGCTCCTTCCTGACCCCACTGGATACAGACAGATTGTTGGACAGCTTGTCTACTTATGCATGACCAGACTCGATATTGCTCATGCAGTTAGTATTGTTAGTCAGTTTGTTTCCGCTCCTACATCAGTTCACTACAGTGCTCTTCTTCAAGTCCTCAGATATCTTCAGGACACTATCACTCGCTCATTATTCATGCCTTCCACATCCACCCTGTAGCTCTGTGCGTACTCTGATTCAGATTGGGCGGGTGATCCTACCACCAGACGGTCTACTACATGTTTTTATCTATTTCTTGGTGATTCACTAATATCGTGGCGAAGCAAAAAATGGAAAGTTATAGCATGTTTTTCAACTGAAGCTGAGTACAAAGTAATGACAACCACTACTAGAGAAATTGTTTATGTTCGTTGGCTATTATCAAATATGAGTGTAACTCTCACATGTGCTACTCCTCTTCATTGTGATAACCGAGGTGTGTTGCACATTGCAAGCAACCCAATTTTTCATGAGCGAACAAAACACATAAAGATAGATTGCCACTATGTTCGAGAGCATTTTGAAGCAGGGACCATTTCATTTCACGCTGTTACTTCTTCACAACAGACAGCATACAACTTCGCCAAGTCACATACTGTCCAGAGATTTCGTTACTTGGTGGGCAAACTCATACTGTTCGACCCATCATGAGTTTGAGAGGGGGTGTTAGATATTGTATTATGTATATATTAGTTCCATATCAGATATGTATCAGTTTAGTGTTTGATTCTGTCCTATATATAGGAGTCATTGTACTCAGTTGTATTCACCCCAATAATTCAATAATATTTTTCCAATCTCTCTGTTAACCTTATCAACTACAATCATCTACCTCAAAACTCTTTGTCAATTTCAAGTTCCAAATATGAACTTCCGGAAATCAAAGATGACTTGGTGCAGCTTCAGTCTACACTCGATTAACTCACCTACCAGCAATCACAGCAATCACTCCACTGCCACCAAGATACCATTTCCCTCCACCCATACAAACCTGTGCTGCCCCTCGTTCGTTATTCAACCACCACCACCATCGCCTCCCAATCACCTGCCAATACTTCTCCACCCCAATGTCTCTATGTACCTCCTTTATCCCAACAACAATCTGCAAATCCATACCTACCACATAACTGTAGGATGAAATCGACAAAGACTGGAAGCCTTAAAAGGGCAAGGCACTGGTGGTCAGTGATAGGAGACAGACGAGTTCAATTTGGTCCATAAAAAGTAACTTCCTTCCGTTTAGATGATAAAGGTTGCAAGAATTGATTGGAAACAAAATAAATCAAATTCCTTGGTTGGCGATCCTATATTGCATTCAGTTGGTTCGAACCAGTTAATTGGAAAGCAACTCACTAGCAAAACATTAGAACGTGTGCGGCAGATGTATGTAGTTATGGTTTGAAGGCAAAGTTCTTTCTTTTGTTTGATCTCAATAAGTTTCAGCAGAAAGGGCAAGGCAGATAGGAGACAGACGAGTTCAGTTTGGTCCATAAAAAGTAACTTCCTTCCGTTTAGATGGGCAAGGTTGCAGGATTTGATTGGAAGCAGAATAAATCAAATTCCTTGGTTGGCGATCCTATATTGCATTCAGTCGGTTTGAACCAGTTAATTGGAAAGCAACTCACTAGCAAAACATTAGTAACGTGTGCGGCAGATGTATGTAGTTATGGTTTAAAGGCAAAGTTATGTCTTCTGTTTGATCTCGATAAGTTTCAGCGGGTAGGGCTGTGAGCGTTAAGTTGGAGATGGTCTGCATTAAGGTCAGTAGTGGACAAAAGCACAAAGGAAACTTGAACTTCCATTACTCTTTGTTGAGTCCAATATTAAAGATGGGAAGTTGACACTTGATGGCCGACCACCACCTATTCGATTTGTTGCCCTTCAGCTAAAATAGCTTCATTCGTCTAATGCATACTCTATGTATGCTTCTAATGGTGTTGTACTCAGATCAGAGGGATGAATGTGAATGGCTACTAGAGCTGCATTTGTATAAGAAGTTGAAATTTTCATTGTCTACTTGCTTGTCTAGAAATAGTCATGACAAATTGTTGCTCAATGGACGAGTGCTACTTGCACCATATTTCACGGTAACATCAGGACTACCAAAGAGTGTTGCGGTTAGTGTTCACTGGACTTTGCTTGCAGCATCGATTGACGGGCCATCCAAAAATTTCGGTGATATAACTCCATTTCCTCCTTCCACTACTCTTCTATTCTCAGTTTTTGATAAAGTTGAAAAAGAAATAGCTGGTTTTATTGTTAGAATATGCCTTCAAATATTGCTTGCAAGCCAAGATTCAGAAGTGATCTTTCCCTTTATTTATTACTGATCAATTTGAGAGCTTATAATCATCTAGAGGGCAGTGCAAGATTGCTTTGTTTGAATTTGAATTGTCTGAAGAATCAAATTTTGAGCTTGAGAATTAAAAAAAGGCCCGTTGGTAGTCTGGAAGAAGTGGACAATGGGAATTTATGATATTCTTCACATGAAAAAATGTTTTTCTCATGGAAAGCATCCAGAACACTTCTTGGGGATGAAATGCGAGTTAGAAGATGAGAATTTTAGAGCCGACATTAAGGTTGCATGAGAGGCAAAAACTACGATACTTGGTGTTATTTCTTCTTCCCATATGCAGATTCATTCTACTATAAGGTGTGAGAAGGGGATACATTCTCTGGTACATATTTTAAACATGTGTCAGTCGACTGAGTCCGTTGCTCTTGCAGTTCAGGCCACTGTGAAGATAGTACAAATTTCAGTCAAAGTAAGACAACGGAAAGTTGCGAGGTTGCTTTTCTACCTATTGAGAAGAAGTGACGATGAAAGTCAATCCTGTCTTCCAAATTTAGCTTCCCAAACCTACCAACATTTAGTAGATTTTTTGATCTAACTACTGGAAAACATGACTGCAGTTAGTGAACTTGATAACCATATGGAACTACTTGCCCAAATTGAGCATTGGTATTATGTAACGCTATATGGAGGTTTTAACGTTATAGCTACAATGCTTGTAAAGTCAAGATTCCATAAAAATTTTAACGGAAATATGACGTTATACTGGGTGATAATTAGAGTGAAGGATGTATTCACCATTGACCTGGGTGGGAACGATCATCACTCTCTTTCTAGGACTCCAGACAAACTTGACCACCCTCCATCACTTATTCAACAATATAAATTAGAAATAGGGTGGAGTATATCCGTAAGTTTCTCTCTCACTCAAATCTGAGTTGAGTTTTTTGCAAGCCTAACACAACTCAATTGGCCAATGGTTAATCAGAACACCAGTGTGTTTATGAATGGGAACAAGAGCAAAAATCAGAAATCCATGTGTGGGAAATGGTGGTTAAATTTATTAATTTTATTAATGGGCTTAAAGTTAGCCATGATCAGATGGAACCTATTATGGGATCACCAATCAGTGAGGGTACTTGCTTAGGAATCATGACTTTGTGGCATGTTGAGAACGCATGGAAGATAAGTCTACATAGACAATCAGGATTGAGTAGCCAAGCTCAGGCCAATATAGACATTAAGGGAGAATTTCAAGTCATTTTGCATCTTGAGGGAGCAAGGCTTTAATGAAGGTGAGGAAGTTATGCACATTTTCCCCCTGGCGTTGTTGCTTCTGCTATATATCTTCTTGTTGTTATGAAAAATGCTGATGGATGTTTTGGTAAGAAGGTCCTCATCTTTGACTCAGACGGAGATGCTACAACAATGCGTCATTTTAACGTTGAAATGGTCATTCTGGGAAAGGTTCGTCATTTCGACCATGAGGGGCAAGGTCAAATTTAAGGGAATGATTTAATAGGTGAAGAAGACAGGCACGTGCTGAATGCATGATATGTGCAATACACATGCATATAATGGGTCCCTTTTGGCCAGCTCAATGTTTATAGAGAAAGAGGATTTTAGTAATGAGGCACTATATATGGATCTAATCTAGTATAGAGTTCATTATCAATGAAAAATATATCTCCTTCAACCTATTGTTTTACAGTCTTGTGTGTATTACTAGCTAGGTAGTACTTCATGCGCCATCCTTTTATCGCATGGTTGCTACATTCAAAACAGTGATGTTTGTAGATTTCGTAGGGGATCATATAGGGCAGTGTACTTAGGTATCAGTAACAGTAACAGTCAGAACCTAGTGGTCCTCCTCCGATTAAACCTTCCTATAGGGAAGTGTGCAATCAGGTAATCAGTAACAGAAATCAGACAGTCAGAACCTATTGGTCCTCCTCCGAGTACAGAAGCTCCTTGAAAGCTTCATAGGAGGTAGAGACTCCTCGAAAGCCCCTTATCTTCTTTGTTCGTCTTCTACCTTCTCGCTCTCAACTCACAAAACCCAGTAAAAACGACCCAAAACTTGTCTCAATTGGTTAACTCGCAAAACAACCCTATCAAATTGTTACCAGCAGAGGATTCCTAGTTATTTCTTTTACGTGCATTCAAAATTCGAGCATGATTTGGGTAATGCTAGTAGTACTGCTTTTAATGCAAACTGTTTGTAAGCTTTTCGACTTTGTTTCTTGCAAAATGAAACTAGTATGACTGTCATTACCTTACTGCAACTCAAAAGTACTAAGACTGGCATTACACTCAATGAACAAATGTTAACATCAAACTATCAAATCAAGCAAAAGAATTAATTTTTTATTTAAAAAAGAAAAAATGAAAAATGAAACTTACACTTTGATTGAACCTTGAAGAGTCCCCCTCTTGTTAATATCGTACCCAAACAAATTCCTCCGCAAAACGTATTTGGCAGCCACCGGAATCAATCGGACGGTCAGGATGAAGCCAGCAAAGCTCATAGCAGCATTGATAGAAATGGATCTCCTCAGTTGAGGATCGATCTCGTAGTGGAAGAAGAGGAGGTAGAAGAAAGGGAGGAACAAGAGCCCCGAAAGGGGCACCACAAACCCTAGCTTCGCCGGCGCCAGAGGCGGATCCGGGTTCGGATCCGAAGCGGGTATCGGATCTTGTTGGGGCTGAGATCCGTTTGGAGGTTGGGTGGGTCTCCGGCGAGTTGCCATGGTGAGTGCGTTAGTGGAGAGCGAGAGAGAGGGTGAGGGTTTTGGAGGGACGGCAACGGGTTCGATTCGGGTTAGCGGGTGAAGAAGGGAATGAAAACAGGGAGCTGCGGTTTTTAAATAAGGAACGTTTCGGGTGGAGACGTGGAGGGTTTTGATTGGAGGAGGGAGTTCAAATGAGGTGGTTCATGTCTATTGGGTCAACAGTGTTGGCAATTGGAAGAATCCTATTTTCCTTTTAGAGATTTCGTTTCTCTTTTTTTTTCTTTTTTTTTTTTAAATGACTGCTACAATGGTAGCAAATAGAGAATTCTTTTGCAGTAATTGTTTGCTATATTTTTTTTAATTTTTAAAAAAAAATTGCGTCGAACCGTATAACATTTACCGTCGCGCATTTTTTTTTAAAAAAATGGGAGGAATGGTACATGTTGTACCGTCTCTCCGTTAAAAAAAATATATAAAATAATTTGATTACTGATTAACTATTAAAATATATTAATTAAATAAAATAAATAATATAATAATACCTAAACCTAATTAAAAACTAACTAAACCTAATTAATTAAACTAACCTACCCACTAACCCTTCCTAAATTCAAGGACGGTACATGTTGTACCGTCCGAGAATTTAAATTTTTTTTTGTTTTTTTTTTCAATCCGGAAAATCAAAGCTGTTCATTTTAATATTAAAAAAAAATGAGACGGTACATGTTGTACCGACCGAGAATTTTGTATATATTTTTTTCAATCCGGTGAATCTTCGCCGTTCATTTTAATTTTAAAAAAAATTATGGGATGGTACATGTTGTACTGTCCGATGCTATTAAAAAAAAATAAAATAATTGGGACGTGATGCGGTTTATTTCTGGGAGACGTGTGGATGCACCAGGTGTGAGTTCGGACTCGATTTGTATTGAAGGAGAATGCTGCTCGTCTGCCGACCTTCGGTTGACCTTCTGGAGCCTACGATGAGCTCGGAATGATGTTGAAGTCTGGGCTCGGATCTGAGGGGTCGGATCCGAGGTCTTGTGTACCTGCAGACGGTCCTGAAACACCGGGGTTTATCCCGGTGGCGGACCCTCCGACGATCTAGTCAGTCTCTGTGAGAGAGTAGCAATAACTAGGTATATTTTAGTGGCAAAAGATTGATTACCTCAAAAGGTGGGTGAGGGTCTAGTATTTATAGAGAATCCCAACCGGGTTTGGATCCGCCTGGGGGCCGGGTCTGGACTCGAAAGCCCGTGGGCCTGACATGGCGGGAGGCCCAGGGGGTTTAGGGCTGACGTGGCATTACCAGGAGTGGTATAGGGCTGACGTGGCATAGCCCTTAGTGGTATCGGGAGCTGACGTGGCCGATCAGGGGGCTGCTGTGCTTTCGGGAGGATCTGGTGGCCCAGGCTGTGCCAGGTCATCCTTATTCTGTACTAGGAGGGGCGGACGGCCCGGAGGGCTGTCGTGGATCGGCGGTCGAGGGCCATAGTTGCCCATCGGATACGCGGAGGTCGGCTCTGTGTGGGTGAACTGGTGGTTCGGCGCCGAACCTGCGGTGGCTCGAGGCCGAACGATACTGTTGTTTCTTCCATTTTTTGAGGGAGAGTTGTATTGGGCCCTGGTTGGGCCCCCAGCCATTTTTACCCTACCACACAAGCCCCCCACTCCTGCGGGGGTGCGGGAGCTAGCCGTGGAGGAGTGTCTATGGTTGTAGAAATGGGATGGCGAGCCACTGTGTCTTTCTGAGAATATTACCCTGGTGTTGGACCCGACCTCGAGCAGGCGAGGGACTTATGGGCCAACAAGGGGGTGGCGAGCCGTTGAGCCTTCCTGAAAAGACTGCCCTGGTGCCAGACCATGGCCTCGAGCTTGGCAAGGGATTACGGGTCGGCAAGGGCGATGGCGAGCCGTGGAGCCTTCCTGAAAAGACTACCCTGGTGCTGGACCCGACCTCGAGCTGGCGAGGGACTTATGGGCCAACAAGGGGGGTGGCGAGCCGTTGAGCCTTCCTGAGAAGACTGCCCTGGTGCCAGACTTGACCTCGAGCTTGGCGAGGGATTACGGGTCGGCAAGGGCGATGGCGAGCCGTGGAGCCTTCCTGAGAAGACTACCCTGGTGCTGGACCCGACCTCGAGCTGGCGAGGGACTTATGGGCCAACAAGGGGGGTGGCGAGCCGTTGAGCCTTCCTGAGAAGACTGCCCTGGTGCCAGACTTGACCTCAAGCTTGGCGAGGGATTACGGGTCGGCAAGGGCGGTGGCGAGCCGTGGAGTTTTCCTGAAAAGACTACCCTGGTGCTGGACCTGTTCCCGAGTCGGCGAGGGAACTACGGGTCGGTAAGGGTGGTGGCGAACCGTTTGAGCCTCAGGAATGTGGAGGAGGGTAGCCTGCCGTCTTTGCGGAGCATTAAAGGCGTCCCGGGATCTGTGCGATGTTCCAATTTCCCAGGTGCCTTAATGGCGCCGTCTAATAAATGCGTGGCGCCTGGTCTTCCGTCGTTTGGTTTTCCCCACGTCATAAAGGCTGGCCTGTGGGGGGGGCTATAAGTATCCCTCTCTCTGCAGTGGGTCGGATCACAGCAAGGGTGGTCTATTGGCCATCAAAGGTGTCTGCTCCGGCGGACGTCTGTTTCTTGCTAATTTTAGTCCCGGTCGTGTCGGAGAGGTGGATTCTCTGCCGCCCCGATCTTCTCTTGGATCTGATGGCTCCGATGCGGTAGTCAGATCCAGTAGGGATCAGGGCGAGAGGGGCAACCACCGAAATTTGGACCGATAGTTGAGGAGCCTCGGATTGGTGAAGCTTCTGCCGTCTGGATCCTTTTTCGGGTCAGACGACCCTGATCTGGTTGTTTGGCCCGAGAGAGATCCAGACGGGAGGGGCCTCTAACAAATCAAAGGTTAGGGGCCGAAGTGCCCCGGATGGGTGGGTCGTCTCCCGATGGGAGTTTGGCCACTCTGTCTTCAAATAGGGCTCCAGGTGATGGTGGTTTCTGTCTCACCATCGAACAGTTCGGGGTTTCGGCTGTTGAGGCTGTAAGTCCCGAGCTGCTCGCGGGTGAAAGGGGAACCGGCCGGGTCCTAGAGCCCGGGGCGTCTGTCTGAGGACGGCGCCTTAAACCTTTTAAGTAAAAATGTTCTCTCCGTCGCGTATTCCATCCGAACCGACCCCTGAGTTGGGCTGTTAGTCTGGCGTCTGATGACGTCAGCAGCACACGTTTCGAGGACGTGGCGCAATTTTCCAGGCGGCAGTTGTGCGTCAATCAGTGAATAGTAATTGCGGAAGTCGAGGAGTCGTTCTTCTCCTCTATAAGTATTCTCCTCTCTTCCCCTTTCGCCCACTTTTTTCTTGCTGCCTTCTTCCTCAAAAAATCTCTCAACCCTTTAGCGCCTGTTCTTGCAGTTTGCCGTACTAGGGTCGTTCTTCCGAAGCAGTTCCAGGTTAGTTGGTAAGTTTGTTATTCTTTAGGCACAGATGGATAGGGCTCAGTCCGGTTCGTCGGCGTCGACGTCCAGGGGGGAAGTAAAGCCTGTCTCCACATCGATCGTGGGAAGAGCCCGTGCTTGAGGAGGGGTCGGTGCCGGTGGCGGACCTTTCTGGCTCGGTTTCGTGGGAGGACTCAGTGGGTGAGGGGGAGGCGATACACCAGATGAGGCCGTCATGCTTCCGACGTCCCTTTGTGGTGGCGAGCAACGAGTCGGAGGAAGCCGGCGATAGTTCGGACGGCATTCGTGTACTGGAGTTGTCTTCCGAGGAGGAGAGAGGCAAGGGTGATGTGGTGAGGAGGTCCACCGTTCGGGGTGCAGGTTCCAGACTCACGCCGACAGGCCTGGGGCCATTGTCTACTCCTTCGTCGGAGCGAGCCAAGGAGAAGAAGAGGGCCCCGAGGAAGGCGGGGTCGAGGACCGGCGGTTCGAGCCAGGCGCCTGTTTTCCGCAATTTGATGACGGGTTCGCCCGTACAGCCGAAGCATTTCCGTCAATATCCCGACGATCTTTCTGACCGGGAGCTCTTCGGAGTGCAGCCTTCTTCGCCGAGCCGGAGGAGGGTGATGATGGACGCGATCTCGACCGTTTTGGAGGACGGGGACTTGGAGGTTCTGCAGCTGGCGTATCATATAGGGCCTGGCTACGAATTGCTGCTGCCGAGCTCTACCCTGCGCCCCACCGATCCCCTATCAGCTTGGTATTGTGTCTTCCCTGTGGATGCTTTCATCTCCGGCCTGAGGTTGCTAATCCACCCGTTCGTTAGGGATGTGCTGAACTGGGCCTCCTTGGCGCCCATGCAGTACGGGCCGAACTCTTGGAAGCAGATCATCTGCTTTGTGTTGATGTGCGAGGAACAGCAAGTGCCCCTGCGGCTGAATGTGTTCCGCGCAATGTTGATGGTCAGCTCGTCGGCCGAGGGTGTATACTATATCTCTCCCCGGAGTAAGGGGAAGGTCGTTCGCAACCACCCGGATTCCATTAAGGAATGGAAGAAAAAATATCTGGTGATCCGGAGTGAAGAGCCATGGGAAATTCCCACTCGGTGGAACCACTCCAAGCCGAGCTACCAAACGCCGAGGCAGAGGGATCTGTCGGCCGAAGAATGGGGGTTTGTCGAGCGCCTCCGTCTGTCACCTAGTATTGATTGGACGGAGGTGACGGAGGCCAACCTGGCGAGCATTGGACTGAGCCCAGCCGTTATGTGTATGTAGTTGTTTCTTTTCTCTTGGTCCTTTCGTACTTTCTTGCTCATTGCTCTTAATGGTTTTTCTCGCAGATATGGACGAGGCGTCGATCAAGGCAAAGAGGCTCGCCATGAGGAAGGAGAAGGCTGAGAAGGAGGCGGCGAAGAGGCCGAGGGGGTCGTCCCTAGTCATCTCGGAGGTCCAGCTCGAGCCGAGGACCAAGAGGGTTCGCTCGGAGACGAGCAAGGGGGCGGCTGCTTCGAAGGGTCAGGGCCTAGCGGGGGCCTTTGTTCTTGACAAGGGGAAAGGTCCCTTGGCCGAGGTCGAGGAAGAGGATCCGGTGGTGGAGTTGTTGCGGCAGCGGTGGGCTCCGGACTGGTCGGTTCGGATGGGGGACTGCCTGACCGAGGAGGCCCAAGCCGTTGAAGTGGTGGAGAAGTTGGTGACCCCTCGTGACCGTAAGGCGATGGAGGGAGAGCCCGTGGAGGTGGCGTTCGCACGCCTGGCGCAGGCCACTGTGATGGTAAGTCCGTCGACCCTGTCCCCCTCGTTGATTTTCGTACGGAAGCCTTATCCTTATCTGCGCTCGTTGGTTGTAGGCTTGCATGCAGGGGGCCAACATAAAGAACCTCTACGAGGCGTCCCTGGCCCAAAAGCGAGCTCGGGCGGAAAAGAGCGAGCGGGAGATGAAGGAGATGCGGATCGAACTCGAGGGTTCGCACAAGAGGGAGCAGCAGCTGGAGCTCCAGCTCAAGGCCAAGGATACAGAGTGGGAGAAGAAGGTGGCTTCCCTGAAGACGAAGTTCACCAAGGAGGCGAAGGAGGTGATGACTACGGGTCAGATGATGGTGATCGAGGCTCAGGACAAAAGTTATGCGAAGGCCCTTAGTCACGTGAGGCACTTCTTCCCGACCCTCGATTTGTCCAATTTTGAGTATGACATGGAGATCGAGGGGACGTCGAAGACTCCTGGCAAAGAAGGGCCTGTCCTCGACCCACCGGCCGACGCACCCGTGGATCCGTCCGCCGACGCTGAGGTGGGACACTGAGTTGTATACTTTTTATCTTTCTTTTTCTCCCCCTCGACTGTATTTGCCTCCCGCGGACTGGCCACCGCATTTTTTGTAAGAAGTACCAGGATTTATAGTAGTAAAAAAAAGTTTTTTGACCGGCCAATTGTTTTGACCTTGGACATTTCCGAACCTTCTTGCGAATGTGTGTTAAGCTGGCTGGTTTTCTTGTAGGTCGCGGCTCTCCTCCCCGAGGTGGACTCCCGTAGTTTCTATGTGGCGTGGCTCCGGAGTAAAGTTAAGGCCCTGGAGGCCGTGCTGGTTTGTCACCGAAGGGGGGCTCGGGACACCGATACGGCTTGTAACTTTTATCGGAATAAGTCCGAAGCCTTAAGTGAGGAGGCGCGTCGGCTGAGGAGGGCGACGTGGGATCGGGAGCTCGGCGGTGTGGACCTTGGACAGGCCGGGTTGAGTACCTTGGTGCCGAGGCCCTTTCCTGGGGGGTTGCTTCGCGACGTCTTTGTGGAGAAGGAGATGGAGATACATCGTTACGAGGCGATGTTCGGCGTCTCGTTCTCTTCCTCCGCGGGTCGGCAAGCGGAGGGGGTTCCCTCTGCGCTGCTGCTGTTGCAGCGTACGCGACTGGATGACGCCCAGAGTTCTGTGGCTGGAGTGTCGACCGCGGCTGAGGCTAAGGACTATCATAACGAGGAGAGGGGCTCCTAGTTGCTTGGTCGGAGTACTTTCGCCCCTCGTTGGACCCGAAGGGCCCTAAGATTTCTTCTGGTTTGAGATGAGCGGAGTGGTCCTGTATCGGTCTTTGTTTCTTTTATTTTTTCAGAACGAAAATAAAGGGGCATGAATAAAGAATCCTTTTCCTTCATCGCTCCGGCTAGTAGTGTAGCGCATAATGTCGGAGGCAAGGTTCGGCTCCACCGATCCGCGAGGGATCGGAGTGGGGCCTTAGGAAGAACCCTTAGTCTGGACTCGGATTGAGTCTATCGAGACATTTGGGTTTGGAAAAAAAAAGGGGTCTTTTTAGTATAAGATAGGGAGGGCCGCTAAGACAGCCCTTTACACATGAGGTTTTGCACAAAAATAGATTTACACTTAGCCAGGTCATAATCTATGTTCGCTCGGCGTCGAGGGGGAACACACCTCCCCCGACGGTGGTCATGTAGCATGATCGTGCTGCTTCTTGGCTGCCTCGGACGATGCCGACTCCTTGCGGGGTGGGGAATTTGAGCTTCAGATGGTAAGCCGATGGCACTGCTTGGAGGGAGCATAGTCCAGGTCGGCCGAGTATGGCGTTGTAAGCCGCCTTGACGTTAACTACCATGAAGTCCATGGACTCGGTCCTTTTGACAGGAGTCGATCCGGCGGTAACGTCGAGGGTAACAATCCCTTCTATCACGACAGGGACGCCGGAGAACCCGTGCAAGGTGTACCCGGCCGGCTTGAGTTTGCCTCTGGGCAACTTGAGATTCTCGAAGGCTTCGAGGAAAAGGATATTCACCGAGCTGCCGTTGTCGACGAGGATTCTGCGAACTTCACAATTAGCCATGTGGAGACTGATGACGAGGGCATCGCAGTGGGGCAAGCGAACACCTTCGAGGTCCTCCCCTGAGAAGGACACCGGCCTCGACTGCAGTTTGGGCGAGGGGTTGTCTCGGACAGCGTTCACCTCTCGGATGAAGGCTTTTCGGGAAGTATTCGATTCACCTCCCATCGGCCCTCCGTGGACACAGTGTAAGATGAAAGGCATATCTGTGGCTCCCTCGGAATCGTTGTCCCGACCCTGGGCGTGGTTTGGAGGAGGGTTCGGAGGCGAGGGCCTCCGGTTCCTAGCGTCTCGCCGGTCCCGTGGGCCTTCTCGGGTAAACTCTCGGAGGTACCCCCTTGAAATGAGTTCTTCAATTTCGTCTTTCAGGGCTCGGCATTGGTCGGTTTCGTGCCCATGCTCTCTGTGGAAGCGGCAGTAGAAGCGCTGATCTCGATTCTTGTTGTTATTAGATCGGGGAGGTAGTCGGACAATGCCCTTGTCTTCGATTTCCAAGAGGATGGCGGATACGTTATGCGTCAAGGGAGTGTACCTCTCGAAGCGGGGGACCGGCGGGACCTTCTTCACGGCCCCCGGGTCCCTTGGAGCTTTCTTTGATGGTTCGACTTCTTCGGTCTTCCGCTTTCCCTTCCCGGTGGCATCCCTGGCATCTTCGGGGTTAAGGGCCTCTTCTGCCCTAATGTATTTCTCAACCCTATTGAGGAGGTTGGGAAAGTTGACGGGGGGTCTCTTCGCCAGAGAAGCCTTCAGCTGTCCATGACGGACGTTGTGTCGGAATGCCGCTGAAGCGACGCCCGGGTCGAGGGAGGAGACCGACCTTGCCTCAGCGGTAAATCTCCGGACGAACACCCTGAGTGATTCCCCCTCTATCTGTCTGAGCCCTAGTAATGAGGCGCTGGTCCTTTCGGCCTTCCGGCTAGTGATAAAGTGGGCGAGAAAATTGCCCTCGAGTTGGTCGAAGGAGTATACGGAGCCGGGGGCGAGCTTCGAGAACCACTCACGAGCTGGACCCCGAAGGGTAGCAGGGAAGGCTCGGCATAACAGGGGATCCGAGGCGCTGTGAATCATCATGAGGATTTTGAAACCCTCCTTGTGATCAGCAGGATCTCCCTCGCCGTCGTAAGTCTCGAATTGAGGGGGTCGGAAATTCCTGGGTATTTCCGCTTGGAGGATGGGGGCGGAGAAGGGAGGACGGACAGGTCTGTACCCCTGAGTCGCTGTTCGGCTGCCGTCCCCTATGTGATCGAGGCGATCCTCCATTTCTTGTAGGCGCCTTAGGAGTACGCTGTCGTCCTCTTGCTGGATTGTTGATGGGCGGGACGCGCTGGCTTTGGCGTCCGACCCTATTTGGGAATGGAGGGTTTCTTCCCTGGGGGCCCGTCGGAGAGCTCCCAGAATTTCTCTTCGGAAGTCTTGGAACTCCTTGTGAGTGACGGGGGCTCCCTCTACCCGGTTTGGTCGGTCCGAGGGTTGTCTTCCGACTCGGCTGAGTGCGGGTCTTCGTCCCTCGGGCGGCGGTCTTGGACGGTTCGGGGCCGGGTTGGAAGCGGCCCTTCCCCTGTTGCGGGTAATCTTACGGTTGAGGATTATCCCCCGGAGGTCGGGCTGGACTGGCTGGGTGACGCTCCTTTGGGACTCTTGAGGCGGAGCCCTGTGTTTTGAAGTGCGCGGCCCGGCGTTAGCAGTTGGTGGGGGCGAGTCCCGTTGGTTGACGGAGGAAGCAGCCCCCTTGCCCTTGGAGGCCATGAGGATTCGGCTGTCGAGGCTCCTTGAGGGTCTGGCTCGGATCGGTTTCTGAAGCAGTGGTTCCCACAGACGGCGCCAACCTGATGCGGTTTATTTCTGGGAGACGTGTGGATGCACCAGGTGTGAGTTCGGACTCGATTTGTATTGAAGGAGAATGCTGCTCGTCTGCCGACCTTCGGTTGACCTTCTGGAGCCTACGATGAGCTCAGAATGATGTTGAAGTCTGGGCTCGGATCTGAGGGGTCGGATCCGAGGTCTTGTGTACCTGCAGACGGTCCTGAAACACCGGGGTTTATCCCGGTGGCGGACCCTCCGACGATCTAGTCAGTCTCTGTGAGAGAGTAGCAATAACTAGGTATATTTTAGTGGCAAAAGATTGATTACCTCAAAAGGTGGGTGAGGGTCTAGTATTTATAGAGAATCCCAACCGGGTTTGGATCCGCCTGGGGGCCGGGTCTGGACCCGAAAGCCCGTGGGCCTGACATGGCGGGAGGCCCAGGGGGTTTAGGGCTGACGTGGCATTACCAGGAGTGGTATAGGGCTGACGTGGCATAGCCCTTGGTGGTATCGGGAGCTGACGTGGCCGATCAGGGGGCTGCTGTGCTTTCGGGAGGATCTGGTGGCCCAGGCTGTGCCAAGTCATCCTTATTCTGTACTAGGAGGGGCGGACGGCCCGGAGGGCTGTCGTGGATCGGCGGTCGAGGGCCATAGTTGCCCATCGGATACGCGGAGGTCGGCTCTGTGTGGGTGAACTGGTGGTTCGGCGCCGAACCTGCGGTGGCTCGAGGCCGAACGATACTGTTGTTTCTTCCATTTTTTGAGGGAGAGTTGTATTGGGCCCTGGTTGGGCCCCCAGCCATTTTTACCCTACCACAGGACGGTATATGTTATACCGTCCGAAGCGATTAAAAAAAATAAAATAAGTAGGACGGTATATGTTGTACCGTCTCTTATAATTTGAGAATGGCCATTTTGTTTCTCATTTTGAGAAACCACTGTAGCTATTTTGCCAAAAAATGGCAAAATAGCAAATGACTGCAGCATTCCATTTCTCAAAAAAATGAGAAATTGACAAATATAACAAACGACTGTGGATGCTCTTATATATATATATGGATGTCTTCCGTTCTGCACCACCTATGGTGTATATGGCATGTGCACTGGGCCTTCCCGCATTTGTATGTACTATCCGAACCGTTCACATAGATCTACACATATAAATTAGTTAAAATATATAGATATATACTAGATTTGCCTGTGGCCACGTGCCTATGGCACGTCTTCAGAACGATACAGCATATGAAAATTCATATAAACAGTAAATCAACAATTATGTAGTTGAAGTTTGAATAGTATGACAATAATTAGTTGTAAATAAAAGTCCATATTTCCATTAGTATATGGTGAAAAATAATTATAAATTAGGGTACAAAAGTCCATGTTTCCATATATATATATATATATATATATATATATATATATATATATATATATATAGAGAGAGAGAGAGAGAGAGAGAGAGAGAGAGAGAGAGATAAATAAATAAATAAATGAGTTGTTTTGAGGGAAATTTGAATTTGAGTTTTGGGGGAAAATGTGTTTTGTGAGGTTAGATCTGGGCCTTTGATTTTTGGGGGATTGAAGGAGACCCACTTGATAGCTTTCTTTGTGTTTTATTATTATTATTATTATTATTATATATATATATATATATATATATATATATATATATATATATATATATATAAACGGGTTCGTTTTCAACATGTTGGAAAACAACAATCTGAGCCGTTGGATCGCTCTTTATCTTGATCGACGGCTCAGATTGCTGCCGCTCATTCTGAAGCAGATCTCCGATTAGAGCGGAGGGTCATTTTGGGAAGTTCACGCTAAATAACGCTTCAGACTTAGCGTTATTTAGCGTGAACTTTTTTTTTTGTCGAAAAAAACACTTATGTCGTTGTTGGGAACAACGACCTAGGTTGATTTTTTTTCTGTTAGGTATGTACAAGTGTTTTTCCAAACACTTGTACATACTCAGATCTTCATCTCCCCCACTTCTTCGAGAACTCTCTCTCTCTCTCTGGAGCTCGCAATATTGATTCCCCAAACCCTAGCTATACTCCGACCTCCTCTTCTCGATCTCCCCCTCTTCTTTATCTATTTCTATCTATCTCTCCCTTTCCCGAATACCCCAAACCCTAACCCAATCCGAAATCTCCCCAACTCACCCGAACCCTAGCACAAATTTTTCGAAACTCTTGAGTCTAGAACTTCTTCGTCGACAACAGCAGCTCCTCACATCTTCGACAACTCTCTTTCTCTCTCTCTCTGGACTAGTTATTCACTTATTGACAATTTAGTGTAATGAACTATGTTAATTTATTGAGTTTTTTTTTCAATTTTTGAGTGTGATTTTTTGTATAATGTGTAGTAGTCTATAATTTAGAGAGTCTACAATTTTTGTATCATGTGTGTTGTATATATTTTGTTGAAATTTTCGTAGATGTAGTGTTAACTGAAGTTGTAGAATATAGGAAAAGCAAACAAATGAAATCCAAAAATTCCCAAATTTTACGAGTAGGTCGGACTCACCACGCACAAGGCAACATAACTTGTAGAGGCGATTTCCGACTCACGCTTTGTAAGATATGTCCGTTTATTACTTTTATTCAATAAAATGGATATAAAGCGATACACAGTCATATATTACAAACCGAGAGTCGGAACTCACCTCTGCAAGTTGCGTTGGCTTGTGTTTGGTGTCCCAGACATAACGACCAAATTTCGTAATTTTTACAACTCGTTTGTGTTGTTTTGTCGCGTATATGAAAGAACTTCCATATACCTCAGAACCTTTTTAATACGGTCTCACTAGAAAACCGCTCAAACGAAATCTAAAAAAAACAAAACTGTGCGAGTAGGTCCGGCTAACCATTCACAACCCAATGCAACTCGTAGTGTCACGCCCCGCTTCCCAAAAAGAATACAGAATACGGATACGCGACTCAACCCAACAAATGATTTGCATCATCCATAAGATGTTCAAAATCTTACAACAAATCTCAGAATAATTTGAGTCGGAAGCCAAAAGAATCTTCTTGACACAGACATATATATCTTAAAACAAAACAAAGTGCCAACAGAAATTAATTGGAAACCAATAATATAATAGTCTCAAATAAACAGATCCGAACAAGTTAATATCATGGGTCACATCGCCCAAATACAAATAAAATTCATATACTCAAATACATTGTTCAAAAGCAACAGATAATAATAATAGCAAAAGATGTCCAGCACTAATATTTTATTTCTCCAATACCATCGGGCAAACGACCATACTGATCTGCAATCAATAAATTGCAGGAGAAGGAAAAAGAAAACAAGTACCCGTCAATGCAAGTTACGGACCGCTTGTAATGTAGGATACAAGTACATGGAAAACTAACAAATCTAAATAACAGATATAGCATGGTATAGCAGTATCAACTAGCATGGTATACTAACATGTGTCAAGTGTCAAAAGTCAAATAGTATGCAGACAGATTTACAGATAGTGTCAAATAATGATGTCAAGTGATAGTGTCAGGCAGATAACAGATAATCAGATAACCAGATAGCAGATACAGATAATAGATTCAGATTCAGATTCAGATACAGATGTCAGATACAGATACAAATTCTTATAAATCTTGTATTAATTACTAACTAGGTAGCACTTCATGTGCCATCCTTTTATCACATGGTTGATATATTTAAAATAGTTACGTTTGTAGATTTCGTAGGGGATCATATAGGGCCGTGTACTCAGGGTTCAGACAGATATCAGATAACAGATCCAGACAGACAGATAGAATCTTGTGGTTCTCTTCTTCCCTACACCTTCCTATAGGAAGTAATGTAGACAGGGTACAGAATAACAGATAACAAATAATCTTATGGAAAACACGGGCTCCCTTCTAAGTATACATTTCTATGCTTTCCCACTACTAGATCTTTTCCATAAACCCCAGCTTGATCATTTTATAATTATTATCAGACAGATGTGTACGTGCACGAAACAGAGTAAATCTAGCATGATATAACGACCCACAAGTTCAAAATAACAGATAAGCATGTACAGATGTTAAGATGGTCACATAACAGAACAAAATATGGTACTTCCTAATTCAAGATAGCACGATAGTACAGTACTAAAACAGCGATTCCCGTTACCACAATTATCAAAACCTGAATCCATCAGAAAATCTAGAAAATAGACTTCCAACCGAATCCAGCAAATACAAATAAGTCATAGTGTTTTAGAAAAACATAACTCAAAACTTATTTGAATCCAAAAAATACGTTCAGCCAGAAATCAGTAAATCGAATTTTCAGTCAGGAAAACAGCATCAAAACACCTCCAATAAATTCAGAGAAAATCTGGGGTATTCCTCTATATATCTAGTATCAGAATATAAAGTTTCATAATTTTCCAGTATGGTTAGCTTAGCCAACAAAAATAAGAAAACATCGAGAAACGGTAGTTTGGCAAATTTGGAATTTCCAACACTGCTGTACGAAAACTGTAATATCTCGCAAACCATGAAATGAAATCCAAATCCACCAGAGGGAGATGAAAATAGACAAAATAAGATAAATTTCATATTTATAAATATTTTTCATACAGGAAAAGAAATTAGGGTGAAAATTCAAATCTTTTCAGAACAGCGAACAAAATCCAGCAAATATAGTTTTTATAAACAAACATGAAACGACATATAAAACTCATCAATAAAATCCACCAAAATTCTGGGTAATCCCTAATTAGATGTAGAAATACTGTACAAAATTTCATATTAAAATAATATTTTTAGCACTAGTACCAAAATAGTTTAGTAATTAAAATCATCAATAAACGAAATCTGAAAATATAATACACCTCTGTAGTAAAACAATTATAACTCATACATACGAAAACGAAATTGATCAAGGTCAGAGAGTTTGGAAAGAAGACAGATTTCTCTAAAAATCAAGTTTAATACTGAAGTTAAGATTATGGCCTTAATATGGTCTAAAATAGCAATCAAAATTAATCACTGACAAAATACAGATTTTCCTCTTAACAACAAATCAATATACAACATACGAAACTCATTCCAAACACAACCAAACATGTTATAGAGTCTACTAAGTGTCCAAACATCATGAAATAGGATATATAGCTTGTCCACAATAAGTATATCACATGGATCCAAACAAACACACAAATTCTCATAATTCTCTCACAAATATAATCACATCAAGAACGGTTAAAACCTAAGTTGTTTCATGTTAGATTTGTGTCGTGAGGCAACTATGGTCAATAGCACTATAGAGACAATACTCATCAAGAATACATCACACACGAGTTGTCTCTAGAACCCAACTACACTACAAGCGGAATTTATGACTTGTATCATACAAAGAAATTGAGTACAAGTTACTTGCCTTAACCGAAGACGAAACGAACACCAAGAATAATGGAAACGGATCTCGGTAATGAACACAATGAGAAACGAACAGATGGATCCCACGAACCAAGATCCAAGAACCAAGACGGCGACTTGAGTAAACACGTGCAATATCCGTACATGTGTAACGCAACTCGAAAGAGAGAGAGGGAGAACACCACGGTGGAGCACAGGAGACCAAGGCAAGGACTACCGCTGCTTGTAGTCGGCGAGGAAGGCCGGAGGGAGGACGCGTGGTGCTGGCATCGCGGTTGCTGTCATCGAGCAATGCGTCGAAACAGAGCAGAGGGACGGCGAAGGACGGAGAGATGGAGAGCTCGGCAATGGGTGATCGGGAGTTGGGTTCAAGGTGCAAGGTCAGCTGATGGAGATGCAGGATGGAGTAATGGAGGTCGGGGATGAAGATGAAGTCAGTGGATGGGGGTTTCGGCAGTGGAGAGGGTTGCAAAGGGTAGAGAGGGGGCCAGGGTTTTCGGTAGGGGGGAGAGAGAGAGAGAGAGAGAGAGAGAGAGAGAGAGAGAGAGAGAGATATGAGTTTATATAGGATTGTGATTTTTAGGGTTTTAGGGGATATTGGGTATTGGGTTATTGGGTTTATTAGGAGTAGTAGTAGGAGATGGTTATTAGGATGAATAGGATTTGGTTAATCAATTGGGTTTAGGGATAATTATATGGATCTAGGATTTAAATTGCAAATAGGATTATCAACAATAGGTTTAGGCAAAAGAAACCACGAGCACCCAAAACACGAGCAAAAGAATAGGGCAAGAATCCAATAAAGGGAAAAACAACAATCGATAAAGAACGAAGCAAAAAGAAAGACGAACAATCGAACACAAATAGCTCAAAATGAAATAAAATGAATATATATTGAAAACAATTCTAATATACGGTCCAAAATACAAGAAGAGTATAAATACTCAAGAAAGAAGAAAAATACACCAAGAATACAAAAAAACGAAAAACAGTGGTTACATGTAGTTGCGAGTTCCGACTCACGGTTTGCGAGATACGTCCATGTATCGCTTTTCACTTTTTTTTTTCAAGATTGAAAGCGATACAGGGCCGTATCTTTGAAACGGTGGGTCGAAACTCGTTTTTACAAGTTCTGTTGGATTGTGTGCGGAGAGCCCGATCCAATCGTAAAGTTTTGTACTTTTTGGTGGTTGTTTGTGTGGTTTTTTCACGTATTTTGATATGTATTTAGCGAGTTTTAAATAGAGAACTTGCTCAAAAATTACGAAATTGTTCGAGTAGGTCGTTTTCGCTACTGACAAGCCAAAGCAACTTGTAGTTGC
Organism: Hemerocallis citrina; assembly: GCA_017893485.1. Classification (NCBI taxonomy): domain Eukaryota; kingdom Viridiplantae; phylum Streptophyta; class Magnoliopsida; order Asparagales; family Asphodelaceae; genus Hemerocallis; species Hemerocallis citrina. Next base: position 288,163,123 of record CM030360.1, on the reverse strand, counting down.
GAGTTCTCACCCACGGTTTGCTATATGCATCTGCGGATTGCATTCCGCTATTTTTTCAAAAGTGAAAGCGACACATGACCGTATCTTGAAGACCGTGAGGCCAATCTCGCTTGTACAAGTTGCATTAGCTTGTGTGCGCGGCAATTTAGACCCAATCGCATAGTTTTGTATTTTTTGAAAGTCGTTTCTGCGGTTTTCTCATGTAATTTGTTTTGTATATATATATATATGCCAATTTTTTGTGAACAAATTATTTTATATATGCGATCTTTCTAATATAAAAATGGTTAGAACGAGGGGAACCGGAAGGTCATCTGTTAGTGGTGTCGGGGTGAACATTCCACAGAAGTAAGAGAACTATTAATTTGTATTGTGAATTTTGTATATAGTGGTATTGTTACCACATTAATAATAATTTCACAATGTGTTGGTGTAGGTTAGTGCATCCTCTTCGGCAGAAGAACGAGGTCCAGGACCAAATAAAGGTGAACTCACCTTGCAAGACCGCCACAGATCCGAGGCAGTGTGGGGAGGGATGACGCGGGGGTATAATTTATTCACTCACGAGACTATGCTTGTGCACCCACGTATCGTCGAGTACCTCGTCCAGGCCGGTTTCTACGGAATCAGTATGATGGGTCAAGAAACTAGACTGAGCACTTCTTGCAGCACTCGTCGAGCGATATAGGCCAGAGTCGCACACCTTCCATCTACCGGTCGGTGAGATGACGGTGGCGCTATAGGATATAACGATGATCTCCGGTCTTCCAATAGATGGGATGGCCGTAACGGGTAATATAAACTTTGATAAGAGAAAACTGTGTAATGAACTCCTCAGTACAGAGTTTGATGATGAGGAAGAGGAAGGTAGGGCTATTTTTGTCGGACAATTAGTCCAACTATCTTGGTTGAAGGAGTATTTTGAAGGGAAGTTAAACGATGCATCGACCGACCACGAAGTGCAGTGCTACACCAGAGCGTAGATTCTAACGGTGCTTGGAGGGGTTCTCTTACCTAATTCATCCAGAGATATCGTACCGCTTATGTATCTATGTTTGTTCGCTGACCTAGGCTTAGCTGGCCGGTACAGTTGGGGAAGTTGCGCGTTAACAACGTTGTACAGGACGTTGTGTTCGGTAGCGTTAGATGGAACCGAGATGACCGGTCCAATGGTCTTGTTACAGATTTGGTCATGGGAGCGTCTACACTTGCTAGTTTTTTTATATCTAATTTAAATGGAAAGTCATAGTTATACTTGTATTTATATTGAATCGCACAGATATAGAGTAAGCTCCATTTTCACAACAATGCCTCTCTAATAAAAGGCAAAAAAGAGATAGTAAAATATGAAATATACGTGTTGATTAGTGAGAGAAACCTTCACTAGCTTGTGTCTCGTGATGTTATGAGCTTTATTCTCATGAATAAGGACGACATTAGGAGGTGCTTTCAACATTTCCTATAAAAAAAGATATACATATCGATATTTCCACACAGAGATCGCCACTATGTTCAAGATCCAACCAACAGTGGGGTTCGAATTATTTGACACATTGCAGTGCCGATTGATGATAAAATTGAAGAGCATAACTATACAATGTATGATTGTCAGAAACTCAAAATACTGGGAATTGGATCCTAGTACTTTTGGTAGTGCGGGCAAGGAGCAGGTTAATGGCGAGGGACCTTATCAACCCAGCAAACACTGAGTTTTCCCTTTAACTCCAGTATTACAATTGATTTTGAGTATGTCTTCATACGGTCTAACCCATCCTCTAACCATGTGGCTTGTGACTTGAACGGGACACATGGTTGAGCAGGTAGTACGCGTTGGGTGACGACAAAGGCACATGCGAGAACCATGTGTACATTCGGATCCATATGATCAAGAATGACTAGGCACTCGTGCTTCCATAAGGCCCATAGGATTTGAGCACCCAGTTGAGATTTTCTCCCACATTCAGATTGTTTTGAACACAACTTCTGAGTAAATCTTTTGCGGAACTTTGCTTGAGTGGTGTAATGTTACATACTCGATCCAACTCGGAGGTGGATCGTCATAAATTTGGAAAGCGTCGGCGGTGACTGCCATGAAATCAAACAAAAAGAGAACAAAAGGAAAGGGAAACTAAGATTTTAATTTCAATTCATTCAACGTAAACCTCATACAAAAAGCCCTATCTCAATATAAAGAGAATGGAGGAAGAAGAAAATAGTAGCATGTGCAAGCCCGTAGGCTTTATTACAAAAAACCACTAACTTTGCAAATAAACCCCTGAAAGAAAGAAAATACCCTAGGGACTGATACGTGAATAAATGGGCTGATACGCAAGAAAATAGCTGAGAAGATATGCAACCGAAAGGACTGTATCAATTCTTCTCCCTTAATTTGATCTTGTCCTCAAGGTCAATGTGACGGTCTTCATCAACACTAAGAGACTCATTCAAAAACATCTCTAAATGCGCGATAAATTCCCAATAGTCTTTCATGTGTCTTTCTCTTCCCGGATAAAAAATTAAGTACTTTGCAAAAATTAAGTACCTTGATGTCCATTGGAACAAAACCTTTGCTTCCATTGAAGGCAAACTGAAAACCAATTGCACAATCGGAGCTGCACTGTAGGATTCAGCTAAATAGAGCTCGAAACACCAAGCACTTCAGTAAACAATATTCAGCAAAAGCCACTTTTGGATTCCTATCCCTTTCAGAACTCACTAAGTCAGATAATTCTGTAGCATTCTGGATGAAAAGTTCATACCTGCGGTTCAAAAGTTGCAGGTTCTCATCATTAGTCCAATTATCAAGATGATTCAAATCCCTTCTTCCAGGAACCCTTGAACTCATGTCTGGATCACCCAATTCATTACAACATGTAGAATCTAGTTGGACCCTTTAATGAAACTTATATGCCTTACAACATATCAGAACATGTACATGGAATGCATGGGCCACCATAGCAACACTTGCTATCCCAACTCTCGAGTATACAATTCCATTAGATAACACTGAAGAAACCCCGAGAAAAACTCGTGTAACTTCGCGCATGATTTATGAGATAGCATTTATGTGGGTATAAGTACACATGAGTCCCTTTTCCACCAACGTACGAAGTAATGTTTGTCCTCCAAGTTTTGGGCGAGAGTCAACTACCACAACACGAAACTGTTTTCTGAGCTCATGGGCATATAGCAATATCATTTCAACTACAATTGATGACCTATAAGTGAGCAGTACATCCCTATCTCTGATATTTGTCACAACATGTCTAACAATCACGTTGTTAGCAAGTACTATATTTTCACTTATGAAGCGATCAATATATGATTGAAGACTATATTTTTTATCTGATTCCGACCAGTTTTCATATAATTTGTCAATGTTATTCTTCAAAAACGTAATAGCATTTTCCATGCTGATAGGAAAAGGTCCACACTCAGTAAAAAATGATATGTAGCTACTAATTCTTGCAGTCAAATCTCGGACTAAAAGCTTTTCAGCTTTCGACAGGGTTCTGTAAGTCGAGCTACCCAAATTTTCACTGAATGTTCCAATTCCTTCTTTGCCCCAAAGAATAAACTCTGTAGTATATGGAGATGTCTCTCCATACAATATGACAAGGTACCTTGCAGCTTCCAATATGACCAAGCATCTTGCACATTCCTTGGAGAGCTCAGTTAGAAGCACATGCAGTTTATAATAACGGAACATTGTCTCCACTTGATGGCAGAGTTGACCTAATGCACAACTTTGAAACATATCCCCAATACCCTTCCTCTTAGCACAGATCAATGGTGACAGTACATAATCGTCAACTTCCAAAATAATAGGTTTAACATCATCAGCCTTGCCAGCTGCATCAGCTTTGCTCCTTTGTCACCTTTGAGCTTCTCTGGGTTTATGGCTACATAAATCATCAACAGTTGCAATTTACTTTCACAAGTGGCATCCTGATCTTTTCTAAGGAACTCAATTACTTCTTTGGTCCCTGCATTTCCAAACACAAGATATTGTTCAAGCTGCACGACTTTTGTAAGTAATAACTCTTTGATCACCTTGTTAAATTTTCCAGTTTCCCATAAATGCAATTTTGGCTTATCAACTGCTGCAACCTCCAACGTATTGAATGTGGATGGGTATGGTAACAAGAAGGAGATGAAGTTTGAAACCCATACAAGCTTATGAACCCCTGGAACACTCTGAACTTGCCACAATTGAATACCATCATAATGGTGATTGATGAAGTAAACGACAGTACTGACTACCAAAGGCGGTGAAATCCCTGTAAATATAATATGATAGGCTCGTTCACCAATTAGTTTCTCACCCACAATTCGAAGACTTGTCATGCCACTATGTACAATGGCAAAAATGAGGATAAGTAACAACATTGCAACCTGGCAAGTAGTCTTCTATTCCATGGACAAAACCACAAGCATTTTTCCATATAGAGGGATCCTTGGGTCTTAGATGAGCAACAATCATATGAAAGTTCAAAGCCTTTTTCCTGTCACCATTAGCATCATAGATAAGACCAAGCTTATATGCATCAGGAGAACAAAGTGCAAGCCAACTGATCTCCTCCAAAAAAGTAGTTGCATCGACATGATTTCCACATGCATATCTAAGTGTAGCATCAGAATAAAGAGTTGAAAGCATAACTGATGCCATCTTTTTATCCTTGTCATGCATGTTCATTGCAGCAAATCTGAGTTTCTTGACAAAGTAGTGAGGGTGCTCATCAGAATCGAGGTTCCTTGATCAGAAGCTGCCAAGTACACATCACCAGTATTAAAATACTCCTTAAGCCTAGCACTGTACACCTTGACCTATCAAACAAAATTAAACTATCATTCGATCTAAGGTGACTAGTTTGAACATTAAGTTCCACTTCACCCTCATTGATTTCAGAAAATACAGGAAGCTCGGCATGATCATAAAAATAGGATTTGATCGGGCACGAATCTTAAAGCTCTCAGGGGTAAAACGGTAATTTCACATATAAATGGGTCCGAAATGGGAACTGTGTCTTTCTTTAAATCCCAATAATCCATAAATAGATCTGTCCTATTGGGTATGGGTAGCAGCCCATTACAAACCAATTCAGATATTTAAGGAGTAATTCAAATTCATGGTTATCTCTATGAAACGATGTAAACTCTACATTTTATTCAAAAATACCGAAAAGTAGAGACAAATCATTATCCCCCCCAACAAGGTAATCAATCTTTTTCCACATAAAGTTCTTTCATAATCTTCCCGATTACTGACAAGAGCGTCAGAGGGTTCATCGTCGGGATCCATCCCGATGTATCAAACTTTTTTGCAGGTCAATGACAGCGGCAAGAAACCAGTCAAACGTTAGTGAAGGTCAACATATTTGCTTTATTGTTTCCAAAAAGAATCTACAAATTCATCTGTTTCTCCCACACCAAAATTAGCAGCAACAGATTGACGCTGTCTGTGGAAACGAAAAAGCAATCAAACCTTACTTCATCAGCGAAAGTAGTTTCAAACCATGCATCCGAAAGAGAAGGGGAAGACAGCGACATCCAGCCGAAGAGCCACTCCTCTTCCTCCTCCTCCTCCAGTCCAAGATGTTCTTCCTCAACAGCCTCCTCCTCAACAAGCCCCTCCAGGGTCTCGGGGGACTGTCTAGGGGGGTTCTCATCGGAGTCGTCCAAAGCAACATCCTCTTCATGACCATGTCTCGATCCACAATCCGTCAGTTGACTCTATGGCTTCTCAAAGCCCTCCCAAGCAGGATCTCTGTCAAGTAATTGTTAACTACCAGCAGAGGATTGACCTTCAAACTCGCTTAAATGGATGGCGAGCCCTTGAGGGAGTCCATCAACCTGAGCACTAAGGGGCCTCGATAGTCTGGACCCTCCGTAGACCAAGGACCAGAAGATCCCCTCCCGCGAGGAGGCGAAGAGAGTCCCCTCAACGTCATCGGCGGAGAAGTCATACTCCAGTAAGCCGAGCCACACCTAAGGATCGCCGAGCTGGAGGGGCACCAGTCACTCAGGCCAAGCTCTAGAACTTCAAACAAGATATCATGCGAGCTCTTAATATTGTCACGAGTCAGAATCAGCATGCCCCTAATCCTCATCATTCTGCCACTCACGAAGGAGAGTCCCGAGGGTCGACTAGATCCGACCAAAGGGATGACTTGGTCCGCCACCGTCTCCATGAGATGGAGAGGTGCCTCAACAAGATAAATCCCGAAGAAGAACAAAGGGCCAATAAGCCAAGCAGACCCCTTTACTCTAGGGCCATCATGGAATCTTCGATCCCCGAAGCCTTTAGGTCGCCTCGCTTTGAATCCTACAATGGGGAGTCGGACCCGGCAGATCATATTGAGAGTTTTAAAACTCTCATGATGATTCAACAAGCCTCGGATGCGGTCCTCTGCAAGGCCTTCCCAGCAACATTGAGAGGACCAGTACGAGGTGGTACTCCCGTCTAACCCGGGCTCCATCTTCTCATTCGAACAGTTTAAGGAGATTTTCCTCACCCACTTCGTAGGAAGTCACCAAGCTGAGAAAACAAGTGCATTTTTGGCGACCCTCAACCAAAGAAAGGGTGAACGACTAAGAGATTACGTTTGGTGCTTCACCGCCGAAGCTCGATCTATTGCCTCCCTCAACCAATCAGTAGCCTCGGCGGCATTCTGGCATAACGTCACTAACGCCGACCTCAAGGCGTCCCTTACCAAGAAGCCTCCTTGGGACTTCTCAGAACTCCTGCTTAGGAGTGAGAAGTATATCTGAGTGGAAGAGGCTCCCAACCCCCCTCCACTATTGAGGATCATCTTTCGGGAACAAACAGAAGAATACAAGCGAAGAAGGGTTCCAGAAATTTTAGAGGGACGACAATGGCCAGCGTCGCCCAGCTCCTCGTTTTGAGAAGTTCACCCCCCTCAATGCTAGTATATCAGCAGTTCTTATGGAGGTGAACAAGGAAGGGCTACTCTGCGCTCCCCCTAGAATGAATACCCCTGACAAGAAAAGAAATAAGGATAAGTGGTGCCGCTTGCATAAGGACCACGACCATGGCACAGATGATTGTCGGGCTCTTAAAGAGGAGATTGAAGAACTCATATAGCGGGGACACCTGACCAAGTTCGTCCAAAAAGGCGGGGCTGATCTTCCACTTCGAGGAGCCTACAAGCAAACAGAGAGGCCCGCCGAGTTCCAAGATTCCGAACCTGGGCCGTCCTCCACCTTATCCATGGAGGACCAATGGGGAGAGAACCAAACTCCTCCCAAGAGGCCTTCACCCTATCGTAGAAATAGAATTTCAGTTTCAATAAGGCCGATGCTTCTAACACGGTCAAAAGCATGTAATAATGGCTCGTCCCATTGAAGCAGCCACTTAGTTTTTTTAATAAAACTTAGTTTTTTTCTATTCAAAATTATTGCGTTTGCCTCATTTCTATCTCTCCGAGTCACACCTACGACTCGTTAAATGGTAAGTTCGGAGTCGAGCTTGTCCTACAGGGCTGCTCCCATAACTTACTAAGCTAAAAAAACGAGTTCGGAGTCCAACACTTGGTTCGACGTTGCTTTTGCTGCTTGCAAACAAGCAAGTGCGGGATAGCTCACCATTCGGAATTGCTAGTTACTCGTTAATCCCCTCAAATAACAAGTTTGGAGTCCAACACTTGGTTCGATGCAGCTTTAGCTACTTGTAAATGAGCGAGTATAAAGTAGCTCACCATTCGGAATTGCTCCCACAACTGTTGAAACTCTCTTAGCAACAAGTTCGGAGTCCAACACTTGGTTCGATGCCGCTTTAGCTACTTGTGAACGAGCGAGTACAAAGTAGCTCACCATTCGGAATTGCTCCCACAACTGTTGAAACTCTCTTAACAGCAAGTTCGGAGTCCAACACTTGGTTCGATGCTGCTTTAGCTACTTGCGAACGAGCGAGTACAAAGTAGCTCACCATTCGGAATTGCTCCCACAATTATTGAAACTCTCTTAACAACAAGTTCGGAGTCCAACACTTGGTTCGATACCACTTTAGCTACTTGCGAACGAATGAGTAAAAAGTAGCTCACCATTTAGAATTTCTCCCACAACTGTTGAAACTCTCTTAAACAACAAGTTCGGAGCACAACTCTTTCCTAGAATTGCTCCTCAAACTCGTCTCCCGAATGGCTCTCTCCTAGAGCCTGAAGATGATTCTTCTCCCAATCGCCTCCCGAATGGTCCTCTTCTAGATGAGTTCGGAGATTAAAACTCACCCCTAGAGTTGCTCCTCAAACTCGTCTCCCAAACGATTCTCTCTTAGAGCCTGTTGTCGCTGAATTCAGGTGTGGGGGCAATAGATGAGATTTGTAGGTTCGTGAGGAACTCACACAGGTTGACCCCTCCTTCTTCCTTGATGATTTGTTGGCTCCTTGGTGCTCTCTTGCGACATGCACAAATGTTCGAGACACCGGGATGGATCCCGGCGATGAACCCTCCGACGATCAGGTCAATACACAGAAGAAGTCAAGGGACGCCCTGAGAAGCTCAGAGAAGTCCCGAAGTAGGAGCTCTGAGAAGTCCCGAGGGGGCTTCTTGGCGAGGGACGCCCTGAGGTCAGCATTGAGGACATTGGACTGGAAGGCGATGGTGGCGACCGAGGGTTCCAAAGAAGCAATGGACCTAGCCTCAGCAATGAAGCATTTGACATAATCCCTTAGTCGTTCACCCTTCTTTTGGCTGAGGAACAATAAGGTGTCGCTGGTCTTATCGGTGCGCCGACTGCTCACGAAATGCGTGAGGAAGAGACTCTCGAACTGGTCGAAGGAGAAGATAGATGTTGACGCAAGCCGAGAGTACCATTTCCGAGCTGGCCCCTTGAGTGTAGCTGGGAAGGTCTTGTAAAGGAGGGAGTCAGATGCATGGTGGATCATCATGAGAGTTTTGAAACTCTCAATGTGATATGCGGGGTCCGACTCCCCGGTATAGGTCTCGAAATGTGGAGACTTGAAGTTGTCGGGAACTGGAGCCTCCATAATGGTACGGGAGAATGGGGGCTTGCTCGGACGAAGGTCTCTTGCATGTCGCCCCTCATCTCGGTCGAGCTGGCCGAGGTGCCTTTCCATCTCATGACGACGGCAGTAGACCGAATCCTCCCTTCGGTCTTGTCTGGCCGAGCCCCGGAACTCGTTCTTATGTCGAGGAGGGCTGGGGATATGCCGGTGATGGCTCAGAGTAGGAGGCAGACTGACTGAGAGACGATGGTGACTTGGAGTAGGGCGTGGACTATTGGAGCAGCGATGGTGATCGGGAGAAGGACGGCGATGGCTCGCAGCCTACCTAGGACTTCGTGAGTGACGAGGATGGTGGGAAGCCGGTCGAGGACTACGGGAGCAGCGAGGATGGTGAGGATCCAGTCGAGGACTACGGGAGCGGCGAGGATGGTGAGGAGCTGGCGGAGGACCGGGAGCCCTACGGCCATTGTTGGGGGTAACGTTGAGAGCCCAGAGGACCGCCTCCTGGAATTGCTGGAATTCTGCCCTTGTGACGGGGGCCTCCTGCTCATGATGGTCCCGAGGTGCATGGCGACCTGTCGGGGAACGGCTCTGTCTTGGGCAATGTTGGGGCGACTCTCTCCGTCTACGGAGAGAGTTGGACCCCCCTCGATTGGATCGGCGTGGCGAACGGTCCCTGGCCTGCTCACGGCGAGGGTTCGACTCTTGGGCCCACCTCTCCTCCAGATGGGTACGGAGATCGAGTCCGTGCTCGGTCTGCCGTTTGTTGATAACGTTCTGCAGATCCTTTGGAGTGGGGGGAGTATAGGAAGCCATGGAATCGGTGTTGGCATTGTGGATGGAGACTCGAACCTGATGGACAGGTTGCTTATGACGACTCCATCGAGAGGGTTCCCCCACTGCAGCATGGGGTCCCATAGGTTGCTGGATGGACTGCGGAGCCAGAGAATCGAGCTACTGGGTTGGTTGGTCGGGATGGGGGAGATCCTCCTACGGAGGAGGAGGAGGAGGATGAGAAGAGGTTGTCCTTCAGTTGGAGTTTGCAGGTCTCTTTTTGGGAGGCATGGCTGGGAGTAACGTGGGTGGAAGGAAGAAGACAAGATTGCTTGTCGAGTGAGTTTCCCACATATGGCGCCAATCTGTTGCCGCTGAACTCGGGTGTGGGGGCAATAGATGAGATTTGTAGGTTCGTGAGGAACTCACACAGGTTGACCCCTCCTTCTTCCTTGATGATTTGTTGGCTCCTTGGTGCTCCCTTGCGACCTGCACAAATGTTCGAGACACCGGGATGGATCCCGACAACGAACCCTCCGACGATCAAGTCAATACACAGAAGAAGTCAAGGGATAAAATCTCAAGTGTGCAAAGTGTGATCACCTTTTTTAGTAGGAGGTAGGGGGTTTTACAGTCATCATAGAGATCCTTTTCAGGATAAGGGTCAATCCCTACTTCCCAGTGTGGCTGGTTGGGGTTGGTTACAACCGTCCCCTTAAGATAGGGACAAGCCAAGATCTGCTCCTATCCTGTTGATCTGGTCCTTAATGGGTTGAGACCCGTTCTTTGCCTAACAGATCCGTTTATGAGCTAGCGGGTTCAAGATGAAATACCCGGCGCCCAATTCGGACCCATTTGTATGTGAAAATACCATCTCGTCCCTGAGACCTTAAGATTCGTGCCCATTCTGAATGGTTCCAATTTAACCCCATGTTTAGCCATATCAGAGCCTGATGATGTTCTTCGTCCTACTCGCCTCTCGAGCGGTCCTCTTCTAGATGAGTTCGGAGCTCAAAACTCTCCCCTAGAGTTGCTCCTCAAACTCGTCTCCTGAACGGCTCTCTCTTAGATCCTGATGATGTTCTTCGTCCCACTCGCCTCCCGAGTGGTCCTCTTCTAAATGAGTTCGGAGCTCAAAACTCTTCCATAGAGTTGCTCCTCAAACTCGTCACCCGAATGGCTCTCTCCTAGAACCTGGAGATGATTCTTCGTCCCACTCGCCTCCCGAGTGGTCCTCTTCAAGACTAGTTCAGAGCTCAAAACTCTCCCCTAGAGTTGCTCCTTAAACTCGTCTCCCGAATAACTATCTCCTAGATCTTGGTGATGCTCTTCACTTCGCTCGCCTCACGAGCGGCCTTCTTTTCAATGGGCTCGGAGCTCAAACCCCCCTAGAGTTCCTCCTCGCACTTGCCTCCAAGAACGGATCCTCCCATGGGTCTTACAAGGATCTTCCTAGCTCATCTTCTTAGCCTACAGGAGTGGAGCTCCTCTTCATAGATTCTGAAGACCGAAGCTCTTCTCAACTTGACAGAAACGAAGATACTAAATACGGGTGATTCTTCAACTGACTTCTAAAGAGAAGTTGTAGATCTTTGAGACAGCTTCGAAATGAGGGGTCGCACGTCTCGATTGGACCTCCATAGCACCAGGAAAGTGGGTCACAGCACAGTTGTACCGAGCTATGAATTGGCAAAAACTATCGCCTCACGATTCGTGCCAGATCTTTATGAAGAGGCCCAGATCGTGCCGCATAGCTTAGAATTACGACCGAGCTACCAAGCTATCGAGCTGCAAATTGGCAAAAACTATCGCCTCACGATTCGTTCCAGATCTTCATCAAGAGGCCCAGATCGTGCCACATACCGAGCTACCGAGCTGCAAATGGGCGAAAACTATCGCCTCACGATTCGTGCCAGATCTTCATCAAGAGGCACAGATCGTGCCACATAGCTCAGAATTACGATTCGAGCCACCGAGCATGAAATTCGAGAAAAACTCTGCCTCAAAATTCGTGTTCAATCACGATCAACAGATCAGATTTGCCAAACAAATTCTCAAAAAATAGGGGGGGGGGTTTAACGAATTGGGTTCGGACCCGTTATGGACCCAAAAACCCAAAAGCAAAAGGGGGAAAGAGAAAAAGGGTTTAACGGGTCGGGTTCGGATCCATAACCCACAAACCGACCTGCACAGCCCCTTCTCCATCCTCTTCTCCTTCAGTTTTTCCTGCCAAAAACAAAACTGAAGAGAAACCTCCTTCACCGAGCTCCAATCGAGCTCTCCCCCTAGCCGAACCCATAGCCGACCTCACCTCCATCCCTCGCCGCTCTTCACCATCAACAAGCTCGACCCCACTTCTGCTCTCGCCGAGCTCCAAGTCCTCCTGCTCCATCACAAACCGCCTCCGAACCCATCGCCAACTTCCCACCTCCGTCTCCTTCACGAGCTCACCTCGAACACCGAGCTTGTCTCCACACCGTCGAAGCTCTCCTCCTGAAGCGCCAAGGTCAAAGGCTCCGCTGCCGAGCTCCTCCCTTGCCTGAAGAAGTGCCGAGCTCCATCGTCACCGAGCTCCAATGATGAGCTCCTAATTCTGATGAGCTCAGTCGTCACCAAACTCCATCACCCCTGCAACTGAGCTCCGAACCCAAAACTTTGAGCTCCACTGTCGAGCTCTTCGGCTCTCCCTCGCTGGTTCGAACTCGCAATCGAGCTCTGCCATGGCTAATCTCCTTCGCAACTGAGCTTCGAACCCAACTGCCGAGCTTTCGTTAACGAGCTCTACCACTTCCTTGCCAAGCTCCTCATCGAGCTCCTCTCCTCCATTGCCGACCTCAATTCCACCATCGAGCCATCAAGCTCCAACACAGAGCTCGAGTTCCCTCCTCCGCAAGTGCCTCCGCTGGCGTCGAGCTCCCTATGTCAAGCTCCACTTTGAAAAAAAAAACCAACTCCTGCTCGTTCGCAAACTCCGAGCTCCGCCCACTCCCTCTTCGTTGAGCTTCAACCGCCTCGTCGAACTCCTTGCCACGCTTCTCCCTCGAGCGAGCTCCGTCGAGCTCCTCTCCTCGTCGCCCATGCAGAGCCCTCCTTCGTAGTCACGAGCTTCAATACCGACGTCGAGCTTCTCTTGCCGTTGACGTGGTGCCAAAGGAAGGAAATGAAGGGCGAAGTCGAAAGGAAGAAGAGAAGAGGCGAAAGAAAAAAAAAGGGTGGAGGGGGCCACATTGTAACGCCCCGAATTCCAAAATACACTGAATTCGAGATTCCACAGGATCTTTACACTTATTTAGTACAATTTTACAATGAAATTTGAAATTTTCACTTTACATCAGAGTTACATGAAAAATATTACACTTTACAATGCACAGCGAAAGTGAATTTACAATATTTAAATAAATGTACAACAACATTGAATAATCTCTAAGCTTCTGTTCTTCTTTAACCTTTATCATGTCAGTTACCCTGCATACAAAACTGTGGGTACGTCAGTTTATTCAGCCGACGAACATTATACACGGCCATCCTCTCTATGCCGGAAATAGTATAACTAATTTTCCATATTTAACAAACACAAACTTGTCACATATCAAACTAAAGGGAATATCCTATTGATGTCGTGTCGTGATTGTGCACTTAGTCCTTAATGCAATTATTTATATTATATGACACTAATGCACACTTGTTCGGATTCTATGCATCCCATACTACATAGATCGGAGGGCAAGCCTCTTAATCGTTCTTCATCTTTGTAGGGTTCAATCTCTCGTTATGACTTAATCTACTGCTGTAACTACGGTAAGTATCCTAGATGATCTATGAGTACAAGCACGTGTACCGGACCCTGGAGGGAATTTCCACGCCATGTCTTGACTCATCAAGCATGCATTCTGTGGCAATTCAGCCTCCTCCCTGATACACGATCCTCTTGCAGTCACCAAATATCCCACAAGCATTGCTAAAGTCCGATCATTACTGAGTAGTGCTCACGCCATGTCTTGACTCATCAAGCATGCATTCTGTGGTTCACACCCGCACCGTAAACTCTAACTCTCATACTTGTGTTTTTCTCTCACTTTCATCACATCTTCACTATGTACTAATCCTTAGTTTTTATTAGAATCATGAATAAAATCAAAGCTCTAGAGTTAGCCTCTCCACTAAACCGAACTTATCCATTCATTCAAACATGACCAACCTTGGTCTTTCATTTTAATTTTCATTTCATTTCTTTCCAATTGCCGGGGGAGACTTAGCTACTCTTTTGTTTCAATTCCAATTCATAATTACTAAAATTGAGCATTTCCAGCTCATAAGTTCATCTTCATAATCATAACAGATTTTCTCTTTCAATAGCATGATTTCTAATTTATTCATGAGTCCATAGCCATACATGGAATTCAATTATTCCTTATGTATTTCATCAAATATCATTTCCACATTAAAAATCACAACACTAATGAATATTCACATTTCATAATTTTCACACTATTCTCCAATGAGAATAATTCACATCACATCACTATATATAATTTCTATCTTTATTAAACTTCTCTTCTACCATTAAAAATCACAACACTAATGAATATTCACATTTCATAATTTTCACACTATTCTCCAATGAGAATAATTCACATCACATCACTACATATAATTTCTATCTTTATTATACTTCTCTTCTACCATTTTATTTCAAGTTCTTTTGCAAATTATAACCTCCATAAAAATAGAATTGTAGAACCATAGTTCTAATTATACATTTATTCTCAAAACATACTCCATTTCATGTAAATATTTCTCAAATTATTTTTCACAAGTCCCACATAATTTTAGAATAATAATCATATTTTTTTCATAATTTTTCAATCATCAAAAATCCTCAAAAAAATGTTTTTCCCACAAATTAAATACTGGCCGAGCCCAGTATTCGAACCCACAACCAGAGAGAACCAAGCCACAGGCACAGGCCACTAGGCCACTTGCGCCAGCGGTATAGAAGGGCGCTGAGAGCATTAAGTGCTCTCGGCTGCAGTTCATTTAATTTTTAAATGTACAAAACAATATATGGTGCTAACAAGATTCGAACCCTCAACCTCTGAGAAGCCCGCACAACACTGTAGCGATCAATAGCATCCCGACCACTCGAGCTATAGGTTCGGGTTGTCATAGATACAACTCGAAGTCTACTTGAATCAATACTCTCTGTTTAGTAGAACATTTCGATGTTCAAAAAGCTCTCATTTGATTTTGCTTTTATTAAACTTACTGTAAATTTTCAGATTGGCTATTCCCATCATAAATTATACCCCAGTATATTAAAAATAATTTTTTCAATAATTAACACATAATTATCATACAATTAATTCGAATTTACAAGCTACTACTAATGTGCTTCTTTTTCGACATTTCTTATCAATTTTAACATCACTAATCTCTTATTAACAATCTTTATATCAATTCTCTATTTTAAAATCATTTCACAAACCCCCAAATTATATTTTAAGTCATCTATTACAACATTATCACAAGAGTCCATTTAACCACATAAAGCAACATTGTCAATCTACTAACTTTTGCATATAGTTCTTGATGTTACTAATGAATTTTTCCTCAAGCAAATCATAACTATAATTTATTTACACACAACTTAAGTTTAAGGATGGCATCACATACAAGTTATAAATCAACATTTCAATCAACTAATAGGCCAATTTTCCAATTAAAGTGTACTCTTATTAATCTTTTTCATGCATCATCAATTTAATTTAATTCTAGCATGCTTCCTAATTAGAAATATGGAAAATTACCCACCTTGATTGGAGAGAAGTACAAATAGCAACACCTCCTAAACAAATGTCCTTGCCATGAGAGTGGTCTTCCTCCTCGTCGATGCACACACGAGCTCCAAGAATGCCAACCCGAGCCTCCTCTTGATGCCGGCCTTCCTCTTGTTGATGTAAGCACAAACTCTCACACAATGACACAATCTCTCAATCTTTTGACCCACTTACTAAACTACTAGCAATGTATTTTAAACTACAGGTTTGGAGGAAATAATTAGCACAAGAATAACTAGGCTAGGGGGGGGGGTATTTATACTAAAAATTTAGGAAAATGGAAGGCTAAGATTAACTTAGGAGTTAGGATTAAAAGGCTACGATTCAAGGAGGAATTACAATAACCAACCATGATCAAGTAACCACCACCCATGACTCCACTTGAAATTTCTCCTTTTCCCTCCAAAACTCCACAACCGGCCATGCTCCAAGTGCATTTGCACGTGTACGTGTAGTGCACGTGCATGCATTTGTCTCCATTTAAAAATTTGTACATTATATTTTACATAAAAATAATCTTTAAAATGTGTTCTATATTACAAGTTGTATTTAAAATAAAAATAGCTCATGGGCTTTAGTTTATGGGCCAAAATAATAATTATAAAAAGATAACAAATAAATTAGATTTGGGCTATTAAAAAGAAAGGCTTTTGTCTATTTGAAAAAGGGGTTTATATAAAAATAATTAAAGAGCACATATATACATATCTATACTCATCATAATGAAAATAATTACCAAAAATATTGCACGTGCACACTACGTGCAAAATAAAATAATTTTCATTAAATGAAAATCGGGGCATTACACACATGGCGGTCAACATTCAACGTTGACCACCTACATGGCAGCGTCAAGTGGATCGGCGAGGGGATCAGAGCTATCGACCCTATAATTGGGAAAAACACCCCGCTTTGTGATGCGCGCCCCCCTGATCGAGATCAACACACAAGATTGCGCCACGTGTACAGGTAAAATTTAATTAATTAACTTATTTAATTGAATTAATTATTTAAAAAATCCAAAAAATTAATTAAAAATCGGAAAAATTCATTTAAAAAATGCTAAAAATAATTATTAATTCGAAAAATGATTTTAAATTCTAAAAATAATAATTATTAAATCAGAATAATTAATTAAAATTTTCGGAAATTAATTATTTAAATTCGGAAAATGAATAAAAATTCAAAAAATGATTAAAAATTGGAAAAAAATTCAGAAAAATCAGGAAAAATCACAAAAAATTCAGAAAATTCAGAGAAAAATTTTGGGCATTTTAAAAGCTCAGATTAACACCGTTACCCCTTGAGCATGATCTAAACTCCCTCAAGAACTCCGATAAAATTCCGTACGCCATTAGAACAATAAAACTACTCCTCAAAGGCTGTTAAACTCGGTCTTCGGGAGTGGGAGGCTCGTGATATGGCTAAAATAGGATTAAATCAGGACCGTTCAAATCGTCATGAATCTTAAAGCTCTCAGCAATAAAATGGTAATTTCACCTACAAACGGGTCTAAAATCGGAACGGGGTCTTTCTTCAAAGCCCAATAATCCATAAATGGATCTGTCCTATTGGGTATGGGTAGCAGCCCGTTACAAACCAATTCAGATATTTAAGGAGTAATTCAAATTCATGGTTATCTCTATGAAACGATTTAAACTCTACATCTTATCCAAAAACACCGGGAAGTAGAGATAAATCCTTATCTCGAAACGGGTCCTTCAGGCGACTATAAATACCCCTCTCCCCTCACCATAACAAGGTAATCAATCTTTGTCCACATAAAGCTCTTTCATAATCTTCCTGATTACTGACAAGAGCGTCGGAGGGTTCGTTGCCGGAATCCATCCCGGTGTATCGAACTTTTTTTCAGGTCAACGAAAGCGGCAAGAAACCAGTCAAACGTCGGTGAAGGTCAATATGTTTGCTTTATTGTTTCCAAAAAGAATCCACAAATTTATCTATTTGCTTTCACACCAAAATTAGCAGCAACAGTTTCCTTCATGGGCTCGGCTTCAATTACTTTTCCTTTAACCACCATCTCAATCTGAGGAATTGCTGGCTCATTAAACTGAGCAAGATCAATCTGCTTATGGTGACAAATCTCACCTCCTATTGATATTTCACAATTGGTCTCGACATTGACCAATTTCCCATCTTCTTCATCACTACTACTATCACTATCACTATCTAGACCAGTGTCATCACCAGTAGATGAAGGAAAGGCCTCATGCTCTTTCCCATATTTAATGGAGAGCTCTAAATCATCATTAACAGGAATGCTTACCTTAACAGTCTCAACAACAGGAAGAGTTTGCAATAGGACGACTTTCGTTGTAGAAAGCAGTGTCAACCTCTCATATTCTTCAACAACATCAACAATGGGAAGAGTATCCGACAAACTGACCTCCCTAGTTGATTGCACTTCCATCTTCTCCTGGAGGTACTCCCTATATTGAAGTGGTGTAGGGTATCGTCTAACTTTCTCTTTGCAATATTCCATATAATAAGGAGGTGGACGTTGTTTCCTGACTTTCTTTTAGAGACTCTTCAGATACTGATTCACCCATTCTTTTGATCAGTGAGCATGGGTGATTGGGGGTGCTAGAACTGAAGAAACATTTGATCGACTACTTGGTAGGCGAGGTAGTTGTGGGCTGGTGGCATTGATTGTGCTTGAACAATATGCGGTTGGGGCTGTACTTGTGACTGTGTGTGGGGCTACATATAAGGCTGAGGTTGCAAGTGTGGGGAAGGAGCAACCTGCACCTGAGGTGTAACACCCCGCAAAATTGAAAATGATAATTTTGCCCTTGTGTGTTACGCACGTGTATTTTGTAACGTGTTTTCGTCGCGTATCTTAATTTCCGACTCTTTATGCATTTTCCGTACTGATTTTATCTTATTTGTTTCAACTCAAATACAATATTTCAATCTCTGTATTTTACGTGCTTTTTATGTATTTTCGATGCACGTATCAATTATATATATATTTTCCACCGCTACGGGTGGTATTTTCTGGGTTTCAATTATTTATTTTAGGTATTCAAATTCGTTTTATAAAATGGAAATTCATTCTCCCTATTTTGATCAAGATAATTTTATACGTATAATGCACGTGTTTCCTATGTACGTAGAAATTACGGCGTGGACTATGTATAAATTAATAAATATATTTTTCTTATATTGTTTTCGATTATATTTTAATATATTTCCATTGATAGAGCCGATTTTTGAATTTCGTATTTTTATGTTTTACGTGCGACGTACGTGTTTGTTTCGATGCGCGTATTTGAGCGTATCTGTTTTCAAAATAAAATTTTGGAGTACGTGTATTTATTTTAGTTGTGCATGATACATTATAAATTTTAAATTTTAATTACTCTCTAAAAATATACAGTATATAAATATATATGTATCTATATAATAAAACACAAAGAAAGCTATCAAGTGGCTATCCTTCAATCCCCCAAAATCAAAGTTCTAGATTAACCTCACAAAACATATTTTTCCCTCCCAAAAGTTTCCCCCCAAAACTCAAATTCAAATCCCCCACCCAAAACAACTCCTATATTTACTTAATTATTTTTTTTCCCTCTCTCTCTCCCTCCCTCTTCTATTCAACAAATTAAGAAAATAAAAATTTAAAAATTAAAAAAAAAATAAAAAACTAAAAAAATTAAAAAACTTTAAAAATATTCAAAAAATCAAAAAAATCCTATAATATGTTTTTTGCTGGACCCCCAAAAGTTTTTCATATAATATGTTTGTTACTTCAATTAATTTGCTAGACCTCCAAAACTATTTTATATGATCAGACAAGGTGCACCGTTCCGAAGACGTGCCGTAGGCACGTGTTAACGGGAAAACCTAGTATGTATATATAGCATATGAAGGAAGTGTTTTGTTTAAATATATGCATGGCATGAAATAGATTTGTATATGAGATGGTATAGAGATGGGGGGCCCACGTTGAGTTGGATGAAAGCACAAAAACATGCTGTGTGTAACTTGGTCTTCACGTGATGACGTGGAAGGGGATGTGGGGCCCACCAGATGGTTGAAGAAACAGAGAGTGTTGTTCCTTGGATGGTTCTGACGTACCTTCCGTGTAGGGGCCCGTGTTGTTCCTGTGCATTTCACCAAGGAGAGTGACCGAGACTTGAGTTGGCAGGGGGGGGGGGGGGTTGTTCGGTTTTGAGTTTTGGGAGTTAGAGAATTAGAAGGTTGGAGAGGTGAAGAGTTAGGAGTTAGGGGAGTTAGGATCTTGAAGAGTTGGAGAATTAAAAGAGAAATTTATTAGGTTGAAAATTTTGCAATATAGACCCTAATCTAGACCTATAAATACAACCATCTTCTTCTCATTCCACACACCAAAAACAAAAGAAAATTAGAAAGAAAAAGAAAGAGAGTAGTGTGTTCTTGGGCTTGGAGGCTTGCTAGGAGAAGAAGGTCAAAAAAGTGCTAGTGGAGCTAGGAGTGCTTCAAATCCTTTGTTCAAACTTCAAAAAGGTGGGTGATCTCTTCCTTTCTAAAGTAGGATTTGCATGCTAAATAGTTTAATGAGTAGTATAAAAATTGAAGTTGATATATGTAGATAAAATGCTAGCATAACATGCAATGATTTTGTTGAAGCTTAGTATTAATTGTTACCATGCTAATTAAAAAGAAGAGTTCAACTAAAGAAATAATCACATGGATCATGTTAGAATATTTGAAATTTATGGTTTTCAAATGTGCATGAGAAATTGTTGGAGAAATAATTTATTGTGACATATGTTTTAGAAACAGGATGCTTAAGAGGAAGAAAAGAGAGAGATTTTTTTTTTGTTATTTTGACATGTCGACATTATGTTAAAAATACAAGTTTTCGCATGAAAGAAACCCTTGAGATATCCATAGTTGATTTAGAGACACATTTGGTTTTTAGCACAAAATTTTTATTAGTATGATGATGGACTTAAACTGGTTTTTAATAAACATTATTTCTACATTTTTTTTGAATTTTGAGAAGAGATGAAAATTTTTTGGAAAATGAAGTCATATTCAAAAAAAAAAAAAAAGTTTGAACTTGTTGATTTTTTTTTTTCCAGTCCAAAAGTGAGGTTTATTCCAATATCCTAAAGGATTGGATTATTGGGTAAATAGGTTTTATTAAAAGAAACCAAATTCAGAATAGTATAAACAAAAATACATTAGTACAATTTCTGAACAGAAAATACACTTGGACTTATTGGTTAGTTAGTGCACTACTTATAAGAGGTCCTGGGTTCGAAACTTGTTAAGTCACATTTTATTTTAATTCATTCAATAAAATAAGAAACTGAATAGTCACTATAAAATGTTTTCTATGCGGTTTATGACACAAGTCCACAATGGATTTAGTGGCTAGTTTGATGGGCCTTGGGCGTTGCTGTTGTGTTGACTGACCCGGGTTCGAAACTGATGCCACCATCTTTTTTTTTTTTACTTTCAAAACTGTTTATTTGTGGGACTTACTGACTTTGGAAAGAAAAGAAAAATATTCACTTTTCCTTATAAAGTTACACAAAGAATTTATTAAGAATAGTTTTAAATTTTTATCTTGTATTTTTTTTTGTAAGTGACAAAGAAGTTGAAATAGTAAATGCACTTTGTTTCCAAAGTTATTATTTGAATAAATAATTCATTTGAAGAAAAGAAAAATATGCAATAAGGTTTTCTCGTTATAAACAACCCTTTGTTGAGTAAGAATGCTAATTAAAAATTGATGTAAATTCATATAAAGTTTTGAAAAGAATTTCTACATTAATTGTTTGACTTGATGAGATCATGTAAATATGTTTGTTTGTTGACGAGATCATGTAAATATGCTTTTTGTAGTTAAGAATTTTTATGTGATTAATTTCCTAGAAGAGATTTGGATCTATACTATGAACTCATGCTGTCACGCCCCGCTTCCCAAAAAGAATACGGAATACGGATATGTAACAAAAGCCCAGCGAATGATTTTCATCATCCATAAGCTGTTCAAGAATCTTTACAACATTTCACAAGATAATCAGAGTCGGAAGCAAAAGATACAACCAGGCATGCATAATTGAAACAAGATACCAACAGAAATTACTTGAAACCAAATATAATAATCTCAAATAATTAAATTCTGAACAAGTCAAATATCCTGGGTCACATCGTCCAAATACAAATAAATATCCAAGTAATCAAGTACATTTTATTCAAGTTCAAACAATAAATAATAATAATAATAATAAAGTAGAAAATCCAACACTAATACATCATCTCGCCAATACCATCTGGCAGGTGACCATCCTGATATGCAATTAGTAGTTTGTAGGAAGGAAAAAGAAAGCAAGTACCCGTCAATTGCAAGTTACGGACCACTTATAATGTAGGATACAAGTACATGGGGAAACTAAACAAATCTAAATAATAGCAGAAACAGACCTAGCATGGTATTGCAGAATCAACTAGCATGGTATACTAACATGTGTCAAGTGTCAAAAGTCAAATAGCATGCAGACAAATATACAGATAGTGTTAAATAAGGGTGTCATGTGATAATATCAGACAGATAATAAGTAATCAGATGATCAGATAACAGATAGCCAGATACCTATAACAGATTCAGATTCAGATTTCAGATACAGATACATATTCAAATTTTTATAAGTCTTGTATTAATTACTAACTAGGTAGCACTTCATGTGCCATCCTTTTATCACATGGTTGCTATATTCAAAACAGTTACGTTTGTAGATTTTGTAGGGGATCATATAAGGCCGTGTACTTAGGGTTCAGACAGATATCAGATAACAGATCCAGACAGACAGATAACAGACGATCATGCAATAGATAGTACTAAGTGCCCTTCAAGTACACCCTCCCGTAGGAAGTATGTAGTTGGGTAACAAATGGGATCACGGGCCCCCTTATGAGTACACCCTCTCATAAGAAAGTATGTAGTCAGGAATCAGATAATCAAAATCTTGCATGATCTCATAACAGATAACAGATAATTAGATGGGAAACACGGGCCCCCTTCTAAGTACACATTTCTATGTTTTTCCACTACTAGATCTTTCCCTTAACCCAAGCTTGGTTACTTTTATTATGGTCATCAAACAGGCATGAATGTGCACGGAATAGTGTCAAACTAACATGGTATAATCATTATTAGGTTCAGGGAACAAATAAACATGCATAGATAATATACAGTCATATAAACGAGCAAAATAGTGTATGTTCATATTCAGGACAGCAAGACAGTACAGTACTAAAACAGTGAATCTCGTCACTATAGAAATGCAAATCTGGATCTGTCGAAGAATCTGGAAAATAGAATCCCAACCGAATCCAGAGAATATAAATAAGTCACATAGTAATTCACAAAATCATAACTCAAAACTGATTTTGAATCTAGAAAACATGTTCAGTCAGAAATCAGTAAAACGAATTCTCAGTCAGAAAAACAACATCAAAACCTCTCAAATAAATTCAGGAAAAATCTGGGATATTTTCCTATATGTCTAGAATCAAAATATAAAGTTTCAAAGTATTTCAGTAAAATTAGTTCAGTCATCAAAAATAAGAAAACATCAAGAAACGATAGTTTGACAAATCTGGAATTCCCAACACTGCTGTACGAAAACTGAAATATCTCGTAAGCTGTGAAACGAAATCCAAATCCGCCAAAGGGATATGAAAATAGACAAAATATATTAACTTTCATATTTCACAAACATTTTCCATACAGTAAAAGGAATCAGGGTGAAAACACAATTCTTTACAGGACAACGAGCAAAATACAGCAAGTATGACTTTTGTAAACATGCATGAAACGACATATAAAACTCATCAATAAAATATACCAAAATTCTGGGTAATCCCTAGATAGGTATAGCAATACTGTACAAAGTTTTAGATCAAAATAATATGTTTAGCACAAGTAAAAAAATAGTTTAATCAACAAAAACGACGAGAAACGAAATCTGGAAACATAATACACCTCTGTAGTAAAACAGTCATAAGTCACTCATACGAAAATGAAATCGAGCAAGGTCAGAGGGTTTGGAAAGAAGTCAAATTTCTCTACAATTCATATTTTATACTGAAATTAAGATTCTGACTTTAATATGGTCTAAAATACAATTCAAAACAGAACATCGACAAAATACAGATTTTCCTCAAAATCCAAAATTAACATCATTCAAATGAAACTTGATCCAAACACAACTAAACATGAAATCTAGTTTACCAAGCGTCCAAACAACATGAAATAGGGTAATTAACATATCTAAAGCAAGGCTATCACATGGATCCCAACAAATACCCAAATTCTCACAAAAATTCCACATACACGATCAAATCAAGAACGGACAAAACCTAAGTTAATTCATGTCAAGATTGTGTCATGAGGCAACTATGGTCAAGTTTTCACAATAGAGACAAAACCCATCAAAGATAACACACACCCGAGTTGTCTCTAGAACCCAACCACACTATAGGTGGTATTTTTGATTTGCATCAAACAAAGAAATTGGAGTACAAGTTACTTGCCTTAACCGAGACGAAACGAATTCCAAGAATAACGGGAACGGATTCCCGGGCAACAACGAAAATCCACGAACAAGAGAATCAAAAAAATCAAGAGCAACGAACCTACGAACAAATGCACGAACACACGGTACGCTTCTCAAAGCAAGAGAAGAGAAAACCCACAAGAGAGAGATAAGGACTTGCGGTGGCTTGTGGCTTGGAGGGTTGGTCGGCCAAGGGGGGAGAAGTGGTCGGGTGATGGTTAGATGATGGCTGGAGGTGGGCTCGGGATGAGGGGGATGTCGGCTTGGGGTGCAGGCCGGGAGGAGAGAGCTGTCGGATCTGGGTGTGCGAGATGGCGTGCGGCGCAAGCAAGGGGGAGGCCGGGGGTTTAGGATAGGGGCTAGGGTTTTGGTGAGGGGGAGAGAGAGACATATATATATATATATATATATATATATATATATATATATATATATATATATATATATATATGAGGGGATTAGGGTTTAGAATATGAGTTGGGTTATTTGGTAATTGGGTTGTGGGTAGATTAGGAGTAGTAATAAGATTGTTTAATGGGTATTGATATGGATTAATTGCATAGGATTCAAAATAGGATTGTGTTTGAATTAGGATGAGTAACCAATCACCACCACAAGCACCCCAAAAACAAAAATTAAAGAGGACAAGAACCAAAAGAAAGAAAAACAATAATGGACAAAGAACGAAACAAAAGACGAATTAAAACCAACACAAAGTGCTCAAAATAAAATAAATGAATATATATTGAAAACAAACTCCAATATACATTTCAGAAAAATACACGAGAGAATACAATAACCAAGAAAAGAAAAATACATCAAAATACATAAAATGAAAAATAGGGGTTATACATGCAAAGAATTATTACCTTAGAAAGATAGTGAATGAATTGAATGATTGATGCTAAACAAGACATATATCAAGTTGTGAATAGATAAAGAATACTTTGAGTTACGACATGTTTACAAAAGGGTGTGAATACCCATGATTCTTGTATATGAAAAATTATGATTCTGAGTTAGTAAGGCCTCGGGTACCGGCAAAATTTTAATGAAATGATTATTATATTTTGAGATATTGCTATGGAGCTATCTCGTATTTTGTAAGTAAGTCCGGTAGGAGGTAAAAATAATTCTAGGGATGATAACTCATTCATGTCTTGAACTTAAGAGTTAGGCACTTAAGAGAAGTATAGTAAATCTGGGCAAACGTAAGTGGGGTACTCTATATAGTTGGGCGATGTACTTCGGGACTATAGACCCAGTTGGACAGTGTACTCTGGGACTGTGGTTGCTCCGATGGAGACGAGTTTTAAATTCGAGACTATACGTAGTCAGACGGATAGTTTTCGTACTCCAGTGTATATACGTATATCGGGGCTAGAGTGGCACTTGCGGGAGATTCGCACGATGAGGAGTCTGTATAAAAGTCGGGCAGTGTACTCTGGGACTGGGACCCATACTCGTGGAATGCCTAAACCTTGTTCTTACTATTGGGTAGTTTCATGGCGAGGGATTAAACCCTTTATTGAGGAGTACGTAGGTACTTGCCCTTAGACCTATGTAGTATGGGATGCATAGAATCCGAACAAGTGTGCATTAGTATCATCGTAGTATAAAATATGTGCATTAGACATTAAGCCATTGCATATACTAACATGTTTAGCGTAGTCACAATTTTAACACTTCATTGTTCATTCAATTTTTGTGGTTTGTTAAAGTAATGAGATCGTTATATGTATGGCATATAGAGGATAGCCGAGTATAACATTTTCGTCAGTTGTAAGTGACTGATGTACCCACAGCTTAATATGTAGGTACTGGAATTTTTATGAAGAAGTAAAAATGTCATGATGCAGTTGATGATTTACATTGTTATAGTTATATAAGTTGTATTTTATTTCATTGTTGTATTCTTTTATTCTTCCGCTGTGTAAACAAAGATGTAAATGAACTCTGATGTATTATTGAAAAGTTTTAATTTTCTTGTAAAATTGTACGAAGTGAAGTAAAGATCCTGTGAAATCTCGAATTCGATCTTATTTGGAATTCGGGGCGTTATATGAGGTGTGAGATACTGCTGATGGAATGACTGATATTGCAGCTGCAGCTGTTGCTGCTTCGTTTGGAAATTTCGTCGAACACTTGGTGGGTTCCTGGATTCTGTGGAAGAACCAAAAAGAAACGAGGAGGTGGAAGTGGTGGTAGCGAAGGTGAACAAAGGGGATGAATCGGATGGTGGCGGCGGTGTAGAGGGAGAGGAGGAGCATGACTGTGTCCATCGGGGACCAGTAGGATTCATCGAGGTCGGAGATGGAGAAAATTAGGGTTTGCTCGGTGGGTTTTGATGTGGTTATGGGGGAGGGAGCAGACCATAGGTGATCGGATTTAATTAAGGAGCGGGAGGCGCTCTAAGAGGCACTCGGTGATCGGGATTGGGAGGGGAAACCATGGTGCACGATCGGTTTTGGGAAGGGGTGATGTCTGCGATGTTGGCGATGGGTTGGGGGTTTCCATACGGGGGTGAAGAGTATATGGCCGAGGTGGGAATCGTCTGCGGGGGTAGCCACCCGTCAAGGAAAGATATGAGTTTGGGTGTTAGATCTGGATCGGAATGAAATTGGGGGGGTTGGCAGAAGATTTTGTGGAAGAGGCTCTAACACCATTCTTACGTACCCAATCCAACCCAGTGGTACATTGTCGTAACTTTAGAAGCCACCGACGGTGGCCGCCATGAAATCAAACAAAAAGAGAACAAAAGGAAAGGGGAACTAAGATTTTAAATATGAATTCATTTAACATAAAACTCATACAAAAAGCCTCATCTCAATATAAAGAGAATGGAGGAAGAAGAAAACACTATCACGTGCAGGCCCATGGGCTTTATTACAAAAAACCACTAACTTTGCAAATAAGCCCCTAAAAGAAAGAAGTTGTACATTTAGAGTAACATGCTATTATTTTTCTAATGTGGAGAATGGAGAGGGATATTTTTTTGACACCAATAAGTTGATGTAAAAGTTTTTGCAAGACGGGCTCCTCACTAAGGTTGAGGTAGGCTGATCTTATTGTTGACGAAACCTTATTTTACAGGTAGCCACAAAAGCTGGTGCTTCCATCCGTGAACAACAACGCAAGTAGGTGTACTTACAATCTCTGATGTTGTGGTTGTATCAAATACTGATTCAACAAGCCTAAATCCCACTCCATACCATTATCTACGAGGTCAACCACTTTATTGATGCCCCGAGAAAATTCTAGTCACTGAATAAGTGAATCCTTTTAGAGAGTTCACATATCTTCCAAAATGCATCACAGTTGTTGACAATTGACTGGCATGATCATGTTGGGTTTATGTCTTGCATACTTGCGTTCGATATGAAAAGAAATCAATAAAGCGAGAAAAAGCATCGATGGGGAGAAGAAGAAAGCATCAGCCAGCAGTTACAACATTAATGTAGTTGATTGCAACATTGGCAGTCGACTGCCCATGCTCTCTGGTTTGGGGATTAACCAAATGCAGTCTAGCAGTCGACTGACAGTGGCGACATACAACAATTTGGGTAGGGTCCGATGATTTTTTGACCCAACTTCTCTTTCAAGCTGGATCGTACGGTTCCTACCATGTTAATTCTACTTCATGACATATCGGATGATTATTGTATCAAGACTAAACTTAAGGTTTCTCTAGATCTTTATATATATTGTATTGGCCTCCTTTAAGAGGCAAAATAGAGTACTTCATTGTAAAGAGAAATAGAGAGAGTTATCTAATGTAAACAACATATTATCTTCTAGTGAGTCTTGAGAGATAGATATGTTCTTGGTGAGAGTATTATATCTCTGATATCTTCTCTGGATAAATAATATATTTTCCCTATTTCTCCATCGAATTAGGCATAACCAAACCAGGACAAATATCATGTACTTTGTGAGTTTGGTTTGATCTACTTGTTTGATTGTTCATTTGATCAAATTCTAACAGACCATTCAAGCATTATGTATTCACATTTGATTAGGCTAGACACTAGAAATTTGAACCGCTCGAGGCAAGACTGGCCTTGAGTTCCCGGGGGCCCGAGGCGAACTCCCGAAATGGGGCCCTAATAACAGTAATTTTTTTATGCGTAAAATACGTGCCTATATTTATAAGGAAATTACAAATTTGGGAGCCCCTAAAATGGCAAAAACTCCGGGTGCCTGAGGCGGCCACCTCACCCGCCTCAAGGGTGGGACTGGCCCTGGCTAGAGGACAAATTAGCTCTTAAAAAATTGCATTTGTAGTAATATTTCGATTTCAAGAGTCTAACCAAGCGGACCGTGGATTTGTAAGGAGTCGCCATGCAACCTTTAGGAAGAGGCTTAAATCATAAATATCCAAAATTTTAACTGGAGAGTCGAGACCATTCCCTCATTTGGGTTACTAAAGATGATTCAATCGGATATAGCTACTATGAATGCTATCTCAAATTGGAATTTGAAGACTAAACGTCTTCGCAAGCATCTTAAAGACTGGGCATGGCAGGAATGTAATGCCTCGATTTTCACACACAGGAAAATCGTAGCACACCCAGAAATCTTTTTCTTCAATTGAGTACATACACATAATATAATATAGGAAAATACGGAAATCTTAATATAAATCCAAACCTCTTGGATTGATAAGATGACGGGCACAGGATGTCACAACTCTATGCTTAAACTCCAGCCTCCAGGTAATCCTACTTGCACAACACAATCTGTGGATTCGTCAGCGTGTGAGGCTGACGGTAAGAATCACAACAGGTTTAACTAACTCCAAAAATAACATAACAACATACAGGGCATAATAGAAATAAAACTGGAATCAATAAATGTAAACAAGAAATAGTCAAATATATGATGTCATATATATATGTGTATAAGCAATTTAGTAAAACATTCAACACATTTTTATCATGAAAACATGCACAATTAAAAATGCTTTTAATGCACGCTTGTTTGGAATGATATGCCGCCCATACAACATATTTTCTGAATACAAGCTACTAGCTTTCTTTACATGGTTCAATCCCTCATTATGCAAAACATGCTCATGTATTCTACACTGTTTCGGACATTTATCTAGTGACTAGTAAGATTGCAGTTGTTCGGTTCAGTTCCCTTACTGCAGTCGGTAGTGGTCATGCCGGAACCCTGTGGTACTTCTCCACTCCTGAGCATCCATAATCATGCACAACTCCGGTGGTCCTTCACCACTCCCAACCTTACATATTTCACCCTGCCTGAATCCCAGCGGTCTTTCTCCGCTTATGGATCTCACTAAAAGTTATCGCGAGTATGAGATGCCCCGGCAGGCGTTACCTGCTCCGCCTCATTCATATTTTATAACATATAACATCAACGGATACTTATGCGTCCATCCCCAAAGTTCCGACAGGATTCTTAACACTAGATCCCAGAAATTAACAGTCGAGACAACGCCACACGTGTCCCCTTGACAGGTGAATACAACTTCTAATAATTATATAAATTCCAATACTTGTTATAAAATTGATTTCTTAGTCTCATATTAAACCTCAATGAGTCTACTACAATATTGTAGTTAAGAACCTCTAGTTTCAACCTAATTAAATCTGTCCAAAACCATTTATAAAACAGTAGTTTCAAAATCCAGAAATCGCAGCTCTTGCTACCTTTAAAAATCACAGGAAATCTCATATTTCTTGGAAATTGGATTTCTTAGAAAATAAGTATGATATTCAGCCAGAATTTATTAATATTTCTAAGATAATTATATTATAATCCCAACAATTAATTAATAGCAATTAACACCCATAATCAAACAACATTCATACACAATCTAAGCACGATTACTCAATTTATCGTCTACCATGCATACATCCTATAATAAAAATTGAGTTAGTTAAAGTTGTTATCCACTTTTTATTGTTTCTGGATTTGATCGATTCTACGATTAATTTGAAGACGAAAGCAACACGAACAACGACAATGGCTCTACGGACAGCAACCACGTCGATGATGACGGTATTACGAATTGCAATTGTTCACCGAGTTTGGGAAGCAAACGAAGTAAAAATTGTATTAATTAATACACACACACACACACACACGCACACACACACACACAAACATATATATATATATATATATATATATATATATAAAGCACACACACACACAAACATATATATACATAAAGCACACACACACACAAACATATATATATATATAAAGTACACATAGTTTTGGGCCAGTTTAAAAAAAGTACACAAAAGTTTTTTTTTTATAAAAAGGACACAATGTTTAAATAAAGTCCACTGGGTTAGTTAGAGTTAGGGTTAGTTCGGGGGGGGGGGGGGGGGGGGGTTATTTAAACATATGATTAGTTAAGTGATGTTTTTTTAAACACAAATGAAAGATGAAAGTGTTTTTTTTTAACCCTACCTTAACCCAACCCTAACCCTAACCTTAACTAACCTAGTGGACTTTATTTAAACATTGTGTCTTTATATATATATATATATATATATATATTATATAATGGGAAAAAGGGGTATGAGCAACTTGCTCATTTAGTAAATAAGCAATTGATGATGTAGCATAAGCAATTGATGATGTAGCATGCATGTGATTGAAAAATTCTTAAAAGGGTTAGTTGTCCAATGTATCACATGCATGCCACATAATCACTTGCTCATTTACTAAATGAGCAAGTTGCTCATATCCCTTTTACCCTTATATAATATATAAGAGAGAGAGAGTAAGAGTGACTGTGATAGAACGAGAGAGATAGGTAGTGTGATTGAGTGAAGTATGTGATGTGTTTATAGGGGGTGAAGGAGGGCGCTGCATGCGCATGCAATAACTCAGCTGGAGATAAAGTCGTATAGGGAGGCAGAGAAAGTCATTTGGTAGGGAGAAAAAGATAGAAGAAGATGGTTGTAGGAGGATGTGGAGGCATAGGGTAGGGGAGGTGGGCATTTAATGCTGTAAAATGTGATTGGGGTTATGAAGAGAATTAGGATTAAGGGACAACTTAGTTTTAAAATAATTGATAACTTATAAATCGGAATTAGAAACCGCAAGATGTTCTGGATTTTAGACTTGATGGGCTACGTTTTTCATGTACAATGATTCTCAATTTCAATGAAAAAAACTAGGTCAAATTCTCAGTGCAAGGTCAAGAAATTTAGAGATAGCAAAGTTGAATATTCGATTATACGATAAATCAACAGTCTTATACTGAATCAAAAACACTGTATGATAAGGCGACTGAATTAATCGGAAAATTTTGAATGGATCGGAAAATATTTGGATTGGGTTCATATAAGAGATCAAAAATGAATTTGAAAGATTGGAAAGATATTTATAAAATAGAAATACAAAATACGAAAAATATAATATTACGGATATTATTCGTAACGGGGCAAAATACACGTGTACAACACGTGCTGGGGCAAAATTGTCATAGTTCAATTTTGCAGGGTGTTACAAGGAATTTGGCCAGACAAAAAGAAGAGCAGAGGAGTTAGGAGAAAGACTACAAGAGCTTGAGATTGCTGGGGAGGGTAGGAACTTATCCACCTCAGAGTCGGAAGAGTTAGCTAACGGTAGACTTGACTTACATCAATACGGTGAGATGGAGGAGCTATATTGGAGGCAGCGATCGAGGATGCAATGGCTCAAGGAAGGGGAAGCTAACACGAAATTCTTCCACAAGGTTGCGAATAGAAGAAGGAGGCAAAATCATATTGGGGGTCTGTTCGTAGGTTCGAGGTGGTCTGAGAACGAAAGAGAGATTAAAAGGCATGTGGACGAAAAATTCAACAAAGATGTTCGCTCAACCCTGAAATGTGGAGCAACTCAAGAATAGACGAAAGTGAGGGAATTGAAGGAAAGTTTACTGAGAAGGAAGTATACCAGGTTATCATGAGATTAGGTTAGGACAAGGCTTCAGGCCCGGACGGGTTCCCTATCTTTTTTACAAGCAATATTGGAAAATCATTAAGAAGGACCTGATGGATATCTTCCAAGAATTTCATGATGATAGGGCAGATATTCAGAGACTTAACTACGTCAATGTAACTCTTATCCCTAAAAAGAAGGAGGTTTTGAGGATGAAAGATCTACGACCTATTAGTCTGTTCAATGGTTCCATTAAGATTATCACTAAAGTGCTGGCTTTAAGACTATCTCCTCATCTAAACGACGTGGTAGAGGAGTCGTAGAGCGGCTTTATTTGGGAAAGGGACATTATGGATAGCATTGCGTCTGCACACGAAATCGTGTTTAGGGGAAGCAAGGAAAATACAGACGGTTTTCTACTCAAATTGGACTTCGAAAAGGTATATGAATATGTGGAATAGGATTGTGTGGACGAGGCGTTATAGCTAAAAGGTTTTGGAGATAGATGGAGAGGGTGGATCAAAAGGTGTGTGCGAGGAGGGAAATCATTCATTCTATTTAATGGAAGAGCAAGTAAAGAAATCAAATGTCAGAGAGGGTGGGTTGCGTCATGGGGACCCATTGTCATCGCTATTATTCATGCTTGTGGCAGACGGTTTAGCTGAAATGATAAAGATGGGGAGGGAGGAGCAACTAATATGCGGAGTGACGATTAGAGGTATCCCAGAAATCATGTAGATATTACAATACGCGCACGGACGATACGTTATTATTTGGGGTAGCAAGAGAGGAAGAAATCCTAGCGATTCGCATTGCACTGAAGTGTTTCCAGGCTTGGACAGGCCTAAAAGTGAATTTCAATAAGAGCTGTGCTATTCCGCTGAGTGATGAATTATCCATTCCGGTTACATCTATCAAGAGTCTTTTGGGGTGCAAAATGGGTGAGTATCCACTAACCTACTTGGGATACTCCTGTCAGACCGGGGAAACTTACCAGGGATGACTGACAACTACTGTTAGAGAAGATAGAAAAAAGGGTCGCGGGGTGGAAGGGTAATTTCTGTCTCTCGGGGGTAGAATTACCTTACCCAACTCGGTCATTAGCAGTTTGCCAGTGCTCCTTATGTCGATTTACGAGCTTTCGCAATGGGTCATCAACCGAATCGACAAATGTAGAAGAAGATTTCTATGGAAAGGGGCAGATGAGGCAAATAAAGGGTTCCACCTTATTAAGTGGGGAAAGATTTGTAAGAGGAAGGAATTCGGGGGGTTAGGAATCCTCAATCTTAGAGATATGAAGCATTGATGAGTAAGTGGTGGTGAAAAATGAGTAGGAGGCGAAAGAGTTGGTGGTGCAGCTCATTCAAAGCATATCGGGGGAGGAAAAAGTTTAGATTCGGAGGGAGAAGCAAATGTGGGAGTGCATCGCTCTTATGGAAAGGTGTGGCGAGTGTGGGGGAAATCTATCATGCGCACACTACTGTTGGGATTGGGGCATCCACCAATGCCCGTTGTCGCAGCGGAACTAATAGAGCAATGAGGAAGTCGAAGTAGATGAGACGAATAAATTGAGTAAGCAAGTAGATCCACCAAACTAACACAAACACACCGATGACTTATCCCGGTTAGCTTTTGCTTAATTCGGGGAGAAATACAGGAAGATCTGATATTCAATAAGAAGAGATTACAAGGAGTTATTGATTCACTCAATATAAGGAATTAAACCCACCAACCAAGAACTATCTCTCTCTCGAGCATTTCTTTGCAATGGAGAAAATAATCTATGAAGTACTCCTTCTCATATTGGAGGAGTTTACAATATATATACAGAAGAATGAGAGAAACCTAGGTTTAATCTTGATTCTCAGTTGTCTGATATAACCTGGAAAAGAAGTAACTGAATAGGAGCCATACGATCTAACTTGAAATTGAAGATTAGGTTGAAACGACCTAACAAATCGAAGCCCAAAAGCGAATACAGAGCCACAGTCGGTCGACCGTCCAATAAGACCGATTGACCGTACCATTCTCTGACAATCCCTGTACTACGAGCGGTCGGGGGTGCGGTCGACCGCAACATAGGACAGTCGACTGCAACTATACCTGCACCTTGCTGCTACTGTTTTCCCTTCTACTCACTTCGATGCTTCGACCTCCGTGCTTCATCTTACCTTCTTCTAATCTGAACAACGAGTACACAAGACACAATCCTAACAAACTCCACCTTGGATTGCATATGAGTGCTATCACATGATGTGTAACATCCTGTATTTTTATTAAAAATACATTTTAAAATTTTTATACGTACGATGCACGTGCTAGAATCTTTATTTTCGTTACTTTCATTTACTATTTTAGCATGCAAGAGTTTTTTATTTAGCCTTTCATTAAACCCATGGACCTAAAAATAGATTCTAGCCCACTAGACTAACTAATTTAATTAATAAAAAAGCAAGCACACAAGATAAGCCCATTAATTAAATATATCTTTTAGTTGTGCATGGACTCACACATGACATGTAACAACTTTTAATACACATTTTAGAATTATAGGAATTATATTAAATTTTGTGTGTGTGTGCACTAGTGCACAACACGTGCACGTGCACTTAGAGAGAGAGTTGGCCGATTGAAGGAGAGAGAGTTGGCCGGGAGTGGGGGTTAGAAAGATGAGGGGTTGGGGGTTAAAGAGTTGAAGAGATGGAGAGTGGAGTAGTGGAGAGTTAAGTGAGTAGTTATTAGGAGAGTGAAATTTGTATTTTAGCCCTTCACTTTGTCCTATAAATACCCTTGTTTTTCTTCTCATTTCACACCAAAATAAACCAATTTAGAGAGAGAAAAAAGAAAGAGAGTTAGAGTGTTCTTGTTGCTTGTTGGAGTGCTCTTTCTAGGAGGAGAAGGACTAGGAGTTGCTTGTTGGAGCTAGGAGCTAGGAGTTGTGTTCCATCATTCTTTGGTTACAAATTCTTCATAAGAGGTGGGTGATCTTGTGCTTTCTAAATGTAGGAAATGCATGCTAGTAATGTTAAATGAGTAGTATAGATAAATTTGATGTGATAATTGTAGAACAAATCCATGCTATTGTATGTGTTATGAATGGTAGTAAATTTTGATATGATTAAAAAACTAATTGTCATCATGTTAGTTGGAAATAAGAAAAAGAAATAATGAG
The DNA here is from genome assembly GCA_017893485.1 of Hemerocallis citrina. Taxonomy (NCBI): domain Eukaryota; kingdom Viridiplantae; phylum Streptophyta; class Magnoliopsida; order Asparagales; family Asphodelaceae; genus Hemerocallis; species Hemerocallis citrina. The sequence goes on along the minus strand of CM030360.1, from coordinate 288,127,866 downwards.
TAGTTGCCATGAACAAATATGCATGTTAATTTACAAATGTAGAAATATATAATTGTTGAGATTTCCCTTGTGGTTAAAAAATAAATTTTAGAGAAGTTAAATTGTTATTTAATTGGTTATAAGAGATAAACAATTGTTATTTTGATTAAATTGAAGAAACACAATTCTTGTTCATTAAAGAGAAGGAGATAATTTGGAATATAGATAAAATATCTAAAATATAAGTTTGGAAATACATGAATTACTGATTTCAAGTAAATTCAGTATGAATGAGATAATTTCAGTCCATTAAAAAGATTAGATCGATCATATGTTTGAGTTTTGTGAAATAAATTAACTATAGTACGGTATGAATAAAAGTTTAGCACTCTAATTCTATAATAGTGACTGGGGTTGGACTTACTGGTTATCGGCCGAGCTTTAAGATTGTTACTGTAGCGCGCCTGTGATCTGGGGTTTCGAGTTCCAATCCTAACAGTCCCACTTTTTTTTTGTTTCGATTTTAATTCACACAAACAGAGAGGCACTGTATATGTGGGTCTCAGATCACCTTTATAACACAAAGTCCACATGGACTATATGGCTAGCAGAGTGGGTTTGGGCGCTTACTGTAGCTTGCGGCTGAGCATGGGTTCGAAACCCGTTGACCACTTTTGTTTATTTTTGACATTTTAAATATTTTTGAAGGGATTTTAATGTGAATAAAATTTGGGAAAAAATTCTAGAATTCCTATAAAAAGAAATAGAATTTATTTAAAATAGTTTTAGAATTTTTCATATATATTTGAGAAGTTAAAAAGGAGAAATTGAGATAGAAAATGAGTTTTGACTTAAAAATTAATTATTAAAGAGTATGACATTTATTTTAGAAGAAGAGTAAAGTATTGTTGTGTGAATTAAATTCTCTTGAAGAAATTATACACTTATTTTGGTTTAAGAAATGTTTGATATAATTGAGATATATTATATGAGCTTAATTTGCTAATGAGACTTAAAGTGATGAATCTATGTTCAAGAAAAAGATTATTGCCTTTGAAAGATTGTGAATAAATGTATCATGAATGGTGCTAAGATAAGACATTGATTAAATTGTGAATAAGTTGAAGATAAGAATACATTGAGTTTAATACATGACTATTGAAGGGTATGAGTACCCATAGATTCTTGTACATGAAAGGTTGTGATCTAGAGTTTAGTGAGACCTCGGGTACCGGCATTGTTGAAATAAAAGATTTGAGTTATATTTTTGAGATATGGCCATGAAGATATCTCGTATTTGTGATTAAGTCCGGTAGGGGGTAAAACTAACCCTAGGTATGATAATTTATTCATGTCTTGAACTTAAAAACTAGGCACTTAGAAGAAGATGTAGTAAACCTGGGCAAACGTAAGTGGGGCACTCTATATAGTCGGGCGACGTACTTGGGACTATAGACCCAGTCGGGTGGTGTACTCCGGGACTGAGGTTGCTTCGATGGAGACAAGTTTTATTTTAAATCCGGGACTGTGCGTAGTCGGGCGGATAGTTTGTCGTACTCCAGTGTATATACATATACCGGGGCTAGAGGGGCACTTGCGGGATGTACGCCAATGAGGAGTCTGTATAACAGTCGGGCAATGTACTCTGGGACTGGGATCCGTACTCGTAGAATGTCTAAACCTTGCTTTTATTACTGGGTAGTTTTCATGGTGAGGGACTGAACCCTTTTAATGTGGAGTACATAGGTGCTTGCCCTCGGACCTATATAGTATGGGATGCATAGAATCTGAACAAGTATGCATTAGTGTCATCTTAGTATAAAATATCTGCATTTGACATTAAGGCATTGCATACACTTACATGTTTAGAGTAGTCACATTTAACACTTTAATTGCATACAAGTTTATGGTTTGTTAAAGTATTAAGATCGTTATATTTTTGGCATAGAGAGGATAGCCGTGTATAACATTTTTGTCGGTTGTAAGCAACTGACGTGCCCACAGTTTTATATGCAGGAGTTGGATTTTCATGAAGATATAAAGTTGATATGATGCTGTTGATTAATTACATGTTAAAGATTTTGCAAATTGTATTTTTTCATTGTTGTACTTCATTTTATCTTCCGCTGTGTAAATAAATGTAAAGAACCCTGTTGTATTATAAAAAGTTCAAATTTCCTTGTAAAATTGTACGAAGTGAAATGTAAAGATCCTGTGGAACTTCAAATTCGGTCTTATTTGGAATTCGGGGCGTTACATGATGTGTTACTCATATCCAAACTCAAATAAATTCCACTTGCAAAGAAAACTTAGAAAAATAGGTTCTTCTTCTAATTGAAATTGATCTCTACCCAGTCTCACCAATTCCAGTAAACCCTTCAAGGATACACCTCCGAAGATGTACTCACGAAGTTGCCAAACTCCGCACGAACTCCACCTACCCTTAGGCTTTCTCCACCTCTCGACGATATTCGAACGTCGTGGTATCGTCTTGATGAATCTAGTTGCGGTAAACTAGCTGAGCTTGCAGGAATAACGGAAAAAGAACTAGCAACCCCTGCGTAGGATTTTCGAATTCCCCAAAGCTTGTAGAGATTGTGTTGGATTGGCCCAACCACTCTCATACCTCTAATCACCTCACGACGATCTTGAAAAACAGATAGAACTCCACCTCAATCTGTGTACTTGCAGCCCCGTGCATCAAGAGTTTTCCAAGAAATCTGATTCCGTTTCAGCAGAGGAACATGCAAAACATCCCTTAAAGTGAACATATTTAGACCGACATCTTCAACTCAACTGTCCCCTCACCCACTACTTCACAAATCTCCCTAGTTCCCGTTGTCACACAACGCCCTGTAGTAGACCTATAAGTAGAAAACAACTCCCTCTTGGAGCAAATATGAGAAGTGTAATGCCCCGTAATTTTTAAAGAGTATAAATATATATAAAATATATGTTGAAAAGTAAAATTAGCTTTTTGTATAAAATAAAAGAGTATAATGGCATTCTTGTAAATATGGTGAATAATAAAAGGAGGGGGGTCCACGGATTTGGAAGCACAGTATTGAATGTGCTGTGTGTGGGTTGGAGGATGGCATCACCCTCAGGTGACGTGTGTTCACCCGGGAGAAAAAAAAGGAGAGGAGAGATGTGAATAGTACCACATCGGAAATCAACTTGAATAAAATAATATATAAATACTATTGCCTATGATCAAGAGTCACCAATTCGGTTAACCACATTTTAAGAGGCAGACTGTGGTGGGCAGTTGTACTATACTATATCTAATTTGTCTTCTAAATTGTATAAATTGTCCAAGCCAGAGGTAGGGGTGTTACAAATGGTATCAGAGCTGACTTTCACACCGAGTGTGGGGGCATATAAACTCAGTCGGGTGGTAGATTCCGGAACTGTGGTGCCTCAATTAAAAATCTGGGATTATGATTGATCGGGCGGTGGATTTCGGGATCATGATTAATCGGGCAGATAGGAGAGCAGCTCATTAAATTCGGGACTATGATTGATCGGGCGGTGAATTTCGGGATCATGATTAGTAGGGCGGATAGGAGAGCAGATGCTCCACATCAGCTAGAAAGGAGCTCCACATCGGCTAAAAAGGAGCTCCCGCACTAGGTTGTGCATGCCCCGTGCTCAGTGAGGACGCTGATTTCTGAAGGGGGGTGTGTGTAACACCCCGTAATTTTCAAAGAGTATAAATATATATAAAATATATGTTGAAAAGTAAAGTTAGCTCTTTGTATAAAATAAAAGAGTATAATGGCATTCTTGTAAATATGGTGAATAGTAAAAGGGGGGGGTCCACGGATTTGGAAGCACAGCATTGAATGTGCTGTGTGTGGGATGGAGGGTGACATCACCCTCAGGTGACGTGTGTTCACCCGGGAGAAAAAAAGGAGAGGAGAGATGTGAATAGTACCACATCGGAAATCAACTTGAATAAAATAATATATAAATATTATTGCTATATTATTGCCTGTGATCAAGAGTCACCAATTCGGTTAACCACCTTTTGAGAGGCAGCATGTGGTGGGCAGTTGTACTATAATATATCTAATTTGTCTTCTAAATTGTGTAAATTGTCTGAGCCCGGGCAGGAGCATTACAAGAAGAACTCCTTGAGTCAAGAATCCAACTAGAATCCACTTCTAAAGAATTTGAAATAAGAAGACACGAACCACCTGAATCAAAGGAACTAACCACATTAGCGGCTGAACTCCCGTTCTTGGTGCTCTCCTGATTCTGTAATTTCCAACAGAATTTCTTGATATGTCCTGGCCTCTTGCAATATCGGTAACGGATCGAATTATTTTGCAAAGCACTTTGTCTTCCCCCCGAAGGACCATCCACTGCTAGACAACTTGTAGGAATAGACGACGATGATTTATGGGTCTCCTTCCTAAGTTAATTTTCCTTCAATGCTTTGATTACACCATCTACCGAAATACTCTCCTTGGCAGATCTACCATATAGCTGTTAGGGTTATATACTGAAAGCATCACTTTTGTATTAACTTTTTTTTTTTTTTTTTTTTTGAATGAGAATCATAGGGGCATATGTTTGCATATTGTGTTTATTATAATATTAATGCAAGTATCTGATATTCTATAAGGTTGATAATATGGTGTGAGGTGACACACAGAAGATCATATTATCAGTTCCCTATGGAATATATAAATAGTTCACAACCTAGACGGACTTGGACAATCCATTGGAAAGGTTGTAGTGTAATCTGGTATTAGTCTATCTTGACTATAGGTTTACACTAGTACACTTTGTGTGTATTGAACAGGACCACTTGAGGTTGTTCTCTTTGTACTGACTACAAAAGAGAACAAACACCTCTGTTATTATAGATGCTTATGCTCTTAATCCAGATATAATAACAGACATGTATATGCAGTGTGCATTACTTTGACTCATAAAAGAGTGAGATTCATCATGAATCAACAACCTCTATGAATTGGGTAATAGCATTGTATGTATGATGGGCTGTTGATTGTAAAAGGAATCCATGTCCCGATACGTCGGGTTGATGATGTCCCCTTAAGGAGCTCATAAGGATTGTCATGTAAACCCTGCAGGTGGATTACATCCGACATGACAAATAAAGTTGAGTGGTACTACTTAAGGATAAAAGATGTTGATCAATATAGTTGTCAGTAACTTAATTTGATCGACGGACATTCGATATCTTAACATGGGGAGCTGAACGAGCATATAATAAAAGGAGCCCATAAATATAATTTGGGATTAGGAAGGTAGTGCAACAATAGCTCTTTAGTGGACCGAGCTATTGTTAATGGGCCTGGGTTGTGTGTTCGGGCTGAACACGGGATACCCAGATTCGTTAGGAGACCTAACCCTAATTTCTTCTCATGGTCCCTGCCGTAGCCTTATATATATATCCTCTATTCTCTGGCCATCATATTATCATCAGTGATAAGAAGTTTTCTCTAAATTCGTGATTCACGTAAGGAGAGAAAGAGAGGTCAGCCAAGGAGAAGAAAGGTTGGGAGACCGTCGCCCACCCAACGTCCAACCCGAGGAAGGAATACGTGCAGAAGATCTTGGGGTCGCTGACGGCTCGAGGTTGCTAGAAACTATCGTCTTCTTCTCATCGCAGGTATAATTCGTGAACCCTAGATTCCGCTATAAAGGGTTAGATCACGTATTAAATCTGTTAAGATTTTATGATCGATACGCACACCAATCCGTGGTCCTGGAAATCATCGCAGTTCCATCAGTAGCATTGTAGTGATCAAAGGCTCGTATGAATCTTGTAATGAATATATCAGGTTGAAAGCTTTATCTTCCCTACACACATCTGCGTTGATCGCCTTAAGTTCATATAATACCTTATTGAACTCTCTAATGTGGTCTTAGATCGGTACCTTCCTTCATAGATAAATGGAATAACTTCCTCTTCTAATGCATCCAATCTAATAACGACGAACCAGAGTAGTCAGCTATGAGTTTTTCCCACAAACTCACTGCACCAGTTTCTTCAAAAAACTGCACTTGACCTCGTTCGCGAAGGATAGTCGGATCAGACTTATGGCTCTTTCACGAATATCTTTCCAACTGTCATCCTTCATATCAGTTGGCTTTTCTTTCTTCTTAACGGCTAACTGCAACCGTTCTTGAACAAGAACATCATACATGTCACTCTTCCAAAGATTGAAGTTGATCTTTCCATCGAACTGCTTGATCTTCAAAATATTGTGGCCTGTCATCTTAACCAAGAGACTCGGCAACTTAAAGCTCTGATACCAGTTTTTGGGATTGGGGCGTCAACTAACCCCTGCTATCGCAGCGGAGCTAATAAAGAAATGAGGAAGTCGAAGTAGATGAGACGAATAAATTAAGCAAGCAAGTAGATCCACCAAACTAACACAAACACACCGATGACTTATCCCGGTCAGCTTTTGTTTAATCCCGGGGGAAATATAGGGAGATCTTATATTCAATTAGAATAGATTACAATGAGTTATTGATTCACTCAATACAAGGAATTAAACTCACCTACCAAGAACTATCTCTCTCTCGAGCATCTCTTTGCAATGGAGAAAATAATCTATGAAGTACTTCTTCTCATATTGGAGGAGTTTACAATATATATAGAGAATAATAGAGAGAAACCTAGGTCTAATCTTGATTCTTAGTCGTCCGATATAACCTGGAAAAGAAGTAACTGAATAGGAGCCAAACGATCTCACTTGAAATTGAAGATTGGGCTGAAACAACCTAACAAATCGAAGTCCAAAAACGAACACAGCACCGCGATCGGTTGACCGTCCAACAAGATCGGTCGACCGTACCAATCTCTGACAATCCCTGTACTACGAGCGGTCGGGGGATGCGGTCGACCGTAACATAGGACAGTTGACCGTAACTATACCAGCACCTTGCTGTTGCTGTTTTTTCTTCTACTGACTTCGACGCTTCGACCTCCGTGCTTCATCTTACCTTCTTCTAATCTGAACAACGAGTATACAAGACACAATCCTAACAACTATCTGTAGGATAGCGAATGGAAAGAATATACGATTTTGGAAGGATAAATGGTGCAGTAATAATACCTTGCTAAGTAGGTTTCCGGAAGCAGCGTCTGCAATGCTCAACTTGGATACGTTAGTCCAGGAAGTTTGGCATAGGGCTCGATTAAGATTGGACGTGGTCGAGGAGTTAAGCCAGGATGGGGTCACTCAACTCCAGGAATTGAATAATTGTATACGAGTGGAGGGTTAGTACACCAACGATACGGAGGACATCAGATCTTGGATATTAGAGCCCAATAAATGTTTCTCGGTAAATTTAATGTACAAAAGTATTAATGATGGAGGCATCCGATGCGGGTATGTTAAGTTTATACGGGCCACACAGGCACCGTTGAAGGTTAAGGTGTTCCTTTGGTTGGTGGCAAAAGATGCCATTCTCTCGAAAATAAACTTGCAGAAGCGGAGTTTGCAAATAGATACTACATGTGCGAGATGTTCAAATGCCGACGAAGACACGAATCACATATTTTTTCTATGTCCTAGAGCTCGATTAGCTTGGGAAGTCGTCAGCCTAGGGTTCGGGAGTCTAGATAGTCCCACTTCGATTGGTGATGCTTGGGTTTTAGGGAGGAATGGTAGCATTAGGAGGGAGGATAGGGAGTCGTGGGACTTGCAACTGGCTAGACTGGAATGATTTGTGTTTTCCTAATAATAACCATAGATTTCCTGTGATCATGCACAAAATATTCAACTTGATTCTTATTTGGGCAGGTCAAACAGGGACGAAGAAGAGGCAGCGTATGGAGGAGGAAAAGTAGATCTTAGGAGATGGGCTTCTTACCTGATGGCTAGTTCAGCTGTAGCAACTTATGTATCTGCATCTACTTTATGTATTGTTGTTTCATGTAGTAGATTAGTACATTTTGGAGGGTTTTGGTGTAGAAGTTGTAACTGTTCTACTTGTTTCGTTAATCTTTCATTAATGAAGCGATGACGAGGTCATCTTTTTAAATATAAAAAAAAATATAATTCAATCTCTGGGGAATAATTGGAAACCACCCGCGGTTCGTGACCCTAAAAAAGTTTGCCAGAGATATTTTTTTAGTTGTTTGATCACCGTTTTAGACAATAGGTTGAAACTCGTTTGATAGGAAGGAGTCGGAGGATTTGATCATAATCTCACACCCTACTTTAGATTGTTAGCCTCCCAACGCTGCAATCTGCTGCGCTTTTTTAAATAATCAGTGGGCTAGACATTCTTGAATTGAATAGTTATTTTCCACAATTCTTTGAGTATTTTTAATATGGAATTTATACTCTATTTTAAAGGTTGTGTTTATGTTTGTTTTGACCGTTCTACAAGACTACAACCTTATATTTTAAGTATGTGTCCTAGATTTGGGGTGTTAGAGTGTCCAGGGTCGAATGCGGAGGTTTGGGGAAATCTTAGATCCAGCAGGATTAGAAATAGGGTTAGGTTAGATTGGGACATTGCTGGTTGTAGCTTTTACGATATGGAACCTATGACTAGACCAAAACGACATTTGTTTTCGCAATATTAATCATAGGATTTCAGTTTTGATGCACAAAACTCACATATTCATTCATGATTGAACATGGCACCTCAATAACAAGAAGAGACCGCGATTGGAGAAGGAGGAGTAGTTGATCTACAGCTTGGCCGACACTCAGGATCGGGCCGTCATTTGGGTTATTTTGGCATAGATGTTTACGTTATTTGTTTTTGTTGCCTCGAGTAGGCTATTGAGGTTATAGTCCCTGTTTTGGGAGTTTTTGATGTTGGATTTGCCTTCAGACTTTCTGTGTAATTTTATTTGTCTGTTTCGTTAATTATCTCTAATATTATAATGGGAGAAGGGCTTAGTGTCATTTGTAAATGTGTCATTTTGTCAACACGTGTAGCGTACGTGTTGGTAGTTTTTTTTTGTCCTTTTCATTCTCCTTCCCCATTTTCCCCACGTGCAACGCACGTGTATAATACTAGATTTTATTTTTTTTGTCCTTTTCATTTTCCCTCCCCATTTTTCTCACGTACAACGCACGTGTATAATACTAGTCATTAATAAAGTGATAACCTTGTCTTCTTATCCAAAAAAACAAAAAAAAGGGTTGCCAAGTCTACTACAAGTGCTTCATATTTTAAGTTTTGTATTTATCACATCCTCTAATTGCATAATTCATACCCCCTGCCAGCTTTAGAAATAAAATAAAGAACTGCTTAAGCCAAGGTATCTTAAGCACAACCTTAACATACATTCAATTAAGCTAAAAAAGAAGAAGAAACCACTAAATTCATATTACCGATCTATTCACGTCTCAAGTGAGATATGCCACAAAATAATACCCTAGATAATTAGCATGTGAAATACACATTTGCATAACAAACAGAGATGAGGAATACATCCAAAATACACATTTGTATAACAAACAGAGATGAGGAATACATCCAAGTATCAAATACTGGACTGACCCTTTGTCAAATATCTGTGAAGTGCAAACAACTGCTAAAGAGATTGTTAGCCACAAAAGAATAAAGAGGCATCATAGAGACTGAAAGTCCCTTCGTCGTTCATCCTTAAATAGATACATACAGTTTACCGACACTACATACACACAAAAAAAAATCTATATAATAAATTACAAAAAAAGCTATTAAGTGGCTCTCCTTCAATCTAAAAAAAAATCAAAGGTCCAGATCTAACCTCACCAAACATATTTTTCTCCCAAAAATTCACTCTCCTTGAATCTCAAAAAAAATCAAAGGTCCAGATCTAACCTCACCAAACATATTTTTCCCCCAAAAGTTCTCTCAAAACTCAAATTCAAATCTCCCACCCAAAACAACTCCTATATTTATATAAATTTTTTCTCTCTCTCCCTCCCTTCCTCTTCTATTCAAAAAATTAAAAAATTAAAAAAATTTAAAAAAAAATTTAAAAACTTTAAAAATAATTCAAAAAAATCAAAAAAATCATATAATATGTTTTTTGCTGGACCCCAAAAGTTTCTCACATAATATGTTTGCTACTTCAATTAATTCGCTAGACCTCCAAAAATATTTTATATAATCAAACAATGTGCACCGTTCCGAAGACGTGCCGTAGGCACGTGTCAACGGGCAAACTTAGTACAGCAATATAATTCAAACTGACTATAAGAATTAGGGCGGCTAGGCACGTAAAAACACTCACCTCTTGCAAGCCACCATTTTAACCAAAACCCCACACATTTTAGATGATTCACCAATAATAACATTACTTTGAATCTTTGATCTGACAAACTATCGCTCCCTTAAAAAGTTCTGCTTCTATTGAGGGTTTCTATCAGTAACAAGAGCAAATATGATTGAAAATGATCGGTTTCTTAAATAAATAAAAAAATCCATCGCTCCTGCAGAAGAACTAGAAGATCCTTGATAATGTGCTGGTGAAACTAGGATGGAGGAATTAATGGTCGACTCAATCTACTATCCACCAGGGGAGGTTTGGCCTTCTCACTCTCCGAGTTGTTACGCAGTAGTGCCTTTTATTGCTTGTAATCTCGTTTCTACCTTATTTCCTGTATTTTGCAATCAATGGAAAAAAAAAATCCATCAAATATCTGGCAGAACAAATATTTCCCTTAAATACATATTACATATAGAAAGCGACCTCACACCCCCTAGGGATTTTGGTCCCCAGGATTCAGAATATTAGGATGAGACTATTAGGATTCTCAGAAATTCTCAAATTAGAGTCACAGAATATCCAGAAAAAAAGGGACGCGTCCCTTTTTTTCTGGATATTATGTGACTCGCTCGCGTTGAGAATTTCTGAGAATCCTAATAGTCTCATCCTAATATTCTGAATCCTGGGGACCAAAATCCCTAGGGGGGTGTGAGGTCGCTTTCTATATGTAATATGTATAAGGGGGTGTGAGATCATATAAAATATGTATTAATACATATTACATATAGAAAGCGACCTCACACCCCCCTAGGGATTTTGGTCCCCAGGATTCAGAATATTAGGATGAGACTATTAGGATTCTCAGAAATTCTCAACGCGAGCGAGTCGCGTCCCTTTTTTTCTGGATATTATGTGACTCTAATTTGAGAATTTCTGAGAATCCTAACAGTCTCATCCTAATATTCTGAATCCTGGGGACCAAAATCCCTAGGGGTGTGTGAGGTCGCTTTCTATATGTAATATGTAAGTGATTTTAGAAACATGACTGATTTAAGGTATCACTGAATGTTTGAAATATATATGTAACAATTATCTTAAAAAACAAGTCACATGTTTCATTCAAACCATTGTCCTTTCTTCTTATACTCTTACCTTTTTTTTTCTCTCCTCTATCTGCGATTCAAAGCCTTGCATTAAACGATTTTCCAGCAGTTCCGGCACACTGTCACAGTTGAATTATAGTACATTAACACAGAAGGAAAAAATAAGAGAGATAAATAAGTAAACTAGCAAAGAAAGTAAAGTTACTAGGAAAAGGTGGATGAAGCTAAAAACAGAAAAGAAAAGAAGAAAAGCCTAGAAGAAATTTATAGTGTCCATCAATTCATCAAAACAGAGCATTATTTCCCACAATCCAGCTTTTTTGAACTCCTTAATTAATTCTTTTTCATCTTTACTTATCATTATTATTTATATGCTCCCTTTAAACTCAGTTTGAGTGAGATTTTATGTGGTTCTAGTCAGATTCTAAAAAAATTGAACCCCAAATGAATGACACCATAAACACAAACCCCAACAGAATAATCAAAGTCTGTGTCTATGGATACATGCCCTCACATGCACAAATAAATACACAACTTCTCTAGTGATTTAGGACAATTACTGTTATGCAATCCTTTTTTTTCCCCTCCCACTAAATTTATTCGACCTTAGATGAGTGATGGGCTTCTAAGGAAGAAGATTTATCTCAAAAACGAAAACACTTGTGGAGTAGAGTTGATAAAAACGACGACTACAGGTTGAAGGGGGGCAAAAATGGCAGCCTGGGCAGGAGTAGGAGATAACTAGAGAATGAGGGAAATCAAGGATTGATAGGGCGAATAATGGATTTGAGATTGTTCAATATGGATTTTTGGGCTAACAAAAACCCATATGTTATTTTTTGCAAAAGACCCTATATGATATTTACCTAAATCCAATTGCAAAACATATTATAGCTATTAGTGATACATCCAACTGATATTATCAAAAGTTGAATGCACAGATATGGTAAAAACATGTATGATGCATGGTCTACCTCGGTATCCGAGACTATTTCAAACAAATGGTAAGTAAATGCCAGGAGATTGTAAACAGTAGACATAATGCTAAGAATGTCAAAGAAGGATAAAAGATATATTCATGTAGTGAGTACGAACGGACACGGTGTAGAAGAACCACAGAAAGAGGCCTATCGATGAAAACAACTTAAAATTTCCAACACCTTGCCTTTACATGATGGATTTGCTGAACCATGATACTTCACTCCCATGTAATTTCTTGTATAAGTCCACCTGCTGGTATGGAATAATATTGTACCATATTCTAACAACAAAAATGTAGAAATGGTCAAAAGGAAAAAACAGGTTTAGTATGTCAATCAAGGTTTAAAGCTCAGAATATTGATGCACTACCATTCAGGATATTTGGCCAATGACTACAGATGCTCTTAGGTGACAAATCCATACAAAAATATCAGACAAACCACTATATCATCCAATTTTATTTTTTCTCACAAATAAACTTGTAATATGTGCTACAAGAGTTACAAAGACATGCCGCAAAATGACAACTGGGTCATTATATACTTCAAAATAGGTCCAACCTCTGCCAAATTCATAGCCGTGTCTGCAATATGTCATCATTGTAGTGGTCATGCATGTTATCACTGGAAGAAGGAAATTCTCTTGTAAGTACAAAATGATTGGATAGGTAAGGGCTATGGTTTATTTAGAGTTAGTGATGACTGTTATAAATATTTGAAATTAATTATCCAGATATAGATTTGAAGAGACCTTGATATTATTTACAGTGGGTGAAACAAGAGAATCATGAAGGAGAGAATGATGCACAAAGTTATTGGAGAGGTTTCTTAAGGTTAATGGAGAGGTTACTTATGGCTATCATTATTTAGAGTTAGCGACAACTGTTTGAAACTAATTCACAGAACTGTGGGGTTAGGGGTATGGTTCAATAGAGTAATAAGTAGTAAATTATAAAATCTAGATACTAGCAGAAAATTCTAATACTCCACTGATTAGATGAGTTAGCAATGGTTATTGGATATGAATTTAAATATGTAAAGGTGTATGCAGTATTTCTTTTGGATATTTTATTCAAATAACTATGTGTATGCAGTATATCTAAATTAATTAGAAGTGACGTGAAGAGTTGGGGGCTTATGGTGCTTTAACTCAGAATTAGTACCAAAATTAAATATATTTAGCATTATATCCAAATTAATCAACTATATAGTGATATCAAACATAATCAATAGAGTCAGAGATGACTACTGGATACTAATTCAAATATATACTGGTGTACATACAATATATTGAGAACTGGTGTATATAGCAGCATTATATCATATGAACTAATAAGGGTTTTGTTAATGAGTGCCCTTAGGGCACTTGTTTAATATTATATTCCAAATTGATTAGTTAACTTTTTTTTCAGTTATCAATAAAAGTGTAAAATTATGTATTAATTAGTTAACAACAACAACAACAAAGCCTTTTTCTCAACTAGTTGGGGTCGGCTACATGAATCCTGCTTTTTCTATTCTGCTCAGTTTAGCGCAATATCTTCTGTAAGGTCACAAGCTACCATATATTTTTGCACCGTTTCCACCCAAGTAAGTTTAGGTCTTCCCCTACCCCTAATTAAAAGTGCACGAATTAATTTAAAATTTAATGCTCAACGAGCGGTCATAGGATTCTTGCTAGCAAAACCCACTATACAACCTAGCTCCTAGCAAATCACACAAACCTAAAAGTCACCAAACTTATTAGTGGACCAACATATTTCTTTAAACTTAGAGATAAGTAATGGTACGTATATTATTCCACCTATATCAACATATTTATATTGCTATAGCTCATATAAAAAATTAAATTAGTTTAAAAACAAATACATATCAAGGGATACATATTTTATTGTGGAATTATAAGGGGGGAGGTCCTTAAGGGTGTAGTAGGCAAGGGATACAACGCCACCTAAACAACTCCTATTATTCTAATTGGCCCTGTCTCTCCCTCTCCCTCTATTGCATTATTCTCTTTATTGATTAAAGGATATGAAGAACCCTATCCACCTCACCCCAACTCCCCATCCGTCGGGTTATTTTCTGATGTCATAGATTAGATCGTATCCGAATAATATAACACTGCCAGTATACCAGAAATATCAATATCTCCATATAGAACAGCTATTGATACAATACAATCTCTCAATAGCTATCAATGGATAGATAATCTTGAGGGAAAAAGTCAAGGTAAGGTATTCTTTTGACTTGGTGACCAAGTATACTTGATCCCCAAACCAAATATATTCACGTAACCAAATTAGGATGCGAAATTAAGCTTGCATGCCTCCGTTCCGATTTATTGTTGCCATGGTCTTCGCCAATGATGGAGCCTATTTTTTTTTCAAAGGTGGGAAAAAAATCAAAAGTAAATGTTCTAATCTACCTTATCAATTGCTACATCCTTCGATGTGTGAAGCCAACTAGTAAAATACATGTATTCCTATCCTTCTAAACTATATCGGGAAATACTGAAAATAAAAGCAAATCGGAAATATAACATCATAGTTGATTAGGCAATTAGAGTACAAGTGCACATCAGAAGGTGGGAAATTGAACTATTTTACAAGATTTTCCATCCTTAATACTACTTTATATAGTTGATGTAAAACGTAACCCTAAATAGAGAATATCCAAGAATTTAAAAGGATTAAATTTTACCAACATGTAATGTGGATCAAGTAAGAAATTAAAACAGTTAATCGGTTCGATGAATTTTCAAGAATTGAATTAAGTTTAACAGGCCCAATTAACAATTCAGTTCTAACAATCAATAATTATATCTCTAAGCATTCTTAGCGAGTACATGATGCAATATTGATTCGTACTCTAATTAGCAAGTATAAACGCTCACTCTAAATATTGGTGGACGACAGATATATCAAATAATATAATAGAGATGATAGAGCAGTAATACAAATATTTGATAAGTGGAAAGAGTTTACTGGGAGTCCGAAGAAAAATTAGCAACGGAAAAGGAGGTTGCTGTTGTGCTGTAGGCGTCGGGTAGCAAGTGCTGGCTGTGGTTGATGGAGGCTGCATAAGGTGGAGCTTCGAGGGGTCCAAGAGGGCTGCAAGGAGCTATTGGCGATGACTGCGGGGTGCAGTAGGGTTCCGGTGATGGAGTGGCAAGGGGGTGAGTGGCGCCGGCGGCTGTTGGTGGTGGGGTGAAGAGGCGGCGGCTACGGGTGGCCGCAACGGTGGACCGCTCGAGGGCTGTTGCGGGCTGTGAGCAAGGTGATGCTGAGGCTTGGAGATGATGGACTTGGGAGTTGCGGCTGAAGGGAAAAGGTCGACTGGAGGGGAGCGGTGTCGGGGTGTGGGATTGAGACGGTGGGGAAGCGGGTCTTGGGTTTCAGGATCAAGGAAGAGGAAGAAGGAAGACGACGGGGAAGATTAGATTAGGAGGATTAATTAGGTTTAGGATTTTTAATTTGGAGATTAGGATTTTAGGATTTTAATTTGGGGATTTGGGATAGTTTTAGAGTTTATCACAAACCCTAAAATATTAGGATTTATCACAGACCTTAATAATTTTATTAGGATTTATCACAAATCCTAATAATTCTCTTAACTGTATCACACAAAAAGAGAGATGAAGCGCAATCACTCAACATAATAATTTTTTAATCAAGAATAGCATAGCTTCTCATTAATCTCGATGCCTATATATAGACTCAAAACAAATCTTGATACAAATCTCAAAATATTTTAAAAATCTCAAAAATATTCTAATGCATAAAAAAATGTGCAAATTGTAAAACTACTACATAGGGCTAAATCTCAAAATAAACTACACAGAATTGATGTCCTCATCAATATTTTTTCGAAATCAAGGCGGGCAATTGCCCACTATGAGTTGCTCTTGAATCTGCCTTTGCTCCTTGTAGTCGACTGAATCAGTGCTCAATCTCCTGTTCAGTTCAGAAACCCAACCTGAAAGCAAGTGTTAGTAGTTTGAATGACTGAACTTTATTTCCGAGTGTTATTGAAATCAGATTTGGGAAAAATTCATATATATATATATTTCTTCTACTGTGTACCTCATATATATCATTACATTCTTGGAGAAGCAGTACAATAAATTGAGGAGAAGATTAAGGAGATGAGAGATTAGAGGGAATCTGTTTTCTAATCTATAGAAAACAGAATATATAGATTTATTCTTACAATATTTCAACACTCCCCCTTAAGTTGGTGCATAGATATTGAAAATACCCAACTTGTCCACAAATTTCAAGAAGAGCCGATTCGAAACTGCCTTGGTAAGAATATCCGCGAGTTGATCTTCTGACTTTCCCTTAGAGATCTCAATAATTTTTTCATCTAATTTCTCCTTGATGAAGAATCTATCCACCTCTACATGTTTCGTCGTATCATGTTGAACTAGATTGACAGCAATATCACACGCCGCTTGACTGTCACAATACACCTTAATAGACTCATTCGAACCACAACATAAATACTGTAACAAGAGTTTCAGCCATAAAACTTCAGTTATACTTTATGCTACTCCGCGATACTCAGCCTCTGCATTGGAGCGTGTAACGATATTTTTTTTTGCTTCTCCATGTAACTAAATTTCCTCCAACAAAGGTAAAGTATCCTGAAGTGGAGCGCCTATCAACAACAAATCCTACCCAATCGGCATCAGTATATGCCTCAACCTTCGAATGACCATGTTTTGCAAACAAGACCCCTTTTTCTGAAGCAAACTTTATTTATCTCAGAATTCTCATCACGGTATCCATGTATTGTTCACGAGGTGCATGCATAAACTGACTCACCACACATAAGGCATATGACAAATCAGGCCGCATATGTGCAAGATGCATAAGCCGTCCTACCAATCTCTGATATCTTTCCTTATCACACGGTACATGCTCTGGATCATGGCAAAGTTTCTGTCCTTTTTCTAACGGTGTATCAATAGGCTGACAAGCAGACATTCTCGTTTGCTTCAACAAATCAAAAACATACTCTCTTTGAGACAGAAATATATCATTTTTAAAGTGAGAAACTTCAATACCAAGAAAATATCTCAAAGAGTCAAGATCCTTCATTTCGAACTCTTGTGCAAGTAACTCTGTAGTGTCTTTCTCTTCTCAGGATCATCTCTAGTTACTATCATATCATCCACATATATAATAAGACAATAATCTTTCTTTCCTTTTTAGGAACATGGTATGATCTGAATTACTCTGACAATATTCGAATGTCCTCATTGATTTTGTAAATCTCCAAAACCAAGCTATTGGCGACTGCTTGAGACCATACATTGCTTTCTTCAAAAGACACACTTTATTACTATGTTGGGCGAGTCTATTTGGTCCTGATGGTAGATCCATATAATCCTCTTCAGTCAATTCCCCATGCAAAAAGACATTCTTCACATCAAATTGTTGTAATGGCCAGTCAAGATTTGCAGTAAGTGACAGTAGAACTCAAACTGTGTTGAACTTTGCCACATGTGCAAATATTTCATCATA
This sequence comes from Hemerocallis citrina, assembly GCA_017893485.1. Classification (NCBI taxonomy): domain Eukaryota; kingdom Viridiplantae; phylum Streptophyta; class Magnoliopsida; order Asparagales; family Asphodelaceae; genus Hemerocallis; species Hemerocallis citrina. The sequence goes on along the minus strand of CM030360.1, from coordinate 288,110,069 downwards.
ATCAATTTCATAAGTATGGGTGTACCCTTTGACAACCAACCTTGCCTTGTATCACTCTATTGAACCATCAGACTTATACTTCATCGTCTAAATCCATCTGCATCCTACCGGCTTCTTTCTAGCTAGAAGTTCAACTATCTCCTAAGTCTCATTCTTCTTCAAGGACTTTATCTCCTCATCCATAGCTGCTTTCCACATTGGATTGGCTAAGTCTTCCTGCACACTGTTAGGAATAGATACAACAGATAATTGATTCACAAATGACTTATTTGATTCAGACAATCGGTGAGTGGACACATAATGACTCATGAGATACTTGATATTACTAGTGGGATCAGGCTCATAAGTAAGTTTTGGACTTACCTCTAATAGTACAATTCGGGAGTTCCCTTCTTGGAGCTTCGGGCAGCGAGGACGATTGGTTTTGGGGTTTTGACGATGCTGGTGGTGGAGACGACACTAGCGATGGCATGGATCCCGACAACTCATCTTCGAGGAGGTTCGGCACCAATTGCAGTTCCTCGTGGAGGTCTTCTCCCTCAACCAAATCTTCATTCGAGTGATCGTCACTACTTACATCCACATTTTCACTCCTTGTAGAGTGATCCACATCTTCACCCCTTGGATCCAATTGTTCACTCTGAATGGTAACCACTTCATCATACGCAAGAGTCTGAACTTCACTTCGGTAGTCCCCCTGAAGTTCAACCTCAGAGAAAACATACAACTCATTTTTATGAAACACAATATCCATAGTCACAAACATTATTTGAGTTGGTGGGTGATAACAATGATACCCTTACTTATTCGTTGCATATCCCATAAAAACACATCGCATAGCTCGAGGAATTAACTTATTTCGCTCGTGTTGATGAAGGTGAACAAATGCGACACACCCGAACAGATGATGTGGCAAGTTGACGATTGTTTGTGCATTCACAGCTGCAGTTAATGCTTGAAATGGCATGATAAAATTTAGGATACTAGAGGAAACTCGGTTTATTAAGTACGCAAAGAAGCAAGAGCTTCCCCTAAATACATGAGTGGCATGTTGCCATGAATAAGGGAAGCACAGATTACCTCGAGCAAGTCTGTTTTTTCTTTCTGCAACCCCATTCTGTTGAGGTGTATACGAGTATGTAGTCGGGTGAACAATCCCATATTCCACCAAATATTGTTGCAAATTCGAATTCAGGTACTTGCCATCATTATCACTCCTAAGAACTTGAATCTGCGCTTTATACTGCGTCATAACTCACTTGTGAAATTTCTGAAATAAACCACTAACTTCACTTTTAGACTTCATCAAACAAATCCAAGTCATACGAGTACAGTCATCAATAAATGTCACAAACTATTTTCCTCCTCCAAAAGTAGTGTTTTTGGATGGACCCCAAACATCGAATGAATAATCATAGATGAGAGAGAACTCTTATTTAGATTTGGAGGAAAAGAGACACAGTGATTTTTTGCTAGTTCACACACATCACACCGAAAAATAGAAACATCCAACTTCGAAAATAAACTTGAAAACAATTTATTCAAATAACCAAAAGAAACATGCCCTATACGTCGATGCCATAGCCAAATCTCTGCTTCTTCTTCTCTCCCTCGGATCCTTCCACAAATAGAGCTTGAGTCAACTTGCGGGAATTCTTAGATACCAAATCTAGGTAGTAGAGCTTCCCGTGTCTAACTCCATAACCAATTATCTTGTGAGTCCGAATATCCTTAAACACAATGGGAGGGTCAAAAAAACCATAATACAATGTAAAGCAGTAGTTATTTGGGCAACATATAAAAGATTAAAAATTCAAGGATGACACAACTAGCACAATATCTAAGGTTAAGTTTTTTTGTAAGATATGGGACCTTCGCTAGTAACGGTGGCAGGATCACCATTAGTAGTGGACACACTTGATTTGGGGATGGTTGTAAGGTTTAGACTTGTCTAAAATCAAAAATCATATGGTCGATAGCACCCGAATCAATAATCTATGTATTATTCATAACAAATGCAGAATTATTAAAAATCTTACCATCATTACCTGCAGTTGTAACTAATGCAGAAGCTTGTCCATCACTCTTCTTTCAAGGATCCCTGCTATGATCCCAATTTTTCGGGTAGTCGATAATCTCATAACAGCGAGTTTTCGTGTGATCAATCTTGTCACAATGAGTACACTTCCTCGACTCATAAGCAGCTTAGTTGAAGCCTCCAGATGAGCTTGCAGAAACCTTAGTGTTCGAAGATTCATCAGTTTTTTTCATGGTGTTGTTGCGATAGGTTAGATGAATATTTGGTCGACAAATGGCGGATCACGGGTAGATCAATGGTCGGCGTACGGTTGTAGCAGATCAAGAGAATAGATCTATGCCCAAACACCAAACAACGAATTTAGCCAATGGAAATATCAGAATCTTGGATCTGATTCTTCTCAGATCAGAGAGGACTACGGAGGCAGCACCGATGTGCCCAACTTGCAGGTGATCAGAACAGTAAAAAGTGGCATCGGGGTGTGCAGGCGTTGGGTGAGATGCTTCGGGTGCTGCAAGGTCGGGCGGCAATAGGAGGTGCCGGGGTCGAGGCAGCCGGAGAGGTCAGGCTAAAACGGTGGGTTCGGTGGTTGCGGCGACTTTGCGGGGTGCAGATGGGAGGCCTGAGACAACGAGACGAGGTCGGGGTTCGGGTGCTTCGGGTGGAGTTCGGTGACGGCGATGGTTCAGCAGAAGAACGGGGTATGGGTTGAGACTTTGGTGGAAAAGAAAGAGAGAAGGCAACGGGGTGTTCGGGTGGTGCTCAGACTGATGGCGGCAAGCGTCAGGATGGAGCAGTGATCAGTAAGCAGCGGCGTCAAGAAGGTCGGTTTCAGGAACAAGAGGAAGAACGGCACCGTTTCTTCTTCTTCTTCACGTAGCCTAGAATATTTTTTAGGCTATGATACCATATTGAAATTAAATTTGGGAAAAATTCATATTTTTTTTTCTTCTACTGTGTACCTCTATATATATCATTACATTCTTGGAAAATGAGTACAATAAATTGAGGTGAAGATTAAGGAGATGGGAGATTTAAGGGAATCTGTTTCATAATCTATAGGAAACAGAATATACAGATTTATTCTTACTATATTTCAACAATTGCCAGTATATGCTGAGATGCAATTTACATTGTCTTAAGACTCAATATTTCTGTAGCTCCTCAGACCATGTTCAGCCCAGGAAGCACCGATTCAAGTGCGGGGATGCGGGTGTGGGGGATGCGGGTGCGGGAATGCGGCAATTTCTAAAAACAGTTGGATGCGGGTGCAGCTGGGATTCGACTAATATTTAAATAATTAATTTTCATATTATACATTTATATTAATATTTATATTTTCGTATAAAAAACCAAAATCATCGTTAATAATCATTCATTAACCAAAATATTTAATATGATAATATAGCACAATAGATAAATGATAACCTTCAATGTATCATCCACTACTCAAAATGTTAACAATACTCAATACATAAACAAAAACAACTCAGTGATCATTCTCCAAGTGCGATAGCATCATTATCATCATTCCAAACTTCATTCTCTAAAAAGAGCATGGCCTCCATTTCCGGCTCAGCAAGAGACAGGTTTGCAACTTCAAGCTCACCGGCACCATCAAGAGGATCAAAAGCATCTTCGCCAACATCCCACATCTTGGTTTGCCCTTTCACATATGCTTCACTCCTTGAAAGGAGACGAAGATTGGTGTGCACAAATACTAAGTCTTCGGCCTAGGAAGCATGGACTCTTTACGGGGGAGCCTGCACCCGAATCGGACTCGGGTGCGGCTAGGGTGAGACGCAGTTCGTATGGGGTGTGACAAAATTCGCACCCCTTATATTTTATTTAAAAAATGGGTTGAGTTCGGGTCGGGTGTGGTAAAAAAAAAGATAACTCATTTCCTCTCTCAGTCTCATTTTCCTCCCGCTCTCTCTCTCTCAACCCTAATTCCAATTTCCCCAAATCTTTCACATCGTCTTCTCTCTGAGCCGAGACTCCGACGTCGTCGTTGCTTCCCCAAATCTAGGGCGTGGCTCAAATCCCCCAAATCGTCTTCTCAAATCCCCAAATCTCTCAACCTTAATTCGTCAACTTCTTCCTCCGCCACCATCGTCTTCTTCCTCCGACGTCGTCGATCTTCTCCCCGCCACCGTCATCGTCTTTCTTGTTCGTCGACTTCTTCCACCGCCGTCGAAGCTTCTCTCCGCCGTCGACTTCTTCCTCCGCCACCGTCGTCTTCTCTCCGTCATCGTCTTCTTCCTCCGTCGTCGTCATCGTCTTCTCTACGCCGCCGGTATGAGTTCCTCTTGCTGTTTTCTATTCCTTCTCATTGAGTGAATGAAGGAATACGTGCTCCAATTACGTTCGCAACAAGAAGAAGAGCAAGGTTGCCCAAGAAGTTTCAATGCTAAATTTTGTAGCAGAGGACAAGAAGCCCCGTAGCATAACCACCAATTTTTAGGTTCCAATTCCGATCTATCACTCGAAGAGTGAGTATTGCTAAACTCATTAGAAGCTCCAGAAAATTTGGCAAACTCGACAAGCACTTTTTTTCGGTCTTCATTGTTTGGAAAGTACCTTCTTAAGCACTTGTTTCTCTCTTCCGAAATCTCCAAATCTCTATGTGGAGGAACACGATTAGGAGCACCATCGAGCCATGATTTGCTATAATACCTAAATTAAAATAAATAAACACATTTAATACTTTAATCTTAAAAGGATAAACTTTCAATTTGTTTCTTATAAATATTTTAACTTTAGAATTACCTCGGATTTAGGGAATGGGCCAAATAGTGAAGTAGTATGCTACTTTTATTCCACCTATCAACTAGTATTTCATACACAACACCATAGAAGCTTGAAAATTCATTGTTTTCCTTACCTTCATGCCTAAATATTTATTTCTCTACATTCTCAATCATTGAATCCTACATATCATATATAAGATGCAAAGCGGGCTTGTCGGTGTCGGCAAATCGAAGCATGTCATAAATTGAATTTGTGAATGAAAGAATATAGTCGATCTTGTCCCACCAAAGATCGTTAAGAATGAGCTCCTTCACAAATTGAGCCTTCCCAACATCATCCTCCCTATAAGAAGACCACTTCTCGCTAATGACAATTGCTTGGAGACCTTGTTTGATCAATCTAAACCTCTTCAACATAATGATAGTTGAAGCAAATCTTGTCTCCGCCACCGAAAGCAATTTTAAATTTACAAATTCATTGTAGATAGCCAATCTCATGGAATGGTTTGTAATAAAAACCTTTATAGCCAACGCATCTCCGGCTATTTCGGTGATCCAATGACACTCATCATAAACTTGATCATTTCTTTCGGTGTTCTTTGCGACACATATATTTTTAAGAGCAAAATTTAGTGTATGCACTACACAAGGAGTCCAAAAGATGTGAGAGAATTGACTCTCAATAATACTTCCTGCCGCTTTACACACCGGTGCATTATCCGTTATCACATGGACAACATTTTTAGGACCGACGTCATTTATTACATCTTTCAACAAATTTGTAATGTAGAGCTTATCCTTGTACTCACCCTCACAATTGATAGCTTTTAAGAACATAGTCCCACTTTCCGACACCGCCATAAAGTTAATAAGAGGCCTTCTTTGAGAATCCGACCATTTATCACTCACAATAGCCACTCCGGTTTTCACCCAAGTTTCTTTTATTGGAGCCAACATGTTCTCTATGTTTGTTCTCTCCCTTTGAAGTAGAGTAGTCTTCAAAGCATTGTAGCCCGGTGGAACAAACCCGGAAATGTTGTTGTTCGCCGCAAAAAAAATAACTTCACATAATGTGGATTTCTTGCAAGATGAAATGGTAAGCCACTAGAGTAGAACATCCTCGCAATTTCACTTCTTAATTGCTCTCGAGCTTCCATATTGAATACTTTCTCTATAGAGCTCTCCACACCCTTTCTCTTCTTTCCTTCAACCCCCGGCATGAGGAGCGAGAAACCCGTTCTTGAACTACCAGTTGAAGCCCTAGAAAGTAGGTAGGAGAGGAACTTCAACCGGTCTCAACCTCTGTTCAGCTTCTTCCATAACTCTTTGCATTTCAGCTATATTTTGGGGAGTTACCACCAAACAAGGTTTTACACCAACGCCACCGAGTTTCAGAAGATGCGCCTTTACCCTTGAGTATGATCCTTTAACTTGCTTCCTACAAAAATTGCACGACCACCTCCAATTTCCACCCTTGTCCCCAATCTTTGCTTCTTTTGTCACATAACTCCAAAGAGGATAATGATCGTCTTGAGGAAGATTAGATCCCGTAGGAGTTGCACCAGTGAAACTCATACTTCCTGTATTCATTTAATGACCTACAAAAGTGCTCAATTTATAGTCTATGTTATATTGTTATTCAATAAATTTCAGTATTATTCATATTTTTCTTTCTTCTTGTTTTTTTCAGGAATCAAGAGTCGAGACTCAAGCAATAAATTCACAACAAGCATAGCATTATGGCAAGCAAGAATAGCAAGCAAGTAAGAATAGCTTTATATAGCAAGCAAGAATTACATTATAGCAAGCAAGAACAGGAAGCAAGCAAGAACAAGCAAGCAAACAATTTATACCTAACCACAGTTCCAATAAAATCTATACTTAACCATAGTGCAAAATCACAGTGTAAAACCACAACCAAGTATAATATCTATTTTTTTGTTTGTGGGCAAGTAAGTGTACAATGCAAACAATTAAGACGACGGTGCAGATATTATAGGAAATAGGTGAATTGTTTTGTTCATGCAATATATATGGAAGGCTACCCATTAGTTTTTTTTTTCCTTTTCTGTAATCTTTAAATTAAGTAGATGACTGATATATAATTGAATTTTAAAGTTTTGGCTGAGATTTAAAAGTGAATAGTTGATATAACTTCAATTAAAACATGTGTGATTAAACAGATTTAAAGTATAACAATCATCATCATCATTTTTCTGAGTATGACAAATAGTAGTGTGTTGACATTTGAGGTCGCTTTATCATGTCCATTACCATGACCCAATTTTCTAGTCACAGTAGCAAAAGATCTAAACTTTAAAGAAAAGAAAAAAAACGAGAATAGACATATTCATATGAATGTTCAAGAGACAAACTAACAAACACAAGAACAACAAGAAAACAACAAGAGGAACTCATACCGGCGGCGTAGGGAAGACGACGACAGCGGAGGAAGAAGAGGACGTCGGAGAGAAGACGACGGTGGCGGAGGAAGAAGTCGACGGCGGAGAGAAGCTTCGACGGCAGTGGAAGAAGTCGACGAACAAGATAGACGATGACGGCAGCAGAGAGAAGATCGACGACGTCGGAGGAAGAAGACGATGGTGGCGGAGGAAGAAGTTGACGAATTAGGGTTGAGAGATTTGGGGATTTGAGAGATTTGGGATTTGGGAAGACGATTTGGGACTTGGGAGATTTGAGCCACGCCCTAGATTTGGGGAAGCAACGACGACGTCGGAGTCTTGGCTCGGAAAGAAGACAATTTGAGAGATTTGGGGAAATTGGAATTAGGGTTGAAAGAGAGAAGAGAGGGAGAGAGAGAGCGGGACGGAAATGAGACTGAGAGAGAGGAGGAAATGAGTTATCTTTTTTTTTTTACCGCACCCGTGCCGCACCCGACCCGAACTCTAACCCATTTTTTTATTAAAATATAAGGGGTGCGAATTTTGCTGCACCCCGTACGAACTGCGCCGCACCCGAGTCCGATTCGGGTGCAGCCTTCCCCGTAAAGAGTCCGTGCTTCCTAGTGTTCAGCAGAAAGAATATTGAGGCATAATTCCCTATTGAGTGTCAACCTTTATCTGTTAATATGATAAGTGAAAATGTATTTATCTAAGCTTGCAATCCAAAATGTCTGTTACCATCTCTAGTTCATATGATACTTGTGTCCCAGGTACTTGCATCTTATATGTGTCAACTGTCAAGGTACTTGATTCAAACTACATGTATCGGTCGATCCTGTTCCGATTCGGCTGATCCCAGTCGGTTTTGGAGAGGAGCGATCCGATCCTCCTCCAAAATATTGGGTTATCGGGATCAATGCAAAGCAAGGATCGGCTGAGATGTGATATAGATATGGTGATCCAGTCCAATCCAACCCCAAGACGACCGAACCGATAAATTTGAGAGAAAGGAAAAGCAAAAAAAGGAAACAAAAGAATCAGTTGAAAAAATGAAGAATGAAACTTACCAACACCTTCCACAAGATGTCACTGAGAGTGTTCACTGTAAGAAATCTATTAGTTTATTTTTTTACATGTGCTAGATAGCATGCCATAAGAAATATGGTTTCACATACATTTTTACATTGTACATGCAAGTTGGTTTCACACACATTTGGGTAAGGTCGACTTCGCACCTCCTTAGGTTGGTTATAGTAGTACATACTGTACGTGCATAACACATGCAATCTTGTAAGTTATTCGATTAATTAATTTTTTAAAATGTTTAAAATAATTTAATCAATAAATAAAATGATTTAAAAATATCTTTTATTTAAACAAACAAGCCCATAAAAAAAAGTCGGATAAAGCGATGCGATATTGCCGATTCGGCTCGGCAGATACTGATCCTGGTACCAAATATTTTGGCAACCAGATACTGTTCCCAATCCCGAGATTTTGAACAACCTTGGTTATCAGCATTTATAGTTTACTTACCCCTAGTAGCCCTGCCTCTGACGCCAAGCAAACAATGACATTTTAAAGTAGCATATCATAATGGATTAGCAACATAAATATAAGAACAGAACATTGAAGAGGTCTAGAAACAGCCGATGACCTTCACCCAAGCACCATGATGAAGTCATCTTCAAAAAATTTCATTTGTTTAGCATCATAGTATTGGAAGAGATGAAATAAACCACACAATATGTTCCAAATATTCAGGTGAAAAGAAAAATAAAGCAAACGATAGAAAAGATTAACAACAAACACCTAGAAGCAAAAATTACCGACATAAAATTATATACCGCAAATAAAAAAGGTAGATGCTGGATTTATATAACACAGCCTACACCAACTAACAGACTGTTTATCTCTACAAAGCAAAGATTTAGAGGTGAATTTAATACCTTGTAGCCTTACTAATATAACTCTGTATTGTTCCACATGAAGATCTGCCAATTCGCCAATATTTGCTCTTAAGACACAGATTTCCGCCACTGCAAGTTACCCCTACGGTGGTTCACTGGCCCACAAGAACCCATCGGTTTCCACCCCCATTTATTTTCATCAGTGTAGTAGTTTCCTTTCTTCCTACCTTGATACCTTCCCCCATCAGTATGGTTCGGACCAAACCCACTTCCTCCTTGCCCTCGCCTATATCCATCATTCTTGTTTTTCTGATGCTCACAGGAGTAGTCACCCCAATTATTCATAGTTTCGGAGGTTTTTAGAAAGTTAGGATCAGTACTGGTGACAGCAAAGGTTAAGTTCTCTGTGTCACACCGGTTGACCCACCCAGTAGGTTGTACATGGATTGATTGATCAGACAGATAAATGGTGGGAATTTGATCTTCTTCCTCATCACCACATCCACTAGGTTTGATTTGCACCGATTGATTAGCGGCATTCTGATCTTCTTCCTCATCACCCCACCCGGTAGGCACAATGTCAGAAATGTCGGGCCAGCGAATTTCTGACTCCTCGTTACCCGACCCACTAGGTTTGATTTGTATCAATTGATTAGAGGCATTCTGATCTTCTTCCTCAGCGTGCCACCTGGTTTGCTCAATGTCAGAAATGTTGGGCCAACGAATTTCTTCCTCCTCGTTACTCCACCCACTAGGTTTGATTTGCATCAATTGATTAGAGGCACTCTGATTCTTCTTAAAACCCCATCCACTAGGTTGGATTTGCACCAATTGATTGGTGGCTATCTGATCTTCCTCCTCATCGCCCCACCCTGTAGGCTCAATTTCTGAAATATCAGGCAAACGAAGATCTCTCTCAGGAGGAGGTGGAGGTAGTTTATAAAGATCTTCCATTAGCTCAGGATCGATAACGACATCATAGTCGACGACATCGATGTACATTTCTGGATCAGGTAATGGGACAGGACATGGTAAATTATGGTAGTTGGCAAAGAAACGGGCCTTCGCATCCTGGAAAGCTTTTTCCCCTGCAGAATCATTCCACTCCACGATTTTCGGATAACCTTCCATCATCCTTTTCGTTTCACACAGTTTCTTCCATGAGATTAAAGATGTACAGAACTTCTTCTCCCAAAGTGGAAGTGAGTTCTTCGATGATCCTGATAACAGAAAGAGAAAGAAGTTAAAAAGAATGCAAAAGGGAGCAGGAAATTTAACTGGGTTGAAAGTTTTGAGGATGCTATTATATATATGTATCAACTATAATGGTTTCAGATGAAGTATCAATGTCTAATGTATTCCTTACGTTTAGAGGTTTTGCTGTTTTAAACTGCACACGATAAGACTAAACAAAAATTGGGAACCAATTTAAACTTCCATCCAGAGAAAACAAGATCCAAAAAAAGGACAGTAAAAAAGAAATCAAAGTAAAAAACTTCACGCAAAAGAGCATTTCAAATAATATTATGATTATGCAACTCTTCATATCAAATAATGGAAAGGCAATTATAAGGTACATGAGATAGAATCCAAATAACGGAAAACCGCTAAAAATTCTCAAGTAGCTAGCTCACAAACTATCCTCTAATTAACAAAAAGAAATGAAAAAATATTTTCGTACGTTGTAAGGATGAGCAATCAATCCATAAGGGAATATACGCCCTTCCTAAAGAGGACTTCCATGAAGATATAAGCAACACTCACAGAAAGTTTCCCATATATACATAAGCCTTAAACAACAAAAAGTGCATGTAATCGGAAAAGAATTTTCGTTTACATTCACCAGTTAGAGAATGTTTTCAACTTAAGCAGAACGACTGGTGCATGTTGCAGAGAAGTTTCAAATAAAGAACTGATTAACAATAAAAAAGTGAACCTTAACAAAAAAAAATTCCATTAATCAGTACAAATGACAAAATGTGCATGCAATCTCCGAAATAATCGACAGAATGTGCATGCAATCTCCGAAATAATTGACCATTTATTTTATGGCAACAAGCGACAATAAGTAACAAGAAGGCCAAGTAATTAGCAATTAGATAAAAAAAAATTGCATCAGAAAGCAAATACTAGCATTTTATGGTCAAAGGTAAGTTCGCTTTTCTTTTTCACTGTTTCTCCTCCGAAATCTTTCTTTTCCTCGTGATGTCTCCTCCGAAATGTTTCTCTGTTTTTTTTAATTTTTATTAATTGACGAAATCAGTATGATATCGGCCAATTTCAGCTGATCCCTTGTCCATCTCGGCAGATACCCGAGGTCGATCATCAAGCCTGACTTTTGGGGAGAGAATCAGAACGGTCGGCCGCCGAGAACTGATCCGATCTAGCTGATCCGGATTGGTATCGGCCGATCTTTGAAGCTATGCGATAAACGACATATAAGTGAACTCTAACAGATAAATTTTTTTCATTTATCAGTACAAATGACAAAATGTTCATGCAATATCCGAAATAATTTACCATTTGTTAAATGGAAATAAGCCACAATAAGCAACAACAAGGGCCAAGGCTAACTAGTTATTGATTAGATAATGAATTTTCATCAGAAAGCAAACATGGACAACCAAATAATACATAATTAAAAATTAAACTACACACTAAACTCTTTTTTTTCTGTTTTTTTTTTCAAAAGGCAGAGCACTTCGTCAAGCAGTGATCCTAAACCTAATGAATGAAAAGGCAATGTATCATCAAAATCAGAAACTTGCAGATCATAACAAAAAGCATAATATAATCAAAAGCAGGAAATTATTGGCTAATCAAACTTGAAGACAACCATTGCTAGAAGAACAATGGCAATACTAGAAAGAACACCTTATGATTCTAACAAACAAAATAGATCTAAGATCTGTTAGGTTTTGTGAGAAATTAACAATTGGGAATTAGGGCTTATCTCTAGATCTAAGTTGTTTGAGATATTCAAGCCATTATTTATCTCTAAATACTGGTTTGGGTATTGGGTTATAAGCCCATAAACCCGCGTTCCAATATCCATTCAATTGTACGTTCAATACACGTGTTACTCATATGCACATGCAATATTTATATAGAGAGAATATACCAATATATCCAACAAGATCAACCAAAACTGGTGAATCAGTCACTTCCTATCCTCCCTCATTAAGTAAAGATATTTCGAACATCGAGATAATTAATATTGACCCAAAAGATCATCTTGCAATAAAAAGGTAATAAGAGACAACCATCAAAGTTTTTCACAGATGCCTAGAAAGAATTCAATTAGATCTCTCAAGTTAAGAAGCACCAAACTAAATCCAAGCCAATACCCAACAACACAAACAACAGATATTAACATAAAAATTACCTATCAATTAAAATTCACTACATGCGACAGTGATCAGAAACCCTAGATAAAATTTATACTACCAAGATCAAATAAACAAATAATAAAAATAATAAATAAACCCAGATGGGAAAATATTACCATGAGATAGAGGCGGCCTTCCACAGTATTCAGGCTTTGTTGTTGGCCTCCAAGTCCCACTCTGATTTCTCTTCTTCCAGTACTCCATCCCTGTAACTCCAATAATAATAATAATTAATTTGATATTATTATTATTATTGTTATTATTATTATTGTCACTTAGATAAGATATATTAAAAGTAAAGAAATATGACCAACCTCTTCCGACAAAAGCTCAGATGCCTAGAAATAGAAAAGAAGATGAAAGGGGAGAGAGAGAGAGAGTTGAAGGGGAGCTTGTGCCTAATTGGGTATTTATAGAGGAGGAAAACTAAAAAGTGATGTGATGATGAATAGACACTCACATCTTTTGTTAACAGCCAATTGATGCCCCTTGATTTAAGGGATTTACTGACGTGCCCAGAATTTCGTTTTCCATTTTCTTGACCTTTTTTTTTGCGGGTGTGTGTGGGGGGTAATATTCCCTTCTTTAGTAATTTTGGAAATAAAACAAATTTGGGGTTGGATATGTATATCTTTTAATTAAATCAGTCTGTTGAGAGAAAGAGATAGAGAGATAGAGGAGGGATTTGGGTTTGGACTTTGGATTCCTAAGAGCATCTGTAGTCGTTTGTCATATTTTCAAATTTTTTAAAATTTGGAAAAAATATTCTTGTAGTCGTTGGCCAAATACTCAAAAAATGGCTTTATTCGCTACAGTACCCAGCTATATTTGGCAATCGAAATGACAATTGCCAAAATATAGCTGGACGATAGGTTATCCATCGTCGTTTAAATTTTTCTGATCGGACGAAAGATTATATTCCGTCGCTTTAAATTTTTTTGTATCGGACGATAGATAAAGAGCCGTCCAGTAGATTAAAAAAAAAAAAAAAAAAATAAAAGAAAGTGTCAGACGATGTATTATACACCGTCCTAACACTTTCGCTAAAGACAAAAGTGTTGGACGGTGTATAATACACCGTCCTTCACATTGGGAGGTTTGTTTTTTTTTTTTTTGGTTTGGCTTTTTGTGCGGCAAAACAGGCAATTTTTTTTTTTTTTTTTTTTTTGTTAAGTTTGAGACGAAAGATAATACCTCGTCTGATCAAATTTTAACTTTGGACCACTGCAGCGCGCCGTCATATTTCCTATTTCCATTTGCCAAATACCCAAAAAATAGAAACAACGACTACAGATGCTCTAAGAGCATATATAGTGTTCAATTTCAAATTTTAGATATTTGACATATAAAAATTGAAATTTTGTGTTTGAGCTACCGTCGCTCTAATTTAAATTTTGAGATTTTATATTTAAAAATAGATAGACAAAAAATAATGTCTCATCCTTTAAATTAGAAATCGAACGGATGAGGTATGATTTTCTGTCCCTCAAGTTTTTAAGAAAAAAAACCAACGGTGGGAAATCAATTTCCGTCCATGGTTTTTTTTTTGGGATTTAATTTGTGGGACGGGGAATCAATTATGTCCAATTTTTTTAAAAAAATTGATCGGATGAAAAATGATTTTCCTTCTGATCGATTTTTTTTTATAGAAAAAGAACCGAAAATGATTCTCCTAAAAGAAAAAAATTAAGCGACAAAAGATGATCTTTTCGTTCGTCGGATATAATTTCTCAATTTATATATCTCCTTCCAAGTATGAGTCACCACTATTTATCTAAAACCTAAAATTTGGATGCATAGCGGACGACTGTAGCAATTTTTTTTTTTTTTTTTTTTTTTTTTTTTTGTTTTGTGTTGAAAAAATGGTTTCTTAGCCAAGGTGTAGATGCTCCCAGACGACAATTGAACAGAGAGGTTGGGGAATAGGGCATAAATTTAATGTTTAATTACGCTTTTACCATCTACTAACGTCACCTTTTTAGAGGTTGTGTAATACCTTTGCCTTTGTGTTGTCCATTTCATGTTTAAGTCGGTTGACGGATGGCATGAGGGAGACCTATTGGACGGACAAGTGTGAACAAAACAGAGATGATGACCAGGTTTACAACGTGGGTGAGTAGATTGGAATTTTAGACAACTGCTAAATATAGGAGACGGACGATATTTATCCGTTTGACGAAAGAGACAGATGAAGATATACCGTCTCGTTAAATAAATAAATAAAAAAAGAGACGGTGAAGATTTTCTGTCTCTCGTCGAAAACAATTTTTTTGAAAAAAAAAATCACTTAAAACACGCCAAACGGATGAAGTTGTTCCGTCTGGTGTGTTTTTTTTATTTTTAAATTTTTTTTAAACAACAAAAAAAATCGAAAAACACCCAGACGGATGATGTTCATCTGTTTGGTGTGTTTTTTTTTGAATTTTTTATGGTTTTAACAAACTTTAAAAAAAAAAAAAAAAAAAAAAAACAGACGTATGAACATCATCCGTTTGGTGTGTTTTTGACTTTGTTTGATTTTTTTTTTTGATTTTTTAAAATTTTTTACCGAATTCCAAAAAAAAATCTACAAAAAACGGAAGATGATCTTCCGTCACTTCTATTTTTAGACTTGGACGACTGCAGCGTGGTCCTTCTATTGCTATTTCTAAAGGCTATATTTAGCAATTGACATAGAAAACGATAGTGGATACTCTAATAGTGCACTCAAAAGTACTTACATCTATGAAGGGTCGACCCTGAGTTCCTGGGAACCCGAGGCGAAAGATCCAAATAATTATTTTGGGGGCCCCTAATTACAATATAATTTTTATGTGCAAAATACGTGCATATATTTATAAGGGGAATACAAATATAGATACCCCTAAAATTATAAAAATTTTAGGGGCTTGAGGCGGCCACCTCACTTGCCTCAAAATGGGGGCCGGGGGTGGGGGCTAGCCCTGCATCTACGTTTATAAATATTGTCCTAATATACTCATAGTCATAGGATTAGCAATCAACGATGGAGATTTACTGTCAAATGTATTTGAAATACAGATACTTGATGTCCAACTTGCTTGAACGCCACACACACACACACACACACACACACACACACACATATATATAGGGTAACCTTCGGTTGCGAACTAGTGGGTGCGAACTCAGCTTACGAACTAAAATTTTGGGCGTTGGATCCAAAATTTTGGCATCGATGGCTGTGATTGAATCTCAGATTTCTCAGTTGTTAGCGGGGGTGATTTCGTAATTTTACCCCTGATTTCCCTTTACCCCCGATGTCCCTTTCGCTCACTCTATCGTTCTTAATCCCAAATCGACAGCCGAAAAATCCCCCAAAAAGCTGCCCTCTGTGGCGAAACCCTAATCCCCTTCACTCCGTCGTCTTTCAACCTCAAACCAAATGGCAAAACCCTAATCCACTTCACTCCGTCGTTGCGAACTCCCAAACCAAGTGGTGAAACCCTATTCCCCTTCACTCCGTCGTTTCTCAACCTCAAACCCAAATCGAAACCGTAAGCCCCTTTACCGTGCTTCCCTATGTCGTATTTCGAACTCAAACCCAAATCGAAAGACCCCCTTCTTCCTCTCTCAGAGTGAGCGAAACCCAAATCGAAACCATAACGGGTGTGTGCGAAATCTTCTGTGCGAACTCCTCCTTCTTCCAAATAGGTTTTTTTTTTCTGTTTCAGTTTCATTATTTTTTGAAATAATATGTAGAATTGTTGAGTAATTGGTTGTGTTGGTTTCTGTTTCGTTTCCTTTGATAATATGTATGGATATTGATGAAAGGAGATCTGATGCCGGCGACAATTTTTTGAATGTACAAGTAGGTGAATTTATCCCGGTTGTGGACGACCACCTAAAACCAAAGCTCGGTATGACTTTTGATACTTTAGAGCAAGCTGAAAATTTCTATAACAATTACGCTACATGTGGGGGTTTTCAAATGCGTAGGGGTTCAACCAAATTGAAGGGAACCGTTGTAGTGGATAAGTCGTTTGTTTGTAATAAAGCCGATATTTCGAAGAGTAAGTCTAATGATGTTAGGCGGGGGACTACAAGTAGATCCGACTGCAAAGCATTAATTCGTGTGAAATTAAATGAAGAAACACATTCATGGGTTCTTTATTCACTTACTGAATTACACAATCATGTATTTACCTCACCCGGTAGAAGACATTTGTTACCATGAAATCGTAATGTGTCAGATTCCGATAAAGTAATAATGGATCAACTTACACAAGCTAATATTCCAACGTGCAAACAAATGATTTTTTTTGAAAATTCGAGTGGGGGTCATGATAGGGTTGGATTCACCGAGACCGATGCTAGAAATCATGAGAGAGACTTACGGGAGGCTATGAAAGGGCACGATGGACAAATGTTGATTGATTTTTTCAATTGGCAAAAAGAAATAGATCCTACCTTTTTTTATGATTTCCAACTAGATGAGCTTGGTCGGTTGAGTCACTGTATTTGGGTCGACGGTATTGCTAGAAAGAACTATGAAGAATTTGGTGACGTAGTTTCCTTCGATGCAACATATAGCACGAACCGTTATGGAATACTATTTGTTCCCTTTGTTGGAATGAACCATCATTGGCAATCTGTTTTCCTAGGGTGTGGGTTCATCCCAAATGAAATGGCTTCCTCATTTATATGGTTATTTCAAAAATGGTTAGTAGTAATAAAACATGAACCATTTGGCATGGTCACTGATCAAGATCGTGGGATCAGTACTGCAATCAAAGCTGTTTTTCCTGAAATTCGCCATAGATTTTGTAATTGGCATATTTTAGATAAGATACCACAAGAGGTGCCTAAAATGAACCAAGATGTTGAGTTTATGAAAGCTTTTAAGAATATTGTCTACAATTCTGATGATTGTACTACTTTTGAAGAAAATTGAAAATCATTGCTTTGTAAGTATGGTGTGGAAAACAATAAGTAGTTGTAAGATAAATTTGAAATTCGTGAGAAATGGGCCCCTGTCTATCATAGACCACATTTTTGGGCCGGAATGTCAAGTAGCCAAAGGAGTGAGGGAATGAATGCTTTCTTAAAGAAACATACTCAAAAGAAGTACTCACTACATGAGTTTGCCGTAATATTCGAGAGAGTCATTGCAAGACGAAGAGAACAAGAACTTCAAAAAAATCATCGTACAATTGAGAAGAAACCAAAATTGAAGACCGAATGGTATATAGAGGCACAAATGGCGCAAGTGTACACTTTGGTTATTTTTTATGATTTCTAAGAAGAACTAAAATCAAGCTTAATATATAATATAAATTTGGTGCAAGAAGATGAGAATCAAGCTATTTACCTAGTGAAGAAGTGTGGTGAAACAGAAAATGCAAAAGTTGTTACTTATTCTAAAGAGACTCAAATGACTATGTGTGCATGCTTGTTGTTTGAATTCGTGGGCATTCCTTGTAAGCATCTTTTGGCATATCTTAAGTACACCGATCACAAAGAACTACCAAAGCAATATATTTTAAGAAGATGGACCCGAGATGTAATCCGAAGAAGCAATATATTCACTAATAGGAGAGGACTTCATGAAGGTAGTAGTGAGAATTTAGGGTCTCGCTATTGTGAGTTGAGTAAATTAGCCCAACAACAAGTTGATATTGGATTAGCTTCCAATGAAGGCTACGAATTCATGCGGAGCAACATGATCAAAAGTATTGAAGGGTTCCATCTTGTACAACCCGAAAGTAGTGGACCGGCATATGGAAAATCCATGGAAAAGTCTAAAGTTCTCGTGGAGGAGCCTAAGCAATGCAATACGAAAGGAAGGCCTAGTGGGAAGCAATTGAAGCCAACAAGAGAGAAAGTTAGGAAACCTAGATGGTGCAAGGCTTGTGGTACACGCGGACTACACGATTCAAGAAATTGCCCAAACAATTTAGAGGGGTAAACATTCCACATCTTTTAGACATTGACTATTTTTAAATTGCTTATCAGCTTAACTAAGTATTTGGTTCTTTTTTTAGTGGGCGCATTGGACATGAAGTAGATCACTCCTCGGGAGAAAGTACCGATGACAATGTTGCTTGAGGGAAGTTCTTCTTTTTTTAGTGTGTTCAATTCTGAAGTTTATTATCGGCTATGTTTTATTTTGTTTATAAGTAGGCAATGATGACAAAAAATATTTTATACAAGCTGAAGAATATCGGACTTATGTGCGAAAACATTGTTTTGTTTTTTTATAAACAAAATTTTTGTTTCAGTTTGAGTTTCAACTCATATTTCTGCTTCGACTCATATTTCAATTTCAGCTTCAACTCATGTTTCAATTTTAGTGTGAACTCATTTTTTGTTTCAGTTGCAACTCCATATTTATAAATTTTTGATCAAATTATGGATCAACTTGTTGGCGTGGCATAGTATTGCAGCCCAAGTGTGAACATAATTATGATGCTTTTCAGTCATGCTTGATTCAGTTGACAATAATGTAAATCCCTGTCATATGCTAAGTTGTGTTCTGAGCCTACATTTACTTAAAATATGTTAATTAGTTGTGTTGATATCTCAGATAAAAAAGTTTAATATCATCTATCTAAATCCTTTCTTTGTTAATGCTTGCAGTTTGCATGGTTACTGGAGGTTACCGAATGTGTGATGCTGGAAATTCGTTACAGAAAATTGAGCTCTTCATTGCCATTGGATGATAGTCCTGTTTTTTTTTTTCGTAGTCTACTTTTGTACCATTTTAACGGAAGAATTAGCTTTTGTGGTTGTGGCCATTGTAATAGGAAACCAATGTATATTTTGTCCACGATTTAAATACTTTACTTTGTTACAATCTATTCTAAATCGGGGTTTATTAGCACCTGCATTTATTTTATTTTGTTGTTATCAGTTCAAGTATTGTTTCAGTTTCACTTTCAACTCATAATTCAACTTCAACTCATTTAAGTTCAAGTTTCAACTCATACATCAGCTCCTTTTAAGTTCGAGTTTCAACTCATATTTCAGTTTCAGTTTCAACTAATATTTCAGTTTCAATTTCAACTCGTTTCAGTTTCAAATACAACTCATATTTCAGTTTCAGTTCCAGTTTCAACTTCAACTCATATTTCAGTTTTAGTTTCAACTCATTTAAGTTCAAGTTTCAACTCATATATCAGCTCCTTTTAAGTTCGATATTCAACTCATATTTCAGCTTCAGTTTCAACTTTCAGTTTCAGTTTCAACTCATATATCAGTTTCAGTTTCAACTTGTTTCAGTTTCAAATACAACTCATATTTCAGTTTCAGTTTCAACTCGTTCTAGTTTCAGTTACAACTCATATTTTAGTTTCAGTTTCAACTCGTTTCAGTATCAGTTTCATCTCATATTACAGCTTCAACTCAACTCATAATTACGTCTCAGTTTCAGTCTCATATTTCAGTGTCAGTCTGAGATTCATCTCATATTTCATCAGGTATAAATTTCATCTCATTTAACTTCGAGTTTCAACTCATATTTCAGCTTCAGTTTCAACTCATATTTCAGTATCAGTTTCAACTCATATTACAACTTCAGTTTTCATTAAATCAAAAATTTATAGTATACAAACTCAAAATTTATTTCAGCTTCAGTTTCAACTCATATTTCAGTTTTAGTTTCGACAATTATTACAACTTCAGTTTTCATTAAATCAAAAATTTACAGTATACAAACTCAAACCTTATTTCAGCTTCAGTTTCAACTCATATTTCAGTTTCAGTTTTAACTCATATTACAACTTCAGTTTTCATTAAACCAAAAATTTACAGTATACAAACTCAAACCTCATATTACATTATACAGTGGAATATCAATATACAAAATCGAGGCCTAACAGTATAAACTAAAAGATGAAAAAAATGTCGGATTTTTGGTGCTGCTGATGCTGAAACGAAACAGCTCGAAGCTCTCTCAAGTAGCAAAAGAAGGGAAGTGCTCCAACCCCCTACAAAAAATAACATAAAAAGCTTAGCAATATCAGACTGCACTATTATCACCGTAAATTGTAAACAATTGAAGTACATATAGGCTCAGAACAACCTTGCACATAATAAGTAATTATGAAACAAGTCAAATATAATCAAGCATGAGTATAGCACATATGTTTTCCCAACCACTTATTCATAACCATGATCTCACTACGGCTGCATTATTATGCCACGCCAACTAGTTGCAACCACAATCAGAATAATAACTCATATTTCAGTTTCAGTTTCAACTCATATTTCAGCTAAACCAAATTTTGTTTCAGTTTTGCATATGAATAAACCTGTTTCAGCTTCAGCTTAGCAATTTTTTTCACAGCTTCAGCTCAACCAAATTGCGAAAAACTCATCAAATAGAATCAGGATTTAGTATAGCACTTATTCAGATGCATAATCTCACTACGTCTGCATTATTATGCCACGCCAACTAGTTGCAACCATAATCTGAATAAATAAAACCTCTTAAAAGATGTCCCTGAGAGTATATGTCTCTAACCGAAAAATTACCAAATTACCCTGCCATTTGCAAAGGAGGAGCACATGTCTCTAACCGAAAAAATAATCAAATTACCCCCAAAGATAACTGAGAAGAGAGCGTGAACAATCACAGCCATTCGATGGAGGGTTTTTGGATTGGACGACCAGCATTATGGTTCGCACGATGAGTTTAAACCATAATACAAGTATAAATTAAACCCTCCTTCATTTAAATAAATGCAACCTACTAACTTAGCCAATACAAATCAAACATGGTGGGAACAGTGAGTAAACAAACTAAATGCTGCACTCATTGTACTCTATATGGGTGGCCTTCCGTTACGAATTGTTCGTACAAATGCTTGTCAAACAGAAGAAGCAACAAAATGCCTACAACTGTTTGTAATTTCTAGATTGTCATCATTGCCTATACCAAAATGCAATAAAGTAAGCAATTAAAATTTTTAAAAGGGAATAGTCAGAATCAAACACTTCCCTCAATTGATATCAAGCATCAGTGTACTGGCAAAAATATATCCATAGTCGAGATCAAGCCATGAAGAAAGACTCAGTGAAGCTCAAACGCTTCCTACAAATTCAAACAAAACATTCAGTCTCTATTAGAAAAATACCTCATTGGGTTTCCTACAAATTCAAGGAAGAAAAAGAAAAATGCAACCAAAAAAATCTAAATTTATACCTGATGAAAACCCTAGGGTTTCCATTTGGAGCTATTTTGGATCCAACGGCAACCCCAGGTTTTCGCAAGCTGAGTTCGCACACAGAGGTTTGCAACTGAAGGCGAGCCATAACGAAATCGATGGAGCTATTGGAGAAGAGAGAGAGCAGTGGATCGATTTCGATTTGGGTTTCGCTCACTCTGAGAGAGGAAGAAGGGGGTCTTTCGATTTGGGTTTGAGTTCGAAATACGACAGAGGGAAGCACGGTAAAGGGGCTTACGGTTTTGATTTGGGTTTGAGGTTGAGAAACGACGGAGTGAAGGGGAATAGGGTTTCACCACTTGGCTTGGGAGTTCGCAACGACGGAGTGAAGTGGATTAGGATTTCGCCATTTGGTTTGAGGTTGAGAGACGACGAAGTGAAGGGGATTAGGGTTTCGCCACAGAGGGCAGCTTTTTGGAGGATTTTTCGGCTGTCGATTTGGGATTGAGAAACGATAGAGTGAGCGAAAGGGACATCGGGGGTAAAGGGAAAGCAAGGGTAAAATTACGAAATTACCCCCACTAACAACTGAGAAATCCGAGATTCAATCACAGCCATCGATGCCAAAATTTTGGATCCAACGCCCAAAATTTTAGTTCGTAAGCTGAGTTCGCACCCATTAGTTCGCAACCGAAGGTTACCCATATATATATATATATATATACTAGTAGTTTATACATGTAATGCACGTTGTTAGTTTACACATGTAATGCACGTTTTAATAAGTATAATTTTTTTAAATAAAAAATCTTACGTAGTCTAGATTTGAACCTAAAATCTTATTTATAATAATTATACAAATAAAATTCCTCCACTCATTATAATATTAAAAATATATATATTTTTTGTAAAATAATCAAGACAATGCTAGAAAGTAAAAGAGACAAGAGAATGGAGTATAATTTGTATTCCAATGATTTCCTTTTCTTTTTTAGCACTCACAAATGATTCATCTAAAGGCCTATTTATAGGCTTACAAAAAAAGTTGAAAGGACAAACATGGAGTAAATGGTGAGTGGAGAACATGGAGATCATGGGGTTAGTGGAGAAAATGGGATAATGGAGAGACATTCACATTAATTGATTTTTAACACTCCCCCTTGAATGTCTCGTAATTGTGGATAAGAATATGCCTCGATACTGCCTCATTAAAAACCTTACCAAGAAAACCCAATGGGACAAAACTTGGTGAAGGAAAAAAGAGTGCAGTGCATATCTTTTCTCCCCCTGAAAAGATCATCCTTTTAGATATTTCAAACGGCGCATCCCAATCATGTTTACCATCCTTTCAAATGTTGTCGTGGGTAGAGCCTTAGTGAACAAATCTGCTGGATTCTCACTTGACTTTATCTGCTGAACACTTATTTCACCCTTTTGTTGAAGATCATGAGTGAAGAAGAACTTTGGTGAGATATGCTTCGTTTTATCACCTTTGATGTAGCCATCCTTTAGCTGAGCTATGCATGCTGTATTATCTTCAAATAAGGTTGTGGGGATATCTTTATCGACCGAAAGGCCACACGTTCCCCGGATATATTGAGATATCGACCTCAACCAAACACATTCACGACTTGCCTCGTGGATTGCCAATATTTCTACATGATTAGTTGAAGTTGCTACTAGTGTTTGTTTTGTAGAACGCCATGAAATTGCTGTTCCTCCGCAGGTGAACATATATCCTGATTGAGATCGGGCTTTATGTGGATCAGATAAATATCCTGCATCTGCATACCCAATTAAATCTGATTTGGACAGGTTAGAATAATATAAGCCCAAATCCATGGTCCCTCGAAGATATCTAAATATATGTTTCACACCATTCCAATGTCTTCGAGTTGGTGAGGAACTATATCTTGCCAATAAATTTACTGCAAAAGATATATCAGAACGTGTATTGTTAGCAAGATACATCAATGCTCCAATGGCACTAAGATATGGTACCTCAGGACCAATTAGTTGTTCATGTTCCTCACGAGGTCTAAACACATCTTTATTAACATCTAATGGCCTCACTACCATGGGATTACTTAAGGGATGAGCTTTATCCATGTAAAACCTTTTAAGTACTTTTTCCAGATAAGTGGATTGATGCAAGAAAATCCCATCTTTCAAATGTTCAATTTGAAGACCTAAACAATATCTTGTTTTTCCAAGGTCTTTCATTTCAAATTCTCTCTTTAAACATTGCACGGCTTGTAATAACTCTTCAGGAGTTCCGATGATATTTAAATCATCAACATAAACAACAATTATAACAAATTTTGATCCTAAACCTTTTATAAACACACATGGGCATATAGGATCATTATTATACCCTCTTTTATTAAAAAATCACTCAGACGGTTATACCACATCCGTCCTGATTGTTTTAATCCATATAATGCTTTGTTTAACTTAACTGAGTAAATTTCCCGGGAATTATCATTATGTGCTTCTGGCACTTTAAATCCTTCAGGGATTTTCATATATATATATCATGGTCTAACGAACCATACAAATAGGCCGTGACCACATCCATGAGACGCATTTCAAGTCTTTCATGCACTGCCAGACATATCAAATATCGAAATGTTATTGCATCCACCACAGGAGAATATGTCTCTTCATAATCAACACCAGGCATCTGGGTAAAACCTTGTGCGACAAGCCATGCTTTATATCTGGTAATCTCATTTCGTTCATTTCTTTTTCGTACAAATACCCATTTATAGCCTACTGGTTTGATCTCTTTTGGTGTTCGGACTACAGATCCAAAAACTCCTCGTTTTTCAAACGAGTCTAATTCAGACTTAATTGCCTCTTTCCATTTTGGCCAATCATTTCTATTTCTACACTCTTCCACAGAGGTAGGTTCATGATCCTCGTTTTCATTTATGATATCACGCGCTATATTATATACAAAAATATTGTCGACAATTATATTATTCCGGTCCCATCTTCTTCCCGTAATGACATAGTTAATCGATATCTCTTCATTTTCATTAATTTCAGGTACCTGATTCTCTTCATTATTAACTATGTCATTGGTCTTTTCTGGAGAGACATCCTCGATTTGACAATCATGGTTATTTGCTCCTTTTCTTTTTCGAGGATATTTATCTTTGGAACCAAGTGGTCTACCACGCTTCAAGCGTGCCTTAGACTCACTAGCAATTATAGGTTGTCCTTCAGGGACATCAATTTTGATAGGAGCATTTACAGCTGGAATATGAGATTTTGTTATTCTTTTGTGGTCAGTAAATGCGTCTGGCAGTTGATTTGCAATACCTTGCAAATGAATTATCCTTTGAACTTCTAATTCACTTTCTTTTGTTCGAGGATCCAAACATTTCAATGATAATTCATTCCATGAAATCTCTTTTTCCAACTGTTTATTATCTCCCCCTAATGTTGGGAATAGTAATTCATCAAAGTGACAATCTGCAAACCTTGCAGTAAACAAATCTCCAGTTGTCGGTTCAATATACTTGATTATAGATGGAGATTCATACCTGATATGGCTAAAAATAGGATTAAATCGGGACCGTTCACATCGGACGCGAATCTCAAAGCTCAGGGGTAAAACGGTAATTTCACCTACTAGCGGGTCCGAAGCGGGTACTGGGTCTCCTTCTCACAGATCCAATAACCCGCGAACGGATCCACTCCAACTGGGTACGGGTCCCGACCCAAGACGAACCCAGATCAGCAAGAGGAAAATCAGGGTTACTGATTTGACCAAATCAACAGGCCTGATTTGCTCTCACCGGGAATTAAGGGATTACATTCCTAATCTGATTACGAGGATTTTATGCCTTATCAGATCACAGGAATCACATTCCTAATCTGATCCCAACGGCGACTATAAATACCCCCCACCAACCACTGTTACAGGTTAATCACTTTTTTACCTGCTTAAGCTCTTTCTTAATCTTTTCTGGTTACTGACAAGAGCGTCGGAGGGTGCGTCGCCGGGATCAACCCCGGTGTTTCGCACTTTCCTTGCAGGTGCACGGCGGGAGTCAGCAGCCCAACTCAGACGAACAGGTTCGGATCTGCTATTCAGGTTTCTCGCGAATCCACAAATTCATCTGCTTACCCCCACACCGAAATCAGCGGTAACAGATTGGCGCCGTCTGTGGGAAAACCATACGAATAGCCGCCGCCTCTTCCTCGTCGACTTAGCTCTTCTCCAGCCATGCCTCCCAGGAAGGTCAGATCAAGGGGGTCCAACCGTGGGCCCAACCCCGCTGATCAGCAAGAGGTAGTCCCCATCCAACCCGCTCCGCAGCAGGGACAACCCCCGCTTCAAGTGGAGGACCCTCTTCAAGATCAGCCTCCTCTTCAGAATCAGCAACCCCCCAGGGTTCCCACCGGTCCTCAGAATGCCGGTGCGGGGGGCTCTCGTATGAAGCAACCGCTCAATCAGGACCGCGTCTCCATACACAACACCTCTACGGATTCCATGGCCTCTCACAATCCCCAAAATCAAAAGAAGGAAGAGGACCTACGCCACCGTCTGGACGAGAAGCGGGCCCGAGAGGGAGCCTCCCGCCAACAACGTCCGGGTGAGCGGTCCCCTCACCACCGAGATTATAGAAGGTCTCCTGTCCGAAGGGGAAGAAGAGAGTCACCCGGGCATTACAGGAGGAGGCGCCACTCTCCTACCGGTCGGCATCAGTCGAGGAACAATGAGGCGCCCATCACTCGCGCCGAGTTCCAACAACTCCAGGCAATGGTACAACAGGCTCTTAACCTCCGACCCAACAACAATGAGGCCCAAAGGGTTCCTTCGCCCCAACAGGTTCCCGGTCCTCGCCGTTGGTCCGCCCCTCCTTCGCCAGCTCCTAACCGCCGGCAGCATGAACTTAGCCCTCGCCGCTCTCGGGACGACCATCGTCGTAGCCCCGGCTCTCCCTCCTACGAAGACGAGTCCAGAGACTCGTTCGACTACCGCGGCAGGGACGATGCCCTATACCGCCGTCTCCATGAGGTGGAGAGGCGAATCGGTCGGATGGACGAGGGGGAGGGGTCGAACAGCAAAACCATCCGTCCGAGCAGACCCCCTTTCTCCCGAACCATCATGGAAGCTCCTATCCCAAGAGGTTTCGAACCCCCCAAGTTCGAAACTTACTCGGGGGAGTCAGACCCCGTGGACCACATCGAAAGCTTCAAGACCCTCATGCTCATCCACCAGGCTTCGGACGCCTTACTCTGCAAGACCTTCCCAGCCACCTTGAGGAGGTCGGCTAGGGAATGGTACTCCCGCCTTGCTCCCTCTTCCATCTTCTCCTTCGAGCAATTCGAGAGCCTCTTCATCACCCACTTCATGAGTAGTAGACACACTGAGAAGACCAGCCTCTCATTACTCCAGCTCTGCCAGGAGAAGGGAGAGAAGTTGAGAGACTATGTGAAGAGGTTCACTGCGGAGGTCAGGTCCATAGCCTCCCTCGACCAATCCGTTGCAACAGCCGCCTTCCAATCCAACGTTTTCAATTCCAGGCTCCGCTCCTCTCTTGCTAAGAAGCCTCCACGGAACTTTGCCGACCTCCTTCTCAGGTGTGACAAGTACATTCGTGCCGAAGAGGCCGCCTACCTTCCAAGCTTCGGAAGGTCCACCTCAGGGACGAAACGAAAGCTGACCGAAGAAGAAGAGGCTAGGAAGCTTCAGAAGGAGGGCAGTGGCCAGCACCGCCCGACTCCTCGGATTGAGAAGTTCACCCCCCTTGTTGCCAATATATCAGAAGTTCTTATGGAGGTGGACAAGGAAGGGCTCCTCCGCGCTCCCCCGAGAATGAATACACCTGGCAAGAAGAGGGACAAGCATAAGTGGTGCCGCTTTCACAGGGACCACGGCCACGACACGGAAGATTGTCGGGCTCTGAAGGAGGAGATCGAAGAACCCATACAGCGGGGGCACCTGACCAAGTTCGTCCAGAAAGAAGGGGCCGAGCTTCCCCCCTGAGGAGCCGACGAACGAACTGAAGGGCCCGCCGAGCTTTACGACTCAGAACCCCCCGGCTCTTCCCAAGAGGTCTTCACCTTATTGTAGAAGTAGGACCCTTATTTTCAATAAGGCCGATGCTTGTAATCCGGCCGATAGCATGTAATAAGGGCTCGCCATATTGAAGCAGCCACTTAGTTTATTTCAATAAAACTTTACATTTTTTTCATTGAAATTGTTGCTCTGGCTTCATCTCTATCTCTCGCTGAAGGGTGAGTTCGGAGTCCAGCCTCTTCTACATGGCTGCTCCTGCAACTTACTAACCTCTACCGATGGTTCGGAGTCCAACACTTGGCTCGATTCCTCTTCCAATAACCTGCTCTTCAGCGGGTTAGAAGGGGTTCGCCATTCGGAACTGCTCCCACAGCCGTTGAACACCTCTACCGATGGTTCGGAGTCCAACACTTGGCTCGAGTCTGCTTCGAATAACCTGCTCTTCAGCGGGTTAGAAGTGGTTCGCCATTCGGAACTGCTCCCACAGCCGTTGAACACCTCTACCGATGGTTCGGAGTCCAACACTTGGCTCGAGTCTGCTTCGAATAACCTGCTCTTCAGCGGGTTAGAAGTGGTTCGCCATTCGGAACTGCTCCCACAGCCGTTGAACACCTCTACCGATGGTTCGGAGTCCAACACTTGGCTCGAGTCTGCTTCGAATAACCTGCTCTTCAGCGGGTTAGAAGTGGTTCGCCATTCGGAACTGCTCCCACAGCCGTTGAACACCTCTACCGATGGTTCGGAGTCCAACACTTGGCTCGAGTCTGCTTCGAATAACCTGCTCTTCAGCGGGTTAGAAGTGGTTCGCCATTCGGAACTGCTCCCACAGCCGTTGAACACCTCTACCGATGGTTCGGAGTCCAACACTTGGCTCGAGTCTGCTTCGAATAACCTGCTCTTCAGCGGGTTAGAAGTGGTTCGCCATTCGGAACTGCTCCCACAGCCGTTGAACACCTCTACCGATGGTTCGGAGTCCAACACTTGGCTCGAGTCTGCTTCGAATAACCTGCTCTTCAGCGGGTTAGAAGTGGTTCGCCATTCGGAACTGCTCCCACAGCCGTTGAACACCTCTACCGATGGTTCGGAGTCCAACACTTGGCTCGAGTCTGCTTCGAATAACCTGCTCTTCAGCGGGTTAGAAGTGGTTCGCCATTCGGAATTGCTCCCACAACCGTTGATTCTCTCACACAAGCAACGAGTTCGGAGCTACAGCTCTCCCCTAGAGTTGCTCCTCACACTCGTCTCACATATGGCCCTCTTCCAGAGCCGAGCTCTTCCCTCCGCTCGCCCCCGAAGCGGACCTCTTCTCAGCAAGTTTGGAGCACAACTCTCTCATAGGGTCCCTCCTTACACTTGTCTCACAAATAGCCCTCTTCCAGAGCCGAGCTCTTCCCTCCGCTCGCCCCCGAAGCGGACCTCTTCTCAGCAAGTTTGGAGCACAACTCTCTCATAGGGTCCCTCCTTACACTTGTCTCACAAATAGCCCTCTTCCAGAGCCAAGCTCTTCCCTCCGCTCGCCCCCGAAGAGGACCTCTTCTCAGCAAGTTTGGAGCACAACTCTCTCATAGGGTCCCTCCTCACACTCGTCTCACAAATAGCTCTCTTCCAGAGCCGAGCTCTCCCGATCCGAGCCCCAACATCAAAGAGTCCGGTCGGCTGCCGAGCAAGTGCCTTCCCGAACTGGTAAACGGGGAAAACACACTTTCCCCTCAACTTTCGCGTAAGATCTCGATCAAACGGCCCAGATCTTGCCAGCGACGCTAAACGACAAGATAGCGTTTTCTTGGGAACTGAGCCGTCTCGAGATTCGTGCCATCATCCAACGGCCCAGATCTTGCCAGCGTCGCTAAACGACAAGATAGCGTTTTCTTGGAAACTGTGCCCGCCTCGAGATCCGCGCTGAGATCCAGTGGCTCAGATCGCTCCACGTCGCTCAGTATTCCTAGCCGAGCGACTAGCGATCCGACCCACTCGCGCCTCTTCTTCCTAACCCAAGGGTCTTCCAAGCACAAGGGTCTTCCTGGCACATCTTCTCCGCCCCTAGGAGCGGAGCTCCCCTTCCAAAATCCCCAAGACCAAAGTACTTGTCAACTTCATGAAGACAAGCATCTTGCGGGGCTATTTTGACCATGAAGGAGGGTGAATCTTCATCCCACTCCTAAAGAGAAGTTGTAAATCTTCGAACTAGCTTCGAAACGAGGGGTCACACGCTCCGATCGGACCACCGTAGCCCCGGGAAAGTGGACCTCAATGCAGCTGCGCCGAATAGCTCGGAAATCCGAGCCAAGCCACTCGCACGAGCCGAGCCGAGCCACTCCCATCTGAGCTCTTCCCATCCGAGCTCTCCCCTTCCAAGCCACTCGCACGAGCCGAGCCGAGCCACTCCCATCTGAGCTCTTCCCATCCGAGCTCTTCCCTTCCAAGCCACTCGCACGAGCCGAGCCGAGCTCCAACATCAAAGAGTCCGGTCGGCTGCCGAGCAAGTGCCTTCCCGATCTGGTAAACGGGGAAAACACACTTTCTCCTCAACTTTCGCGTCTGATCTCAATCAGACGGCCCAGATCTTGCCAGCGACGCTAAACGACAAGATAACGTTTTCTTGGGAACTGAGCCGTCTCGAGATTCGTGCCATCATCCAACGGCCCAGATCTTGCCAGCGTCGCTAAACGACAAGATAGCGTTTTCTTGGGAATTGAGCCCGTCTCGAGATTTGTGCCACCGTCCAACGGCTCAGATCAAGCCACATAGTTCGGATCTACCATCCGAGCTACTGCCATACCGAGCTGCAAAGTGGCCAAAAATTGCTTCAAAATCCGTGCTCGGATTCGCCGAGCAAGACGCCAAAAAAAACAAAACAAAAAAATTATAAAGGGCACAAGGGGCCGGGTTCGGACCCGTTAAGGGGATCCGACCCGAACCCCCCCCCACGTCACCTCCTTCTTCAATACCGCTGGCGCCAAAACAGAACCCATGCAGAACCACAAAAACAGCTCGTCACTTCCGAGCCTTACTCCAAACCCACCATGGCCGAATCCATCTCCAATGCTGAGCTCCCCCCCTCCGTCGCCGGCTGCCTCCGACGACCGAGCTCACAACTCCGATCTCTACTGCCACCTTCATGGTCGAAGCTCAAAACCCAACTCTTCTCCGAGCTCTCCTTACCACCGAGCACCTTCTCCTTCTTCGGCGAGCAAAACTCCACCTCCCGTCGAGCACAGCCCCCATCGCCGAGCTCACAAAGTCTCCGCCAAGAGCTTCGAACTCATCGCGAGGCTTCGTCGCCGAGCTCACCTGCCGAGCTCGCTTCGCTGCAATGCTCATCTCCACTCGTCATCACAAAGCTCCACCGCAGTCGAGCTCTCTCTCACTCACTCCGAGCTGCACCGAGCTCCACTGCCGAAGACGAGCTCTCCCATGGCCGAAGCTCGAACTCCACTTCGTCACGAGCCGAACTCCTCGACGACGGCGAGCGTGCCTCCCCCTCGTCGAGCTCAGGCTGCAACCGATCTCGAACATTGAGTTCCGAACCCGCGAAGCTCTCTCTCCATGACGAGCTCCATTCACTACGACAGCCGAGCTCCATCACCGAGATCGACCGCATCGCCATGCCTCTTCCTCGTCGAAGCCTCGACGGGCTTCGTCTCCGACGTGCCGAACTCCTCTCTCGACGAACCCAACACCCATCTTCAACATCGGACCGAGCTCCTTCAGCTCGCAGCTCCACCCTCGACGAGCCACCCTTCGTCGAAGCTCGAACTCCGCCAACTCCTCGCCACCTTCGTCGAAGCTCCACTGTCGTGCTCACGCATCTCCACCGTCGAGCTCCGACCCCCTCGCCTCGTTCGCGGAGCTCACCCAACATCTCAACTGACGAGCCCCCTTCATCGAAGAGCTCCGTCGTCGAACATCTCCTCGTTCGCTGAGCTCGACATACTATCCCCAGTGAAGTCACCATGGAGGTTGGAGGTCGAGCATGGCGAGTTGGCGAGTTCGACTATCAATTTCGACGCTCTCCTTCCTCGCCTAGATCCGTCGAGCTGCCTTCCAAACCCAAAGCGTCGCTCCTTCGACTCGAAGCCTCACCGAGCTCGACATCCCCTTCACCAAACAAACTTCGAGCTCCATCACCAAGCTCCCCTCGCCTCGCTCGCCGAACTCGCCATCTCCAGTTCGACCCCATCTCCAGTTCGAAAAGGCATGAGAAAGAAAGAGTCGAAGCAGAGCGGAGAAAGAAAAGAAAAAAAAAAAAAAAAAAAAAAATGTGTTTAAGTGCCACGTGGCCTCACATCCGAGCTGCGCAAATTTTTTTTGCCAAGCTCTCGGTCGGCTGCCGAGCAACCCCCTTCCCGACCTGGTAAACGGAGAAAAAAACTAGCCGAGCAACTACAGTCGTTGGATCTTCCAGAAAATTGCGTAAAAGTTGATGAACGGCTCAGATCGCACCACGTGTGCTAAACGACAAGATAGCGATTTTTCGAAAAGCGCGCCGCCTCGCGATTCGCGCAGGAATCCGACGGCGCAGATCGCGCCACGTGTCCAGGTATATTTAAATTTATTTATTTATTTATTTAATTGTATTTTTTATTTAAAAAAATCCGAAAAAATATTTAAAAAATCGGAAAAAATTAAATAAAAATTCTAAAAATAATTATAAATTCAGAAAAAATATTTTAAATTCTGAAAAATATAATTATTTAATTAGAATAATTATTTAATATTTTCGATAATTAATTATTTAATTCGGAAAATGAATAAAAAATTCAAAAAAATGAGAAAAAATTCAGAAAAATCTGGAAAAATCACCAAAAATCCAGAAAATTCTGAGAGTATTTTTGGGGCATTTTACAAGCCCATAATAACACCGTTACACCCCGAGCAAGATTCCAAACTCCTTTAAGAACCCCGATAAAATCCCGTACGCCATTAGAACAGTAAAACTACTCCTCAAAGGCTGATCAAACTCAGTCTTCGGGAGTGGGGGGCTCATGATATGGCTAAAAATAGGATTAAATCGGGACCGTTCACATCGGACGCGAATCTCAAAGCTCAGGGGTAAAACGGTAATTTCACCTACTAGCGGGTCCGAAGCGGGTACTGGGTCTCCTTCTCACAGATCCAATAACCCGCGAACGGATCCACTCCAACTGGGTACGGGTCCCGACCCAAGACGAACCCAGATCAGCAAGAGGAAAATCAGGGTTACTGATTTGACCAAATCAACAGGCCTGATTTGCTCTCACCGGGAATTAAGGGATTACATTCCTAATCTGATTACGAGGATTTTATGCCTTATCAGATCACAGGAATCACATTCCTAATCTGATCCCAACGGCGACTATAAATACCCCCCACCAACCACTGTTACAGGTTAATCACTTTTTTACCTGCTTAAGCTCTTTCTTAATCTTTTCTGGTTACTGACAAGAGCGTCGGAAGGTGCGTCGCCGGGATCAACCCCGGTGTTTCGCACTTTCCTTGCAGGTGCACGGCGGGAGTCAGCAGCCCAACTCAGACGAACAGGTTCGGATCTGCTATTCAGGTTTCTCGCGAATCCACAAATTCATCTGCTTACCCCCACACCGAAATCAGCGGTAACAATACCCAACATATATTCTCGTCCTCCTTTGAGGTCCCATTTTTGTGCGTTGTGGTGGATTAATTGGGACATATACCGCACATCCGAAAATTCGTAAATGGGAAATATTTGGTTCCTGACCATGAACCAATTGTAAGGAAGAATTATCATTATAACTGGTTGGCCGGATGCGTATAAGTTGTGCTGCATGTAAAACAGCATGTCCCCAGGCCCAAACGGGGAGATTTGATTTCATAAGCATTGGTCTAGCAATCCATTGGATCCGTTTTATAAATGATTCTGCCAAACCATTTTGAGTGTGAACATAGGCTACTGGATGTTCCACTTTTATCCCAATTGACATACAATAATTCATAAAAGATTGGGATGTAAATTCACCATCATTATCAAGACGAATTGTCTTTATCGGATAATCAGGAAAATGTGCCCGCAATCGAATTATTTGTGCAAGTAATCTTGCAAAAGCCAAATTACAAGATGATAATAAACACACATGTGACCATCGAGTTGATGCGTCAATTAGAACCATAAAATACCGAAACGGTCCACATGGGGGATGAATCGGACCACATATATCACCATGAATTCGTTCTAAAAATGACAGTGATTCGTTCTTTATTTTGGCTGGTGAGGGCCTTGTAATTAACTTTCCTTTGGAACAAGCAACACAAGGAAATTCATGGGATTGAAAAATCTTCTGGTTTTTCAATGAATGACCACATGATTTCTTGATAATTTTCCGCATCATCGTTGAACCGGGATGACCTAACCGATCATGCCAAACCTTAAATATATCTGTAAACTTCATATTTATTGTATTATATGATTCAACTATTCTTATAGTTGTATAATACAATCCACATGAGAAAGCTGGTAATTTTTCTAACACACACTTTTTGCCCATCATATTTGAGGTAATACAAAGATATTCAATACCTCTTTCATTCATAGTCTCAATATGATATCCATTTAGACGAATATCTTTAAAACTTAATAAGTTTTTTGAGACTTAGGCGAAAATAATGCATTTTCAATTATGAATTTTGTGCCTTCTGGCATCATAAAATTTGCTCTTCCGGAGCCTTCAATTATCTTTGCACAGCCTGGTATAGGTATTGACATGTGCTTGATCATTTCTCAGATTAGAAAAATATTTCTTATCTTTAAGAATGGTGTGGGTAGCAGCACTGTCTGCATGACATATATCCCCAACTTGGATCTTGGATTGTTACATATTCATAATCTAGATAAAGAAAGAACAAAAAAAATGCGAATAAATAAACTTGAAAGCAATATAAAGCATATAATAACGAAGAATGACATTAATTTGAAAATAAAATTAAGCTAAAGAAAAACTTTAACAAAACTGAAACAAACTGAAATAAAACATAGTTCATAGCAAACTTAAACATAGAAACGGAATAACAAGCTGAAAGAAACTTCAAATATCATAAGCATCTTGATCACTTCTGATCACTTCCATCTTCAGGATGGATAAGGAAATCAGCTGCATCCAGGTGCATCAAATCATCGAGGCCTTCGGTGAAATCATTGGAGTCGTCAGCAATGAAATTTGCTTCAACATTCTTTCCTTTGTTCTTCAACGACTCTTGATAAAGATCAACAAAATGCTTGGGAATACGACAAGTACGGGACCAATGGCCTTGCATCCCGCATCGGTGGCAGATGCTTTCCTTCATCTTCTTATTCATGCCACCATCATTGTTTCCTCGTGATTCATCCCTAACATTGTGGTTACTTCGACCACCGGGGAAATAACCTCTTCCTCTTCCTCGTCCACGTCCACGTCCACGTCCGCGGCCTCTGCCACGACCACGACCACGATTATTATTGAATGCTATCACATTCACTTCAGGGAATGGAGCAGAGCCAGTAGGACGAGACTCATGATTTTTCATCAATAACTCATTATTTTGCTCAGCAACAAGAAGACAAGATATCAAATCTCCGTATTTTGTAAAACCCTTTTCGCGGAATTGTTGTTGCAAGAGCACATTAGATGCATGAAACGTGGATAATGTTTTTTCCATCATATCAGAATCAGTAACAGTTTCACCACATAATTTCATTTGTGAACTGATTCGAAAAATAGCCGAGTTATACTCACTAACAGATTTAAAATCTTGAAAACGGAGATGCATCCAGTCGTAACGTGCTTTCGGAAGAATCACAGTTTTCTGATGATCATACCTCTCTTTCAGTGATTTCCAAAGATCTGCAGGATCTTTGACCGTGAGGTATTCAACTTTCAACCCCTCATGAAGGTGATGGCGAAGAAATATCATTGCCTTCGCCTTATCTTGGTTGGATGTTTCTTTTGATTCATCAATTGTCTCCTTGAGACCTTTAGCATCCAAATGGATCTCCGCATCCAACACCCACGACAAATAATTCTTGTCGGTAATATCAAGAGCTTCAAATTCAAGCTTGACAAGGTTCGACATGATGAAACTATATGTATATAAAAAAAATTGCAATTAGAAAAAAAATTTTAGATCAAACTATAACTTTTCTGATACACAAGATCCAAATGAATAGCGAGTGTAGAGCATACTTAGTTATAGTGACCTTAATATTATAATATGAGTATAAAAAAAATGCTATAACTTTTCTGATACAAAAGATCCAAATGAATGGCGAGTGTAGAGCATACTTAGTTATAGTAACCTTAATATTATAATATGAGTATAAAAAAAATGCTATAACTTTTCTGATACACAAGATCCAAATGAATGGCGAGTGTAGAGCATACTTAGTTATAGTGACCTTAATATTATAACAGTATTAAAAAAAATACCTCGAATAGTTGAAGTAGAGCCTCGTGCTGATAACGTTTTGTAAAATAATCAAGACAATGCTAGAAAGTAAAAGAGACAAGAGAA
Organism: Hemerocallis citrina; assembly: GCA_017893485.1. Classification (NCBI taxonomy): domain Eukaryota; kingdom Viridiplantae; phylum Streptophyta; class Magnoliopsida; order Asparagales; family Asphodelaceae; genus Hemerocallis; species Hemerocallis citrina. Next base: position 288,073,919 of record CM030360.1, on the reverse strand, counting down.
TGGAGTATAATTTGTATTCCAATGATTTCCTTTTCTTTTTTAGCACTCACAAATGATTTATCTAAATGCCTATTTATAGGCTGACAAAAGAAGTTGAAAGGACAAACATGGAGTAAATGGTGAGTGGAGAACATGGAGATCATGGGGTTAGTGGAGAAAATGGGATAATGGAGAGACATTCACATTAATTGATTTTTAACAATATTCTGGAATTTAAGCATGTTTTTATATAAACCATCGAATAGGCTTTCTGATGAGTGCCCAACATATCCGAGGATTTTGGAAATTCTTTTATGGTAAATCTTACAAACTTTGGTTTAAAGAATATTTTCTCAACCACGAGCGAGAAAAGTTTGATCTCGTACTAATTATTTTTGAGAGATAAACACAACAAAAGGTGAGATTAAAGTTTGATCTCGTGATAATTATTTTTGAGAGAGAAACAACAAAAGTTTGGTGAGATTATAGTCAAATTTTGTAGGAAGTGGTTATTTGGAAGAAAATTATTAATAAATTCTCTAGATTAAAAACTAATTAAATTTGCTCATCTAAACCTCATGTTCAGTTAAAACTTCTACATGAATTAGGACTCTCTCCTACACGAACTACAATTCTAAAACTGAATTACTAATTTCAATTTGGTCCGTTTTTTTCACAGGTCTTCTCTACAGAACGATCGAGAAATCTCTTTCTAAATAAAACAGTACTCAACTCAAACCATCTTAGTAATTTTCTTGATGGGATCATGCTCATTTATAAGTTCTTGTTAATGATTATGTCAAATCTACATTGTATCATGCTAAAATCATTTTTGATCAAAGTTTCTCCTTTTTATCTTGAAAAAAAGGGCAAATATAGAAGACAACCTCAATTCTTTTTTTATCCAAAATTTAAACTGAAATTCTATCCCTTGAACAAACCTAAAAAATGGTGCAATAATATTTTATAGATGTTTTCAGATATTTAGATAATTTTTTTCAAAAATAGTTTTGTTATTTTCTCATTTTTAATTTTTTTTTGGAGTAATTTAAAACAAATTTATACTAATTTATATTAATTACGTGCTATACATTTAGGGTTACATTATTTACATTATATACATAGTAATATGCGCGTGAAATGCACGTCCTAGCATTATTATTTTTTAAGTAAAGATCATGATGTAGTCTGGTCTCGAACATGAGACCTTCCTTTACCCATCCCAAATCCTTACCATACTCTTTACAAATAATTCTTAGTGGCACTATTTTTTATTTATATAAGTGACTTTTTTTTTGTAAATAATTTTGTTGTAAATAAATTTGAACTATGAGAGTATTATGATAACTGACAACAATTGAGTAAATTGATGGTTAATATAACTCCCACTTAAAAATAAGTGATTGAGATTAGATGGTTGGTTGTCTACAAATTACAGTTTGTCTACAAATTATACAACTCCAACTCTCACATTATAATATTAGAGATTTGCAAGTTATATGTTTGTGGAATGATGACTCAACATTGCTCATGTATAAAATAGGGTTTTTGTTATTTAGTCTCTCAATTCGAGTTGGTGTCAGGTCATATCAGTTCGGGTCATGCACTACTTGGACCCGAACCTGATATCCTACGGGTCCAAAAATTGGACTCGGACCCGACCCATGAGAATCGGGTCCGGGTCCGGGTTTGGTTCCTACTTAAAATAACATTACCTGTCGGGTTTGGTTCCTACTTAAAAACTTAAGTACATGAATAAATATTATATTTACACATCTGTCTTCAACAATTACTATTTATATGTATATCCCTATAACCCTATAATTCAAATTTCATATTTTTTTGGAAATTTTTGACGGGTCCAGGTCGGGTCTATTTTGAGCGCATCCGGATCCGGACCCGAACTGCAACGGGTCTTATTTTTGAACATGTAACCGTATAAATCAGGTTGGTTCCGGTCCAATGTCGGATCCGGATCAGGTTCGAATCGAGTTCGGATCGGGTCCAGGTATTGGGTGTTTATACCAATGCTACTCTCAATTGATGAACATTTGTGATTTAATCCCAAAGTCATTGCAATTGTGATTTAGTCTCCAAATTAAAACATGTTCATTGATTTAGTCCCCAATTTTAATTGAATATACTAAATTCATCCCAATTTAGTCTGAAATCAAAGTACAAGTAATTTAATAGTGGCTGTAGTAGATGAAGTTAATGAACAAAAAGTTCAATGAAAATAATTTCCGTAACTGGGGACTAAATTCTGTTGAATTTACTAGATTTAGCTAAAAGTTGGGACTAAATTGATGAATGGATTCTAATTGATGGACTAAATCACAATTGCTATGATTTGAGAGATTAAATTACAAATATCAATTAATTGAGAGACCAAATTATTAGAAGTCTATATTATTGGAAGGAATTCGCCGCAGAGAAAAAGAAAAAAGAAAGAAAGAAGAAGGACCTCACTATATGTGGAAATCATCTTGAACATTTGAGATCTCAATTGATGAATTCTCCAGAAACTGGCTCCTCAACCACAAAAATTACTACCATAGATGTGCATCTGATGATATTTGAGAATCACAACATAACACCAAAAGATTGTACAACATCTTTGCCCACCAGTCAAAGAAGGAACTATCCTGTTGAAGTCATTTCGATCTTACAATTTGTGGGCAAACCATTTAAACACTGCTCTAGTAACCTATCATGCTCCAGCTTCTTCCTCTGCATTTTGGGAGGACTTGTTTAGCCTCAAAACACCAATTCTTCTCTACTATCTCATGGGAGGTTAGGGATGGCTCTTCCATTCTTTTCTGGAAACACAATTGGATTGAGGGAACCAACATTATGAACTCTTTCCATCATTGGCAAAAGACAGAGAGAATTTCCAAGCACCACTACTTTCACATGGCATTTGGAATGATACAGTTTGAGAGTGGAGACTTAGATTACATAAAAGAGGGTTCTTGTTGGAGATAATATTGCTACAGAGAAGAATAGACTCTTAGAAGCTATCAGCTCTATTTTTCCATCTCCTGGAAGGGACATGCCAAGGTGGAAGCATTCTACATCAGGAGAATTCACAGTGAAGTTAGCTTATATGTTCTTCATTGATGGTGGAGTTAGATCCGCTTTCTTAGTTGCTACTGAATTGGAAAAACTTTGCACCTATAAAGTGCAGTCTTCATTTGACTTCTCAGTTGGGATAAACTTCATTCTAAAGCAAATTAATTAATGCAAGAAGAGATGGCCTGAAGATGGTTCATGCACAGCCTATGCGTGTGTTTATGAAACTTGCTTCCATATCATGTTTGAGTGCCCCATAGCCATAGATACAGGGGCATATCTGAGTTTCAAGGGGCCCTAAGAAAATTCTAAAATAGGGCCTTTTGCAAGTTAACAAAATAAAAGTGACAATTATTTAAATGCAAATAAACTTAGAGCATTGGAAAACAAACTATTTAAATGAAAACAAATTTATATATATGCTTCAAAAAAAAGATTTAATTGTTAACGTATGCTTTTTATATGAAATGCTTCATGGAAAAAAAAACTTGGACAAACTCTTACAACAAAAACGAAATATATCATCTTAAAAAGGGTTACAATGATATATTAGAGAACATGATCAGAATAAAATGGTGATTAATATATGTATATGAGAATACTAGTTGGAAGCTTAAAATGTAGAATAATCATATGCACTTGAAAATTTGGTTAGAAATTTATCATAAACAGGTAAATATGATATACCATGGAATATTGAAAAAATATCATAAACAAGTAAATATGATATGCATGGGCTAAGTGAAAAATAATATTAAATTCATAAATTGGTAAAATAACATGTATGGCTATTTGAAAAATAATTAGTTTTAAAAATAAAAATGATTGAAAAATTAATTGGGCAATGCAAGTTTTGAACCTACAGCCTTAACATTATTAGAATAACACTCTAACCAACTAGGCTAATAAACCAATTGTTAATACAATGTAATTATATCAGAAAATATTATATTTTACTTTTTAACATTGTAAATACTTAAAAATATGGAGCCCTATAAAATTGGGGGCCCAAAGCAGTTGCTTGTGCTGCTTGGGCCCAGATACGCCCCTGCATAGATATCTAGTCCTACATGAATATTTTTCACATCACCAGCTTACCTTGGTCCCTCCATGATTGCTTCTCCTCCTGGTGTTTTGCACCTTCAAAATGTTCAGTTTCTCATGTGTGGAGTCTTATTAATTTCTATAGAAGTCTGTTGGGTTTTATGGCTAGAAAAAATAATAGGTCTTTTAATTCTGCAATTTCAAATTATGTTGAGATGGCCACTGGCATTGTTTTTCATATTTCATTATGGATTAATGCAGCTTCCCCAAGCAGAAAGATGACAAATATGCTTAGCATTCTGGAAGAGCACGGAGCTATTGCTCTTCTATATGAACTCCTTCACCTCAAACCCTGCACCAGGCCAAACAGATGCAGATCTTGTTATCTTGAGCAGCAGTTGTGAGGATGGAGATGATCCAAGAGATTTCATCTTCCACTGAATCACTAGCATTTGACCCCAATTAATTGTAACGCCCCGTACTCAACTCGTACGCACACAATTAAATCATAATCCACTGCTCTCACCACAGGCTGCTTCAAAAAGGGTGCCCGGATGTTAGGTACCCTTAATCAGAGCATGTAGTCAAGGAGTGCCAAATTTTGGGTATTTGGCAATTGGAAATGGAAAAATGACTTTGCGCTGCCGTCGTCGAAAGCAATATAAATATTTTTTATTTTAAATAATGTACCAGACTGTACATAATCCATCGTCCTATCATTTAATAATTAATTTTTTTTTTTATGGAGGGACGAGAGATGATCCCTCGTCCCAACCATTTTGAATTGGAAGATGATTGAGTAAGAGTAAAAGTTAGTCTTCTCTGTCCATTTTTTTGTGGGACGTGACATTATTTACCGCCTAAATATTTTTTTAAAAATTAATTGGTCGGACGAGATATTATTTTCCGTCCATCGATATGCAAGATTTTTTTTTGTAGGGACGATGTATTATTTCCCGTTTGATAAGGTTTAATATAAAAATCTCTCCGACGAAAGATGATTTTTCGTCCGACGAAAGATAATTTTTCGTCCGATCAAATAGACGATAAATCATCTTTCGTTAGCTATATTTTGGCACCCAAATATAGCCGACCTCTGTTCATGCGAAACTCAATTTTTGGGTAAATGGCAAACGACTCCGGTGCTACTTTTGCCAAATTTTAGAAAATTTGGCAAAACAGCCAGCAACTACAGATGCTCTCATTGGCTAACTATATATTCTCTCTTTCTCTCCTACACCTCAACGTTCTGGGACTAATTCTCACGCCACAAGCCACGTCAACAGCCCCCCAGCACAGCACAACCATCCTTTCTCTTTACTTTTCATCCTAGCATAATACTAACTGCTCCTACCTGCTCCCAAACCCAAAAAAAAAAACAAAACCCTAGATCTTCTCCTAGGGGTGGCGGCGGCTTGCCCTCAGCGCCACCGCCCCCCCCCCCCTCTCCCCGTCGTCCCCGCTTAGCCTCCTCCACCAACGTGACGAACCACGGCGTCCCTCCCTTCCAGCACGACGACAAACCACGGCGTCCAGTCGCCCGCGCTCCATCGTGTGACGGCGTCGACGACCACTTCTGCTCGCACGTCGATGAACCACGGCGCCCAGTCGCCCGCGCTCCATCGCGTGACGGCGTCGACGACCCCTTCTGCTCGCACGGAGACGAACCACAATACATGCCATACCATTCTTAGTGGATGATTTCTCCAAGTCGATGGCATAAATCGAAGCATCAGATGTTGACCCACCTCCGTTGATCCGTGAAAATTCAGGGTTTCCGTTCTTGCTGCAGCGGACAGACTAGTGGTTGGACTAGTACAGCTGAGCTTTCTAGTCCAGTCGACGACCCCTTTCGCTCGTGCCGACGACCCCTTTTGCTCACGCCGCCCGCTCCCCCCCCCCCCACGCGACGACTCTCTAGTTTGCGACCTAGATCAGTGGCGCTTAGACTTGGGGGTGGGGTTTATTGGGGTTGGGGTTAGCTTAGGTTGAGATTGATTAGCTTTGCTAGGTGTTTCACCAGTTGTTCTTCGTGCTTGTCACAATGTCCACACTCTTGGGGCCAATTACAACTATATTTTGGTGTTTCGAGGGTTGGTAGTGCGTGTGAAGACCCCGGGTGTGTGCTTGGCTGTGTCGTAGTGTGAGATGGCAAAGTATTTAGTGGTTTGGGGGGTTGGTGGAGTTGTCTGGGTTGGGTAGGTCTAGTTGTGTTGTTTGCGGTGGAGATCGGTTGTCGGGCTAGGGCTCGAAGACGGGGTCCCCCCATGAGACCGCTTATTACATACTAGTATTTTACCACCATGAGCCCGATTGTGGAGCTTGGGCCCAAGACAGGGTCCCTCCGTAATGGGCACTCACTTGTCTCAGCTTCCGGGGCGTTTGTTTCAACTGTTGCGGAGCGTCCGGGATGTGAAGAAGGAGGTGGAGGCAAATTTGATTCAGTGAGAAGAATGAGGTGTATAGTTGTGGGGCTAGGGCCCGAAGACGGGGTCCCCCCATGATCGACACTGCACGGGGTGGGGCTTGGGCCCACAGAAGGGGTCCCCCCATGAGGTGCGCAGAGGGGAGATGTTCGTGTTCTTGGTCGGCAGTAGAGGAGTCACTCACTGAACTCGACCTTCCTTAATCCACTGCCACAGACTTTGCAACAGCACCGCCACTACGCCCTCATCATTGACCCTGAAATCTACAACGTCCACCGCCTGCAGAGACGAAAGGTGAAGGTGATTCTTCAAATTGGTTGTGATTTGGTTGGGTTTTACGTGAGAGAGAGTGTGAGAGATTGAGAGAGTGAAGACGTTGCTTCTCACTACTCTATGCAAGTGCCTGTTTGTGTTTGTGAGAAATCATCTGAGAGAGTATAAGTACCATCTTCATTGCTCTTTTAGACTGTGTCCGTGATTAGGGTTAGTGAGAGTTTTGCTTAGTGAGAAATCGCTTGTGAAAGCTAAAGCGTGTGAGAGGCGAAGGTGCGACGGCTCTCCTTTTGGGTGTGACTCCGATTGGGCCATGTGTGAAGTTGTGTTGGTGAGGTAGAAGGAGGAGAGCGGCAAATTATCAAATCCCACAGGATTCGCTTCAGGTGGGTGTGTGCGTACCGTGGAGGTGGGTGCTCGAAGCTTGCTTGACGAACATACAATTAGTTGATCATCGTAGGTTAGAGTGAGAGCTGATTATATGTACTAGTCATGTCGCTTCATATTTTTTTTTTCTGTCTATAGGTTGTAACTTGCTCCAGCATGCTGGGGTGTTTTGTTAATTTCTTATTAATGAAACAGGGTGGCCTTATTCCACCTTTTCCCTAAAAAAAACCATTCTTTCTCTTTTCCTTTTCTTCATCCTCCACGTCACCAATCACCATGCATGCACTGAGCTTCTACTTCTTCTCATTATTCTCTTTCTTTCATTTTCTCCACATTTAATGCTAAGCCCCATATTATTCTGTAACGCCCGTAGTTCTCCTCCATAGGCCCTCTATTTAATCCATTTTAATCTATAGCCTATAGACTCTCCTATAGGTCACCCTCTAATACTCATATATATTTTTTTATTATTTCTCATAAATCTAGGGTGTTACATTCACCCACCCCTTAAGAATTCAACATTGAATAGTTGAATACGAGACGTACAATCTTCAAATTTTATTATAACTATTGTAACCTTGAATTGCATGCATTGACACATAATTTAGGGGGGAAATCAACAAATCCCACAACTTTTTTCATTTAAACCAAGAAACGCTCACTTTATCCCTCCGGCCGTTAAAATTATAGGTCCTTACTTTATCCCTCAGGCCGTTAGAATTATAGTTCCTTTTGTATTCAACATTATTATTATGCATTTACAACTCATGCAAAGATACAATTAATAATTGATCAAAATTAACCATCAACACCGATTGCTTCTGGTTATGACCTATTCTCACAGAGAAATTCCACAGAAGATTGAGAAATAATTATAAAGCATGCTTCAGTAACGCAAGTGTAGATATCGGGAAAAAAAAGCACAATTATTGCCTATCTTGTATGCGGCCTTCTGGATGACAATTGCTACAACTAACCATCTCGATCAGCGATCGAGTTTTTATTCGTGCTATATATTCTTTATAAGAACAGTTCAGTCTCAATACTACATACCTCTGTTACAAGTGGAAAAGAAGGAGATAGCCATTATTTTCTTGTAACTTATTCTAATTACTATATATATATATATAGTTTTCAAGATAGATATCATCTCCATTCAATCTATCTATCTAGGCAAATGTTATTTGGTAAACAGGCTGTTGGTTTGGGTAAAACAACCCAAAGTTTTTCTCAGTCTGTGCCCCTTGCTTTTGGTCTTCGTTAAACATAGCAAATATGTACGTCTCAATCGCTTTTCCAGCCCTCCTCGGTGTCCCCTTGCCCACATGGTTAATCAAATTCTGATTATATGTCTGTGCATTTGCGACTGTGGCAGCATCCCCACCAGCAGAGGGCCATCCGCTCTCCGACACAACAATCGCAACATTTGACCCTCCCACCTTCTCTAACGCTGCATAAAGAGTGTCTACTAATGCGTCAAAGAGATTCTGATAATTGTATTGGCCATCACCCACAACAGTTCCAGTTGCGGTGAACAATGCATAGTCGAGGTGAATGTCAGCTTCATCACCGGTGTAGCTAAAGTAAGGATACACATTCGCTAGAAGAGGTGAGTTGGTCTGGACCAAGAACTGTACAATTGGTTGCAGCGTGGGTTGGGCAGCAGAAGAGAATGCTCCTGCAGAAGGAGGGTATCCTGTCACAACTCCTGATGACACTGCAGTCGATACCTGTTAAAGTACCAACATATTAATTAATTAATTAATTACTAGAATGTTACAGACAGGCAAAAGAATAAAATCATAATTATAAAATTGCAAGGAAAACAAGAAAGAATTTGAGACATTTTGTATCATCACTATATATATATATATACCTTAATTTGACCGAGGCCAGCAGCTGAAAGAGCACTTTGTATGTTTTTCATTGCGGGGAGTACGTATTGTGCGCTATTTCCAGGGATGACCTCGTTGCCAACTGCAATGTATTTAAATGATACGTCAGGTGAGTAGGCCTTGACGTTTGTTTGGACCCAGGCGGCAGCGGAGTTAGAGTCAGAGGCGATAGACTGGAGATCAGTATTAGGAACATCAAGAATGAGTTGGATGTTTGATCCCTTGAGGGCTTGGAGTGCATCTGGGTCGGGACTGTAGAGTCTCATTGCACCAATGTTCTTCGATTTATAGATATTCACAACTGCGCTTGGGCTAGGTAGATTGTCTCCGCTCCTTCCAAAACAAACACCGATAGATTGCACAGCTAAAAAGAAAAAAAAAACAAACATAAATGTAGTTGTTTAGTGTATGTATCTTCAAATGTAGTAGGCAGTGAATGCCTATAATTGAAACCAATCTTAGGATAGGTCCGTAGTCAAAAGCAGGGCCGTTCCTATAGTAAAGGCGAAAGACGCTACCGCCTTGGGCCCCCCATTTTGGGCCATTTTTTAGGGCCCCGAAATTTAAAAAATATATATATCCGACATATTTTATTTATACAATATATGTCCATTACGTAAATAACTTGAGTTGTAGCTAGTTGGTTGTCTTCTTTTCCTCTAGCTACTAAGATGTTGAGGTTAGCTGCTCAAAATCACCCTTCAATTTTAGTTATTTAATTATTTTTTCATTAAAACTAATAGAATATTTGAATTAGACCCTTGGGTTGACCTTAATATTTTTTAGTTCCGCCTTTTCAAAAAAACTTTTTTATAGTTGTTATCTATAATATATACATATATAATTTATATACTCTTTTATATTTCCTTCAAAATTAGAATATGATGATCAACAGTTTTTATACCCATACATTACAATCATCAATAAATTTTCTTTAATATCTAAACTACCATTCTTTTTTTCTTTGTAATAATATATTAAGTTAAGATTTTGTCATATTCTGCTTGTTGTTCTTTTATTTTTGACATTTATTTTATACCAGTAAAAAGCACACGTAAAATTTTTGTGCTAAAAAAGTAAATAAGAAGGAATTATTATAATATTAATAATAAAATACTATAATATAAGTTGTCAATTCATAATTATCCAAGTATTTTATATATAAAATTTATGAAAACTAATATGTATAAATTGTCAATTCAAAATTATTTTTTTACCTATATATATATCGTTTTTTTCAGAACTTTAGTGACAATGCACATTTAGTATGTCAACCGAAGTGTTTATAACCAATATAAAAGAGTAGAAAAAACCGGTTTGTGCCTACAGCCCTGGGAGCTCAGATCACGATTAAAATAAACACAATTAAAAACATATATATTTTGTTTAAGTGTGTTTGGTGCAAGGAATGCAAGATGAAGTAACTTTAAGTATTATGATATTATAATAATAAAATATGTTGTTTTGCTTTGGAAAGTGTGGATTTTTTAAATATAATTTTAATTATTTTTTCCCACACTATGTATTTAATGTATGGGAGCCCCCACTTCGGGAGTTCATCTGGGACCCCATGAGCTAATAGCTGACCGTGCTGAAGGATATAAGACTTTGGTGCAACATTACATTCGTTCTATATTTATAATGACTAGATTTATTTTCATATATGCTGCAGAAATTTTTCTTATTTGCGGGAGGAAATTGGTCACAATTATTCGACTAAGGCCAAGTATGGTGCAGATGGCTAGACTCATCTCTAATATCTAATATATTATAATGGAAGAAAGCCTTAATGTCATTTGTAAATCTACCAACGCATGCAATATACATACATAAATATTATAAAAAAGGTCTTAGGTTCAAACTCAGACTATACCTGAATTTTTACTTCGAAAAATATATATTTATTAAGACGTGCATCGTACGTGTAAATTACTAGCCACTTTTAAGACAGATGTCCGAGGTTAGCCAGTATATCAATTTATCGTTGGAAAATTCAAAAATTCATACACATATAACTCGGGGTAATTAATAAAGCAATCACAGTGTGATGAAAGAGGGAGAGCAGAATAATGACTCACCCTCTTTCTCCTTTTTTTTCTTCTCTTTTTCTTTTTACATAATTTTTATTAGTTAAACCGTTCCTCCCATATACAGTAGCACGGACATACTATAAATGAATAAAGATATTAATAAAGATTGGGAGAGAAAGAGAGGCTGAGAGAGTATACCAGTTGGAATTTCCAAGAAGATTGCAAAGAGCAATGCAGTGGCCACAAAGGGAGCAGCAGTAATGCGGTAGCTTGCCATGGTGACTGCCTTAATAATTCAAAACTGTAGTGTTTCAACCTCAATGGTGAGATGCAGTACTACCCTATCGATACCCACCTTTATATAGGGCTATTGAACTTTGAATATTCCATGCCAAAGTCAATCTCCTCTTGGAAATTAAATCTTGAGATAAGTACATTTGAAGATATTGTCAAATGGGACAAGCAAGGGTCTATTAATTCATTAATATGATAGGGATAGGGTTCATCTTCTATATTGACTGGAATTTTTCAGCCTAGACGTTCTCATTTTTCCACAATTTATGTGAAGACTTCCAACAAAAGAAAAGATCGTTGTACCTATGTTGATGAATTGACAACTAAATGGACGTAGTCTTTACTTAAGAATGAAATTCCACAAAATAACTTGAATACCTTTTTTTTCTTTTCCTTCTTTAATTTTTTGGCATTCCGCATGCAGTAGATGAATAATAATATCATGTATGGATTAAAAAAGTAGCCTTATGTATATTTACCTGTCAGATAAATGGACTTGATTAGTTGATGATTTCCTATAGTACTTGTGGTAGTAAAAAAAGAAAGAAGTTAAACTAATTTAATATATTATACCAATTTCAGATGGGATGTGTTTATAGATAAATTTTTCTAACAGTTTTTTTTTTTTTTTTTTTTGATTAAAAGATGACCGCGGTCATCGCTTCATTAAAAGGACTTAACGAAACAGGAATATGAAATACATAGTGCCCGTAGGCCACAAGACCCAAAAGTCTAATCCGGGCAAACATCCCGGACATCAACCAAAAAACAAAATACAATAAAGCAAAGCATCTAAAACATCATGCCAACATCTGAAAACTACAACCAAAAGATAGGCCACTCCCTGCTAGCAGGCTACTCTGTCCCCTCTCCCGAACGCATCTTCTTCCTGGATCTGTTTAGGCCTGTCCATTCAAAACGGCAGAAGTCAATTTTATGCAATAACGATGAGAGAGACTGACGGACGCTATTGAAACAAAAATCGTTGCGGTCTAGCCATAGGTTCCACAATACTGACGCCACAACTATTTCCCACTGTATTCTAACCTCTTTTGAATTCCTGATGTTTCTAAGGACCCCCCAAACCTCAGCACTAGACCCCGGACATTGTAATACGCCTAACGGAATACCCACTTCTCCCCAGACCCATCTAGCTCTATGACACCTGAATAAAATATGATTTGTATCTTCATCTTCGGACGTGCATGTACCGCATAACGCACTATCCACAATACCCCGCTTTCTCAAATTAATCCTGGATAGAATTGCATCGTTCTCCACCAGCCAAAGGAACACTTTCACTCTGGAAGGAACGCTGATACTCCAAATCACCTCCGTAGTCTTGTTTCTAATACCTCCATTATTAAGCCTTTTGTATAAGGAGGAAACTGTGAATTTACCATTGCCCTCCAACGTCCACCATCTCTCGTCTTCCGCCTGTTGGGTGTAGTTTCCTTCTATCCGAATGAAGTTATTGAGCAATTGCAATTGAACGATCACTTCTTGCTCTAGTGTATCCTTGACCTCCAATCTCAATTTGGAGTTCTTCCAGATGTCGAAGACCAACGAGTCTTTGTTCAGAGCTGCCTCCGCCGCTGCCGGGAAGAGGCTCATGAGAGAGTTCGAACCACACCACTTGTCTTTCCAGAATCTCGTTTTCCTGCCATCTTTTATCCTACAAAGAGTGTTGTTGTGGTAAAGCTCTCCCGTTCTGTAGACCCCTTTCCAAAAGAAAGATTTTCTACTATGGATGCCCTTCCCCCCAAATCTGAATCTCTTCCTTGTCCGGTAATTAGTCAGAGACTTGCACCACCAATTATTCCGCTGGAAATCCATCTTCCACCACCATTTACTTAGTAACGCCCTGTTCATGTCTCTGAGGTTAATAATACCCAGGCCTCCGAACTCCTTCCTTTTGCAAATCCTCTCCCAGCTAACGAGAGGTATCCCTTTCCCCCCCTCGTTGGTTCCTTTCCATAGAAATCTCCTTCTCAATCTGTCTATCTTGTGGATTACCCACACCGGTAATTCAAAAACAGACATTAGGTAAATGGGGATACTGTTGATAACTGCGTTCAGCAAAGTGATCCTCCCTCCTAACGTCAGGAATTTGCCTTTCCACCCTTGCAGTCTTTTCTCGATCCTATCAATAAGAGTTTGCCAATCTTCCTTAGTAAGCCTCCCTGGCCTGATTGGAATCCCGAGATACGTAAACGGGTATTCTCCCATCTTGCAACCTAACATCTGTTGGATCATATGGATTGGGGTGGAGCAGCGTTCACTCAATTGGATAATGCAGCTTTTGGTGAAATTGACCTTCATTCCAGACCAAGCCTCGAAGCACCTCAAAACAGATCCCATCGCAATGATATCCTCCTTAAACGACGACCCAAACAGAAGCGTGTCGTCCGCATATTGCAGGATAGAGACCTTTCCTGACACTCCCCTGATGTCAATCCCGAAGTGATTCCTGTCCCTGTTCCCGTTTGCAATCATCTCTGGTAGTCCGTCAGCAACTATAGCAAATAACAACGAGGACAGAGGATCCCCTTGTCGTAGCCCTCTCTTGCATTTGATCTCTTTACCCTGAGTACCGTTAACAATGATGGATGATTTACCCCCTCTGATGCAATGGAATATCCACTTTCTCCACCTTTCCCCAAAACCTTTAAGGATTAGAGCTTCGTCCACTGAGTCCCACTCGACTGAGTCGTAAGCCTTTTGGAAGTCCACTTTAAAGAGGAACCCGTCCGTTTTATCTTTGTTTGCTCTGAAGACAGTTTCATGGGCCGATGCTACGCTATCCATGATATCTCTTCCTTTAATGAAGCCGCTCTGAGACTGCCCAATAATCTCATTAAGAAGAGGTCCCAACCTGTTAGTCAGTACCTTGGTGATGATTTTAAAGGACCCGTTCAGAAGGCTGATTGGTCTGAAATCCCCAGCCTCTTTAACCTCAGCCTGCTTAGGGATCAACACAATGTTCGCATAGTTGAGGCGATCTAAATTTGTTTCCCCCTTGTGAAAATCCCCGACTATTCGCATGAAGTCCCCCTTGATGATATTCCAATAGATGTTGTAGAAGAAGATTGGGAGTCCGTCAGGTCCCGGAGCTTTATCTGATCCTAGGCTTTTGATAGCGGAGATAACCTCCTCTTCCGTGAAGATGCTTTCGATCTTATCTGAACCATTAATCCTAGAATCCAGCCACATATTCTGATTCATAGAACACCTATGTTCTCTGTTTTTACCCAATAGGTCCTTGAATTTATCGTGTAGATGCTATTTAATTCTATCTTCATTCTCGCACCACTCACCATCTATCTTAAGCCCAGAGATATAATTTTTAAGCCTACAACCATTAGCCATCTTATGGAAGAATTTAGTGTTGGCGTCTCCTTCCAACAACCACTGGATTCTTGAGCGTTGCTTCCAATAATATTCCTCCATCTTCCCAATGTGTAGAATGTCTTGTCTACTCTTCCGCAGCTCCTCTAATTCAGTCTCTATAAGATCTCTTTCCTCCTCTATGATTTCTAATTGCTCGATTCTCTCTCCTAATTCATCTTTTAGTCTCTGATTCTGCCCAAATTCCATCCTCGCCCAGTGTTTCAATTTCGACCGTAATCTCCTGGTCTTTTGAATCCAGCATCCCACCGCCGAATCTGGCGAGGTAGGCGCATTCCAGCTTTCCTCAATAATCTCTTAGATTCTTCACACAATGTCCAAGACTTCTCAAACCGAAATTGATATGATTTCCTCCTTTCCCCTTCCCCACTGTCCAGAGCTAACGGAGTGTGGTCAGAGGTAAATCTAACCAACGCTTTGGCTTTGGCCAATGGGCAGGCTTCTTCCCATTCTGAGGAAACTAATATTCTATCTAGTTTCGCCAGAGTTGGGACCGCTTGTAAATTTGACCAGGTGAATTTCCTATTCGGTGGATTGATTTCCACCAGCTCTAAATCATCGACCACGGCATTGAATTGTTCCCTGTCCCCCCTCGGAGCTCCTCTTTCAAGGTGCTCGAACTGAAATCTAGTAATATTGAAATCTCCTCCTAGAACCCACGGACCCTTACACCTTGTTACCGCTGATTTCGGTGTGGGGGTAAACAGATAGAATTTGTGGATCCAAGGAAAACCTAAACAGCTGACTCGGCCTTCTTGCTCCTGCCGCAACCTGCAAGGAAGTGCGAGACACCGGGGTTGATTCCGGCGACGCACCCTCCGACGCTCTTGTCAGTAATCAGCAAAAGATTAAGAAAGAGCTTAAGTGGTGAAAAAGTGATTAACCTGGTCTTGGTGGTAGAGGGGTTGTATTTATAGTCGCCCTTGGAATGATTTGGGGCCTGATTTCCTGCCTAACAGTCAGGAGAAAAATCCTCTTATTCTGTTTTTGGGAAGTTAGCCCCTGATTCCCTGGTGAGTGCCAATCAGGTTTATTGATTTGATTTGATCAAATCAGTGGCCTGATTCTCCTCTTGGTGGACCGGGCTTGTATCGGGTCGGGACCCGTGCCCAATTGAAGCGGATCTATTCACGGGTGGTTGGTTCTGTGAGAAGGAGGCCCAATACCCGTTTTTGGATCCATCTGTATGTGAAATTACCGTTTTACCCCCGTGCTTCAGGATTCGTGCTCGATCTGGACGGTCCCGATTTAACCTTATTTTTAGCCATATCACGAGCCCCCCACTCCTAAAGACTGAGCGCGATCAGACTTTGAGGAGTAGTTCAGCTGTCTCAGTGGCTGGTGGAGTTGTATCGGAGTCCAAATGTGGGATTTTGAATCTAGAAAGGGGGTAGTGAGGCAACTTTTGACACTGTGTGCTGTTCTTGAGCTGCATCGGGTATCTGACAGTCTTTTATCTACTTTTTTCGAAGTATTTGTTTAATTCTGCGAGGTGTTTGCCAATTGTTCGGGGGCTTTAGCGGTGCATTCGGGGTAATAATTGTTCGCTCCGGGGTCCGAAAGCGTGTCCCCGAATTTTCAATTATTTCCCAGAATTTTTAGCTAATCTTCTCGAATTTTTAGCAATTTTTTCGCGATTTTTAAACAAATAAAACGATTAAAATAAATAAAAAACGATTTAAATACCGATTAACAGCGTGGCATGATCTGAGCCGTTGATCATGGACGAGCACAAATTTCGGAAGGATCTGACGGCTGTTATAGCTCGGCAGCGTTTTTCTCCATTTTCGAGCTCGGAAAGGCACTTGCTCGGCTGCCGACCGGAGACTGGGGGGTTCGGCGTTCCGAGCGACGTGGCGCAATCTGAGCCATCGGATGGTGGCGCATTTTTCCAGAAAACTCTATCTTGTCTTTTTGCGCACGTGGCGCAATCTGGACCGTTCATCGTAAGGAGCACGAATTTCTGAGAGATCGAACGGTCGTGGTTGATCGATGTCTTTTTTCTCCGTTTACGAGCTGGAAAGGCACTTGCTCGGATGCCGACCGAAGGCAGTGGTGTTCGGCAAGCCGAGCGACGTGGCGTTATCTGAGCTGTTGGATGTCGGCACGCATCTCGAGACGGGCGCAGCTCCCAAGAAAACACTATCTTGTCTTTTAGTGCTCTCGGCGAGATCTGGGCCGTCTGATTGAGATCAGATGCGAAAGTTGAGGGGAAAGTGATTTTTCCCCGTTTACACACTCGGGAAGGCACTTGCTCGGCAGCCGACCGAGGGCCTGTGGTTTTTGGCAATCTGAGATGGCTCTGTTCCCAATGGTATTAATGGCGCTTCGTGACTTGTGTGGCGTTTCGCCTTCCCGATGTCATTAAGGATAATTCCTTTAATTAATGCGTGGCGTTTCAACTTCCGAGGATCAGTAATTCCCCTAATTAAAACGCGGCGCTTCAATTTCCGAGGGTCATAATGGCTGGTTCTTGGAGGCAGGCTATAAGTACTCCACTCCCTTTGTCATTTTTGTCACAACCAAATTGAGTTCCAGACCTCAGAGGCGTCTGCCTTGGGTAGCTTCTCTCTTGAGGTTCGGAGAGGTTGTCGCTCTTCTGCCTGGTTTTCCCTTTGTTCCTGACGGCCCCAAAGCGGATGTTAGGAGCGAGGGGGGACGAGGTAGTAGTGGCGACGACCGTGGTCCGGATCCGAGGGATGAGTTACTTCAGAAGGACGGGTGGTCGCTCTGTTGTCTTATTCTTCTCCCGTTCCTCACTACTCCGAAGGGGATGTCAGGAGCGGGAGGGGATAAGGCAGTAGTGGCGACGACCATAGTCCGGACCGGGGTGTGTGGGTCTCTTCGGAAGGACGGGTGGTCGTTCTCTCACCAAGATCTTCTGCCTTCTTTGGTTGCTCCGAAGTGAGTGTCGAAGTAGGCGGAGGTCTTGGTGGGAGAGTGATGATCCATGTCCGATGCCGATCTCCGGGCCATCCGAGTCCGTTTGTTGCAACTGTGAAGGCGCCGCTGTCAGAGTCTTCTGACAAACTGATCCTTCCAGTTGCAACTAACTAGCTCGGGATGGCGCGCTTCTCTATCATGAGTCGCAGCTCGGGCTTCTGGACCGTCCGAGCCCGTTGTTTGCAACTGTGAAGGCGCTGCGGTCGGAGTCCTCTGGCAAGCCGCGCCTTCCAGTTGTAAACAACAAGCTCGGAACGGTGTGTTTCTCCTGATCTCTGAGTGTTGATGGGTCCCCTCTCATCTCTGTCTTCCTTCCGGGCTGATGGCTTCTGATGGATGTCAGCCCGGGGGAGTTAGAGATGGGGGGAGTGCCGATCTGTTCCCGACCGGGGCCCGTGGTCGGCGGAATACCGACTGATGCACGGGACCTGGGGGGCGCTCGCCGAAGGCGGCGCCTCAAAACTGAATCAAAATTTTTCCAGGTTCCTCTAGGCATAGGTGAGGCGTCCGAGGGTTCAATCGTCCGAGCGACGTGGCGCACCTTGAGCCGCTGGATGATGGTGCACATCTCAAGACGGGTGCAGCTCCCAAGAAAACACTATCTTGTTGTTTAGTGCTCTTGGCGAGATCTGAGCCGTCTGATCGAGACCAGGCGCGAAAGTTGAGGAGAAAGTGAGTTTTCTCCGTTTACGAGCTCGGAAAGGCACTTGCTCGGATTCCGACCGGACCCTGTAGCTGGCATGTAAGTTTTGCTTGTAGCTCGGATTCAGCTCCCCTGGTGCCGAGCTAGCTGACTTGGTGATGGAGACAGTGGTGGTGGGCCTTCGCGACGTTTCGAGAGCGGCCCAAAAGTCGCTTTGGAAGTCCAAGGGACGTCCTGTTTTTACTATAAATCTTCACCCCCCCTTAGACCAAGTCTCACTTTTCGTTTTTACTCTATCTCCTCAGTTTTTACTTTGCTGCGAAGTTTTCTGCTCTCTGGCGGTGTTGCTGGCTGTCGCGGTAGCGTTTGTAGACTCCGGTGAACTCTCCGACCGTACACATCACTTCAAGGTCAGTCTCTATCCCTTCTCTCTTTGAAATGGTTAAGATCACTGAGACCCCCGCCTCGGAACAAACCGTTGGCCGAGGGGATAAAGGGAAGGGTGTGGCAGAACCGAGCGAGCAGGAGGTCGTTCGTCCGGACAGAGAGGGCGATGTGGCTGAGCAGCCTAGGGAGGTTGAGGCGGCGTCCCGGAAGAACAAGGGCATGGTCACCATCGTGGAGATGCCGAAGACGGCGGGGGCGTTCGGTCGGCAGCCCATTGTCTTGTCGAGTGTGGGTGGTGTTCGGGACTACGCCGATGACGTCTTGGGGAAAGTGACTCAGGGTACGGCCCCACTGGTGGAGGAGAATGAGCCAAGGGAGGTTTCCGAGGTGGACCATGCTATCTCGTCGCTCACCGAGGATGACCTTCGGTTGATCCGAGAGGGATTTCGGATCCCGCTAGAGTATGTCCTGCTTCTTCCCGGGCCGGGTTTTCGAGCCAACACGAGCTGCTCGCCAGACGTGTGCGTCTTCCCGGTCGATTCCCTTATTGCCGGACTCCGCTTTCCCCTCCATCCGTTCGTGGTTGAGGTCCTGGTCTTTTACGGTTTGAGTCCCGCTCAGCTGGCGCCGAACACATGGAGGCACGTTACAGCCTTCGTCCTTCGATGCCAAGAGGTTGGCGCTAAACCGAGCATGTTCCTCTTTCGTAATCTCTATCGACCTTGCCAGCCGAGGAAAGATGAACAGAGGTTCTATCTTTCGCCCCGGCCGGGCGTGAAACTGATCGAGAATCCGGACTCGATCAAACATTGGAAGACAAAGTATTTCCTTGTCCGATCCCTGACGCCGTGGGTGATACCGGCAGTTTGGGAGACGGAGGGTCTGCCCAAGCGTACCAAGAAGGAGGTGCCACTGAATGAGGGAGAGGCCGAGGTCCGGAGGAAGCTCCTCGCTCTGCCAACCATGAGTTGGAAAGATATTACAGAGGAGGACCTGTTCCGTGGGGGTCTCAGTCCGATCGACCCTCGTATGCTTCTGGTATTTATACTCATTGTTTAGAGTTCATGAAAATTTATCTAAGTTCTTTCATTCGGCTTTTGCAGAGACGATGAAGATGGACTACAGGGTCCTGATGGCGAAAGGTCGCTCGGAGCAGGAGAAGAAGAAGAGGTCGGCGGCGGAGACTCAGGAGAGCCGGCCAGCGAAGAAGCCTTCGGTCGCGAAGGCTGCCGAGCAGCCGAAGGTCATGGTCCTTGACCATGGGGAGGTCCAGGTCCTCGACCCGCCCGCCCCGGACGCGCCGACACCGACCCCGAAGGGGGACGCTCCTGGTTCGTCGAGCGGCACGTTCGGCGTGACGGAGGTGTTGTCCCTCCAAGTTCTGCCCCTGACTGCCGAGGCGGAGAAGATCCTGACCGAGCGTCACAAACAGATCTTCGTCCTCGACTGGCAGGTCATGCAGGTCGATGGCTTCTTGGGCGATGGCAACATCTGCATGGAGGCCGTGAAGCACCTGCCGACCCCGAAGGACCGAGCGACCCTGAAGGCTGGGCAAGCAGGGGACGCCGTGATGCAGATTGCTCGGAACACTATGTCGGTAAGTTGGCCGGGCTCTTTCTCTTTGGCTTTTTTTTCCCTTGAGTTTTTTCTAAGTATTTGGGTTCGGATTTTAATCCGCCGCTCTTTTCCAGACCCTCTGCCACTTCAACTTCCTGCTCGAGGAGATGGCGAACAAAGAGCAGGAGAAGGAACGGGAGAGGGCGGAGCGCGTCAAGGCTACGTAGCGGCTTGATGCCGAGCAGCTCCTCTCGACGAGGAGGGCTGACGAGGTGAAGGGGTTGGAGGGGCAGCTGGCCAAGTCCATTCAGCTGTCGAAGGACACAGCGGCTAAACTTGAGGCCTCGGAGAAGGAGGTTGCCAAACTGAAGGAGGCCCTGGCCAACGCTCGGTCGGAGGCGGAGAAGGCTCAGAAGAGGGTCGAGAGGACCCAGGCCAAGCACCTGAAGAAGGTGAAGAGGGTGAAGAAGGCCGTGCAGGAGGAGGCTGCTCAGCATATGCTCCAGAACATGGAGGAAGCCTATGGTCGAGCGCTGACCCACATAGCCGCCAGGAACCCGGGCTTCGACATCTCCTCCTACCACTTTTACGACCTCGTGGAAGGGGAGGAGGGTGTGCCCGTGGGGATGCTCGGGCCTGCGGGAGAGACGGAGGTCGTCGAGGGTCCCGGGGAGTCCGAGGCCGAGGACGAGAAGGTGGTCGACTCCGAGGAGGAGAGTTGGAGCGAAGGCGAAGGCGAGGACGGTGGCGAGGACAAGACCGAGGGGTCGACGGACCCGAGCGGCAAAAAGGTCGACCCCTGACTCGGTTGTCTTCTTTTTTGTCTTTTTTCTCTTGTAAGCCTAACTGCGGACTGGCCACCGCTAGTGTAAAGCTTTCACTTTGATTTTGAAATGAAAATATTTTGTTTGGCCAAAATTTGCCCAACTGTTGAACTTCGGATTTGTGTGTGACTAGCCGTAGATGTTTCCGAGTGTTAGGTATCGGATTTATCTCTGCTTTTCAGGTGAAGTTCAGTCCGGTCACGGAGCTCGTCTACCTTCGGAAGGAGTTGGCCAAAATGAAGCGTGAGCTCAAGGACAGCCGACAGAGGCGATTTCTTCTGCTCGGCCAGGCGGAGGAGGTGAGGGCAGTTCTACGGAGGCAGTGCCGCGAGCTGTATCAGCTGCGGAAGCACTACCAAGCCCCTTGTCCCGAAGGGGAAGTCGAGCGGCTCCGCGGGGAGCTAACCGCTGCCGAGCGGAGGAATGCCGATCTCTTGGCAGAGGTCCAACACTTGGAATTGGCGGAGAGGGAACGCTCGGCGGAGGCAGTGAAGCTGGCGTCCGAGCTGGAGAAGGCATGGGCCGAGCGCAAGAGGTTAGTGGCCGACGTCGACAGGCTCAGAAGGATCACGATAGATAGGGGGATCGAGGTCACCCACTTCCGCCGGCTCGCTGCCGATGGCACTAATGCCTCCGGCTCGTCAAGACCCTCCCGTTCGAAGAAGTCGGTGAAGGACGACGTTCTTAGAGACAGGATTATCGAACTGGAGGAAGAGATCGCGTCGCTCAAGCCTGCGCCGGAGAGGGCTAATGTCCGCAGTACTTCGTGCACCCGCGAAGAAAGTGAGAGGGGGATTACGTTTTATGAGCTTGCGGCACGCTCGCCTATGACCAGGCGAAGTCCGGCTGACGCGCAGAGCAGCGCGGCTGTCTCGTCGAGCGGGGCCTCGGCAGGCGCCGTGGTTAGAGCTAGCAGCGAAGGGGGGTCGCGCTTCGTTGGTTTAGGATCGAGTTCGGAGGGCAGACCTCGTCGTTCTCGCGTATCCCTAACCCGAAGCATTCCTGACCTTGTTGTTTTTCACTTTCGTTGGTTGTTGTAAAGCTTGATTGTAGGGTCGGTTCGGCCATCTGTAACACCATTACATCTGAATGTGAATCTTGAAAGTTTCCTTAGAAAATTTTTCCAAGTGTTGGGCTTCGGCGGTGCATTGAAATTGTGTTATTC
This sequence comes from Hemerocallis citrina, assembly GCA_017893485.1. Taxonomy (NCBI): domain Eukaryota; kingdom Viridiplantae; phylum Streptophyta; class Magnoliopsida; order Asparagales; family Asphodelaceae; genus Hemerocallis; species Hemerocallis citrina. The sequence continues at coordinate 288,051,592 of CM030360.1, read as the reverse complement.
TCTTTTCCTTCTTTTCAGCTCGTGGTGACGGTCCATGGTTCGGACTCCGAGCGTTCGAACGGAGACTCCGAATCCGAAGCCACTTCTGGAATGGTGGTTCTGAGCCCCGGGAGAGCCGATCTGAAGTTACGCCGAGCCGAGAGTGAGTGGGCCCACCTTTCGTTGGTCCTCAGTCTCCGGGAAGCCGAGATCCAACGCTTGGAGAATAGGATCGTCGAGCTGAGCCCCGTAGGAGAGGATGAAGACTCGCAGACCGCATTCAGCAACTCTCTGCGGGTTAAATGCATTCGGCACATTCAGTCGAAGATTATCGCCGAGCGGGATGACTTGCTCTCGGAGATGCGGTACTTGCGGGCTGTAATGGCGAAGCTCCGGGGGGAGGCAGAGGAGCTATCAGCGGAAGAGAACGAACTGTCGGCCGAAGAATCCTGTGAAGATATTTCTGTTTGAGCACTAAGTGTTGTAGGTCGGCATTGTATCTTGTTTGCGAACACTTTGTAACTATGGGACAGATGTGCTTTGTATTTCAGCCTGGCTGTTTAATAAAATATTTTTTATTGCTCTGCGCTTTTGTCTTGTTTATGACTGTGTTTTCCGCACCGAGGTCTTTGAACCGAGCATGTCGGTTTCGTCGGCGAGGTCGTTGGACTGAACTGGCCACTATATGTGTGGCATTCTGTCGTTTAGCGACTCTGACGGGGTGCGGCACGAACTCCCAGGCGGCTCTATTCCTAAGGAAGTGCTATATTGTCGTTTAGCGCAGGTGGCAAGATCTAGGCCGCTGATTGTAAGCACGGATCTCGAGGCGGCTCAGCTCCCAAGAAAACGCTATCTTGTCGTTTTGCGCAGGTGGCGTGATCTGGGCCGTCTGATTGAGATCAAGCGCGAAAGTTGAGGAGAAGGTGAATTTTCTCCGTTTGCGAGCTCGGAATGGCACTTGCTCGGATTCCGGCCGAGGAGTAGGTCCATCCTCCTCATTTTCTCCCGTTTTCGTGACGAGGATCGGACTGAATGTAAGCCGAGCGCTCGCCACAACGTAGCGGATTTCCGGAAGGCAATCTTTAGGGCAGGATTTTAACCAAGTGTTTGCCCTCGGGGTTGTCGCGGAGTTCGACGGCTGTGGGAGCAATTCTGAACGACGATCTACCCCTGGTTCGTCCGGGGACGAGCCGAGGAGGTAAAGTTCGAGCCGAGTGTTGGACTCCGAACCATCGGTATAGTTCAACGGCTGTGGGAGCAATTCCGAACGGCGATCTACCCCTGGTTCGTCCGGAGACGAGCCGAGGAGGTAAAGTCGAGCCGAGTGTTGGACTCCGAACCATCGGTAAAGTTCAACGGCTGTGGGAGCAATTTCGAACGGCGATCTACCACTGGTTCGTCCGGAGACGAGTCGAGGTGGTAAAGTCGAACCGAGTGTTGGATTCCGAACCATCGGTAAAGTTCAACGGCTGCGGGAGCAATTCCGAACGGCGATCTACCACCGGTTCGTCCGGAGACGAGCCGAGGAGGTAAAGTCGAGCCGAGTGTTGGACTCCGAACCATCGGTAAAGTTCAACGGCTGTGGGAGCAATTTCGAACGGCGATCTACCACTGGTTCGTCCGGAGACGAGCCGAGGTGGTAAAGTCGAACCGAGTGTTGGACTCCGAACCATCGGTAAAGTTCAACGGCTGCGGGAGCAATTCCGAACGGCGATCTACCACCGGTTCGTCCGGAGACGAGCCGAGGAGGTAAAGTCGAGCCGAGTGTTGGACTCCGAACCATCGGTATAGTTCAACGGTTGTGGGAGCAGTTCGGAACGGCGGTCCGCCTCTAGTCGGTCCGGAGACGAACTGAGGGAATGAGGCCGAGCCGAACGTGGACTCCGAACCATTGGTTGAGATCACAATCATAAAATGCAGGTGATAAGAAGGGAGAGTGACATGCATATTCACAAACATAACAGAGCTTTCTTTATTGATACTTGACGGCGAACCGTTTTACATAATACAATTTGAGAAAAAATGGGTTACAAGTTGAAGGAGAGGAATGGTTCGACACCTCGGATTACTTAGAGAGGCGCCGGAGCGCTCTCTTGGTATTTCAGGAGGTGGTCGGCATTCCAGGTCCTCGGAAGCTCTCTGCCATCCATGTCTTCAAGTCGGTATGCCCCAGGCCGAACAACTTTTGTGATCCGGTACGGCCCTTCCCAATTCGGAGCTAGCTTGCTCTTCTGACTAGGGAGGGATATGGCTAGCTTTCTCAGTACTAAATCTCCTTGCTTAAGGTTGGCGGGTCGGACCTTCTTGTTGTAGGCTGACTCGATTCTTCTTCTGTAGTTCTACTGCCGAATTGACGCCCTTTCCCTCAGTTCATCTATCAGGTCCAAGTTTTCTCTAAGGTCCCTGGCATTCTGCGCTTCGTCATAGGCTATGAGCCGAGGGGAAGGTATTCCGACCTCGAGGGGTATCACGGCCTCGGCCCCATAAGTAAGGTTGAAAGGGGACTCTCCGGTGGGCGTCCGCTTGCTTGTGCGGTAGTTCCACAACACATTAGGGAGTTGGTCGACCCACAAACCTTTGGAACACTTGTCCAACCTCTTCTTGATTCCTGCGAGGATCTGCTTATTAGCATTCTCGGCCTGCCCATTCGACTGAGGGTGTGAGACGGACGAGAAGCGCTGTTGAATGACGAGGTCGTCGCATAGGGCTCGGAATGCTGTGCCAGTGAACTGAGTCCCGTTGTCCGTCACGAGGACGCGGGGGACGCCGAATCTGCATATGATGCTCTTCCAGAAGAACTGCACCACTTTGTTCTCGGTTATAGTGGCGAGGGGCTCGGCCTCGACCCACTTCGAGAAGTAGTCGATGGCTACGACTAAGAACCTGAGCTGACCCGGAGCTGGAGGGAAAGGCCCTAGTAAGTCCATTCCCCACATCGCGAAGGGGATAGGGCTCGATAGGGAGGTGAGGTTGGCCTGAGGGAGGCGTCGGATGCTGGAGTGTCTCTGGCAGGAGCTGCATTGCCGAACATGTCTCTCGGCGTCCTGAAGAAGGGTCGGCCAGAAGTACCCATAGTTCAAAGCTTTCCGGGCCAAAGACCTGAATCCGGAGTGTGCCCCTCCGATGCCTTCGTGTAGCTCCTGTAGGGCATATTCGGCCTGTTCCGGAGAAAGGCACCTTAGATAAGGTCGGCCATCTATTTGAGAGAAGGAGTGTTTGTATAAGATGCCCTCGATCAAGACATAGCGCTCGGCCCGAGTTCTGACTCGGCGTGCTTCTTTGGGATCCGAGGGCAGAACTCCATCCCTTAAGAATTCTACCAGTGGCTTCATCCAATTGTCCTGCAGCATGACCGGCAATGACTCCACCGAGCTATGTGTCTCGTCTTCGATGCTTGGCTTAGAGAGGACTTCAATCAGTACGGTCTGTTCGAGGCCTTGCAGAGAAGACGAGGCCAATTTGGAGAGAGCATCAGCTTGTGAGTTCTCCTCCCGGGGGACCCGTTGGATGATGGCTTCTTCGAACCGGCCCATGAGATCCCGTACTTTGGCGAGGTACTTCGCCATTCGCTCGTCCCGGGCCTCATATTCGCCCAAGACCTGGTTCACGACTAGCTGGGAATCACTGTGAATCCGGAGGCGCTGCGCCCTGGCACTTCGGGCGAGTCCGAGACCAGCTATGAGAGCCTCGTACTCCGCCTCGTTGTTCGAGGCCTTGAAGTTCATGCGGATCGCATACTGCAGGACGAAGCTGTCAGGGCCGTTCAGGATGATGCCGGCGCCGCTTCCTTCACTGCAAGAGGACCCGTCCACGAAGACTGTCCAAATGGGGGGCCCATTCGGGACGTGGCCGACCTCAGGGATAGTGGACTCTACGATGAAGTCGGCGAGAGCCTGTGCCTTAATTGCTGTCCGAGGCTGATAGGAGATGTCATGCTGACTTAGCTCTATGGACCACTTCATCAGCCGGCCCGAGGTCTCCGGCTTGTGGAGGACCTGCTTGAGGGGTTGATCGGTGAGGACGACGACCGAGTGAGATTGGAAGTAGGGCCGAAGCTTTCTTGCTGCCATGACCAGAGCGTAGGCTATCTTCTCTATCCTCGGATAGCAGAGCTCGGCGTCCCGAAGCACCTTGCTCACGTAGTAAATGGGCCTTTGGGTTCGGTCCTCTTCTCTTACCAAGACAGCGCTCAAGGTCTGTTCGGAAGCGGCCAAGTAGATGAAGAGAGGCTCGCCCGGGACCGGCTTACTGAGCAGAGGGGGGTTCACCAGATAGGCTTTCAGCTGGTCGAACGATTCTTGCTGTGCTTGGCTGGATTCAAATCCTTTAGCCCCCTGGAGTGCTTTGAAGAAGGGGAGGCATTTTTCCCCTGACTTGGAGAGGAACCGACCGATAGCTGCGAGCCGACCGGTGAGCTTCTGCACCTCCTTGATGTTTCGAGGCGGAGCCATGTCTAATATGGCCTTAATCTTCTCGGGGTTAGCTTCGATCCCTCGCTGGCTCACCATGAAGCCGAGGAATTTTCCCGAGGAGACCCCGAACGCACACTTGTTCGGGTTCAGCCGCATGTTGTACTTCCTCAACACATCGAAGGCCTCCTGGAGGTCGGCTACATGATCGGTGCCGTGGATGCTCTTGACGAGCATGTCATCAACGTACACCTCCATGTTTCGGTCGATCTGGTGCTGGAAGACCTTGTTGACGAGGCACTGGTAAGTGGCGCCTGCATTCTTCAAACCGAACGGCATGACCCGGTAGCAGTAAAGGCCTTGGTCGGTGATGAAGGAGGTCTTCGGGATGTCCGGAGGAAACATCCGGATTTGATTGTACCCCGAGAAGGCATCCATGAAGCTGAGGAGCTCATGGCCCGAGGTGGCGTCGATAAGGGTGTCGATGTTCGGGAGCGGGAAGGGATCCTTCGGACACGCCTTGTTGAGGTCGGTAAAGTCGATGCATATCCTCCACGAGCCATTGGACTTCTTGACCATTACAACATTCGACATCCACTCAGGATAATTTACCTCCTGGATGAACTTGGCTCTTAGGAGCTTATCAACTTCCCCTTTGATGGCCTGCTGTCGCTCGGGAGCAAACTTTCGCCTCTTCTGCTGAACCGGTTTGCACTCCGGTTCAACGCTTAGGTGGTGGACGAGCAAGTCCTCGGAGATGCCGGGCATATTCGCGGCCGACCAAGCAAACAGGTCGCGGTTATTCCGGATGCACCTCACCAAATCGGAGAACAGCACGGTCGGCAAGGACTTGCTGACGAGGAATTTTCGGTCCGGATCCTCGTCTGAGAAGAGTACTTCTTCTAACTCGTCCGCTGGCTCGGACGTTGGGCGAGCCTTCGGCTCGGGGATCTCTAGTGTCTCGAGCGAGAGCACTGGCCCCCCGGTGGAAGTCATGTAGCACTTCCGAGCTGTTTCCTGGCTTCCCCTGACTTCCCCTACTCCCGAGCGAGTGGGGAACTTCATCTTCAAGTGGAATGCCGAGGGGACAGCCTCCAGAGCGGCTAGGCCGGGGCGGCCTAGGATGACATTATATGCCGCCGGGACGTCGACGACCATGAAGTCCATCGGCTCGGTCCGGGTAGTAGGGGCGCTTCCCGCAGTAACGTCCAGGGTTATCACCCCTTCGACGGTTACCGGAACCCCCGTGAACCCGTGGAGAGTGTAACCGGCCGGCTTGAGATGGTCTCGGGACAGCTGTAGGCCTCGGAAGGCCGAGAGGAAAAGGATGTTGACCGAACTCCCGTTGTCCACCAAAATCCTCTGCACTTTAAAGTTGGCCATGCGGAGGTCGATGACGAGGGCATCGCAGTGGGGGGTTCGGACTCCTTCGAGGTCGGCATCAGAGAAAGACACAGGGACGCCGAGTCCTTTCGGGGGAGGGGCACTATGGACCGAGTTGACCTCTCGGACGAAGGCCTTCCGGGAGGAGTTAGAAGAGCCCCCCATTGGGCCTCCGTGGATCAGGTGCAGAACCCGTTCCTCCTCGAACTCGGGTGTTTCCTCGCGCCGCTCGGAGCGCTTGTTAGCCCCCCGAGGGGGAGGACAGTTCCGATCTGTCCGATCGTTAGCTTTCACGAACTTGGTTAACTGCCCCCTCCGAATGAGTGCTTCAATCTCATCTCTCAGAGCTCGGCAGTCGTTTGTGTCGTGCCCATGGTCTTGGTGGTAACGACACCACTTATCCTTGTTTCTCCTCTTCGCCTGGGTGTGCATCCTCGGGGCTGGAGGGATGATTCCCTCCTTCTCCACCTCCATGAGGATAGTAGAGACATTAGTGGTGAGGGGAGTGAACTTCTCGAACCTGGGGGGAGGGCGGCGCTGACCGCCCATGTCCTTCTGGGCTTTCTTGGACCCTTCTTCTCCCGTCGCCTTCCTCTTTGACCCCGCGGCGGGCCCCCCGAAGCTCGGAAGGGCTTCGGCCTCCTCTGCCCGGATGTACTTCTCGCACCTCAGGAGGAGGTCGGCAAAGTCATGCGGCGGCTTCTTGGCCAGGGATGATCGGAGGTTGGCGTTAAGGACGTTGGACTGGAACGCCACGGTAGCCACGGACTGGTCTAAGGAAGCAATTGACCTGACTTCTGCGGTAAACCTTTTCACATAGTCCCGCAGCTTTTCTTGCTTCTCCTGCCGCAGGTTCAGCAAGGAAAGACTCGTCTTCTCGGCTCGCCGGCTACTCACGAAGTGAGTGATGAACAGTGTCTCGAACTGCTCGAACGAGAAGATGGATGAGGGGGCGAGCCTGGAATACCATTCCCGAGCCGACCCCCTGAGGGTGGCTGGGAAGGTCCTACAGAGCACTGCGTCGGAAGCTTGATGGATTAGCATCAGGGTTTTGAAGCTCTCGACGTGGTCGACCGGGTCGGATTCCCCTGAGTATGTTTCAAACTGCGGCGGTTTGAAACTCCTCGGTATGTGGGCCTCCATGATCGACCGTGAGAAGGGGGGTTGGCTGGGACGGAAGGTTCCTGCTCGGGACTCTTCCTCCCTGTCCATGCGGCCGATGCGCCTTTCCACCTCATGGATACGGCGGATGAGGGCGTCGTCCCTTCGCTGGTAGTCGTATGACCCTCCGGACTCCTCTTCATAGGAAGGGGAGCGTGGACTGCGGCGCCGGTAATCCTGGGACCGGCGTGGGCTTTGTTCCCGCTGCTGGCGGCTGGGAGCCGGGGAAGGGCTCCGGGTCCGGCGCCGAGGACTGGGATCCCTGGGGGGCGTCGGAGCCCTCTGAGCATTCTGGACGTTCTGCCGAAGATTGAGGGCCTGCAGAACAGTCTCCTGAAACTGGAGGAATTCGGCTCGGCTGATAGGCACATCCCGGTCCCTCGGATGACGCCGATCCCTGGGGGAGCGGGACCTCCTCCTTCGGCGATCGGGGGACGCCGCTCGGCCTCTGCGTTCCGGGGTCCTTCTACCGTCCCGACGACGTGGCGACCGCTCACCTTGACGCTGGCGGGAGGCTCCCTCTCGGGCCCGCCTCTCGTCAAGATGGGTACGGAGGTCGTCGTCTTTCTGACAGTTCAGAAGTGTGATGCGGAGGTCGGGGTGATGAGAAGCCATCGAGTCCGAGGACCCGTTGTGGACCGAGACATGGCCCGGATTGAGAGGCTGCTTCTCCTTCCGACCGTTATGATCGGACGGACCGTTGTTGGGCTGCTGCTTGGGAGGAGGAGGAGGTGGGACCTGCTGGGTCAGCGGAGGGAGGTCGGACTGAAGGATAGGATTGACCGGAGCTTCATTTGCCGGGTCGGTGAGGTTGCCCCCATGGTTCGACCCTCTGGATCTGTTCTGCTTCGGCGGCATGGCTGCAGAGGACGACGGAGAATGGGCTGAGACTGTTCGTGTGGTTTTTCCACAGACGGCGCCAATCTGTTACCGCTGATTTCGGTGTGGGGGTAAACAGATAGAATTTGTGGATCCAAGGAAAACCTAAACAACTGACTCGGCCTTCTTGCTCCTGCCGCAACCTGCAAGGAAGTGCGAGACACCGGGGTTGATTCCGGCGACGCACCCTCCGACGCTCTTGTCAGTAATCAGCAAAAGATTAAGAAAGAGCTTAAGTGGTGAAAAAGTGATTAACCTGGTCTTGGTGGTAGAGGGGTTGTATTTATAGTCGCCCTTGGAATGATTTGGGGCCTGATTTCCTGCCTAACAGTCAGGAGAAAAATCCTCTTATTCTGTTTTTGGGAAGTTAGCCCCTGATTCCCTGGTGAGAGCCAATCAGGTTTATTGATTTGATTTGATCAAATCAGTGGCCTGATTCTCCTCTTGGTGGACCGGGCTTGTATCGGGTCGGGACCCGTGCCCAATTGAAGCGGATCTATTCACGGGTGGTTGGTTCTGTGAGAAGGAGGCCCAATACCCGTTTTTGGATCCATCTGTATGTGAAATTACCGTTTTACCCCCGTGCTTCAGGATTCGTGCTCGATCTGGACGGTCCCGATTTAACCCTATTTTTAGCCATATCACACCTTCCTCTTTTATTCCTAATCTCGTCCCAAAACAGGTTCCTTCGGGCGGACTCATAAGGTCCGTAGATTGTAGTGACGGTCTGAATCCAACTGTCAACTCTTCTTCTAATAGTGATCGTGATTGAGAATTCTCCCGAAATTTCGTCTATAATCTCGAACACTGTAGGATCTATTCCTATTGCTATACCCCCTGAAAATCCTCTCGATGGCTTAAATCTCCAGTCGAAATTCCCTATACCTTTAATGCCTTGAAACTCAACTATATTAGGTGATTCAACCCTAGTTTCCTGAAAAGCGCAAATGGATGGTCTGTATCTAATGATAGTATCACTAATAAGCCTCTTTTTGGAATTCTGCCTCATCCCCCTCACATTCCAAAAAATGTAATACATTAAAAAAATAATAATAAAACCTCTAATCCCTAAACCCTAGGACTCCATGCCCGCGTTTATTCTATGTGTCGTGGTCTATCCCCTCTAATAATATTGACATGAGCCAATTACTCGTCTCTGGTGGACCCCATGGCTAGACCGTACAGACTAGCAAAATAAATAAGCGAATCATCATTCAAAAGATCTAATACTGAAAAAAGACTGTTAGGAGTACCTTGACATGCAGAGGTTGGCTCCTTAGTCTTTGCCGCTGCTCTAATCAGATCTTCTTCTCTTGGACCACTCGATCCCCATTTATCTAACTGCCTCTTGCTCTTTCGCTGTGGATCTGCATTGTATTTGACACCACTCCCCACCTCACCACCAGCTAATTCTCTCACTTGTTGTGCCCATTTCTCATGCTCCGAGTCATACGTGCTTCCGCCGCTATGAATACCATCCAAGGCCCCTATCATGCCATTGATTTGATCTGAATCGCGCTCGTTGTTGCTTAGCTCTGCGGACTGTTCCGGATCAGCTAATACGACCACACTAACCTCTTTGAGATATGCCGTAATCATCAGTTGGCCATTAACGTTCTCTCCGACTTCTTCTTCACCCATGACAGCAACCATATTTGTATCAGCCATAATAGTTGAAATATCCTGAGGCCCATCATCTTTGAAGCCCGGCCCAATATCCCCTTCATCAGCGACTGGATCGTTGAGCAACGCTGGCTCAATACTGAGCAAATCTCGCGGCCCAAGCCCAATCGAACGATCCACATCATCTACCGCCTTCTCCTCCTCTTTTCGAATTCTCGCGCTAAACCCACCCTCCCGTACAAAAGCTTCTATAGCCTGTTGGATCGTAGTTTGAAGCTGGTCCTTCAGCAGTTGCGCTAAATCAGGGACCTCGTTCGAAGACTTCTTTGCCATCTCGTTACCCACGCTCGACCCCACTTTCAAAATTCCTGGCATAGGGGTCCTTCTAGCATCACTTTCAATCCTATCATCTTGATGACCCATCCCGTCGTGCCGCTTAGGGACCTTCTGCCACATCGCCGTCACCCTATTTCCTGCTAGGCGTACATCTCTCTGGCTACTGGCCTTGAGATTTGACCCGTATTGATCCCCTATCTTGAAGTTATCCTTGAGATCAGATGAACGGCCATGATCTAGAGTTGTAGGATCCAACGGTCGAACGTCATCGTCCACCTTCGGCCTGAGATGATTCCCATCAGTTTTTCGATCATCTGAGACTTCCTCTTCCTCCCTCGTTGACACTTTCGCAAAAGACACGTTCTTCTTCTTCTCCACGATGACCTTAACCTCGTAGAACTCTCCTTCGAACTCTGCCTGAACCATCGACGGAATGTCGGAAAAATTCTCGCAGCCAACTCTAATTCGCGCGAATTCTCTCCTCTCCTGAGTAATTGTAGCTCTATCAACCTCCTGGAGAAATCCAAAAGCTCGAATTAGATTCTGAAATCCCGAACGAAGCCAGCAGTGTAGGGGGAAGTTGTAAAGACGAATCCATATAGACGGCAGCACATTCGCTTCCAAAGCTCCGAACTTTCGCGACCATTGAGAGAAGGTGATATAGAAATCGTCGGAGCCCATGCCTTTCTTGCCAAGCACTTCGTTCAGCCTCTCCTCGTCGTGGCAATGAACGAAGAATGTGTTGAAGTTCATCCGCTGCACCCTCCATTGCAGTGCGGCGTTCGGAGTAATGTTGGCATAGAGTAAACGCTCGATCTCCTCCGCCAATGGGTTACCACTTTGCACCCTGATAATGCTGCACATCCGAAATCGCCGCTCGAGCTCTGCCATGAGCGGAGTTGGAGCAATGAGAGCCTTCACCAAAGTTCTCCCGCCAGCGAAGCTTTCTTCAGTTTTGCTGCTGTGTGTATTGGCCGAAGCTCCTCTTCTAGGGACGTTGGACGTTGGAGTCGGAGCCCTCTTCAGGTTCGGACAGTCGCGAGAGATATGACCCGATCGATGGCAGGCGTAGCAGAACCAATCTTTGGTACAATGCGACAGCGTGTGGCCCCACTGAGCGCACTTATGGCATCGCTGGCCCTCTCTCTCCGACGGTGACTCAATCCTCGACTGCCTCTTGTTGTCTTTGATGGCCTTACGAGTGCGAACCAGCACCCATTCCCCGTCTTGATCCTTTTTGGTGATAGTCGGCGATCTTGCTCTAGCAGAGAAGCTTGACGGAGACTCCTTCCGTTCTGCCCCTTTGACAGCTTCGAGGTAGGACATTTGTTTACGCTGTCGGAGTTCCTTATCGTCCTCTCTATCCTTCGATTCATCTCTAAATGAAGATCCTCTGCCTCGTTGCGCCTCACTATTGAGCATCTCACTCTTCTTCCCTCTATGGGACTCTCTGTGTGGAGTGCGACCTCTCGATCTATTCGAGAGTTCGTACTCCCGGCGTTCCTCTTCTCTTCTCCTCTCACTCCTTTCGAACGTCTCCTCCCTTCTGCGCTTCGCCATGAGCCTGTCAGTCTCAGAGACTGCTAGCTGAAGGTGACGGTTGTGGGTTTCTGAGTGGTGGACGCCCTTGTGAGAAGGATGGCTTCGTGAATCTGTAGCTCCTCTATCGCTGTGGAACTCTCTCTTGTGTCTAACCTTTCTCTCTTGAAACTCTCTCTCGTTTCTCATCTTTTCTACAAGTTCAAAACAGCTTAATTTTTCTAACAGTTGTATATTAATATGGTTTTTATCGAGTTTATTAATATGGTGTTATATATATACACTAGTATAGCCTTTCCTCAATCAATCATACAAGTGTAATAACTGTTTCTCTATAATCAATAATCTAAGGAACTAGCTAGCGTTGTAAGACTAGAATCCAACATGCAATGCAAATGCAATGTATTTTAAATTTCAATAAACCTGAATGAATATATATACAGGAAAAGCTTCGGATGTGCACTCTTCTAGTGCACATGGCATGTGCATTAGGCCTTCGGGCGTTCATACCGACGATCCGAACCGTTTACATTGATCTACACATCTAAATTAGTCTAAATATGTAAAATCATATCATTTGAAATTCATTTACCCATCCATTGAAGTGTTACAAAATTGTATGGCTGAAAATCATTATTTTTTATAGTCACATGATGGATGGGTAAATGAATTTTAAATGATTTGATTATACATATTTAGACTAATTTGGATGTATAGATCAATGTGAACGGTTCGGATCGTCGATATGAACGCCCGAAGGCCTAGTGCACACGCCGTGTGCACTAGAGGAGTGCACAACCGAAGCTTTCCATATATATATATATATATATATATATATATATATATATATATATATATGGGAAAAAAGGGTATGAGCAACTTGCTCATTTAGTAAATGAGCAATTGATGATGTGACAAACATGTGATTGGAAAAGGCTTAAAGGGTTTCACACTACTTTTGGTGAGTCCTCTTCGGCAAATGAACTTCAACTTACTTGATTTTTTATTGTTAGACTATCTTAGGCATATAGAACAATATGAGCGGTTCGGATTTTTCATAGGGTCTCTAGTTTGTGAGTGTTCACGGAGTACTCATCAAAGTAGTGTGCAACCGAAGATTTCTCTATATATATAGGGAATTTTTCTGTTGTGCACCACCTATAGTGCACACGGAAAATGAATTTTTTATAGTCACAAGATGGATAGACAAATGAATTTCAAATAATGGATGGTGCACAACGAAATATATATATATATATATATATATATATATATATATATATATATATATATATATATATATATATATATATATAGTCCCCTTCGGTTGCACACTACTTCTAGTGCGCACTCCGTGAACAATCATGAAATAAAGACCCTATGAAAAATCCGAACTGCTCATACTGTTCTATATGTCTAAGATAGCCTAACAATAAAAAATCAAGTAATTTGAAGTTCATTTGCCCATCCATCATGCTGTTAGAATTTTCAGCCATACAATTTTGCGATGATGTAAATCACAGACAAATGAATTTCAAATTAGTTGATTTTTTATTGTTAGGCTATCTTAGGTATATAGAACAATATGAGCGGTTCAGCTTTGTCATAGGTGCTCTATTTTGTGAGTGCTCACCAAAGTAGTGTGCAACCGAAGATTTCTATATATATATATATATATATATATATATATATATATATATATAGGGGGCCCTTCAGTTGAGCACTACTTTCGTGAGCACTCCGTGAGCACTCGCCCTTCCGGCCATTACATGGATGACCCAAACCGTTCATATTGATCTACACGTTCAAATTAGTCTAAATATGTAAAATCTAGTCATTTGAATTTCATTTGCCCACCATCATGTTTTTATATTAAAAAAAAGGATATTCGGCCATACAATTTTTGTGACACTTCAATGAATGAGCAAATAAATTTCAAATGACTTGATTTTATATATTTAGACAAATTTATACGTTTAGATCAACGCGAATGCTTTTGATCATCCATACGATGGCTAGAAGGGTGAGTGCTCATGAAAAGGAGTGCTCAATGGAAGATTTTCATATATATATATATATATATATATATATATATATATATCGTAAAAGAGATATGAGCAACTTGCTCATTTAATAAATGAGAAATTGATGTGGTGGCAATGTATCACATAATGGGTTAGTTGTTTAATGTATCACATGCATGCCATATAATCAATTGCTCATTTACTAAATGTGCAAGTTGCGCATATCACTTTTACCCTATATATATATATATATATATATATATATATATATATATATATATATATAGGGAAATGCTCCTTTGAAAACGTACTGTAGAGTGGAAAACGTGAAAACAAACCTAGACTGTTGCCGTTGTTGGGAACAACGGCCTAGGTTATAATGCATTATAACCTAGGCCGTTGTTCCCAACAACGTCCTAGGTTGTTTTCACGGGTTTTCATAACATTTGCATTTTCAGTGGAGCATTTCCCGTATATATATAGGGAAATGCTCCTTTGAAAACGTACTGTGGCGTGAAAAACGTGAAAACAAACCTAGACCGTTGCCGTTGTTGGGAACAACGGCCTAGGTTACAACAACGGCCTAGGTCGTTTTCACGGGTTTTCACAACATTTGCGTTTTCAATGGAGCATTTCCCGTATATATATATATATATATATATATATATATATATATATATATATATATATATATATATATATATACCCTTCCATTGTGCGCTACCCTCCGTGTGAACTTTTTACACGGAGTGCACATGGATGATTCGAACTGTTCACATTGATCTACACATCTAAATTAGTTTAAATATGTAAAATCAAGTCATTTGAAATTCATTTGCCCATCCATTGGATGTGAAAATTTTGTAACACTTCAATGGATGGGCAAATGAATTGCAAATGATTTGATTTTACATATTTAAACTAATTTGGATTTGTAGATCAATTTGAACGGTTCAGATCATCCATGTGCACTCCGTGTAAAAAATTCACACGGAGTGCACACGAAGGGTAGTGCACAACAGAAGAGCCCTCTCTCTCTCTCTCTCTCTCTCTCTCTCTATATATATATATATATATATATATATATATATATATATATATATGGTTAGTCTATTATGAGATGGTGAGATGGGCTCCTTATCGTGAGTAGGAGTTCTCAGTCGTCCGATCGCGTTTGATCGCGATCAAACGACTCAGATTTTACCTGCTCAACCTCTGTTTTGATGAGGGGTAAATCGTCATTTCTAGCTCTCTTTCTTTCGCATTCAGATCTCATCCACCTCATTTTACCCCGCTCAACCTCTGTCTCTTTCTTCATCAAAACCCTAGCCGAAGTTCTCAGCTCTCAACTCTCATCAATCTCACTCCCGCTCTGTCTCTTTCTTCGTCGAAACCCTAGCCGAAGCTCTTTCAAGTTCTCTCTCTCTCGTCAACGAGAAACCCCCCTACCCTGAGAATTGGTTCTCTCCGATTCTTCTTCGAAACCCAAATCTTCGAATCGGCTCTCGATTTCTACTCTCTCCTGTTCTCTCTCACCCTTCGACGAAGAAACCATACTGGGCATCTGCCATTTAGGATTTCGAATTCGGTTGTCTCTTGGATTCTCTCTCTCTCTCTTCGAATAGAAACCCAAATCACCGTTAGCCCCTAAATTGATTTGTTCTGGTTGCGATTCGAAGAGAAACCCCTAAATCGACTTGTATAATTTTTCCTGATTAAATTTTAACTTTGTTCATCTTGTCTTTATAGATATATTCACCTCATTTGGACATGGCTCCCCGTAGATGGGTCCACTTGGCTCATGGTCCGTTTTCAAAGATTGCCATGGGATGGCAGTCTGATACATTGATTGTAAGTGGTTCATTGTATTTTCTTCTTCTCATTATTATGTCAATAGTTATCCTATGTGTGTGTGTGATTTTGGATGAACATGTACAGATGCAAACAATGGGAGCAGCCAATAAGGGCTATGCTGCTGAGATATTAGTCATAACATACAATCGCGTAAAGGAACAGAAAACCAACAATCTGAAGTTTCGGATTCTTCTGGTGAGTTTTAAAGTAATTACTTATTTTACTAGGGTGATTATACCACTGTCTAATGGAAGTTATTCTCGATGCGACAGTAATTACATATAACATTCATTTTATGTTCCAGTGTCCAATTTTGAACATTTGATATGAGGTCATAGTTTCTATTTAGGGAATTTTGACATTCTGTTGCATTGTTGACTGGTTGCTCGTATTCCAAATAGAATTTGAAAACCAGAAAGAGCTTGAAGCTCTACTGCCATTTTTTTAGCTTTTATGGGAATACCTACATGGAATATATAAAATGATGAAGGGCAGAGATTATTTTAGTTCTTCCTTGGAAGTTTATAATTTATCATGTTTTAATATGAATTATGCCTTACTTGTTTTAGGCACTGCCACTAGAATGGGGTTTCTGCCATTGGTTTAAGTATATATCCTATGCATACTTGTTTATAACTTTGTTTCCAATATCTGACTGTTCTTTATTTTCTTGGTGGTGCCAATGGAAAATGGTCGTAAACTTGTTGAAGCAGGAGATCTTTGTGAAAGGAGGAATGGTTGGGAGAGTTTTTTTTTTCTCCTTAAAATAGATAAAGTACAGAACACAAATGTGCACATTTTCCTCAGTCTGCAATTTCATATATTTAGGAAAAGGAGTTGATCTTAACAGAAACTGGAGCGTAGATTGGCGCAAAAAGGAAAAAGGTCTTCTTTTCTTCTCCTTTTATTTATTAGCCTTAGATATTGTTTTATAAATTGGGTTTGTTTCACAACATTTACAAAACATAGTTTATTTATTTATCATCTCATTTTTTTTCCTTTTCGTATACAAGATTTATGTTACTAAAATTCACGGATAGCCTTGTGATTGGTGACTTGGAATGTCCATTCCATATAGTGCTAATTATATAGTACAGTAACTTAAACATTCTGAGTTTTAATGCACTTGATAGTAATGCACATGCATTTTGTGAATGGTGACTGCAACTATTTTGATTTATTTACCTTTGGACCCATAAAAAGAAAGTCAAATAATCTTTCCTTCCTCATTTGAAATATGATTTTCAGTTAATTTGCACATGGGACTACAACCGACTACATGTATGATGTCGCCAAGGTTCCTGGATCTTTCACTTTCGAGGTAAGCTCAGCTTCTAAAGTTTCAGGTTATCAATACTCATTCTTGAGTGAAAATACCTATTTCCTACATTTTGTGCACAGATATATGGTGACAATTCAGCCTCTTTGAAAGACTGTTTTAAAATCTTTAATCCGATAGATACTGCCACTTTCAAGGTATGCAAAATTTGGTGGACTACATCCTTCTTTTATATGAGAATTATAATAAAGAACTTAAGGACCAGTCTCATTCCTAAATTTCAGAGAGTTCTTAGTGATTGGTGTTCATCACTCCTCGAATGATTTGAGATCGGGCCGGATCAACTGAAGAAAGCCCATGAACTAGGTAGAATGATCTCTATAGGTGGTAATGTAGTGCTTGGAAGCTTAGTGGGAGAGAGTAGAGAAAGGAGGACGATGGTGGACGGCCTTGCACTCGGAATGCAAAAACTGAGAATTTATTATAGGTTGTTTACGTTGTCATCAGTTTTGCTAATGTTCATGTTTTGTTCTCGGATAAGTAAGACCAAATGTAAATAAACAAACTCGACCATATTGAGTTGAATCTTGTAATAAATGTAATTTATTTTTGATGTGCTAATATTGAGTTCTGACCAAAGGAAGGTTGTGTTCTTCTCTTTCTATGTGGTGATACCCCTTTAAAGCCATCATCTCAAGTTACGGGATCTGATGTTGCCTCTGGAACACCACTCACCGAAGGAAAGAGTCCATCAGCTCTTCAATCTTCTGAAGGTTAGACATTAGACTTTTACTGATTTTCACAAGCCTTGCTGATTCTTTTTTAGAACTTTTTAGAAGGTATGTTTTGTTACTTTTACAAGTCAATTTTCAAAATTTTGAACTCAGGTGGAAAGAGGGAACCTGCAGGAAGTTCTTTGGATGCTACTCCTACTTCAAACAGAAAAGAAATAAGATTATTCAGGCAAACATCGTCAACCACATACACCAGCGATTCTCCTGAGGCTTCTTCCTTCATTGACATGCTGAAAAGCACCAAGAAGATGGTTCCTCATGAACCAGAATCTGGGGTTGAATCCCAAGATGGTAAAGGAAGCAACAACAGAAAGAAAGGGAAGAAGGGGAGGCAAATTGATCCTTCTCTTCTCGGCTTCAAGATCCACAGTAACCACATCATGATGGGTGAGATCCACCGCCTAGATGAGTGATTGATTGTTTAATCTTTGACTATGTACATGCTTTTGTAAAAAGCTTGTTAGTTTTTTGTAGTATTCAGGTTGGGTTGCAAAACAGTATAGAAAGCGTATGGGTTCAGTTTTGGCATTAGAAGAACCCCATCGTCAGTTTGTGTTTAAATTTGTTTCTGTACAGATAAAGGAATGAATACAAAATTTACAAGTCACTGAAAATTGTCTGTTTACAAGAAGGTTTACAGGTTTTACTGTAACCCCATATCAAAGATCTTGGGTGATCGTCAGCACTTTGTGAGACGTCACCTGCATGATCTTCCAAATTCTGAAATCACAGTTGAGAAGAGGGAACTATGGAAAGCATGCCTCATCGTATCCCAGAGCCCTTTGGTCCGTTTTTTCCATTAAATATGCGTCCGAACGACTTCTACCCTTGAAAAATGAGTCTGCTTTCCACATGTTGGTGCTCATATTTTTGGATTAAGCGGGTAGATAGCTCTCACCTGCATACAGAACACTAATAATGCTTTCAGCGCAGTACAAAAGAAGAGAATACACGATCAGGGTGATCCATCGAAACGAAATATTACGAAGAGCTGCATATAAAAGGCACAAGAAGAATTACCCACCATCTCCCTGATATTGATGCTAGATCATTTTCCCTCCTCTCCCTGGATTTTACCTATAATCTGTGAGAGCACAAACTGATTTCGGAGAGAACGACTTGTAAAACCTGACATGGCGGTTTTACAGTTTATTTGTACAGATTCATAATTATGTTTAACTTTTCAAAAGGCCCAGTTAACTGTTGTGGGAAATTCAGCATGTCGTTGATAAAAGAAGGATTCGATTGTACACAGTAGGACGGCAACCTTATCATTATCACAGTTTTTTTGTGTGGGGCTGAATCTGACATGATTTGAAGAAAAAAATTACACTGTAACAAAATAATAATACAAAAAACACTATATAACACAAAAAGAAGAAACTAGTTGCTAGCAAACATGGATCACATTAGTTCAATAATCTTCCACTCATTTAAGCAGTAAATTTTATTGATCGAAGACAAGCAAGCATAAACAACATTCACATTTATTCACCAAGTTTTACAATCATCATGATCATCATCAAAGAGGATTTCCCCTTCGTATGACTTTTGTCAACAAGTCACGAGTACTGATTTGCAAAACAGAGTGAGCTTGGCCAAAAAACTGAACAATTGCTGATCCTCATCGCTCCTCCTTATGATGCTCCTCTTTATGCTCCTCCGTACTGCTGCAGCTACGGTTGCTGCTCCACACCACTCTAGCTCCTGCCAAAAATTCAAACAACTACTACTTACATAAACTGGAATACTTGTATACAAAAATTCAAACAGCTACTAGCAGAATCATGAATTATGTTAGTCAAAGGCTCAGAAAACACTAGTATATGAAAATTGTTATATACTAGACAATGAGGGTAATGGACAAACAAGAGGATTTAAAGAGGTAATTGAGCTATGCATGGTCGCAGTTAAAAAAAAGGTGAAACTAGTATTATTTGTACACTCAAAAATACCATTGCTACAATACTGGTTTTGCCTGATCTTCTTTGGACAGAGTCAAGGCCTCAAGCCTCGGCCTCAGTAGAAATAACACTAGTATAAAAGAAACATATACCCAAAAAATGTTAAAACAACAATAATCCCTAACATAAATTACCACTAAGAGGATCTGACTTTGATGTTATCACAATCCTATTAAAGAGTGTAGATCCAGAAATTTTTTGATGACTATGGTTCTGATTCATGGTATATGCAATTACAACGAAAGTAAACATCAAATCATTGTTTATCTCTCAACACTAATCCTGCAATCGACAAAAGGAATTAACTTACATAAAACTGACTCTTCAGTGACTCATTTATAAGCCAAATATCTAGTAAACTTCCTTTCACTGACTCTTCTATACCAACTCCCTTTCATTTATTCATTTGACACTAATAATCCCCTCATTCGTATCTAACAAATAATTTGGGTATACTTTTGTTGAAAGCATTATTGGTTAGAACAACAACATCATAAAAAATCAAAAGGAGCTAATGACAAACCAAATAATATGCATGAAAGATTGTTTAACAGGCAAACCTGTGCAACTGAAACATCGAACTCAGAGGGTTCAGCATCCTTCTCCTTGTGAATTTTCCTAAACGTTGTGTACATTTTGGCTAATGCAGATCCCTTTTGAAAGTTTATAAATGAAATGAATAAAAAAGGTAGACAAACTCTTGGCAAGATTTCTACAGTACTAACACCACTCTAAAAATAATCGAAGTACTTGTAGGCTCAGAACCACCCTTGTACATATGAAATAAGTCAAATAGAATCAAGCATGAGTATAGCACTCCCCCTAGAAATGATTTGTAATATAACAACTCTACTAACACCCTTGTATATAACAAGGATTTATGAAATTTTCAATTGAATCAAGCATGACTCTCTCAAGCATCAAAATTATGATGTCACTTGGGCTGCAGTATTATGCCACACCAACAAGTTCCAACCATAATCTAATATTTGTTATCAACATATATTTGATAGAAGCCGGTACAAAGAGCTCAAACAAATGTCTGGAAACAACATAAATAAAGTTCAGAATGCTCATAAACAACATAAACGGAACACACAAACAGATGCAGCATGCCTTTCTTAAAGCTTGTATAAAATATTGTTTGTCATCATTGCCTACACCAACACACAATAAAACATAGCTGAAAAAGGAATAAACGGAATGAGGAACTTCCCTCAAGCGTGAGAGTCTGCAGAACATCTCCAAAGTCGGAATATACTTCTTGTGTATTGCCTCGACTAATCAAAACACAATAAAGAAATGCTCAGTCAAAGCTCGAACTACAAATTTAAAAAACAATAACCAAAGATTGATTCAACTTCAACTAAAAGCATTAAATTTTATCTATGCAGTTTGTTTGGGCAATTTTGAGTCCATTCTACAACAGCGCAGTTAGAAAATCAGGGAGAAATAAAAAAATCAACCTAAAATCACAATTTTTTTTTGTGGTTAGCATCTGAATTAGGATATTTTGATTAATTCTAAAAAAATAAACCTAACATCACAATCAAGATAAAGCTGCAGATCGGACCACTAATCAAAATCACAATCAAAATTTAGGCCTCAAATTATACCTCAGATCGGCAGAATGTCAAGACTAAGTCGACTGCACCTCCATCAGTCGACTGAGTCCACATAAGTCGACTGAAGGCCACCATCAGTCGACTGAATAAAGACTGTAACTACTGCAAAAAAACTCTCGGTCCAGTCGACTGATTGCACACCTCAGTCGACTGTACCCAATCCGTAACAACTCTTAAAGATCTGCTGATATGTAACTGTGTCAACAACTGATCTCTAGAAGACTAGGTCTGCAACTGCACCATATTGTATCCCTAAAGGATAGGATCTGTAACCAATAAGATCTGATTTGATTTTGTAAAAACTCTATAAATATGATTATGCACCACCGGTTTAAGGTGTGCAAGCCATTGTAAAACTCCACTTGGTATCAGAGCAGATCTGATCCTAAACCGAGCTTAACCCCTTCCAATCATGGCCACCCCTCAATCCGCTACAACCAATATTGTATCCACAACACCATCTCCATTCCCACCAATCCAAGTTCACCATCTAATCTCCGTTAAGCTCGACAACAACAACTATCTTCTCTGGCTCACCCAATTTCGACCTCTTCTAAAGGGGTACGACCTCGAAGGATACGTCGATGGGAGCTTCCCTTGCCCTACACGTCTTCTCCCACAATCCACAGAGATTAACCCAGCTTATACCACCTGGAAGAAACAAGATCAAATTCTCCTAGGATGGTTATTATCATCCCTCTCCGAGTCAGTGCTGGCTCAAGTAGTTGGCCTTAGCACGTCTCAAGATGTCTGGAAATCACTCTGCAAACACTTCTCCTCCCAATCTCAGTCCAGGGTCTTGTATCTCAAACGTGAACTACAAAATATGCATAAGGGAAACAAGACAATGGCTAAATATTACCTCCATGCGAAACAACTCGCTGACAATCTTGCCGCTTCTGGCAATGCTATCTCAACCACTGATCTCCAGCACATGATGCTAGGTGGTCTTGACTCATCCTATGATCCCATTGTGACGGTGCTTATTGCAACCGCAGCCGATCTCCATATGGATGACTTCTACTCAAATCTGTTAGCCTATGAGATGCGCTAGGAAGCTCAACATGCAACCTCCCCTCAGCCCATGGCAAACATTGCCAATCATGGCCCTTCGCGTCCCAACAATCGCTACCACAACTCCCGAGACAGGTTCGGCTCTCAAGGTCAGAAGAATTGGCCTTCCAACAGAACCCAAGGACGCCCTCAACCAAATCGCAATCCCCAAGGACCATGCCAACTCTGTGGCAGGAAGAACCACACTGCTATGGAATGTTGGTATCGCTTTGATCGCAATTTCACCACCGCCTCTTCATCCAGCCCATCAGCTGCATATGTTGCTGCCCCTGGATCACTCCTTGACGGTAATTGGTGCCCAGATAGTGGTGCTACACACCACTTAACCCCTGATCTGAACAATCTTCACATCCAGTCACAATATGATGGACCTGATCAAATCAAAGTTGGCAATGGTAATATACTTTCTATTAAACATGTTGGTAAATCATCATTTTGCCTTAATAATCGAACTTTCCATTTTAATCAAATTTACCACGTACCATCTATCTCTACCAATCTATTATCTGTATCCAAATTTTGCATTGACAACAACGTATTCTTTGAATTTCACCCATTCTCTTTTATTGTGAAGGATCAGGAAACGGGGACACCACTGTTGCACGGCACGAATAGAGGAGGATTGTATCACTTTGTCGCAAGACAGCTAGTTCTCTTTCTGCTTTTCAATCAGAGTCAGTTTCATTGTGGCATCACCGGCTTGGCCATCCGATGCTAAAAACTGTCAATAAAATTGTGTCAACCTACTCATTGCCAGTAGAAAATAAATCCACTTTGTTTTGTCATGCTTGTCGTGTTAGCAAGAGTCATAAATTGCCCTTTTCATTGAGTTCCACAATTTATAAAGAACCATTACAACTAATTGTATCAGATTTGTGGGGCCCTGCTCCAATGCTTTCTAGAAATGGTTCTCGATATTATTTACTGTTAATGGATGCATTCAGTAGATACACATGGGTCTATCCCCTATCTCACAAAAGTAATGCTTTTACTGTCTTCAAACAGTTTAAGTTACAAATTGAAAATTTCACTGACAAAAAGATAAAAACTTTTCAAACCGATAACGGAACTGAGTTCAAGAAATTCACACCCTTTCTTCTCCAAAGTGGTGTTGTCCATCGTTTTACATGTACACACACCTCAGCCCAAAATGGATTAGTAGAGAGACGCCATAGACATGTTGTTGAGTCTGGTCTCTCTCTCTTAAACCATGCATCAATGCCCTTAACATTTTGGGCTGATGCCCTTGTTACTAGTTGCTACCTCATAAATCGCCTACCATCCTCACCACTAAAAGGTCAAACTCCCCTTGAACTGTTTTTTGGCTCCACACCAGACTATAATGCCTTAAAATCCTTTGGGTGTCTTTGCTACCCATATCTCAGACCCTATGCATTAAATAAATTAGATAAAAGATCCCTTGACTGTGTCATTATTGGCTATTCTAGCACTCAAAAAGGATACATATGCTATCATCGACCATCCCAAAGAATATACATCTGTAACACCCAACGGTTAACCACCCTTTTGAGGCAGCCTGTGGTGGACGTGGCTAGAGTTTTGTGTCCGTTCTTTCGCGTGCGCGCACGTGTAGCTGCGTGCACAGCTGAGCCGGGCTCGGAGCGTTACAAATGGTATCAGAGCCGACTTTCGACACCGAGTGTGTGCAAGATGTATGCCTGAGAAGGAGCTAGGTTGGGACAGGTCGTCTGGGTAGGGGACTGTACAACTAGCAGAATCAGGGTAATCCTCTCCACATCGGCTAGAAAGGGATCCTGCATCAAGTTGTAAATCCAAGCTCAGCGAAGACGCTGAGTTCTTAAGGAGGGGTGTGTGTAACACCCAACGGTTAACCACCCTTTTGAGGCAACCTGTGGTGGGCGTGGCTAGAGTTTTGTGTCCGTTCTTTCGCGTGCGCGCACGTGTAGCGGCGTGCGTAGCTGAGCCGGGCTCGGGGCGTTACACATCTCTCGTCACGTCGACTTTGAAGAAACAATCTTTCCCTATTCGGCAGTGCACAGCAACCCCACCAATGTAAGTACTACTTCTGCATCCTCTGCACCTTTACAAACCACATCAATTTTACCCACTCTACAAACATCTCCCATACCCCCTTTACCGAATAACCCACCTACAATTAACCCACTTCAACCTGCGACTCCACCTCCCCCTCCCTCCTCTCAACCGACACCTACTGCTCCACCTCTCTCGGTACAGTCGACTGATAGCACACCTCAGTCGACTGTACCCAATCCTCCTTCACAAGAACCCGTTTCCCAACATCATATGATTACTAGGGCAAAAGGTGGTATACGTAAACCTATTAATAGATTATGTTTGCATGCCATTAAACACTCTTTGCAGGATGCAGAATTAGAGGAACCCACCTGCTTCTCACAAGCACAGAGCCATCCTCAATGGCGTCGTGCTATGGATGATGAGATCAATGCCCTATTACAGAATGGCACATGGACCCTCACCCCTGCTCAAAGCAATCAGAACATTGTGGGATGCAAATGGGTCTTTCGTATCAAACGAAAATCAGATGGCACTATTGACCGCTACAAAGCTCGCTTTGTAGCAAAAGGATTTCATCAACAAGCAGGTATTGATTATGGAGAGACTTTCAGCCCTGTGATTAAACCCTGCAAAATTAGGCTTGTCATTTCCATTGCACTAATGAACAAATGGGCACTCCGTCAATTAGATGTTCAAAATGCTTTCCTTCATGGCCATCTCACAGAAGAAGTTTACATGAAATAACCTCCAGGGTATGTAGATTCAAGATTTCCAAAGCATGTTTGTCGCTTACGGAAGTCTCTATATGGGCTCAAGCAAGCACCTAAAGCTTGGTACTCCAGACTCACTGGGTATCTTTGCACTCTTGGTTTTGTCAGTTCCAAGGCCGACTCATCTCTGCTCGTACGACAAACTGGTGATTCCACTCTCTTTATTTTAATATATGTTGATGACATTATAATCACAGGCACACCGGGGAACCACATCAGCACACTCATCACCCAGCTCCACTCCACATTTGCAATTAAGGACATGGGACCATTAAGTTACTTTTTGGGTATCGAAGTTCTTCCCAATCGCAATGGCCTTTTCTTGTCTCAGCGCAAATATATTCTGGATCTGTTACTAAGCTCCAAGTTCGATGGTGTCAAACCTATCACCACACCCCTGGCAGCAAACAGTCCACTCTCTCAACATGATGGGCCGACTCACAATGATCCTACCCAATATAGAAGTATTGTGGGATCTTTGCAATATCTATCTTTCACTCGACCTGACATTGCAGTCGCTGTCAACAAAGTATGTCAGTTCATGCATAACCCTCGGGATGTCCATTGGACTGCTGTCAAGCGAATTCTTCGTTTTCTCAAACACACCATCAATTTTGGCTTGCAACTGTCTACGCCATCAACTTCCACCATTCATGCATATTCGGACTCGGACTGGGCAGGATGTCCTGATGATCGCAGATCTACAAGCGGCTATTGTATTTTTTTTGGTGGCAACCTCATCTCATGGAGTGCAAGGAAACAAAAGACAGTCTCCCGTTCAAGCACGGAAGCTGAATACAGAGGCGTAGCAATTGCAACCGCAGAAGTTATGTGGATTCAATCTCTACTAAAAGAGCTTGGTTACTCCAAACTTCCGCCGCCTACTCTCTGGTGTGACAACTTAGGGGCTACATATCTCACGGTAAATCCTATCTTCCATGCTCGCACAAAGCATATCGAAATAGATTACCATTTTATCCATGAACGTGTTGCTTCCAAACAAGTTAGTGTTTGATTTATTTCCACCAAAGATCAGCTGGCCGACATCTTCACCAAAGGTCTCAGCACTAACAGATTTCAGGAGCTAAGGACCAAGTTGTCCATCCAAGATTGGCCGTTCAACTTGCAGGGAAGTGTCAAGACTAAGTCGACTGCACCTCCATCAGTCGACTGATTCCACATAAGTCGACTGAAGCCCACCATCAGTCGACTGAATAAAGACTGTAACTACTGCAACAAAACTCTCGGTCCAGTCGACTGATAGCACACCTCAGTCGACTGTACCCAATCTGTAACAACCCCTAAAGATCTGCAGATATGTAACTGTGTCAACAACTGATCTCCAGAAGACTAGGTCTGCAACTGCACCATATTGTATCCCTAAAGGATAGGATCTGTAACCAATAAGATCTGATTTGATTTTGTAAAAACTCTATAAATATGATTATGCACCACCGGTTTAAGGTGTGCAAGCCATTCTAAAACTCCACTCAGAAGCTTGGCCGTGTGGATGTATATTTCGAAGGGGAGAAATGTACGCGAGGTCGCACCGGCGAAGGGGAAGAGTTGATGTCGGAGCTAGGAGAGATGTAATATCCACGATGGTGAGATTTGAGGTGGAAGCTGCATCGGGGGTTTCGACTGCGAAGAGGAGCGTCGGAGGCGAGCTGAGGTGAAGCTAGGGTTTCGAGGTGAAGAGGATTTGGGGATTTCGAATAAGGAAGATGGGCGGCTGGTGAGGATTTCGATTATGGTCTCGATTAGGGGGAATAGAGAGGGTTTCTGCAAAATCGATTTGGGGAAGAGGGTATCAAGTTGAACGATTGAAGAGGAGAAGGGTTTCTGATCGCGATTGAATAAGAGAAGGAGATAGAACGGTGCGTGAAGGAGAGTGCAATTGAATGGGGGCTTCTCTCCAACGATTAGGGTTTCATCGAAGAAGGAGAGCGCGGGAGTAAGAATAGGAGAGGAGACTAGGGTTTCTTTCGATTGAAGAGAGAGCGGGAGTGAGTTGGGAGCCAGGAAGCCAAAAGATAAGGAGAGGGGGAAAATGACCATTTTACCGTCAACAAAACAAGATGGAGAACGGGATCTGATCTCAGCCATTCGATATGAATCACTCTAGATCGGATGGCTGAGATATCCAGCTCCCGATATGGAGCCCAGCTTCCCAGCTCTTAATAGACTTACTCTCTCTCTCTCTCTCTCTCTCTCTCTCTCTATATATCTATATATATATATATATATATATATATAGAGGGAGACTACATCCTTGGTGGACTACATCCTTCTTTTATATGAGAATTATAATAAAGAACTTAAGGACCAGTCTCATTCCTAAATTTCAGAGAGTTCTCAGTGATTGGTGTTCATCACTCCTCGAATGATTTGAGATCAGACCAGATCAACTGAAGAAAGCCCATGAACTAGGCAGAATGATCTCTATAGGTAACATTTACCTAGATATATATGATCTCTAATACTCATATATATATTTTTTATTATTTCTCATAAATCTAGGGTGTTACATTCACCCACCTCTTAAGAATTCAATGTCTTCGTTGAATACGAGACGTACAATCTTCAAATTTTATTGTAACTATTGTAACCTTGAATTGCATGCATTGACACATAATTTAGGGGGGAAATCAACAAATCCCATAACTTTTTTCATTTAAACCAAGAAACGCTCACTTTATCCCTCCGGCCGTTAAAATTATAGGTCCTTACTTTATCCCTCCGGCCGTTAAAATTATAGTTCCTTTTGTATTCAACATTATTATTATGCATTTACAACTCATGCAAAGATACAATTAATAATTGATCAAAATTAACCATCAACTCCGAATGCTTCTGGTTATGACCTATTCTCACATAGAAATTCCACAGAAGATTGAGAAACAATTATAAAGCATGCTTCAATAACGCAAGTGTAGATATCGGTATAAAAAAGCACAACTAACCATCTCGATCGAGTTTTTATTCATGCTATATATTCTTTATAAGAACAGTTCAGTCTCAATACTACATACCTCTGTTACAAGTGGAAAAGAAGGAGATAGCCATTATTTTCTTGTAACTTATTCTAATTACTATATATATATATATATATAGTTTTCAAGATAGATATCATCTCCATTCAATCTATCTATCTAGGTAAATGTTATTTGGTAAACAGGCTGTTGGTTTGGGTAAAACAACCCAAAGTTTTTCTCAGTCTGTGCCCCTGGCTTTTGGTCTTCGTTAAACATAGCAAATATGTACGTCTCAATCGCTTTTCCAGCCCTCCTCGGTGTCCCCTTGCCCACATGGTTAATCAAATTCTGATTATATGTCTGTGCATTTGCGACTGTGGCAGCATCCCCACCAGCAGAGGGCCATCCGCTCTCCGACACAACAATCGCAACATTTGACCCTCCCACCTTCTCTAACGCTACATAAAGAGTGTCTACTATTGCGTCAAAGAGATTCTGATAATTGTATTGGCCATCACCCACAACAGTTCCAGTTGCGGTGAACAATGCATAGTCGAGGTGAATGTCAGCTTCATCACCGGTGTAGCTAAAGTAAGGATACACATTCGCTAGAAGAGGTGAGTTGGTCTGGACCAAGAACTGTACAATTGGTTGCAGCGTGGGTTGGGCAGCAGAAGAGAATGCTCCTGCAGAAGGAGGGTATCCCGTCACAACTCCTGATGACACCGCAGTCGATACCTGTTAAAGTACCAACATATTAATTAATTAATTAATTAATTAATTACTAGAATGTTACAGACAGGCAAAAGAATAAAATCATAATTATAAAGTAAATTGCAAGGAAAACAAGGAAGAATTTGAGACATTTTGTATCATCACTATATATATATATATACCTTAATTTGACTGAGGCCAGCAGCTGAAAGAGCACTTTGTATGTTTTTCATTGCGGGGAGTACGTATTGTGCGCTATTTCCAGGGATGGCCTCGTTGCCAACTGCAATGTATTTAAATGATACGTCAGGTGAGTAGGCCTTGACGTTTGTTTGGACCCAGGCAGCAGCGGAGTTAGAGTCAGAGGCGATAGACTGGAGATCAGTATTAGGAACACCAAGAATGAGTTGGATGTTTGATCCCTTGAGGGCTTGGAGTGCATCTGGGCCGGGACTGTAGAGTCTCATTGCACCAATGTTCTTCGATTTATAGATATTCACAACTGCGCTTGGGCTAGGTAGATTGTCTCCGCTCCTTCCATAACAAACACCGATAGATTGCACAGCTAAAAAAAAGAAGAAAAAAAACATAAATGTAGTTGTTTAGTGTATGTATTTTCAAATGTAGTAGGCAGTGAATGCCTATAATTGAAAACAATCTTAGGATAGGTCCGTAGTCAAAAGTAGGGCCGGTCCTATAGTAAAGGCGAAAGATGCTACCGCCTTGGGCCCCCCATTTTTGGCCATTTTTTAGGGCCCTGAAATTTAAAATATATATATATCCGACATATTTTATTTATACAATATATGTCCATTACGTAAATAACTTGAGTTGTAGCTAGTTGATTGTCTTCTTTTCCTCTAGCTACTAAGATGTTGAGGTTAGCTGCTCAAAATCACCCTTCAATTTTAGTTATTTAATTATTTTTTCATTAAAACTAATAGAATATTTGAATTAGACCCTTGGGTTGACCTTAATAATTTTTAATTCCGCCTTTTTAAAAAAAACTTTTTTATAGTTGTCATCTATAGTATATACATACTGGTTTTCATATAATTTATATACTCTTTTATATTTCGTTCAAAATTAGAATCAACAGTTTTTATACCCATACATTACAATCATCAATAAATTTTCTTTAATATCTAAACTACCATTCTTTTTTTCTTTGTAATAATATATTAAGTTAAGATTTTGTCATATTCTGCTTGATGTTCTTTTATTTTTGACATTTATTTTATACCAGTAAAAAGCATACGTAAAATTTTCTTGCTAAAAAGTAAATAAGAAGGGATTATTATAATATCAATAATAAAATACTA
Organism: Hemerocallis citrina; assembly: GCA_017893485.1. NCBI lineage: Eukaryota > Viridiplantae > Streptophyta > Magnoliopsida > Asparagales > Asphodelaceae > Hemerocallis > Hemerocallis citrina. Next base: position 288,021,869 of record CM030360.1, on the reverse strand, counting down.
TAATATAAGTTTGTCAATTCATAATTATCCAAGTATTTTATATATAAAATTTATGAAAACTAATATGTATAAATTGTCAATTCAAAATTATTTTTTTACCTATATATATATATCGTTTTTTTTTCTGAACTTTAGTGACAGTGCACATTTAGTATGTCAACCGAAGTGTTTATAACCAATATAAAAGAGTAGAAAAAACCGGTTATGCCCACGGCCCTGAGAGCTTAGATCACGATTAAAATAAACACAATAAAAAACATATATATTTTGTTTAAGTGTGTTTGGTGCAAGGAATGCAAGATGAAGTAACTTTAAGTATTATGATATTATAATTATAAAATATGTTGTTTTGCTTTGAAAAGTGTGGATTTTTTAAATTTAAATTTAATTATTTTTTCCCACACTATGTATTTATGTATGGGAGCCCCCACTTCGGGAGTTCATCTGGGACCCCATGAGCTCATAGCTGAAGGATATAAGACTTTGGTGCAACATTACATTCGTTCTATATTTATAATGACTAGATTTATTTTCATATATGCTGCAGAAATTTTTCTTATTTGCTGGAGGAAATTGGTCACAATTATTCGACTAAGGCCAAGTATGGTGCAGATGGCTAGACTCATCTCTAATATCTAATATTATAATGGAAGAAGGCCTTAATGTCATTTGTAAATCTACCAACGCATGCAGTACACATACATAATTATAATAAAAGAGGTCTTAGGTTCAAACTCAGACTATACCTGAATTTTTTTACTTCGAAAAATATATATTTATTAAGACGTGCATTGTACGTGTAAATTACTAGCCACTTTTAAGACAGATGTCCGAGGTTAGCCAGTATGTCAATTTATCGTTGGAAAATTCAAAAATTCATACACATATAACTCGGGGTAATTAATAAAGCAATCACAGTGTGATGAAAGAGGGAGAGCAGAATAATGACTCACCCTCTTTCTACTTTTTTTTCTTCTCTTTTTCTTTTTACATAATTTTTATTAGTTAAACCGTTCCTCCCATATACAGTAGCACGGACATACTATAAATGAATAAAGATATTAGTAAAGATTGGGAGAGAAAGAGAGACTGAGTGAGTACCAGTTGGAATTTCCAAGAAGATTGCAAAGAGCAATGCAGTGGCCACAAAGGGAGCAGCAGTAATGCGGTAGCTTGCCATGGTGACTGCCTTAATAATTCAAAACTGTAGTGTTTCAACCTCAATGGTGAGATGCAGTACTACCCTATCGATACCCACCTTTATATAGGGCTATTGAACTTTGAATATTCCATGCCAAAGTCAATCTCCTCTTGGAAATTAAATCTTGAGATAAGTACATTTGAAGATTTTGTCAAATGGGACAAGCAAGGGTCTATTAATTCATTAATATGATAGGGATAGGGTTCATCTTCTATATTGACTGGAATTTTTGAGCCTAGACGTTCTCATTTTTCCACAATTTATGTGAAGACTTCCAACAAAAGAAAAGATCGTTGTACCTATGTTGATGAATTGACAACTAAATGGACGTAGTCTTTACTTAAGAATGAAATTCCACAAAATAACTTGAATACCTTTTTTTTTCTTTCCCTTCTTTAATTTTTTGGCATTCCGCATGCAGTAGATGAATAATAATATCATGTATGGATTAAAAAAGTAGCCTTTATGTATATTTACCTGTCAGATCAATGGACTTGATTAGTTGATGATTTCCTATAGTACTTGTGGTAGTAAAAAAGGAAAGAAGTTAAACTAATTTAATATATTACACCAATTTCAGATGGGATGTGTTTATAGATAAATGTTTCTAACAGTTGTGTATTAATATGGTTTTTATCGAGTTTATTAATATGGTGTTATATATATACTAGTATAGCCTTTCCTCAATGAATCATACAAGTGTAATAAATGTTTCTCTATAATCAATAATCTAAGGAACTAGCTAGCGTTGTAAGACTAGAATCCAACATGCAATGCAAATGCAATGTATTTTAAATTTCAATAAACCTGAATGAATTTATATATATATAGGAAAAGTTTCGGTTGTGCACACTTCTAGTGCACACGGCATGTGCACTAGGCCTTCGGACATTCATATCGACGATCCGAACCGTTTACATTGATCTACACATCTAAATTAGTCTAAATATGTAAAATCAAATTATTTGAAATTCATTTGTCCATCCATTGAAGTGTTACAAAATTGTAAGGCTGAAAATCATTGTTTTTTATAGTCACAAGATGGATGGGCAAATGAATTTCAAATGATGGATGGTGCACAACGAAATATATATATATATATATATATATATATATATATATGTATATAGCCCCCTTCGGTTGTACACTACTTTTAGTGAGAATTCCGTGAACACTCATGAAATAAAGACCCTATGAAAAATTCGAACCGCTCATATTGTTCTATATGTCTAAGATAGCCTAACAATAAAAAATCAAGTAATTTGAAGTTCGTTTGCCCATCCATCATACTGTTAGAATTTTCAGCCATACAATTTTGTGATGATGTAAATCACGGACAAATGAATTTCAAATTAATTGATTTTTTATTGTTAGGCTATCTTAGATATATAGAACAATATGAGCGGTTCAGATTTGTCATAGGTGCTCTATTTTGTGAGTGCTCACCAAAGTAGTGTGCAACCGAAGATTTATATATATATATATATATATATGTATGTATATATATATATATAGGGGGCTCTTCGGTTGAGCACTACTTTCGTGAGCACTCGCCCTTCCGGCCATTACATGGATGACCCAAACCGTTCATATTGATCTACACGTTCAAATTAGTCTAAATATGTAAAATCAAGTCATTTGAATTTCATTTGCCCATCCATCATGTTTTTATATAAAAAAAAAGGATATTCGGCCATACAATTTTTGTAACACTTCAATAAATGAGCAAATGAATTTCAAATGACTTGATTTTATATATTTAGACAAATTTATACGTTTAGATCAACGTGAATGCTTTTGATCATCCATACGATGGCTAGAAGGGTGAGTGCTCACGGAAAGGAGTGCTCAATGGAAGATTTACACACACACACACACATAGTAAAAGAGATATGAGATATATAGTAAAAGAGATATGAGCAACTTGCTCATTTAATAAATGAGAAATTGATGTGGTGGCAATGTATCACATAAAGGGTAGTTGTTTAATGTATCACATGCATGCCACATAATCAATTGCTCATTTACTAAATGAGCAAGTTGCTCATATTCCTTTTACCCTATATGGGAAAAAGGGGTGTGAGCAACTTGCTTATTTAGGTACTGTTCTTTTTTTTTTCCTCTTATAAGAGGTTACCTCTTATAAGAGATTTACAGTAAGAGCCTCTTGTAAGAGGCTTTTTTTGAGGTGTTCTTTTTATATAAAAATAACCTCTTATAAGAACCTATTATAAGAGATTTCTGTTCTTTTTTCACCTCTTACAAGAGCCTATATTACCCCAAAGTATAAAAATAGTGAGATGAAGGACAAGAAAAGATAAGTTCAAATTACTAATATATAAACTAGTGTAATGGCAAGTTAAATTCACAAATCAGTGTAAATCATCATTTATAATTCCGGGCTACTATAAACTTTTAATTAGTATGAAAACTAGTATGTATAAATATAAATAATATTAATTTGTTTCAAAGAAGTTGGATTAAAAAAATTTAAGGTCAATGGGCTAATATAAATTCTTCCTTAGCTGAAAAAAAAAAGGCTGACCGGCTGCAGGATTTGAACATGGTGGCATCATAACAGGACAAATCAACTAGCCACAACTCAAGTAATGTACTTACTGGACGTAAATATATATATATCTTTAAATAAATCAGTGTTTCGACAGCATTCCTAATATAATTGTTCGAGATTGTGAAGAATGAATTCCCACACATTTTCTAGGATAGCATATTACAGTCAACTACGTATATGATTACACTTTTTCTAGGATAGCATATTCCGGGCTACTATAAACTAATATATAAACTAGTTTAATTAGTAACAATTATAATATAGATAAAAGACACAAGAAGAATTACCCACCATCTCCCTAATATTGATGCTAGATCAGTTTCCCTCCTCTCCCTGGATTTTACCTATAATCTGTGAGAGCACAAACTGATTTCGGAGAGAACGACTTGTAAAACCTGACATGGCGGTTTTACAGTTTATTTGTACAGATTCATAATTATGTTTAACTTTTCAAAAGGCCCAGTTAACTGTTGTGGGAAATTCAGCATGTCGTTGATAAAAGAAGGATTCGATTGTACACAGTAGGACGGCAACCTTATCATTATCACAGTTTTTTTGTGTGGGGCTGAATCTGACATGATTTGAAGAAAAAAATTACACTGTAACAAAATAATAATACAAAAAACACTATATAACACAAAAAGAAGAAACTAGTTGCTAGCAAACATGGATCACATTAGTTCAATAATCTTCCACTCATTTAAGCAGTAAATTTTATTGATCGAAGACAAGCAAGCATAAACAACATTCACATTTATTCACCAAGTTTTACAATCATCATGATCATCATCAAAGAGGATTTCCCCTTCGTATGACTTTTGTCAACAAGTCACGAGTACTGATTTGCAAAACAGAGTGAGCTTGGCCGAAAAACTGAACAATTGCTGATCCTCATCGCTCCTCCTTATGATGCTCCTCTTTATGCTCCTCCGTACTGCTGCAGCTACTGTTGCTGCTCCACACCACTCTAGCTCCTGCCAAAAATTCAAACAACTACTACTTACATAAACTGGAATACTTGTATACAAAAATTCAAACAACTACTAGGCAGAATCATGAATAATGTTAGTCAAAGGCTCAGAAAACACTAGTATATGAAAATTGTTATATACTAGACAATGAGGGTAATGGACAAACAAGAGGATTTAAAGAGGTAATTGAGCTATGCATGGTCGCAGTTAAAAAAAAGGTGAAACTAGTATTATTTGTACACTCAAAAATACCATTGCTACAATACTGGTTTTGCCTGAGCTTCTTTGGACAGAGTCAAGGCCTCAAGCCTCGGCCTCAATAGAAATAACACTAGTATAAAAGAAACATATACCCAAAAAATGTTAAAACAACAATAATCCCTAACATAAATTACCACTAAGAGGATCTGACTTTGATGTTATCTCAATCCTATTAAAGAGTGTAGATCCAGAAATTTTTTGTTGACTATGGTTATAATTCATGGTATATGCAATTACAACGAAAGTAAACATCAAATCATTGTTTATCTCTCAACACTAATCCTGCAATCGACAAAAGGAATTAACTTACATAAAACTGACTCTTCAGTGACTCATTTATAAGCCCAATATCTAGTAAACTTCCTTTCACTGACTCTTCTATACCAACTCCCTTTCATTTATTGATTTGACACTAATAATCCCCTCATTCGTATCTAATAAATAATTTGGGTATACTTTTGTTGAAAGCATTATTGGTTAGAACAACAACATCATAAAAAATCAAAAGGAGCTAATGACAAACCAAATAATATGCATGAAAGATTGTTTAACAGGCAAACCTGTGCAACTGAAACATCGAACTCAGAGGGTTCAGCATCCTTCTCCTTGTGAATTTTCCTAAACGCTGTGTACATTTTGGCTAATGCAGATCCCTTTTGAAAGTTTATAAATGAAATGAATAAAAAAGGTAGACAAACTCTTGGCAAGATTTCTACAGTACTAACACCACTCTAAAAATAATCGAAGTACTTGTAGGCTCAGAACCACCCTTGTACATATGAAATAAGTCAAATAGAATCAAGCATGAGTATAGCACTCCCCCTAGAAATGATTTGTAATATAACAACTCTACTAACACCCTTGTATATAACAAGGATTTATGAAATTTTCAATTGAATCAAGCATGACTCTCTCAAGCATCAGAATTATGATGTCACTTGGGCTGTAGTATTATGCCACGCCAACAAGTTCCAACCATAATCTAATATTTGTTATCAACATATATTTGATAGAAGCCGGTACAAAGAGCTCAAACAAATGTCTAGAAACAACATAAATAAAGTTCAGAATGCTCATAAACAACATAAACGGAACACACAAACAGATGCAGCATGCCTTTCTTAAAGCTTGTATAAAATATTGTTTGTCATCATTGCCTACACCAACACACAATAAAACATAGCTGAAAAAGGAATAAACGGAATGAGGAACTTCCCTCAAGCGTGAGTGTCTGCAGAACTATCTCCAAAGTCAGAATATACTTCTTGTGTATTGCCTCGACTAATCAAAACACAATAAAGAAATGCTCAGTCAAAGCTTGAACTACAAATTTAAAAAACAATAACCAAAGATTGATTCAACTTCAACTAAAAGCATTAAATTTTAACTATGTAGTTTGTTTGGGCAATTTTGAGTCCATTCTACAACAGCGCAGTTAGAAAATCAGGGAGAAATAAAAAAATCAACCTAAAATCACAATTTTTTTTGTGGTTAGCATCTGAATTAGGATATTTTGATTAATTCTAAAAAATAAACCTAACATCACAATCAAGATGAAGCTGCAGATCGAACCACTAATCAAAATCACAATCAAAATTTAGGCCTCAAATTATACCTCAGATCGGCAGAAGCTTGGCCGTGTGGATGTAGATTTCGAAGGGGAGAAATGTACGCGAGGTCGCACCGGCGAAGGGGAAGAGTTGATGTCGGAGCTAGGAGAGATGTAATATCCACAATGGTGAGATTTGAGGTGGAAGCTGCATCGGGGGTTTCGACTGCGAAGAGGAGCATCGGGGGCGAGCTGAGGTGAAGCTAGGGTTTCGAGGTGAAGAGGATTTGGGGATTTCGAATAAGGAAGATGGGCGGCTGGTGAGGATTTCGATTATGGTCTCGATTAGGGGGAATAGAGAGGGTTTCTGCAAAATCGATTTGGGGAAGAGGGTATCAAGTTGAACGATTGAAGAGGAGAAGGGTTTCTGATCGCGATTGAATAAGAGAAGGAGATAGAACGGTGCGTGAAGGAGAGCGTGATTGAATGGGGGCTTCTCTCCAACGATTAGGGTTTCATCGAAGAAGGAGAGCGCGGGAGTAAGAAAAGGAGAGGAGACTAGGGTTTCTTTCGATCGAAGAGAGAGCGGGAGTGAGTTGGGAGCCAGGAAGCCAAAAGATAAGGAGAGGGGGAAAATGACCATTTTACCGTCAACAAAACAAGATGAAGAACGGGATCTGATCTCAGCCATTCGATCTGAATCACTCTAGATCGGATGGCTGAGATCTCCAGCTCCCGATAAGGAGCCCAGCTTCCCAGCTCTTAATAGACTTACTCTCTCTCTCTCTCCCTATATATATATATATATATATATATAGAGAGAGAGAGAGAGAGAGAGAGAGAGAGAGGGAGACTACATCCTTGGTGGACTACATCCTTCTTTTATATGAGAATTATAATAAAGAACTTAAGGACCAGTCTCATTCCTAAATTTCAGAGAGTTCTCAGTGATTGGTGTTCATCACTCCTCGAATGATTTGAGATCGGACCGGATCAACTGAAGAAAGCCCATGAACTAGGCAGAATGATCTCTATAGGTAACATTTACCTAGATATATATGATCTCTAATACTCATATATATATTTTTATTATTTCTCATAAATCTAGGGTGTTACATTCACCCACCTCCTAAGAATTCAATGTCTTCGTTGAATACGAGACGTACAATCTTCAAATTTTATTGTAACTATTGTAACCTTGAATTGCATGCATTGACACATAATTTAGGGGGGAAATCAACAAATCCCATAACTTTTTTCATTTAAACCAAGAAACGCTCACTTTATCCCTCCGGCCGTTAAAATTATAGGTCCTTACTTTATCCCTCCGGCCGTTAAAATTATAGTTCCTTTTGTATTCAACATTATTATTATGCATTTACAACTCATGCAAAGATACAATTAATAATTGATCAAAATTAACCATCAACTCCGAATGCTTCTGGTTATGACCTATTCTCACATAGAAATTCCACAGAAGATTGAGAAACAATTATAAAGCATGCTTCAATAACGCAAGTGTAGATATCGGTATAAAAAAAGCACAATTATTGCCTATCTTGTATGCGGCCTTCTGGATGACAATTGCTAAAACTAACCATCTCGATCGAGTTTTTATTCGTGCTATATATTCTTTATAAGAAAAGTTCAGTCTCAATACTACATATATACCTCTGTTACAAGTGGAAAAGAAGGAGATAGCCATTATTTTCTTGTAACTTATTCTAATTACTATATATATTTTTCAAGATAGATATCATCTCCATTCAATCTATTTATCTAGGTAAATGTTATTTGGTAAACAGGTTGTTGGTTTGGGTAAAACAACCCAAAGTTTTTCTCAGTCTGTGCCCCTTGCTTTTGGTCTTCGTTAAACATAGCAAATATGTACGTCTCAATCGCTTTTCCAGCCCTCCTCGGTGTCCCCTTGCCCACATGGTTAATCAAATTCTGATTATATGTCTGTGCATTTGCGACTGTGGCAGCATCCCCACCAGCAGAGGGCCATCCGCTCTCCGACACAACAATCGCAACATTTGACCCTCCCACCTTCTCTAACGCTGCATAAAGAGTGTCTACTAATGCGTCAAAGAGATTCTGATAATTGTATTGGCCATCACCCACAACAGTTCCAGTTGCGGTGAACAATGCATAGTCGAGGTGAATTGCAGCTTCATTACCGGTGTAGCTAAAGTAAGGATACACATTCGCTAGAAGAGGTGAGTTGGTCTGGACCAAGAACTGTACAATTGGTTGCAGCGTGGGTTGGGCAGCAGAAGAGAATGCTCCTGCAGAAGGAGGGTATCCCGTCACAACTCCTGATGACACCGCAGTCGATACCTGTTAAAGTACCAACATATTAATTAATTAATTAATTACTAGAATGTTACAGACAGGCAAAAGAATAAAATCATAATTATAAAATTGCAAGGAAAACAAGGAAGAATTTGAGACATTTTGTATCATCACTATATATATATATATATATATATACCTTAATTTGACCGAGGCCAGCAGCTGAAAGAGCACTTTGTATGTTTTTCATTGCGGGGAGTACGTATTGTGCGCTATTTCCAGGGATGACCTCGTTGCCAACTGCAATGTATTTAAATGATACGTCAGGTGAGTAGGCCTTGACGTTTGTTTGGACCCAGGCAGCAGCGGAGTTAGAGTTGGAGGCGATAGACTGGAGATCAGTATTAGGAACATCAAGAATGAGTTGGATGTTTGATCCCTTGAGGGCTTGGAGTGCATCTGGGTCGGGACTGTAGAGTCTCATTGCACCAATGTTCTTCGATTTATAGATATTCACTACTGCGCTTGGGCTAGGTAGATTGTCTCCGCTCCTTCCAAAACAAACACCGATAGATTGCACAGCTAAAAAGAAAAAAAAAAAAACATAAATGTAGTTGTTTAGTGTATATATCTTCAAATGTAGTAGGCAGTGAATGCCTATAATTGAAAACAATCTTAGGATAGGTACGTAGTCAAAAGTAAGGCCGGTCCTATAGTAAAGGCGAAAGATGCTACCGCCTTGGGCCCCCCATTTTTGGCCATTTTTTAGGGTCCCGAAATTTAAAAAATATATATATCCGACATATTTTATTTATACAATATATGTCCATTACGTAAATAACTTGAGTTGTAGCTAGTTGGTTGTCTTCGTTTCCTCTAGCTACTAAGATGTTGAAGTTAGCTGCTCAAAATCACCCTTCAATTTTAGTTATTTAATTATTTTTTCTTTAAAACTAATAGAATATTTGAATTAGACCCTTGGGTTGACCTTAATAATTTTTAATTCCGCCTTTTTAAAAAAACTTTTTTATAGTTGTTATCTATAGTATATACATACTGGTTTTCATATAATTTATATACTCTTTTATATTTCGTTCAAAATTAGAATCAACAGTTTTTATACCCATACATTACAATCATCAATAAATTTTCTTTAATATCTAAATTACCATTCTTTTTTTCTTTGTAATAATATATTAAGTTAAGATTTTGTCATATTCTGCTTGCTGTTCTTTTATTTTTGACATTTATTTTATACCGGTAAAAAGCACACGTAAAATTTTCGTGCTAAAAAAGTAAATAAGAAGGAATTATTATAATATCAATAATAAAATACTATAATATAAGTTGTCAATTTATAATTATCCAAGTATTTTATATATAAAATTTATGAAAACTAATATGTATAAATTGTCAATTCAAAATTATTTTTTTACCTATATATATATATATATATATATATATATATATATATATATATATCGTTTTTTTTCAAAACTTTAGTGACAATGCACATTTAGTATGTCAACCGAAGTGTTTATAACCAATATAAAAGAGTAGAAAAAGCCGGTTTGTGCCTACAGCCCTGGGAGCTCAGATCACGATTAAAATAAACACAATTAAAAACATATATATTTTGTTTAAGTGTGTTTGGTGCAAGGAATGCAAGATGAAGTAACTTTAAGTATTATGATATTACTATGTTTGCCCGTTGACACGTGCCTACGGCACGTCTTCGGAACAGTGCACCTTGTTTGATCATATAAAATAGTTTTGGAGGTCCAGCAAATTAACTGAAGTAGCAAATCTAGAGCAAAAAAACATATTATATGATTTTTTTTGATTTTTTTGAATTATTTTTAGAGTTTTTAAGTTTTTAATTTTTTTTAGTTTTTTAATTTAAAAAAAATTTTATTTTTTTAATTTTTTGAATAGAAGAGGGAGAGAGACAGAGAGAAAAAAAATTTAAATAAATATAGGAGTTGTTTTGGATGGGGGATTTGAATTTGAGTTTTGGGGAAAACTTTTGGGGGGAAAATATGTTTTGTGAGATTAGATCTGGACCTTTGATTTTTGGAAGGATTGAAGGAAAGCCACTTGATAGCTTTCTTTGTGTTTTATTATATAGATAATAATAAAATATGTTGTTTTGCTTTGAAAAGTGTGGATTTTTTAAATATAATTTTAATTATTTTTTCCCACACTATGTATTTATGTATGGGAGCCCCCACTTCGGGAGTTCATCTGGGACCCCATGAGCTCATAGCTGACCATGCTGAAGGATATAAGACTTTGGTGCAACATTACATTCGTTCTATATTTATAATGACTAGATTTATTTTCATATATGCTGCAGAAATTTTTCTTATTTGCTGGAGGAAATTGGTCACAATTATTCGACTAAGGCCAAGTATGGTGCAGATGGCCAGACTCATCTCTAAAATCTAATATTATAATGGGAGAAGGCCTTAATGTCATTTGTAAATCTACCAACACATGCAATACACATGTATAATTATTATAAAATAGGACTTAGGTTCAAACTCAGACTACGCCTGAATTTTTACTTTGAAAAATATATATTTATTAAAACGTGCATCGCACGTGTAAATTACTAGCCACTTTTAAGACAGATGTCTGAGGTTAGGCAGTATATCAATTTATCGTTGGAAAATTCAAAAATTCATACACATATAACTCGGGGTAATTAATAAAGCAATCACAGTGTGACGAAAGAGATTTTTTTTACCAAACTATCCCTCTTTTTGTAAGTATCTACCAAACCGTCTTTGTTTGATAATTTAATATCAAAAACTATCTGTCATTAACTAAGTTAACGCGCCTAGTAATTTTCCTGTCGTTAGTTCAGTTAGCGTGATGCCAGGGGATACAACTTTTCTCTCAATTGAGGGTGTGAGAAAAAAGTCATCCAATATAGGCACGCTAACTCCGTTATGTACATCCCCAAACAAACAAAAGCTCAAACATGAATTTAGGGTTTTCAAAGTGAGAGGATATATGAAAGTGTGAGAAGAAGAAGAAGAATGAGAGAGAAGAAGAAGAAGAAGAAGAAGAAGAAGATCCTTTAAGATTTTGTAGAGTATTTTTAAGTAAGATCTTCAATTGGGATGCTAGGATTTTAGATTTGGATTCCGAAACTGGAGGAGAAAGAGAAGAGAGAGTCAATATAAATATAATGATGTACCAATAAGCGATTGAGATTTAATAAAAGCTTGAACGACACACGCTAACCCAGTTAACGCGCCTGGTATAAAGATGTGCGCTAACAGAGTTAGCGTGTCTATACTTTGGGATTTTTGCCTACACCCCTCTTCAAGAGTAGTCTTCCCTATTGTCCACTTATCACGCTAACCCTGTTAGCGCGAGTGGTTTAAACAGACACGCTAACGAAGTCTATAATTGGAGGGTTTTTTCGCAAACACCTTGCTGAGGGGAAAGTATTATCCCCTAACACACGCTATCATCTGAAAAAGCGCAAAGAAAATTACTAGGCGCGTTAACTCAGTTAGCGACAGAGAGTTTTTGGTATTAAATTTTCAGACAGTTCCGTACATGCTTACAAAAAGTGGAATAGTTTGGTAAAAAATTCGATGAAAGAGGGAGAGCAGAATAATGACTCACCCTCTTTCTCCTTTTTTTTTTTTTTTTTTTTCTTCTCTTTTTCTTTTTACAAAATTTTTTATTAGTTAAACCGTTCATCCCATATACAGTAGCACGGACATACTATAAATGAATAAAGATATTAATAAAGATTGGGAAAGAAAGAGAGACTGAGAGAGTACCAGTTGGAATTTCCAAGAAGATTACAAAGAGCAATGCAGTGGCCACAAAGGGAGCAGCAGTAATGCGGTAGCTTGCCATGGTGACTGCCTTAATAATTCAAAACTATAGTGTTTCAACCTCAATGGTGAGATGCAGTACTACCCTATCGATACCCACCTTTATATAGGGCTATTGAACTTTGAATATTCCATGCCAAAGTCAATCTCCTCTTGGAAATTAAATCTTGAGATAAGTACATTTGAAGATATATTGTCAAATGGGACAAGCAAGGGTCTATTAATTCATTAATTTGATAGGGATAGTGTCACCATTTGAAGAGCTGCAAATATGACAAGTAATAGGGATTGGGTTCATCTTCTATATTGACTGGAATTTTTCAGCCTAGACGTTCTCATTTTTCCACAATTTATGTCAAGACTTCCAACAAAAGAAAAGATCGTTGTACCTATGTTGATGAATTGACAACTAAATAGACGTAGTCTTTACTTAAGAATGAAATTCCACAAAATAACTTGAATACCTTTTTTTTTCTTTCCCTTCTTTAATTTTTTGGCATTCCGCATGCAGTAGATGAATAATAATATCATGTATGGATTAAAAAAATAGCCTTATGTTCATTTACCCATCCATCATGTTATTATAATTTTCAGACATACAATTTTGTGATGATGTAAATCATGGGCAAATGAACTTCAAATTACTTGATTTTTTATTGTTAGGCTATCTTAGGCATATAGAACAATATGAGCGGTTCGGATTTTTCATAGGGTCTCTAGTTCGTGAGTGTTCACGGAGTGCTCACCAAAGTAGTGTGCAACCGAAGATTTCTCTCTATATATATAGGGAAGTTTTTTGTTGTGCACCACCTATAGTGCTCACGGTATGTGCATTCGGCCTTCCCGCCTTTGTATCAACGATCCTAACCGTTCACATTGATCTACACATCTAAATTAGTCTAAATATGTAAAATCAAATCATTTGAAATTCATTTGCCCATCCATTGAAGTGTTACAAAATTGTAAGGCTGAAAATCATTATTTTTTATAGTCACAAGATGGATGGGCAAATGAATTTCAAATGATGGATGGTGCACAATATATATATATATATATATATATATATATATATATATAGAGAGAGAGAGAGAGAGAGAGAGAGAGAGAGAGAGAGAGAGAGAGAGAGAGAGAGAAATCTTCGGTTGCACACTACTTTGGTGTGCACTCCGTGAGCACTCACGAACTAGAGACCCTATGAAAAATCCGAACCGCTCATATTTTTCTATATGCCTTAGATAGCCTAACAATAAAAAATCAAGTAATTTGAAGTTCATTTGCCCATGATTTACATCATCACAAAATTGTATGGCTGAAAATTCTAACAGCTTGATGGATGGGCAAATGAACTTTAAATTACATGATTTTTTATTGTTAGGCTATCTAAGGCATATAGAACAATATGAGCGGTTCGGATTTTTCATAGGGTCTCTAGTTCGTAAGTGCTCACGGAGTGCTCACCAAAAGTAGTGTGCAACCGAAGGGGACTCTATATATATATATATATATATATATATATATATATATATATATATATATATAGGGGGTCCTTCGGTTGAGCACTACTTTCGTGAGCACTCCGTGAGCACTCGCCCTTCCGGCCATTACATGGATGACCCAAACCGTTCATATTGATCTACACGTTCAAATTAGTCTAAATATGTAAAATCAAGTCATTTGAATTTCATTTGCCCATCCATCATGTTTTTATAAATAAAAAAAGGATATTCGGCCATACAATTTTTGTAACACTTCAATGAATGAGCAAATAAATTTTGAATGACTTGATTTTATATATTTAGACAAATTTATACGTTTAGATCAACGTGAATGGTTTTGATCATCCATACGATGGCTAGAAGGGTGAGTGCTCATGGAGTGCTCACGGAAAGAAGTGCTCAATGGAAGATTTTCATATATATATAGTAAAAGAGATATGAGCAACTTGCTCATTTAATAAATGAGAAATTAATGTGGTGGCAATGTATCACATAAAGGGTTAGTTGTTTAATGTATCACATGCATGCCACATAATCAATTGCTCATTTACTAAATGAGCAAGTTGCTCATACCCCTTTTACTATATATATTTATTAAATGAGCAAGTTGCTCATATGCCTTTTACTATATATATATAGGGAAATGCACCATTGAAAACGTACTGTAGCATGGAAAACATGAAAACAAACCTAGACCGTTGCCGTTGTTGGGAACAACGGCCTGCATTATAACCTAGGCCGTTGTTCCTAACAACGGCCTAGGTTGTTTTCACGGGTTTTCATAACATTTGTGTTTTCAATGGAGCATTTCCTGTATATATATATATATATATATATATATATATATATATATAGGGCTATCTTCCATTGCAAATGCAAATGTCGTGCGAACTCGTGCACACCACTTAACCCGTCATTGGGAATGGGAGAGAGTAGAAATGGCAGATGCCCAGTATGGTTTCTTCGTCGAAGGGAGAGAGAGAGAATGGGAGAGAGTAGAAATCGAGAGCTGATTCGAAGATTTGGGTTGCGACGAAGAGTCGGAGAGAACCGATTCTTAGGGTAGGGGGGTTTCTCGTCGACGAGAGAGAGAGAACGTGAGAGAGCTTCGGCTAGGGTTTCAACGAAGAAAGAGACAGAGCGGGAGTGAGATTGATGAGAGCTGAGAGCTGAGAACTTCGGCTAGGGTTTTGATGAAGAAAGAGACACAGGTTGAGCGGGGTAAAATGAGGTGGATGAGATCTGAATGAGAAAGAAAGAGAGCTAGAAATGACGATTTTACCCCTCATCAAAACAGAGGTTGAGCGGGTAAAATTTGAGTCGTTCGATCGCGATCAAATGCGATCGGACGGCTGAGAACTCCCGCTCACAATAAGGAGCCCATCTCACCATCTCATAATAGACTAACTAACTAACTATATATATATATAGGGAAATGATCGAGTGAGAACTCTTTTGGTGAGAACCACGTGAGAACTTTTGTTTGGGACATTAGTTGAAAGATCTGAACCGTTCATTTTGATCTACACGGCTCAATTAGTCTATGGATGAGAAATCAAGTCATTTGATATTCGTTTGCCCATGCATTGAAGTATTACAAATTGTGTGGCTGAAAATTTATTTTTTTTATAGTGACATGATGCATGGACAAACAAATATCAAATGACTTGATTTTATATTTCTAGACTAATTTAGTTGTGTTAAACAATGTGAACGGTTCGGATTATCCATAGGATGGATAGGCGTGGAGTTCTCACGAAGCTTATCGTGAGAACGGTTCTCACCGGATCGCTACCCTATATATATATATATATATATATATATATATATATATATATATATATATATAGTCCCCTTCCGTAGTGCACTAGGCCGCCGTGTGCACGTGGCCTTCCCACCTTCGTATTGACGACCCGTACCGTTCACATTGATCTACACATCTAAATTAGTCTAAATATGTAAAATCAAATCATTTAAAATTTATTTTCTCATCCATTATGTGACTTTAAAAAACAATAATTTTCAGACATACAATTTTGTAACACTTTAATGGATGGGCAAATAAATTTCAAATGATTTGATTTTACATATTTAGACTAATTTCGATGTGTAAATTAATGTGAACGGTTCGGATCGTGGATGCGAAGGCGGGAAGGCCGAGTGCACACGTCGTGTGCACCATAGGTGGTGCACAACGGAAGACTTCCATATATATATATATATATATATATATATACCCTTCCATTGTGTGCTACCCTCCGTGTGCACTCTGTTTGAATTTTTTTACACGGAGTGCACATGGATGATCTGAACCGTTCACATTAATCCACACATCTAAATTTGTTTAAATATGTAAAATCAAGTCATTTGGAATCCATTTGATCATTCATTGGATGTGAAAATTTTGTAACACTTCAATGGATGGGCAAATGAATTCCAAATGACTTGATTTTACATATTTAAACTAATTTAGACGTTTAAATTAATTTGAACGGTTTGGATCATCCATGTGCACTCCGTGTAAAAAGTTCACACGGAGTGCACACTGAGGGTAGTGCACATGAGAAGAGCTCTCTCTCTCTCTCACACACACGCACACACACACACACTCTCTCTCTCTCTCTCTCTCTCTCTCTCTCTCTCTCTGTCCCTTTCTCTCTCTCTCTATATATAGTCCCCTTCCGTTGCGCACTAGGCCGCCGTGTGGACTCGACCTTCCCACCTTCGCATTGACGACCCATACCGTTCACATTGATCTACACATCTAAATTAGTCTAAATATGTAAAATCAAATCATTTGAAATTTATTTGCTCATCCATTATGTGACTTTAAAAAACAATGATTTTCAGCCATACAATTTTGTAACACTTCAATGGATGAGCAAATGAATTTCAAATGATTTGATTTTACATATTTAGACTAATTTAGATGTGTAGATTAATGTGAATGGTTCGGATCGTCGATACGACGACGAAAAGGCCGAGTGCACCATAGGTGGTGTACAACAGAAGACTTCCATATATATATATATATATCTATATAATAAATCACAAAGAAAGCTATCAAGTGGCTCTCCTTCAATTCACCAAAAATTAAAGGCCCAGATCTAACCTCAAAAAACAAAATTCCCCCCACCCCACCCAAAACTTCAAAAATTTTAAAAATTATTAAAATTTTAAATAAATTCAAATTAAAAAAAAATAAATTTTTAAATTTTGAAAATTATGAAAATTTTTAAAATTTGAAATTTTTTAAAAATTATAAAATTTAAAATTTTGAAAAATAGGAAAAAATTTAAAATTAAAATTTAAAATCAAAATTTAAAATTAAAATTTAAAATTTAAAACTTAAAATTTTAAATTTAAAATTTTGAAATTTTGAAAATTTTGAAAATTTTTAAATTTTGAAAATTTTGAAAATTTGAAAATCTCAAAGCAAATCCAAATTCAAATCCAATGTCGAACCCCAATCAAGAGGTTGTCGCCGATATCTGATCCGCTGCTGATTTCGTATCGTTGACTCCCCTCCACCAAATCGAGCATGAATATCAAGCGACTCCCCTCCACGGAATCGAGAGCCTCTATATGTGATGCGACGACTCTAATTTCATCTCATTAACCGAATTCTCATTCTAATTTTTAATTTTGTGTGTGCAGAGGATTATTCAGTTTTTTGCTGACTCAAATTTTGTGTGTGCATGGAATCTAAGTTCAGAGACCTATGATTGTTTTATTTTTTGGTTTGAAAAATTTTAATTTGGTAATTTATTTGATGAGTTTTTTTATTGGTTTTGATTTAAGTTATACGCAAGTGAGAGATGGATTATTTGGTGGCCTCAATTTGGGCTTCAAAACCATAGCAGGACAGGTAAGCTAACCAGCAATCTAAAATAACTTGGCAAATATGCAACATTAATTTCTTTACTACAAGAGAAAATACTATCGTGAAATTTTCCATTCACTGGTTATTAGAAACCATGGATAACATAACATATAAGAACTTTTAGTATATGTTTGGATATATAGGACTAGGATGACTGGAGTTTACCAGTGAAGGGTGCAAACTCTCCACTCAAGAAAGACAGCTAAAGTAAATTTGTTATTTATCTATTTGGATTGTTTTTTATAAAGGTGCAATGGGGAGACAAAGCGGAGATAAAATAAATGATTAGCTTGGTTTAGAGTTTTGAGAACTTCATGTATTTCATTTTGGTTGAAATAATAATAAGAGGTATTTCAATTGCAAACTGAGTCTCACACAAACAAATATTTAGATTATTGGTATTGTAGATACCTTCACACCTGCACTTGCGTTACCATTGTATTTAGACATGCTCATAGTGGTCATGAGATTAGAGAAAGCTCTATAAAACCTATATGATAATGTCCTTACATAATTATTACAAGTATCTAAAAGTGATGCTGAAGTTTAAAAAAATTTTATGCAGTATTTCTAACAAACTATATGCACTCCAGGTAAGTTTAAGCTAATGATCAAGAAGGCGATGGTTGAGCTTAAAGGTAGATATACTGGTTCCTCATATAATATGTTTGCTACTTCAATTAACTTGCTGGACCTCCAAAACTATTTTATATAATCAAACCAGGTGCACCGTTCCGAAGACGTGCGGTAGGCACGTGTCAACAGGCAAACCTAGTATGTATGTATGTATATATATATATATATATATATATATATATATATATATATATATATATATATATATATATATATATATATACCCTTCCATTGTGCGCTACCCTCCGTGTGAACTTTTTACACGGAATGCACATGGATGATCCGAACTGTTCGTATTGATCAACACATCTAAACTAGTTTAAATATGTAAAATCAAGTCATTTGGAATTCATTTGCCCATCCATTGGATGTGAAAATTTTGTAACACTTCAATGGATGGGCAAATGAATTCCAAATGACTTGATTTTACATATTTAAACTCATTTAGACGTGTATATCAGTTTAAATGGTTCGGATCATCTATGTGCACTCCGTGTAAAAAGCTCACACGAAGTGCAAACGGAGTGTAGTGCACAACGGAAGAGCCCTCTCTCTCTCTCTCTCTCTCTCTCTCTATATATATATATATATATATATATATATATATATATATATATATATATATATATATATATATAGTCCCATTCCGTTGCGCACTAGGCCACCGTGTGCACTTGGCCTTCCCACTTTCGTATTGATGACCCGAACCGTTGACATTGATCTACACATCTAAATTAGTCTAAATATGTAAAATCAAATAATTTGAAATTTATTTTCTCATCCATTATGTGACTTTAAAAAATAACGATTTTCAGCCATACAATTTTGTAACACTTCAATGGATGGGCAAATGAATTTCAAATGATTTGATTTTACATATTTGGACTAATTTAGATGTGTAAATCAATGCGAACGGTTCGGATCTTCTATACAAAGGCAGGAAGGTTGAGTGCACATGCCGTGTGCACCAAAGGTGGTGCACAACGGAAGACTTCCCTATATATATACATATATATAGAGAAATCTTCGGTTGCACACTACTTTGGTGAGCACTCCGTGAACACTCACAAAATAGAGTACCTATGAAAAATCCGAACCGCTCATATTGTTCTATATACCTAAGATAGCCTAATAATAAAAAATCAAGTAATTTGAAGTTCATTTGCCCATGATTTACATCATCACAAAATTGTATGGTTGAAAATTCTAACAGCATGATGGATGGGCAAATGAACTTCAAATTACTTGATTTTTTATTATTAGGCTATCTTAGGCATATAGAACAATATGAGCGGTTCGGATTTTTCATAGGGTCTTTATTTCTTGAGTGCTCACGGAGTGCTCACCAAAAGTAGTGTGCAACCGAAGGGGACTCTCTCTCTCTCTCTCTCTCTCTCTCTCTCTCTCTCTCTCTCTATATATATATATATATATATATATATATATATATATATATACCCTTCCATTGTGCGCTACCCTTCGCGTGCGCTCCGTGTGAACTTTTACACGGAGTGCACATGGATGATCCGAACCGTTCACATTGATCTACACATC